>OY987326.1:189196761-189902175 GCA_963920685.1 Polydrusus tereticollis
TTTCTTAAGGTGGGCCCAGTCGCGTGGGAGTCTGTATATAGCTTGGTGTGGTGCGTGAGTATATAACTGTCATACGCACAATTAGTATGCAATCAGAATCAAACCTCTGTCTACACATGAGCGCAACTGATTTTCGATCAGTCGGTATTCTCTTTCTATAGTTTGCAAAGCTAGTTTTGGCAAAATGTCAAGTAGTAGTTCAGATAAAGAAGACGTATTTGGCTATTATCAATATCGCTACGAAGACAAAGACCAGTACCATAGTTCTTTTTCGAAATACGACCAAAAATACATCGATGGCTCACCACATATGTTTAGGTTAGTTGAAACGATTCACGTTGGTCTTGGATTTCTGGCTATTATATTCATTGGGAAAGATTCAGATAGGTCAGGGATAGAACAAATTTCAGCGATGGTCAAATTCGAGCTTTATAGAGGAGCATCAAACACGCTGTTTGGGTATATAGAAGTTCTTAGTTCGGAATAATCACACCCAGTTTTTAAGAGTGTGATTACGAACGTAAGTTCTGGGATCGTAAATAGTGAAACGCCGAAATAACTTCAACAAAATGTGTTTTTTATTATTTGAATGATTTCCAACCAAACAAAAATGAACGATGACAATACTTAAAAAGTGATCCAAAAATATAGAAAAACCTTGAGAGGGAAATTAGTAAGAATCTCCCAAAAATCAAATACAAAAATCTTTCCTTATCTACTCTTAAATCAGTGGAACTGTCATAACAAGTGCTAACCAGTGGCAAGCAGGGAAAATCAGTTGTAATACCCTAGTTTGGTAATCACTGTACAGATTTTTCATAGCTATTTTCTGTGATTCAGGCTAAAGTTTATGATTATTGTTGCCTTTTAGTTGTCTCTGATGTTGTTGTTTAAATTTACATATGATACAGCCTGTCGCTTCACTAGGGTGAGCGTCAATCTCATGGTAGTCTGGATGTTGCTACTCTCCTGTATGATGTTTAAGTTTGCACAATGGCATACGCGGCTTGCAAGCAAGTGAGAGCAATCGAAAAGTAGTGCGGAAGAATGCTAATTATGTTACAAACGACATCGTCTTGAGAATAAGACCTGACGAAACCGAGAAACTGTTGAAACTCTCAAAGCACGGAATCTCGCTTATTTCGGATACATAATTAAAAATTTTGCCTCCTTCAACTCAACATGCAGGGAAAGCTGAGAGGCAGAAGAAAACCTGGCCACCGCCGTACATCCTTTGACAATGGACTTGCAAAACGCCTGCAAAATCATTGCGATGAGCGGTGAATAAAATAGTGTGGGCCAGAATGATAGCAAACGTCCAATGAGAATATGGCAGTTGAAGAAGAAGCAGTTGTTAAATTATCTCTCTTTAGAACTTAGCCTTTTGTGCTAAACAAAAATTGTCCATGCAAAATCTCTTTAAAATAATTATAAAACATATATTTTGATCATCTCTATCTGAAACTTAAAACGGTACTCAAATGCAATCGTCTGTCCGTCTTTATTTCAAAGCGCCCTGGGTGGCCTTCTCGTAAATACACATTCGAATATGTTTATAGTTGCATGTGCTTTACCATTTGCGAAATAAAGTTGTTATTGCATATTCCCATGACGAAATAAAAAAGAATACATATTAAACAAAAGAAGAAACATGAAATTAAAAATCATATTTAAAAAATAATTAAAAAGGAAACTAATCCCAATATGTAAAGATCATTAACCTCAAATACCTTAATTGGTAAATTGTCAATAGTAATATGTTAAGTGCATGTAAAATTGCTGAAAATCATGCATGAAGGTTTGTTGTCCTAGAAACAGCTTGAATGCATTTTTATTGTCATTTACCAAAAAGTGCCCGACCGAAGGGAGGGCACTTTTTAAGGTAAATAACAATAAAAATGCATGAAAGCTGTTTCTTTAGGGCAACAAATCTGAGTGCATGATTATCAAGCCATTTTACATGCACGAAATATATTTTTTAGACTATTTCTTGAATCATTTTGATAAATTGACGCGAAATTGTCAAAGCAGAAATTTCAACTTGTTGTGACAGTGACGGTTATTCTCGTAGGTAACCAACAATGAAAAACCAGAAGAGTGCAATTTTCAGCTCAATCGCGACCGAGGGCTGATTTTCACCGAAAATCAAGTGAAAAGCGCATTGTAGTTACAGTATATGAGGGAAATAGTCGAGGCAATAAATAATATTTTAAGATTTATTGAATTTCTTAAATCACTTGTAAATATCCCGACAGCCAGATAAAACAATTTTTTTAAGGATTACTTTAAATTTAATAGAACACGGTTCATTTTCTAAACCTCGACTTAAAATCTACAATAAGGAAAACCGGGAGACTGATGAAATAAATGTTTTAGCTTCAATTGAAACAAATCCAACTAGTCCTTGCAGAACGGTTAAAGGTTTGTCGGAGTAGTTAAATCAAGTGTTCAAACAATCCTAAAATTTCTTCCTTCTTTCAATCCTAAAAAAAATTCCACGTAGTACAAAACTTACATCCTGGTAATGCACAGCGCCGTATAGAGTTCTGCAATGGTATTTACAAAATATCAACAGGGAAAATGATTTCGAAAGAACCGTTATATAGTCTGATGGGGCTCATTTTACCAGTAGGTATGTATTTAATCGGCACAATACGAGGTTTTGGTCTCAGGAAAATCAGCATGTAATATTTCCACTCGAGCGACAAGGTAGTTTTGGCTTTAACGTTTTATGTTTTATACTAGGAAGCAAAATAATTTACAACATATTTGAAGGCAGCCTTAATGAAAATAAATATTTGGAAATTCTGAAAAACGTTGTGCTGGAAACAATAGAAGACGTGCCCTTAGCGGGTCTCAATAACTTGCCAATGCGCTAATTATCAGGGCCTACTTAAACAATAATTTCCCAGGTCACTGGATTTGAATTAATGGACCTGTAAGATGGCCACCAAGATCACCCGACTTGTCGGTTTTGGATTACTTTTTGAAAATAAAACTTATTCTATTCAATGCCAAACAGTTGCATATTTAAGAAATGCCACTGAAGGAGCATTTATCGAGTTACAAACGCGGCCTTTTAATATTTTAAATTCATTGAAGCGAATAAGAACTATGTGTGAAACATGTCTAAGGCATAATGGAGAACAATTTGAGCAATATTTATAAAATAATTCTATAAATTTTCAGCTTTTGTTTCTAATGTTTTACGTAGTAAAACACAACTCGATTTAAGCATTTTTATTATTTTTACTGAAATATAACTGCTAATTAGATTAAGAAGTCCAAAAAATATTTCTTCTGCAGTAATTATCATACCAGTAATAGTTTCTTTAAATACCCGTCATGGCCTAACTAACAAAAAATGTATATTTTTTAATTAAATGTAAATTTTGTGCTTAATATTAAAAATAAAAATAAGGTATTATATATTTTTGAGAAGCTTGTTATAAAGTAAATTATATTATTAAAAAATATATAAGGTGACCCATTTAAATAAAAGCAAGTTTGCTTTTTTCTATTGAACGTAGAAAAAATCTGAGTACGTTACTGGATCCTACGTAAAAAACTACAAAAAGAACATTTATTTTCTCTTTGATAAGCTACAGGGTAGCCTAAATATGGGGGTGTCCCAAAATGTAAAATTTTCAAAAACATCTCGTATATTAAGAACAAGGAGGACTAGAAAAATTCTGATTGCGGCATCTTCTGTTCACAAAATATTAGCACATTAGTGCGAAAACCGTATTCTTCTATCTTTACTAATCACGGAGATACCTCGTAAAATCATCGAAAATTGGACACCCTGTATATTCTTCTTTTGTGCAGACCGTTGCCTACTCTGGTAATATATTCGTCAGTTTGTCAATGTTAGTTTCATAGTACATAGTAACTTCATTGAAAAGAAAATGACATAAAAATATTTAAAAAAAGTTATTTAATTATTGCGTGAAAAAACACAAATAATATTAATTTACAACGTAGTAGTAGTAGTAGTAGTAGTAACATTGGAAAATTATGGATTATATTGACTACGGTTTTGACACGCATTACAACATTCGCGTCTTAAATCCCTGGGAGCTTCGCGTCTCTTAATTTAAAATTTAAGCTTCAGCCATAATGGCATCTGTCCAAACCTTGGATTTTAATAATAGTTAATGCAAAACAATTTCCATTACATGTCATCTTATAATAATTGCAAATCGGTAAAAAAAACATGAGGAAATTAAATGTGGGCAACAAATATGACAATGTCATCCGATATCGAATGTATTAAAGGCTAAAGGTATTCTTTTATGATACTAACCTAGTTATAGCAAATATCTTTTTAATTTAAACTTGTAAAAATTAATATAATTTGAATTTTATTGGCCGACAGTTGGCAACAGAACTGTCAACGCTACCGTGACGCCAGCTCGTTCGTCGGTCTGTTTTGACGTTTTGTTTCATATCGTGTGGTGCGTGTATTCTTATAACTTCAGATATTTTCATACTTAGCATTAAAAAACTGTTATCTTAAGAACAACAAGGGTGTACATACATATCTCTATCGATTACGTTGTTTACCATTTATAAAAATTGCATTCAAATAGCCGGTGCAAAGTGCTTCTCTAATAAGCTATTTGGAGGAATAACTTAACAATAATGGCCCATTGTTATCATTGGCAACAGTTAGAGAAATAATTTTAAAGAGTATGTTAAGGTAATAATTTACACTGGTTACGCTTAAGCTCTAACTTTTTTAAATTAAGAGACAGACAGCTATTTGATGGTGGTCTTAACTCTGGTACAGGAAATAGGCTTCGGATGAAAAAAAAAATGTTTATGGAACTTTTACAAGTAGCTTTTAAATGACTGTTATTTTTGAAAGAATATTTAAAAGAAAAAGAAGAAAACTTGTAATAATTCGTTTTCTTAGATTAAACATGGACTTTTCAGAAAGGCACTATTGATCGATTTTGGCAAGATGAAAATAAAAGAAGTGTTAGATCTACTAAAGTTCATGGCAAAAGGTATGATGCAGTAAAGAAATATATAAACTATGGGAATTTTGCCTACAAAAATTCAGAGTAATACATTCATTTCACATTACACGTACAAAAATGTTCCACAATAAATTAATGAGCAAAACATTTATACCGGGTGTCGAGCGGGACATAGAAAATCCCATGTAATTTTTCCCATGTAATTTTAAATGTGGTCAATTATTGGCTTCCCTAATTATTTTAGAGAAAAATTCTATTTAGGTTTATTAAAGAGCACTAAGACCCACATTTAAAAGAATAACTTTAGATATTTTTGATGAGCCCGTTTACGGGTTATCGCCGATTTCTTTTTAACTATTTCTCCTTTTTATGGGCCCGTATTTGCGGGCACCAGTTAAGGTAAAAGATGACTGTCAAATAAAGTTGTCATTTTGAAATGTGTGCTTTATTGTTATAAAAACTCGTACATCGAAAATATGAAAGGTGTATTTATGAGTACAAATTAATCTGAATAAAACTAAAATAAAGTATCCAATTACAAGGTTAATTATGACATTTTACATGTTTCAATATTTTACTAATTAATAGGTAATTAATAACTCTTGCATCTCTTCTTTGTTCCTGCCTTTCTTCACATCTGCAGTTATTTATTACAGTGCCTTATGTCTCAAATTTCTTGATAGTCCTTTCGACTGTAGATTTTGCAGGTATCGGTCTATTCGGATACAGAGCAGCAAACATGTCTGACACATTTTGATAACTATTTCCTTGATAATACCATTTAATCATCAATATTTTTCCTTCAGAAGTGTAATTCATGGCTAATATTTTCGATGTACGAGTTTTTATAACAATAAAGCACACATTTCAAAATGACAACTTTATTTGACAGTCATCTTTTACCTTGACTGGTGCCCGCAAATACGGGGCCATAAAAAGGAGAAATAGTTAAAAAGAAATCGGCGATAACCCGTAAATGGGCTCATCAAAAATATCTAAAGTTATTCTTTTGAAGGTGGGTTTTAGTGCTCTTTAATAAACCTAAATAGAATTTTTCTCTAAAATAATTAGGGAAGCCAATAATTGACCCCATTTAAAATTACATGGGATTTCCTATGTCCCGCTCGACGATGCAACACCCGGTATATTGTCATCCTGAAAGATTTTTAAAATAAAACACATAAAGTTGTTGGAATCGTTTTCTTTATTTCATTACCTAATTTATGTTCTGGTAAAGCCCGGACTCTCATATCATTCTAATCTTCTGTAGGGTTTTTCTTGCTGTCTTCCTTTTTTTTCAGGGTTATGTTAAATTGGCAACACTTTTGTGTCAGCTGCTTGTATAAAAAAGTTCGATAGGGACTGCTAAATAAATCGGGTTACGGTCACATTATTAGTTTTGTCTAGCTGCTTAAAAGCTATTAAATATGGGTTTGTTGCTTTATCTTCTTAAAATGCTCCAATCTCTGCTTTCATCAACAATAATGTAAACATTTTTATCACCCAGTGAAGCTCTAATTTCTTCTAAAACGGTTATGTATACTGAATGGACATTTTTCTTTCTAAGCGTGGATTCGTCAAGAATGGTTTGTTGAAAATGTTTTTGTAGAAATCCTCTAAATTGCCTTGCATAGGTCTGCTTGAAAAATTTCCTTTATAGATTTCGATTTTTCTCCAACATTTTGAAATGCATATTTTACACTCAGCTAAACTGCCTCAGATTTCTTTTTCTGTAACTTTGATTTGTGCAGCGGTGTTTTCAAATGTTGATCGATTTGGAACTTCTTTTCACAAACAATAATCTTTCACAAGCTTTACAGAAGACTTTTTCTCCACTAAACTCTAACTCTGGGAAATTTTTAATCCACGAAGGCGTTTTCGCCACTTTATAGACAGTTTGAATACAACTTTGAAATCACTAGTTTCACACTGAAAATACTAAAATATTTTGACAAACTAAAACAGTACGTATTACAACCCGATAAAAATACAGTTTGTTAGGCATTATTAAATGACAATAAATAACCCCTAACAATATACCTGCGAACCCCGGAAACCCGCAATAAATACCTTGTGTATAACCAAAATGTAAATATTAATTATTATACTTATCTTCAGATTGGAAAATCCCTGAAACAAGTGCCGGACTGGACATTAAACCTATACGTCTACGAGTTTCCATGACCGGGCGTTTTTAATTTTTTGATAACGCCGAAAACATAAAAATATGTTCATAAAATTATAATTTGGGAAAAATATGCATTTTATTATAAAATTGACAAAATATGCAAAAAATGCATAATATACGTATGCATTTTGCATAAATGCCGCCCTTTAATAATAATAATATGCTGCTTGTTAAAGTTTAAAGGATTAATGATAAAAATGTGTTTCTTAATACACATTTTGCGTTTCGTTACTTTGCCGAAAGTCCCTATTTTCATTGTAAATTTAATCAAATGGAAAAAGTGAACATTAAAAAGACAGGAATGGCGATTTATCTGCCATCAGCCTTTGCTGGGATAATTAAAAGTCATATTAAACAAGAATTATCGCACTTGTTCTTGTTAATGCTCAGAATATTATTTGTGGCCTTCTTATAAGAATCCTTTGATTATATGAGTATAATACTGTTTTAACATCTTTTTCTTTGTATTTATTCATTTTTTCTTACGTGAAGGGACAACGCCGTATTTTGGAAGAACGCATCTTAGTCCCCATGAGCTTGAAATACTTCAGTTCATGTTCACTTAGACCACAATATTTTAGTTTAATGTTTAAAATGTTATGATCCAGAGTGTCAAAAGCCTTGCTATAATCTAACAAGATCAAACAAGTCTCTCTGCCTTGGTCATGTGTTCTAAAAATATCGTCAGTTATCGGCATCAGAGCAGTTGCAGTACTATGATTTTTTCTAGACCCAGATTGTGTAGATGACAAAATTTGTTGATGAGTTAGGAAATGATTTAATTAGTCCGACATGACTCTTTCCAAAATATTGGACTTTGTAGGCAAAATAATAATGGGTCTAAAATGTGACAGTTCTGTAGGATTCTTAGTTTTGGGAATGGATAATATATCCATCCTACAGTGTGCGTATGAAAACAATAGGAGGACTTATCTTAATAAGTGGATCCATATATACTCCGATAGTCAAGCAGCCCTGAGAGCGCTAACATGCAATAAGGTGACATTAAGACTGATATGGGAATGTCAAAAGGAACTAGTGGCCCTGGCAAAAGCCAACAAAGTAATACTACAATGGGTACCAGGACATGAAGCTATTACAGGAAACGAAAAGGCCGACGAACTTGCAAGAAAGGGGTCGAAGAAAACATTCCTTGGTCCAGAACCGGCACTCGGAGTCCCAAGGTGCACAGTACGAGATGTCATAAAACGATGGACAAGAAATCAACACACAACAGACAGGGATTAAGCCGTAGCAAATCTTACATTGGGGCCCATGCCCGAACCTAATAAAACAGCTACTTCTGATGAGCAGAAATCAGCTGAGAATTACCACAGGAAATCTGACAGGACACATGGTCGTCAAGAAGCACCTGCACCGTATGCAACTGTACAATGGAGACATAAGCCGCAGGTTATGCGGGCGAGAAAGTAAAATGGTACAGTATATTATTTGCCACTGCGAGTCATTGGATCGGAAAAGGCAACAAATACTCGGGCAACCAAGACTAGAACCAAAGGAAATTCCGACCCTCTCCCCAGTTGACCTACACAAATAGTGCAAGGAACTGGAATCAGTGAGTTGGTGTAAGAACAAACGAGGGTGAGCACAATGGGCAATTTGCTATTTTCCTATATATATATAACCTGGGAAATTTAGTGGTTTTTATACATTGGTTAAGAATAATTATCTTTATCCTAATTTTTCTTTTCTTCTGATCCCATCTGTGAATCTGACACACATATAAATAAAAAAAAGAGATCTCGGAATTCACTTGCTGCCACAAAATATAAAATCTGAGCAGCTTAAAGTTAACCCATATTGTAACATCTTATAGCCTTACTAGAGATTATTCAAGATAATAATTAGCTTAAAGTGAGTGTTAAGTTCTTCTGTTGTTACAGATGGTCTTCTTGCTCCTTTTTCATGTTGTATAGAATCTGTTTCCCTAAACAGAGCCACGGTTCTTCTCAGGCAATGATAACAATCCCCAGCAGCAAAAGTGACGTTAGGAAATTTTCGCGAAAATCGTCCATGTGCAAACGCTGAATCACTCGCTTCGCCTCGCACTCACCATTTACTCTAACCCCGGTTCGAAAATACGCTTCAGCCATGAATCTATTGTGCTGTTCCGTAAAACCCTTACGCGAATTATTTAAGAAATTGGATAAATTAGCGATGAATCAAACGACTTTAAGAAGGACTGAATAACTGATAGATTGATAATGCTGGTATTCACACTCAGGAATTAAGCTCTACCGCAGTACGGCATTAGATCCAAATAGTATAACTGCCAACATATTATTTAAAAAGGTTACTAATAAACTAAAAATAATAACAATTATTATAATACCTAAATAAAAAATTCTAGTGGATGTTTCGTCCTCTACTTTTAATCACGAGTATCGAAACTATATGGTGGCCCAATCAAAGTACTTCATTCTTTTATGTGCTTTTAAGTAATTATTCAGTCTTAACAAACAGTACAAATTCCTGTTGTTTTTTTTTTCGGATATAAGTCAGAGTAGCTATAAAATATCACACACTACCACAAATAAATATCCGTAGGTGTAGCAATCTTATCGTTACGCCACTGTCAGCGACCCCGTCACTTCATTTACCATTATTGCACCTAATGTAGACACGGATCTATAAATTTTTCGAACCAACCCTCCCGTGCCGGCCGGGACGCAATTCTTCGCTTTTCTGTCAGTTAGCGGTTTAATTAAATACTGTCGACGCCGGGGGTGTCATCCCACCCTTTTTGGATAATTATCACCGGTGCCGTAAATGTGATAATACCCGATTATTCATTTGGTTTGAGTTGACCGGGAAAAGAATCAAAAATGATATAAAAGTAGCATAAGAAATAATGTTATTATCCACTTGACTTTTCCTTGTATAGAATCCAGCAATCTCAGAGGTTCGTAGATCGGAAAAGTATCTCAAGCCGTCTATGAGGAAATGCTGATATTGTGGCGACCGTGCAGAATTTTGTGGGTTTCTATTGTCAGATGTAGCTTTTTACCCCTTCCTTCATAGCTCAGACCACGTATTGAGGATGCAAGCTTTGTGATTCTTCTTTGGATCTCTTCTAAGAGTTCTAAGGCATGTCTTTTACAAAATAGGGTTCCCAGATTGGGGCTGCATTTTCTAGGATTGGTCTTTCGTATGTTTTGTAATTTTTTTTAAGAAGGAACGCAGACAGGTTTGTAAATGCTCTTGACACCATGTTGGCGACTGCATTGGCTTTCTTGATGATGTTACCAATGTAAGCTGCCCTTCCTAAATCATCACTGATGATGATTTCAAGATCTTTCTGGTGGGTAAAATGTTTGATTGTCAAGTTTATGAGAGCATTTCGTCTTTTTGAATTATTGTTGCCTATGTAGAAGATTGTATTTTTTATTGTCTAGCCGTAGAAGCCGCACTTGTCACACTGCTGTTTAAAACTCTCTTTGGGTCTGATGCTAGCATATCAAAATGTGTGTTAGAATTGGTGTCATCAGTGAACAATGAACATTTGACCTAAGCTCTGCTGGTAAGTTACAGATGTACAGATTAAAGAGGATTGGTCTCAGGACTGACCCTTGTGGTACACCTGATGTGACTTTAAATGTCCGTGAAGTAGCACTATCTATTCTGACTACGCTGGTTCTGTCTGTAAGAAAGTTAGTGATTTTAGTAAATTCCCCCTTGATAGTAGAAAGAAGATGAGACATGAACCCTAGAGGGACGACATTAATGATAAAGGCGCTTGAAAGAAAGTCATCTCTCGTTCTTGAAGAGTTGCCACTGTAGATCTCTTGGGCGGAAAGCTATGTTGTCACGCACTAAGAATATTTTTATTAATAGGACGTTTGTGCTTGCATCCTTTATTCCATTTATTACCCTTTCCATAAATTGGCACGACAATGACTCCCTTCCAGTCTGATGGTAATACACCTTCGATTATATAGCGATGCAGTGAAGAAGGAATAAATGTGAATTGTTATGCTTGCACTATGCACCTACAATTCCTCAAAATACAAGCATCCGGTTCCATGTTGGCGAACTGTTTACCTTATGTTCGTTCAGCGAAGTCGAGGGATTTAATGTACTTGCTTGTATGAGCTTGTTTTATGAGATTCATCGGTAAAGGCTTAGTAAGTAGACAGCGAACATGTTAGCTACGTCATTCGATTCCGATATAATAAATACGCCAATGATTAGAGGAGACATAACTAAAAAAAACAAATAGGTTTAATTATCTCCTTGGTTAACCGGGTTTTGGCATTCTTCAACAATATTGTCAGGTACTGAATTTGCCAAGTATTTCCCTTTAAAATTGCTTTGATTTTTTGATAGAAGTATAAAAACAAGGGTCATATATCAAAGCAAACAAAACAAATTAATCCAACGCTCAAACACTTTACGAGATATTTAAATCAATTTTGCACCCCCATACGCCGCCCCGGTACATATAAAACGGCTGCGCCTCGTCTCACGTTGCGCCCTGTGTGGCCCTGGTTTCTAATATAAATTCACAGCGCGTTCCGGACGTTATCTCCACCCCGCAGCAGACCCGAAACGACCCCAAAAAGGGGCAATCTAATCGGCCTCCACCCCCGCAAAGGGCGCCTTATCAGCTCACTTTCGGTTTTTACTTTTCATTCGCGCGCGGTTCTGTTTTATTGCTGTTCATGGCAAAACACAGGGGCGTATACGGTGACCGGTAGAAAGTGCGCGTCGAAATGTTTTTTTTAGTATTTATAAAAACACGAACGACACTGTGGGGTCACCCATATAGGTACAGGGTTAGTCAAAAGTCCCGCAACGGCTCAGTATCTTAAAAACTATTAAACTTTTTTTTTTTTATTTATTGTTATGCCCATGATATTTTTGAATTTCTCAGTAAGTTCTATATACATTTCATGTAATGTATCTTTTACCTGTCTATAACTGTTTCTGATATATTTCAGTTTAAAAATCATGCTAAAATGGCGCGGTGGTCAAATCTCTAGTGCATGTGTATAGTAAAATGTGTTACGCCTTGATTGCCATTTAAAAAATAGTTAACAGCTTGCAAAATTGGTTTATATCTGCCTCGCTCGCCAGATTTGACTTCCGTTAACTTTTCGTAGGACATCTCTTAGAGTAACCCTGAAAAAAAATTAAGGGGATACACTTATACAATTTATTTTTAGAGAACTAGTTAGCAATGTGAATTCTGCACCTGCGTTGCCTTCCAAATTTCGGCTCGAGTTCTGTAATTTGACAGCTTGCCATATTGTTTATTTTCTCAACTGTTTTTTTGATTATATATTTATTTGTGTTGCTTCGATTAAAAGTAATCAACCGATTTTGGATATATTTAATTAACAAAAACCACGTAAAGAAAATATAAATTACCTACTTGTTGAAAAATGAGTTACCAATATGAAAAGTGCATCTGTCTCAATGAAACAGAAATCCTGCATAAAAACCTTAATCTTAATCTGTTCAACTTGATAAAATTGTTAAATATCTAAAAAATATTCCATTACTCATAAACGTATGAAGCACTGATCTGGTGGTCAAAGACTGTTGGAAAAACGATTGCTCAAGTCCGATAAAAATAATGAAATTAAATGCAGCCAATGTTTTCAGAATCGATACTACTTTTTGTCTAGATAAAATAGCTGGTTTTTAAATATTATAACTTGCTACAGTTATTATATCATTAGCAACACAATTCCTCAACGGTCAGAGAAACAGAGTAACAAAATGCATCTAATGATTTCAAAACGAATAATACTGTCGTCTAGACAAATAACAAAACTTGCAAAAATTAAATTAGCTAATTAAGCAAAAAAGTGTTCTCAATACAATTCAATGTTAAAACGTCTATTTTAGAACTTGTAAAAACGCATATCCTTTGACACGTTTTGCCGCCAGGAAATTAAGCTCATCGCCGTCCAGAAAGCGGCAAAATAACAATTGGTCCTAAGAAAACATGGTGGAACAATAAATAGCCTAATAAAGACCAGGCGGGAAATATGTTACCTTGTGATTGATCCGTGTGACAGCGGGGCGTGATTTTCTGGCGACAGAGCACACTGTCGGTTCCTAGGGTCCGACTGCGAGTTAAACCATTGAAAGGTAATTACGTACGTCAAAATTAACGTGTGTCATCGTCCGTCGGACATGACAATTGCATTTGCTTAAACAAAAAGCACCAAGTAATAAATATAGTAATGTTATAAAAGTGTCTTGTACTAAAGTTAGTAATTAATCATGTATTAAAGAATTATCTTGTAAACAAGTGCCGAATTGGACGAATAAACGCCAAATTAAATGGGATCTAACTGTCTAATTCACTTAGCTAAATATAGAAAACCAACCAGTGAAATAACCTAAACCCTAGGAAAATTCAGAGCCTCACTTTTAATGTTGGGAGTTAAAAATACAACTTGATTCCTACAAAGACATATCAGAAAACCATAATATCAAAGCTTGAAAGCCTACAAAGATTGGCCTACTTGAGCATCACAGGGGCCTTGAAATCGACCCCCCACATGAGAGCATCTTAGATCTTCCTCCACTTCATTTGGTGATTAAATAAGAGACAAGAATGCGACCATACAGACTACAGCGTTCTACGTCACTTTCTTGGGGCATAGAACTAGACCCGCACTTCTATAGTGTGTGAGATAGAGCTGAGATCAGACCATATAAACCCTAGGATCGCTATGACATGACATACCATTCAAGCCCGTAATTAACAAACAGGATGCGTGGAACAATAAAACACTAGATACTCCTGGGGCAATAACCTGGTACACCGACGGCTCAGGGTACTGGAGAAGGGATACACGATATAAGACCGAAGAAAGATGCTTATTTCTCCCTGGGTAAGTCTCCCATGGTGTTGGTATTGTGTGCGTATGGAAACAATAGAAAGACTTATCTTAATAAGTGGATCCACATATACTCCGACAGCAAGGCAGCCCTTAGAGCGCTAACATGCAACAAGATAACATCAAGGCTGGTATAGGAATGCCAAGGGGAACTAGTGGCCCTTGTAAAAGCTACTACAGTGGGTACCAGGACATGAAGGTATTGCATGAAAACAATTGACGAAATTATTGAAAACGACTGACAAAGAATTTACACAAAATCTACTAGAACCACAGACACGGATTAAACCATAGCAAATATTTCGTTGGGGACCCAGGCTCGAAATTATGGGAACAGTTACTTCCGATGAGCAGAAATCAGCTTAGAATTACCACAGGAATTTGACAGGATACATGGCCGTTAGGAAGCACCTGTACCGTAGGCAACTGTACAACGGAGACCTAGGCTGCAGGTTATGCGGGCGAGGAAGTAAAACGGTACAGCATATTATCTGCTACTGCGAGTCATTGGATCGGAAAAAGTAACCAAGACTAGAACTAGACGATATTCCCCATTTGACCTATTACACCTATTACACAAACCAGTGCAAGGAACTGGAATAAATGAGGGTGTAAGTCTAAACTAGGATGAGCACAATAGGTCAAACGTGGCCAAAGTGCATCCGGCACATCTTGTGCTGCAATACTAGACTAAAGTTGTGGCGAGCCGACGGAAAACGAATACTTTACTTTTGAAGAAAATCCTAGAGAAACATGAATGATAACAGGTAATTATTCGCCTGAAGACGACTGGAGGTATTCACCAGTTGAAACGTTGTGATATAAATAAATAATGACAATGGAAGTCCAAAACATATCTATCATTTACGATATATCATTGTCTCAAACCTTCAAACAAACACTAGAGAAACATGATGCGTCTTTACACACACGAGAATTTTGCCACTACTTGGCAGAAGAGAAACAGCCTACTTACTTGCTGAATAGCACTAAAGAGAATTTGTATTACAGAGCGGAGAAAGCATCACAGTTTCTGAGACAACATCGTTCCCGCGGAACCCGTGACTTCTTTCGTCGAGATGCATTAAGACAGTCTGTGACGTTACGAAGCGGGTCACCTTTCTCTGCTATTCGGTGTCCCGGGTAAATCAATTGGCGCTCAGTGATACGCTATGTTGCTATGGCGAGGGTGGCCATCGTTTTTCTGTACCAATAAGAAATTAGCACAAATATTGAGATAAAATGATAACTCGGTGGTGAGTCGGCGTTGTACCAAAGGAACTAATTTGCATATTCTTACTTAGTGTCGCGTTACCACAATAACTGTTGAGTTATAAATATATTTACTTTTAATATATTATACTGTTTCTGTATTACTTCGAGAGATAGAACTTCCTAGAACTAATATTAATATTGTTGGATTATCTTCTGAATTATACCGAATCCAACTGTCTTCCGACCGCTACAATATTCCTGTATAGGTACATCTGAGTGGAATATAAGTTAAAAATAGAATTATTCCAAGGTGGAGTTCTTTGTTGTTTTCGCCGAGTTTACTGCGCTTTGAATATTGTTAAGGATTTATTTTAAATAACCAGATGTTCCTACATTGTAGGAAAATTGGATTTAAAGTTTGGGCTTGACTTGTTTAACACGCGTTTTTCAAACAGACATTTATCTGCTTCACTATATTTACATTGGCTAAATAGGCAAGGTACCATATACAACTAATACATATTATATGCCTCCAATGATAGGCATATAGGAATAAATCGTTCTACTTTTTATATTTTAATCAGAGGTAGAGCAGTTAATTGCTAACTTAAATTTTAATCCGCACCAGTTATTTTTTTTGGAATAACTTAATCTCTTTCTTTAAATTTTCTTTCAAGGCAAATATTTCAGAGTTCTCTTTTGATATTACGTTAATATTAAACATTTAATAAATGAAGTGCACATGTGCACAGAGCTAATAAATGAACTGTTACGCCCTTGGTTTCTAAAATTGTTTACTCAAGGGTTGTTTTCTCGATAAGCGTGGCCAATATTGCAAGTGTCGCCAGTGCATTAATTTAGTCTCGTGTTTATTTTATTTGGATGGGGGATTATTTGAGAGGATCATCTTGAGATTACTCCAACAGGCTCCAACAAGTGTAGGGGTGGATAAGGGGAATTAATTTTGCTTGTAAGTGGTTGAAAGCAAGATAAATGAATAAATTTGTAGGAAGCATTATTTGTTTTTAAAGCGGGTAATGATTAGAGTGAGTGATATAGAGATAGATATAATGAGTGTGTTACAAGGAATATGGCTAGGTCGAAGTTTTAGTAACATATACTAAGATAATGGTATATGTGTATCTACACCTGAATTCCAGATATTAGGTTCTATTAAACTTTAAAACAAATATTTTTTCGCTCAATGATTTTTTTTAAATGGATAAAATTACAATAAAGTTCTTCTTATTGTCTGACAGCAAGTATCCCTAATTATAAATGCAAAATACAAATCTTGTGTTATGCAGTGTTAACATGACAGCCAATTTATAATATCCCTCTCTTCCAATAAGTGTTTATAATTTTAATAAAGATGCGTGATGATCAACAATTTAATATTAGCATGTAGAATCATGGAGAATGCTAAAACATCTTTATCGTCGGACGATGACATTTTGACAATGGCAATTAACCTTTGCTCCTCTACGCACTGCATGCAATTCGTACACTATTTGGATATGCGTCTTCTTCAAGCACACACGAGGTGCGTTTCAGGTGTGCTTCACGCACACTTCACCTTAAGCAATTCACTGCTCTGGTGGGCGCTCTCCCTTAGAGACCTAAATATAATATTTAAGTAAAAGTACAAACACAAAAAAGAGTCCCGGTCTCAATTAATTTAATACCTAAAATTTATTTATTTTAATAACACTTAAAGTTGGTGATGTTAACGATGGCAAAGCCGTGAAGTTGGTGAAAGGTAATTTGATAGTGTTTATGGTATTTGTTTTAAAATCCTCAGAGTTTAAACTTACCAAAATGTGTGTTTGTGTGTTTATATTGGATATTAATTAGGCGTCTCGTGATTACCTATAGAAGGTGAGCATTATTGGGAACAGCGATCCATTTACTCTTGAGGACAGTGAATTGAATTTTCCTATCAAGGTAGTGCCACCAGTGTCTAATATGAATATGGTTTCGTATTTAGTGTTGAGCCACAATTATAACATTAGCCCAGATATGCCTGAATTTTTTAATTTTCGAAATTTAAAATAGAAACTATAAAATATCTTTAATACTAGGCCATAAATTACCAAAAAAGTACGGAAAAAAAAATCGAACATACGTTTTCCAAAAAACAGGCGACCATTTAAAAGGACACTAGGCATATCTGAATAATAACATAATATATGAACAAAACATTGTTTGGAATATTTTGAAACTAAACCTAGAAGTAAAGTAATATTGTAATATATTTAAAAAAAAAACAAGTAGTAAATAATACAAAAATGTTAAACATAAGTTACAAAAAGCACATGCATAGTTAAGGCCAGAGTTATTCTAATTTTGATGATATGTTACAAAACACTCTACATGTAAAGCCACATCATATTTTACACATTTCTCTGCACTTTTTTATGGCAAACCCTACAACGCGTTTGTTTTGATTGGAAGACAATATAGTGGCCTTGGCTATCTAATCGTAATTTTAAATGTTCCAGCGAATAAGGCTGCCTCGTTTTTTCCCACCATTTTTATATTTTTCCAGCAACGTTTCCACTACCCTTTGAAAATTGAGGTGATCCATTTTCCTTTATAAATTGTTTGCACCCATGCCTTTCGAAATATGGAATCATAAGTCGAGTTCGGTTAATCCTCGCAGATGAGATGAAATAGACGGCAAATTTAAAACAGCTGATCCGCAAATTACTCCGAGGTGCCGGTATTTAAAGAACGGTCTCCCGTATTTGACAGCCACGATAACCTCAATTTTTGAGTTTTTCTTTTCGTAAATAAAAATTTATACTCAATTATTAATCCCTATGGTTCAAATCGACTACGATATGATTATGAAAGATCATGATGCCGAACAAATAAATCAGTTCGAGAAAGTGTAGCATTTGTCAATCAGCTTATTGTATCCTCGGTTTCCTCGCTCAAAAACCTTCGATGAAAAAGATGACGCTCCGAGTCATCTGCCCCGCTTTAAACGAACGCAGATCTTTGGCGGCCGTCAGCTCTGGAACGATTAAACGAACGACATTTTGACAATCCGACGGATCGGAGCCCTCACAGAGGATTAACTGAACTCGCCTATAGATTCATCTACGCTGTATATGTTTCACAAAAAGGTGCCTATTCTTGAAATTTTTTATTTAACTTTTCAAATAATATACGAACTTTAGTAAATTTATCTAGGGAGTCTAAATAGTCGTTGTCACAGCAGTGAAGGTTTTGCATAATGTACTCAAACCTATCTCTTGACAAAGCATTAGCTACCAAGTCATTGTGTGCATCTTTTCTTTGTTCCCAAAACATTCGTCACCTCGGCACAGGCATATATCCACTTAACAAAAGTATGCCAAAAAATGCATACATTTCCTCGTGTGTTATAATTCTTGCTCAGTTCTTTTTTTGTCGCGTAGTTATTTGACCAAAACACGAACATATCTATTATTTCTTCGAACTTTATTCGAAAATTCTCAGAAATAACTCTGTTACTTTCGGCAGTTGATTTTCTACTTTATTCATGGTTGACCACTTGATTACTGGTGCTGATAAATCTGATTTAGACCATTTGTAGCTTTTCTTTACTGCTTGAAAAATACTCAAAGGGATATCATCTTCTTCATCCCAATTATCTGTCAAGTTATCTCTTCTGGAAGTATTCAAACTAGTTCCAGCTATTGTTGTGCTAGCTAAAACTTCATCATTATCTTCACTAATTTCGTTACTAATGAGAAGTTTGGCTGGAGCCAAGAGCTGAGAACCGGGCAAGTTACTTATGTTCACGTAATCCTCGTCTCCAGAATCTTCATCTGTCAAATCTTCAGCTGAATTTATAGGAGGTAATACGGCAATATTTATTTCAGCTGGCAGTAAGTAGTCATCTTCTTCCAAACTTCGTAAAAGTTCATTTAACTTCAGACCCCTAAAAATAACGAAAGTACATTGTTATGCCTACTGTCCTAAAAGAACAGTGAAAATTATTGAACCAAACAAGAAGGTTGCTGTTACCATAACCTCAATTTTTCATACAAAACAAAAAGTATGACCCCTTCATCTAAGAAAAACATAAAAAAAAAACTGAATTTTGCTGGTTTGTACTTACCCCACCAGCTTCCAATCAATAGGCTGCGCCATTTTATGAAAATCACTAACTTCAAATCGATGTAATTCAACTTATAAAAGTTAAAAGCAACAAACAAGCTCTTAAAACTTGTTTTCTGGAATACTCTTAAACAATGTGAAAACTGCCATCTCTTGCCGAGAAGCTTTACTAGCCTCTAAAATTATTTACAATGTTCACTACAAAATGTCCTTTTAAAAGGCCAGTAGGCATATCTGGGCTAAGGAAGAAATGAAAGCTTTAAAAAGTCTACAATCCTATAAATATTTTAAGGCAGGATTTGTTATTAAAATGGGCACAAAGTTAGTTCAGGTTTTCATATTTTGGTTGAAAAGGTATGCCATTTTATTTTCTGGCTTCTTTACTGACTATTTAATAAAGGTCTTGTTCTGGTAAAATATTCCCACAGAGCTAATTTAAAACCCCTAGATGTGTGAAAAATAAAATTATTTCAAGGGATAGAAGTATATGTTAAGGTTACAAATCGTACAGGCATAAAGTCTGCCTCATAGGCATACGATGCCTATGTCTGCCTGACCAAGACCATCCCCGGTGAATGTTTCTATTGTTCCAGCTAGTGGCATGGACCTTGGAAAGACCACTGTACAAGAAGTAAAAAAAAATTTAGCGATGCCTAATCTAAAAATAGACGGTATGTTAAACAGAGTTGAAGAGCTTGGTTACAGCTCTGCACTAATGAGAATTGTGGAGCCTTTTGATTCCAAAATATAAGCCTTAACTGTTGAAAATTTACCTTTGGTGTTAGATATATCAAGAGAATTATTTATTAAATTTTTTCCTGATAAAAATTTTTTAAAAAGAATTGAAAAATCGCCGTAAAATTCCATTCTGAAGCAATTATGCTCCAGAACAGTTGTGAGGATACTTTACTAGAAATGCTGGGACTGCGAAAGTACATTATTGGTGCATTTATAAAGGTGTTAACGGTGGAAGGCCTATGGACAAATGTGATCAGGATAAGTGCGTGAAATCGAATGGTTTCATATTACATCTGTTGTATTGTATTAAAAGACACTCGTAGGAAATCGCAATGTATAAATTTTATATAAAAATATTATTAATTTATCATTATTTATGTCAAAGCAGATTTACGGCGCACTGTAAAGACCTTATGACAAACGTAACAGTAACAAAAATTAACAATACAAACGAAAGGTATATTTCCTAGAGAAAGAAGCCGGTGCTATTTTGTAGGTCAAATTATAAGGCTTAAGTAAATAAGGGTGAACTTTGTTTTATTGTTTATAAATTAATTTAATTGTAGTTACTCAATAAACACAGTAAACGCCATACTATCGAGTTTTAAGTAGTGTGTCATAGGCATGCATGCAACTCATTTTTTCAGAAGTAAACACTAAGACTACTCGGTAGAAAACCAACACTTTCCGATAAAAAAAAAAACAATTTTAAACAAACACATAAAAACCGTTAGATCAGGAAGAAAGCGGACCAAACAGTATAACCATCCATTTTATCAAATTGGCGGCAAATCGATATTTAGAATTTTAAAGCGCACATGACTCGATTGTAAACTAAGCATTGAATCAGTGTGTATTTTTGCCTTCTACGGCCATATTAAATTGTCCCTTAAATGTTTTTGAGTTCTGTGGAACAAATTCAATATGGCCCTGGGGGGTAAATACGAATTTGACACATTGTTGGATTGCCTAATAAATGTAAGTCCAGAACGAGCTCATCTAAAATTGCTTTGGATGCTGCTAAAACTATTTGATTGAAGGAAGAGATTAAATGTCATTTTAAAAATCTAAATAACATAAATTCCAAACTTTAATATCTGTTTTTAACTTTAACACATCTTTTTTCTTTTATAGAGTTTGTTATTTTAGATGGTAGGTTTAGAAATGAGGTGGAGTCATTTGAAGAAATAACTTTCCAAAGATTGATTAAGAAACTTTACAGTTTAAAGGTTGCCGTTTTCGAGCAATCGGCTAAATAAATAGTTTTAGACAACCCTGTATATGAAAGCCCCCTAAACTCTACACGTACCAACATTAAATGCGTAATAACGACTGCACCTGTCAACATAATTTACCACTAAATTCCGATCGCGGCCGATGTTTATAAACATGCCAAACGTCGTTAAGAAATTACGTTGCACATTAACCCGAAGGAATTCGATATTTTCCGAAACCCAGGTGAGAAATGATTTTTTAATTGCACACAGGTATCTTAATTAATTACCTTAGGGATTAATTAATTAGTCATTGAAATAAATATTAAAGCGGCCTTGTATTAAGTTGTGTGGTTGGAGAGGCGTAAAACTCGATAATTTGACTTAATCGGTTAAAAAATAACAATTTTTTTAAAACTTAACTCGTTCATAACAAAAGAATTTTCTCAGTCGTCAGTAGGGGGGGCTGAGTACTTGATGAATTTTAGTTTAAGCAAAATATTTTTTTTTTAATTTATTTATTAATATTATTATTAACCTTTGTTTGCGACCGCCTCTATACAGTGACTACCTGCATTAAATGACCGGTTATGAATTTCCCATATTTAAAAATGGAAATTCCATTATTTAATACTCCTCTTTACCACCCATCTGTTGAACGACCACGGGCACTCATCATCAGAATTTTTAGTAAACATTAATGCTAAAGACACTCTTCATTAGGGGCAGTAAAACCCGACTCTACAATTCTTAAGAAGTATAGGTATATACACTAAGTACTTTATTGCAGACAGATCCATTCAATTTGCTTTAAAGGCTGATAAATCGGTTGTTAACATTAGTTTTGTTTTGAACAGTATTTGTGTGTTCTGGGACTAGCGTGAAGTGAAAACACTGGTTAAAGTATCAGGAAATTGGGTTCAAAATTTAAAGTAGGTAAGACACAAGTGCCTATGTTGCTTAAAAATAAAGCAGAAGTTATAAATTTGTTTCAAGAAGGTGGCAACGGTGAACAAAAAAGAAAATTTCCCAAAACCGAACGACTGTCAGTGGACCAAGTTGTTTTTAACTGGTTTTGTAAGGAGCGAAACAAGCACTTACCAATATCCGGGCCCATAATTCAAGCAGAAGCCCTCGACTCTGCTCAATGTCCAGGACTGGATAACTTCAAGGCATCAAATGGATGGTTGGAAAAATTCTGTCGTCGGCATGATATTACCTTCAAGAAAATATGTGGCGAATCAGCCGATATCAATATCGAAAACTTCGAAGAAGAAGATAATATTCCCAGGGCCGTAGCTAGGCGTTACCCATGGGGGGGGGGGGGGGGTTTAGGTAAGAAAACTCTGGCAATTTATTAGAATTATTATTAAAATTTACGGTGGTTAACAAGGTAGAACTGAACATTCGTTGTTATGGGGGGGGGGGGTTTGAACCCCCTAAACCCCCCCCTTATATACGGCCCTGAATATTCCGCTCGCACAACTGTTTCCTAATATTAAGAACACATTTGTGAATTTGAAACAATTTGATAAGAATTGCAAAAGAAAGTTCAGAATTGACTCTCATCGAGTGTATTGAAGGGATGCAAGAAACGGACGAAACTACTTCCAACTCTGAGACAGGGAAAAGAAACCTAAACTTGCTCCAGCTTGCTTTCAAAGCAAACATACAGTACATTGTAAAATATATTATGTAAGTATACGCGTACAGTATATACCTATTGGTAAATTGGCTTCATCTCATTTAATTTTAGTTGTGATAAATTTAAACGAAGATATTTAAAATTATTTTACAAACTTATTAATAAACAAATATTGTAAAATGCAGACCAATTTTAATTGTACAACGACTATTTAAAGAACGTTATTTTATTTCTTTTATGAAAAAACAGTCATATGGTTAACAGTAATAGCAAATATGATATTATATTCGTCCCTGTACTCGCTTTTGATTCCGTAGGGTGCTCATTTCGAAATATTTGCAAGACTTAATATTTTGACTGATTTTGGTTACGACGAAATTTATATCATGTTAATGAGTCTGCCTTTTCGACAATAAAATACTGGCTTTCCTGTTGTTTTGGCGAATCATGCTGTGTAACAAAACTTAAATAACAAAATTAATGGTACTATTCTAAAAAATAAGTAAAGAACATAACATTTTGACCCCAATAAAAAAAAAATTAATATAATGAAAAACTTAAAAACTTTATAACATATTATAATGGTATTAATAATATTAGTTCGATCCTGAACACTATAATGTTTTTTAGTTACACAAGTTTCCTATGCAAAACTTAAAGATTGGTATGCAGGAAAGAAATCAAGAATAGCAGCAATGAAAAGGTTTTCCTGGCATATTTAGAACATCTTTCAGAACATAGCAAGTCTTCGTGGCTTTTGATATATGTATTAGGTATTCTATGCGACGTTCAGTTATATCAGTGAAGCAAAATACTACTATTAGCAAAGAAACTTTGCGTAGCTATAAGTTTCTTTGCTATTAGTAAAGACGACCAAGGATCTCGATAAAAAAAATCAAATTTTTTAACAAAAGACAACATAACCCAATTGAAGTACTTATTTTATGATGAAGTTGCATCGATAGTGGGGCTTGCAGGTACCTGTAGGCGTACTGAATTCACAAATCTGCACCCACAAAATGTTAAAGATGAAGGCCAATGTATTTATGTTACTATTTTATTCACGAAAACCAAGATACCACGATATTTTTTTTTATCACAAACGAGAATGTTGAAGGAATAAATATGGTGGAAATGGTTCGAAGATATGTAGCGATGCGACCAACTAACACAGATCATACTCGATTTTTTGTGGGGTACAGAAATGTTAATGCATTCTGCGAGTCGTTTGTTACTGTGATTAGTTATTACACACACATTGATAAGGAATGCCTAGCAGCGATCTTCGATTTCAAAGGACCAGCAACTTTGTTAAGTTTGTTGCAAATTGTATATCCATAGGTTTAGGGGCGATGGAATATTAGTAAAACCACTTTTATCTTAGTAACAGGTAACAGTAAATAAATTTATAAGTGAGGAATGTCGGTTTGTACGCTGTGTATGACAATAAAACTAACCTTTGATATGTATTCAGCGTAGCCTAAGCCCTGATGATGTCTCAGTGTTGAGCCGAAATCGCTTGGCTGAACTTCCCCAAGAATTATACGCTGAATACATATCAAAGTTTAGTTTTATAGTAAATAAATTGTTTATTTATAACGTCTTTAATTTGCATACGATGGTAGAAGGGTTAATGTTGAAATAATATAAGTAACTTTATCTTGTAACAGAGTACCTGGCGGAAGGTTTCCTTGGCCGCGACACAAGTGTTTTTAAAAAATATAGTTCTTCATAAAAGAAAATGGATTTGTATTGTATGAAAAAAGGAAACACTATGAATAGTGGTGTAAATTTCTGAGGTTCCTACTCAATTTTGGCTGTACTCATTAATTTGAGGCAACCATTTAAAGTTTTTATAGTCAACTCGATTATAGGTAAGTCAATGTTCACCATGATTCTAACTAGTTTTATAAAGATGAAATTCCTTCTAGTATCCCCTGAGGATGGACGTCTCGATGCCCGAAACATGTAGGGAGCAATAATTTTACTATTATTAAATTTGTGGAGGAAGACATTGTCGTTTTATTTACATTACGTAAACTCCACTGCAAGTATGGACTAGTTTTTCAACTATATTATCCGTCTAAAAGTTAGTTAAGTAGAGTAAAGTAGTTCGCAGAATAAAATCCCTTGTAGTATTGTTAGCCGTTTTTAATTTTTGATTTATTTGTTTGTGCTTTATGAAATGACCGGTTACAGTCCCCAATTTATTTTCGTTTTAAATTCTGATGAAACCTAAGTTGTGTTAATTCATTAATTCCTGTACAAAGCGCATTTTCAGTTTCTCCCGGCTTTTCTTTTTTCAAACACGCGTACATATTTAAAATCATGCGTTGACATTGAACATGTAAATCTTTGTTACTTAATTCAGGACTTGTTTTGCTTCCGATGGGTGACTCTGGCACTGACTAATTATATCCCTGTGATAATTCTCCTTAAACTTAGGTTTCAAATGGTCACCAAAAAGCCATACTGATATAATAAAATATAGGTACCAAGTAAAACTTACTTGTCCAAAAATACACAGTATACCACAAAGTAAAATAATATGTATATTACAGCAAATCTTTTCAACCAGTCACGCCACTCTTCGATTCACAATATCGCACACCGCAAACATTAAGTGATTCTAATGCTGATCAGGGATAACCCAATTAACAGAAATTAAACTATTTGCTGTTCTTGTCTACAGCATATAAATTTGTATTTATATGCTGCTATTAATTGTCCCACTCGCACATATAGTTCGCTCTTTAAATTGTGAGTGGGCCTCGACGTTCTATCTCCAGGGTGTTGATAGTTCTACAAAGTTTTCGTAATGGTAAAATGAACGTAAGGGGTTGTTAATTTTTTTATTTTTCTTTGTGTAACAACAGTGAAAATCCCTTTTATTTTGATTTTAATTATTTTTAGATAAATAATATTTCTTAAGTACTAAAAAAATTATTATAATATTTATGAATGGCCTGTTCTTTTTTTCCTTGACATTCAAAATTTGTTGGTTCAAAGTATATTCGCAAAATAGGTTATACTGATATAAAAGATCATTTTTAATAATAAAAAATTAAAGAATTTTTAAAAAAAGATCTGATAACCCCGATTATGATCGGGTCCCTTTGAAGCCGGGTAGAAGCTATTTTAGGCCATCGAATTGACGTTGGATAAAGTATACGTGAAATACGTTGAAAGTTTTGGGTAGAATCGAGAAATTTTATGATGTAAAGGGTGTCCCATTTAAGAAAATATAACTTTATGTGATATCCTGTATATGAAGTAAGTAACTAAAGGAATTTGTAAGCATCTCCGTAAAAAGAATTTCAAATACCCTACATGCTAATATTTTTATTTCTACATAGCATGAAAAATAAAAAGGTTAAGGGGTGGGACATTAAGGTGAATCACCCTGTAAATATCTAGTTTTATTAATAACACAATCCCAATTTTTCCACCTCATTTACCTGTAAACCCAGTCTTTATCGAAATAAACACGCACATTTGCGATTTTATTGGACTCCATAACAAAAAATGTTATATACCTAAGGCAGCCGATATTACCAGCTTTCGGTCCATTGGCTGCTAAATGGCGTATAAGC
The DNA here is from genome assembly GCA_963920685.1 of Polydrusus tereticollis. Taxonomy (NCBI): domain Eukaryota; kingdom Metazoa; phylum Arthropoda; class Insecta; order Coleoptera; family Curculionidae; genus Polydrusus; species Polydrusus tereticollis. Next base: position 189,223,328 of record OY987326.1, read on the forward strand.
GGAATTTTAAAGTCTACATCGGAAATAAAATCGTATAAAATCACTCTGCCCACCCTTCGAGCAATTTCACAGAAAATAAAACTCGACATTCGTTTAAATTAAAATAATTTTTATTAAACCTTGGGCACACTATAGATTGTAGAAAGCCATTTAACATTTTTATATTTAGGAAGTCGATAAACTCAAGATTAAGTACTAAGACTATAGGTATTAATATGCAAATTGCTATACGTGTTTTAAAGTCAAAAGGCAATGATTTTTCATATAATTAAAATTTCATATTACTATTCAATGGATGTAGCCGTTACTTGATGAAGATCCATTATCCAAAGATCCAAATATAAGTGAAGATTTATACATTTTGTATTTTTCCTATCATATTACTAATTAGTTTTGCGAATTTTAATAAATCAAGTCGATAATCGATTTCTCATATAAACTATCGGATATAAGCATTTGGGGTTCTGCTCCTAAACATACTCTCAGACCGCTGGATTTCATTCCAAGAACTATTGGCTTGATCAGCACCGTGATATGACCAACAACTTTGTAAGCTTAGGAACATCGAAACAGAGTTGTTGACTTGAACTTCTTGTACAGATATTTTTAAAGATTAATCAACTTACGTTGCTCGATCTTCTTGTAATTTACTTGACTTAACTTGAAAACCAAACCTATTTTGGCTTTTCATGGTTACTACTTGACTTGATCTCAAGCAATTTCATGCTACATGATATCCCTTGGTCACGACCCGATTATACACTCACAGGCGACACGATCGATCCACCCAAATTTTCGATGAATTTAAATCGCAAATAACTTTTTTATTTGATATCGGATTTAAACGGATTTCAAAGAATATTGTATACTTAATGCAAAATTAAAACCGTTGTACGTCATACCCTTTAAGTGATGTCAGATATCGACAGTGTTGCCAGCTTGTAACCAAAATATCCGAGTGAGGGAATTACAGTGTTTTTTCGTAAAAGCAAGATAAATATACAAAAATTTCCAATAGTTTATATATTTTTCTGTACGAAGAACTAAGGTTGCTATGGAGGATGACAGTGACAGTTTTGTTGAATCATTCCACACTTGTCATTTACGGCTTTCAAAAGTTACTTCTGAAGTATCTTCCTACTTTTAAAAATGAATATGTCTCCGACTGATGTTGTCAAAGCCATTGCTTAAACCCAGGATGAACGGTCACAGTATTGCGTCGCAATAGTTTTAAACGTCGCAAGAAGTAAGGTACAAAGGGCTGTAAATCGGTTTAATCTTCATGGCGAGTAAAGTAGAAGGAGGACGAATGAACGAGATTATCGCTTTATTCACTAAATGTTTTACGTGACCGAAGAGTAACTTCTATGGAGGTAAAAACAGATTGGAGGACGTACGGCACGTCCAAGTAAGCGAGAGAACGATAAGAAGGAGGTTATCTGACATTGGACTTGCAACCGCTCATGAGTTGCTAAGAAACCACAGGGTATAACGCCTTAGATTTGCTAGGGAACATCAAGATTGGGGCATTGATGAGTGGGAAATCTCCTATTTACCGACGAATCTAGGTTTTCTTTGAAATCACCGGCCGGACGTCAAAGAATCTATAGAAGAACAGGAGAACGTTTTGAGCAAAACCATTTTTCGGCTAGGATATGCTATGGCGGAGGCTCTGTTATGGTGTGAGGTGGCCAGCTCGACAGCAGAACGGACTTGTCGATAGTCGATGGGGGGGGGGAAGGCAATAACAGGGGATAGATATATTGGTCAGGTCCTAGAACCACATGTTGTTTCCTTTGCTCCATCAGTGGGAGGCAATTCCATCAAAATGCATGATAACGCTCGACCGCATGTTGCGATAGTACTTAATAAATATGTAGATGATAGATATAGTGAAAATCCCAAAAATTAATTGGCCCCCCGAAGCCCCGACTTTAACCCGATCGAACATGTCTGGGACACATTGGGCAGAAAAGTACGGTCGGGGGTACCTGGTCCAGCCAATTTACAGATGCTTAGTGAAGTACTTATTAAAGAAGGGCAGCAAATTGAACAAGATTGAAGATACGGAACTTCATTGAAGAGATGCCAAGGCGAATGGATGCTGTCATTCGAGCACGTAGAGGAAACACTCGTTACTAAGTGATTTGTTACTGTTACTGTTATTGTTTATTGTAATTCTTCGTATTTTTTAAGTGTGTTTTTATTTAATTCGCTCGTGCCATTTTTGTGCTTTGAGTTTAAAGTTTTATAATGGCTTTATAGGGGATTAATTAAATTTTGTTAAACAAGTTTGTACTGTTTCTTTTAAATCGTGTTTGTGGGAAAGATAAAAACTGTCACTGTCATCCTCCATAGCAACCTTAGTTTTTCGCACAGAAAAATTGTTGGAGATTGCAATGATTTTTTAAAAAATCCATATTTTCCACAAAGATAAAGATATCGAGGTGAACCAAAAACTAAAATATTAAGAAGAGATGTGAGTTAATCATTAAAACTAATTTAGATCAATATACTGTTTCGCCACTCCACAAAGTGTCTTAAACTTATTGTAAAAAAACATCTTTTTGTTTAAACTCGTAAGTATATTATGAACGTACGTCTATTTTTTTAGTAAATTATTAAAATGTGAGCGATTCTCCATTAATATATCTACAGTATTCTTTAAAACTCGTTTAAATCTGACATCACATAAAAAGTCAATATTTCAATATGGTGATGCTAACAAATCAGAAGAAGGTATAAAGGTAGATCTTGGTAGATAGTCCTCTAATGTAATACTGGGTATATAAAATTATTTAAATTTTTATGCCGCAATGATGCGGCAACTGTTACATTCGAAATATTTTTTCTACGGTTGCGTCTTCTCGTTTGCATTATATTTTTGTTTGTTTTTATTTTGTTTTTTGTTTTAGTTTACCGTTTACTAATAAGTTTATTTTCTTTTTGTTTTAGGAAGAAGTAAGTAGCCAATGAAACTACCCTTGAGCTACAACACAAAAGTACTGAGTGAGAATTTTTTATATTTATTTCATTTACCATTAATTGCATGATTTTAATTTTTGTATTGTTAATACTAAATTAATATTATTATCAAAAAATTAGATTTTTGTCTATCCAATGGTCATTCGTCCTTATTAAGTGCTGCAAAATGTTAACCTCTTATCATTGTTTTCAGTCGTATCATTTGATATCCACTAACGTAGGTATTAACAAAGACGGTTTTTAAATTATTAAAAATTCAAGGTGGGGAAAAATTAACTCCTTAGCGCGCGGATGTGCATTTTACAATATGAACTATGACATATCATTGGAGCGCGAGCAAAAAAGCAAATTTCATTAAATTTTGTGTAGGAAATGAACAATTATTTGGGGCTTATAAATTAAATTGGTCAAATGAAAACTGCTGTTTTTAGATTTTGATACCCTTAATCTTTGTCTCAGTTGTAACTATGGAATACATTCAATGAAATGCTGCTGAGTGGGTTTTAACTCACCGTGGATCCGGTTTTCCGGCGAATTTAGAGAGAAGCATACTTAAAGCGTTTATAAGCCTTCAAATCATTGCATGTTTTTTCAAATTGTGGAATTAAGCTGAACACGATCACCCTCATTTCCTTTTCTACGTTGATTTTTGTCTATACTTGCTTTTTATTACAGCGACTGCCGAAAACCCAGCTTTGCACCAATACGACGTCGGAAATGGGATTAAAATCAGCTGAGCCTTATCACTTAGAAGGAGATATCCATCTTTTGTTAAAATCCAAAATTCTGTCAATTTCGTGCTGCCAAATTTTGCTTTTAAAGGGTTGTTTCAAGATAACTCGATAAGATCTTCTTCTTCCGCAGTAGTAAATTCAGGCGGACCACTGGTGTTAAATGGATATTGAATTTATGCAAATCTATCAAAATTTTCATTAAAAATTATTTCTCAAAGCAAATAATTAGCTGCGATAGATGCCCTTCAAACATGGTTTTTATATCTTGAGGAAGATCAAGTTTAGTTGACGTCAAAAATTGCTACAATATTGAAAAGCAATCTTTCCCTGCTTATTCATTCAGTTTTCTTCTCCAGACTTTCAGTCTTTTTTTAAAGCTGATATTTTTTACGGTGACTTCAATAATTATTTAAAATATTTCGCGGCGTCTCTGTTAAGAGGTCGCGGCTCACAGTTTGGGAATCACAGGCATAAGCTATTAGTTTACTTTCCTTTTAAGATATTTACTTCAAATTTGTTGAGAAAAAACTGTTCTTCGAAAATTTGCCGGTGTGTGTGTATATTATGTTGTTTAAGGTTAATAGCTCTGACAATCTTATGAATGTAGCTTAAATGGCCCCAGATTATATAAATGTCTGTAATATGTTTTTTCTTTGCGTTAGAAGAGCCATATCGGGCATGAGGCTGCTTCATAGGTATAGCAACTTCTTTCGGTTACTTACAGTGTAATCATTAAAAGATATTTGAGCTTGCGTTTATGGCCAACAACAAAGTGATAAAAGCTGGTGACTCATTTTCGCCAAACGAATTAAAGCCACAGAGAATTATGTCTTAAAAACACACTCGCATGAACCAACGGTCCCATAAACTACGGCAAAAGAGTTATTCGCACAAACATAAAAACGGACGTTATTGTATGATATATTGTTAAGAGGATAACAAAATTTGATAGGTTTGTGGTGTATAGCCCATTAAAAGTAAACGAAGATGTGGCCAGCTGACAGTATTCAGTTAAGCCAACGATATATTGGATGATGTTGTATCTTTTTATGGTATAGAATGTTCACCATGCGGGATATTTAATAATTGTGTTTTTCGTTAAAGTAATTTAGCAATAATCATCTCTCCATTATTGTACACCTGCTTGTAACTCAGGGAGTTAATATGTATCTATTATCCGTCAACTTTTTTAATTATAATACACTCAGTTCCAAAAAAAGTGACGCACCTAATTTTTGTTGCAACTTTGAAGCCTTGTCATTTCTGAACGAATGAACCGATTTTTATTATCTTTCCATTTGTTGGTAGGTAATTCCGTTACCTTTAAGATAGATATAAACTAGTAGACATTTTTTCAAAGCCCCCTGGATGATAGTGGAAAAACGCAAGCCATGTTATTTTCTTAATTTTTGACTCACCCTGTGCGTTAATCAAGTGAATGTATAGAAAGCGCTTACACTCTATATGAAAGTCGCTTCTTTTACGAGCATTATGATTTTTTGTTCATTAATTTATCTCTAAAGTTGTCCGAATTACAGCTTTTTTGCTGAAACCTTACGTTTATCCCACAAATGTAATTTATTGTAGGGTCACATTGCCTTTAAAAAAACCATTGCCCTTGCCATGGCAATTACTCCATATTTGACCCTTTGTCGTTGTGTCATTAAAAAAGTCAATGTCATTATAAAAGTTTTAGTGGCTAAAATTACATAAAATGCCTCAAATAAGTTCAGAACAAGTAGCAGCATTAGTTACTTTAGTTAACGATGGGCGTAGTAAACGTTACGCCGCTCGTGCATTGTGCCCATGAAATAACTGCTCGTAGAGCAATCCACAAGTACGAACAAACAGGAAGCATTGCTCGAAGGGTTGGTTCTAGTCGCCCTCGAAAAACTTCTCCAAGAGATGATCGCTTCTTGAGATTAAGGATATTACGTGATCGATCAAATACTGCGGTAAATGTTCAGCAAGATCTTCGCCAAATTCGGGGTGTTACGATAAGTAAGCAAACGGTATGTCGACGTCTAAACGAAGTTAATTTGAAAGCTAGGAGACCTGCAAAAGGTCCCAAATTATTGCCACAACATCGTGCTGCTAGAAGAAACTTCGTTGAAAATTATGAACAATGGAATATTCGTGAATGGTCAAATGTCTTGTTTACGGATGAATCACGGTTTTGCCTTAACATGATGAATGGAAGGAAAAGAGTATGGAGAAGGACAGGTGAAAGGTTTAACAGAATTTAATAACAGAATGTGAAAGTTATAATGATGGGTCGGTTATGGTGGGGAGGGATTTCAATGAATGGAAAGACACCCCTCCATGTTTTTCCATTGAGGCAGTCGATGACAGCGGTAATCTATATTGACATTTTACAGCAGTATGTCTTACCTCATGCAGAGCTAGTGGGCAATAATTTTATATTGATGCAGGATAATGCCCGACCACACACCGCAGCAATTGTTCGAAACTTCTTAGAAGCTACGGATATCATCAGATTACAGTGGCCTGCCAGAAGCCCCGATATGAACCCTATAGAACATTTGTGGGACGAACTAGGGAGAAAGGTACGTTCTCGCCAGAGGCCTGCTGAAAATCTCGCAGAATTAGCATATGCATTAGTAGAAGAATGGAATCGTATACCAATGGAAATGATAAGAAACCTAATTTCTAGTATGCCGCGTAGATTAGAAGCTCTTAGAGTTGCTAGGGGAGGCAATACACGGTATTAAGCAGTTATCCTAGTTTATAATTTTGTGTTTAATAAAAATGGTTTTAAAATTCGTATCTGTTAAAAACTGTTTCTCGATAAATTCATAAAGTTGGTAATATGCAAGGTTTCAGCAAAAAAGCTGTAATTCGGACAATTTTAGAGATAAATTAATGAACAAAAAATCAAAATGCTCGTAAAAGAAGCGACTTTTATATAGAGTGTAAGCGCTTTCTATACATTTACTTGATTAACGCACAGGGTGAGTCAGAAATTAAGAAAATAACATGGCTTGAGTTTTTCCACTATCATCCAGGGGGCTTTGAAAAAATGTCTACCAGTTTATTTTTTTCTTAAAGGTAACGGAATCACCTACCAACAAATGGAAAGATAATAAAAATCGGTCCATTTGTTCAGAAATGACAAAGCTTCAAATTTGCAACAAAAATTAGGTGCGTCACTTTTTTTGGAACTGAGTGTAAGTTACCCATAACGTCTATATTGAACATTTCTTCTATTTCACATCATGCACGCACTTGCATATTTTAGCATCATCTTTGAATAACACCGTGAAAAATGTTGCCTTAAGTACTAGAGAGATTTTAAACTCGTTTGCATTTAGAAGTTGAATTTGACGTACGGGGAAAGAAATGTAACCAATCAAACTCGTTCATTATTAGGGTTTTCTAAAGTATAGTCAATGACTTTAACTTCTTTTTGTTTATATTGTTGCTTCATCAGCGGGTCTTCCATGGGGGAGATTGTTATTGAACATTTGTTTCTTATTGAACTGAGCAGGTACAATGCAGTACGGAAGTATTCACTTTTGAGTCATTTGATTTTATTTATTAGGAAGCAAGTTAAGGTGCAGGCGGGGGAAGGAGACGAGGAATGAGCCAGTCTCTCGGTAATCGGTATTGTTTTAAAGGGTTTGAATATGTATGTGAGTATGTTATTAAGGGGTTCAGGGAAGTGCCAGTCCGTTTGTAGTAGTCCACTGTAATTTTGTCCATCTACTCAGTTATTGTCGGTATCTGTAAATCATCATGTAAAGTATGAGTCATCGTATAGCGGGGCGCCCCCGTCATAATTCTTAAACATTTATTCTGAAACCTTTGATCTTGAGAAAGTTTGTCTTCCTTATGTTACTCCAGGTTAAGAACGTATCCAGGGGGGGCCGGGGGGCGCCCCCCCCCGAAATTCCGAAATTTGAAAAATTTTTCCATTTGAGGTTTTTCATAGAAAAGTCTCCAGTATAGCATTTTCTATTATTTGAAATTCAAGTTTTTAGTCGACGGAAAGCCACAATCGGCGTCAATCCAACGTATCCCTATGTTCTTGAATTATGAAAAGCCTGCCATGTTCAGTAATACAACTTTTTATATCTCACATGTGGCAGCATTGAACATTATTGTTCAATTGTACGAATCGATTCTGATCGAGATCTAGGGATTTTTAGCTTTTTTTGTTGGTCTGGTCGAACAAAGATGATCCGGAGGAAGTGTTCGACCGCTTGGCGAAGAAAAAATCAAGGAAATTACTTTTTTTAAGGTGTATGTTCTAGTAAAAATTTAGTACTGATTTAACTTTTGTTATAACAGGTATTTTTTGTTGAACAATAAAAATGCTCAAACTTCTTTTAAACATAGTAGCTGTTTATTGTACACCTTGTACTGCATCTTTTTATTGCACTATAAATAATAATAGATTAAACTTCACATAATGATTTAAGTTTTAATGTGTGATTCGGTTTGCTCTGAATTAATTATAATAAGTCCACATTTTTTAATGATTTTCGTCCTTGAGCCCCCCCCCCCCCCGAAATGAATTTCTGGATACGAGCTTGCTCCAGGTGGTTATACCATATAGAAGTACAGGCCGAACGAGTCTTGTAGATTAAAGTTTTTGTACGCAGATCCAAAGTACTTTTGCTGTTTATCAGAGCATAAACGGCACTCAGATGACCGTTCGCTGTATTCAAACGAGAGGCTGTGTTGTCGTTCCAGTTTAGCTGTTTATGTTTAAAGGAGCAGACCCAGGTATTTTATATTTTGACACCAGTTTATCCTAGTGTTTTTGACAAGCAATCTGGATGTAGGTTGAATACTTCTGCCCTTCGAGAAATAGATAGCCTGTGTTTTGGCATCATTTAGACGAATTTTCCATTTATCAAGCTACGCCTCAATAAGTTTAATATGACGTTGCAGTTTTGAGATTGCCAACCTAGGCTTTTTTGCAGGGCGGTAATCGCAGTATCGTCAGCAAGCAGGTATAATTGTATTTGAGCGAATTTTGGAATATCGCTGGTATAGATACTGTACAGAGCCGGCGCAAGAGGGGAACCCTGCGGTACTCCTGCTCCGACGTGGCGCACAGTTGATAACGCATTCTCTGCCGAAACTGCAAAAATTCGGTCCGACAAGAACGAGTGAATTACCTTAATTAGGTAGTTTGGCATACCTAATCTTATTAACTTTAGTATAAGTCCGTCATGCCAGACCTTATCAAACGCTTTACTAACATCGAAAAAGACCGCTCCAGTTGTCCAACGACGGTTGAAGCCTGTCAATATATTTGAAGCCAATCTGTTGGTCTGACGCTCCGTGCAATGATCAGAATGGAAACCGAACTGCTCAGGTGGTAAAATATTGTTTTCAAATATGAAATCGTTTATACGATAAAGTATAAGCTTTTCAACAATCTTGCCTAGACATCACAATAGGCTGATGGGTCGATATTCTGAAACTCAAATTTGGGCTTGACCAAGCTTTGGAATCAAGATAACTTTAGCTTTTTTTCGAAAACTGGGGGAAGCGGCCCTTTTCTAAAATAGTCTGTTCTATATTTACTTCGTCAATTAATACATTGTCAGGCAAATTTTTCAATGCTTTCATTTTTATACAGTCGAAACCCGGAGCCTTTCTAGGTTTAATGAACTTTATAACGTCTTTAACTTCTTCCATAGAAATATTGCGAATATTCTGTATGGGGTGCTTGATAGAACTATAAATTCGTATTGTTCTGGAGATCCTCGCGTCCCTCTCAGGACCGGATTGTTGGGTATTCGTCGAACTTCTCGTAGAAATTGTCCGCGAACAGTTCGACTTTTTCCCTGGGATCGGAACACATGCACTGTTGTAGTATGTCTAATAAAAGACATTGAAACTAAATTCTAAACAGACAACGGGTAATCGAAAGCAATGGAGCTAACGAACTGGCACGATCCAATCTGTAATATATGTACCTTTTTTGTAAGTGTAAAGTTGCCTTTTTTAAACTGTTAATTATTAAAGAGATTCGCGGAATCCAAATATTCCATCCTTAGTATTGCTGTTGGCAATATTTGGAACACAACTTTTTTGGCATGTAGGTATATTTTTATGGTAAATAAGTTGTTTGTTTAGATGCTAAAGAAGCACAGGGCTCAATGGTCGCAAGACGACCTTAAAAAACCTTTAGGATGGACCCAATATCACTCATGCTGCGAAAAGTTACCGAATCCCCCGAACTACATTAGGGCTGCATTACAGGAAAATGCAACGAGACGTTTAGGGAGGTTTAGCATTTCAACAGCGTAACAAGAACGGGATTTAGTTAATAGGATCCATAGGCTAGCAGAAGTAGGAATGCCAGCAGGATAATGAGAAGGAGCGTATTTTCTTATGCCGCGATGCGCAATATCCCGACTCCCTTGATACAATGATGTAAGTTAGCAGGCAAAAAATGGCTCAGGTTATAATTCAAAAGACATCCTGAAGTTGCAAAACGCATAGCACAACAAATGAACCCTGCAAGGGCTCACAAAGTAAATCCGATCATTGTCAATGATTATTTTACTAAGCTAATAATAATCCTTAATAAACTGGAGTTACTTCACAAGCCTGGTAGTTTATACAACATAGGCAAGAAAGATTGTCGTTTAAAATTCATAAACAGCAGATTGTTTTAACGAAAACCGGAGCAAAGCGGGTTCACTTAGTGGCTCCCGAGCATGCTGAAAATGTGAGTTTCGTGGCATGTGGAAATGCCCTAGGACAGGCCATCTCACCAGTAATCCTTTTTAAAGGACAACGAATGGGGCGATAATTTACTTACAGAGTCCAAGGTAGTAATGACAGCTAAAGGAAGTATGACGAGTGAAGCTTTTATCACTCGGCTTGATCATTTTGCCAAATATAAAAACCAAGGATCCACACTCCTCATTTTTGATGAAACAAAGTCTCATCTAGGTGTCAGTATTGTTGACGCTGCAGACAAACATAATATTACTTTACTTTGCTTACCTAGCAATACGCCCATAAACTGCAGCCGATGGACAAGGCAAGTTTGAGATGAGACTTTTTGGGACCAAGAGGTGTCACACTTTTTAACAACACAACCTGGAAAGTCTGTGACCAAAATAAGATTCGGAGAAATATTCACCAAAATATGATTAAAAAGAATTACACCGTCTAACATCCTTTCTGAATTTAGGGCTACGGGCATTTATCCTTTCGGCCCCAATGCTATCCCAGAATCTGCATTTGCACCTAGCCATGTAACAAGAAAAGAAGAAAAGGAAAATGAAAATAATATTTAAGAAGTAGTAGGTCTGTGGTTATGTATTTTAAAGGGAAATGAAAGTCTGTCTTTACCACCAAAATTTCTTTATATTAACTACAATACACCCTAGATTTGGGTATCGAGGGCATATATATGGGAGGGATTCACCATATGAGTTAGATGTTCAATATAAGTTTGAAAATTGAGTCGGACTAGTTTCGACCTTAGAAAAGATCATCATCAGCAACTCTATATAATTGTAATATAAACAAGTTAAAACACAGTAGTGGATGGTTCAATGAATGTGTATGCCTGCCCATGGACTTGACTGGGAACGTCCCTTTGGCTACACAGATGGTTAAGAGTAAGGGGTTAATTGATACACTTGTTGAGTATCGAGTGTAGAGGTTTTATATTTATTTGGCGTGAGCCAATAACTGTAAACAGTAGGAGAAGTAGGTCTTAAACAAGTTTGTTTTTACTCTTGAATTTAAATTACTCTGCTAGTACTTAGAGTGTCTTACTGTTTACAGTTTTTAACTGATGATCAAATATTACCAAATTAATATGTTCTACCTTCTCAAGAGAAAAAAGAGAAAAGCCTCAACTTCGTTGAGTGACTGAGAAATAAGGACAAAATTAAAAAAACGAACTAAAACCTAAATATAACATCAAACAAATCTTTAGTACTATCTTACATCTAAAAATGTTATATTAAAAATTAAAAATTAACCCACCTTAATTAAAAAGTCTATTCCACAAAGAATACCACCACAAATTCAAAATCATAATCCTTTTCTCTCAATAATATATGTAATGAAAATAAATTAAATCATTTCTCTACTAGCATGTGTCAAGAGTAAAAACAAACTTGTTTAAGACCTACTTCTCCTACTGTTTACAGTTATTGGCTCAAATAAATATAAAACCTCTACACTCGATACTCAACAAGTGTATCAATTAACCCCTTACTCTTAACCATCTGTGTAGCCAAAGGGACGTTCCCAGTCAAGTCCATGGGCAGGCATACACATTCATTGAACCATCCACTACTGTGTTTTAACTTGTTTATATTACAATTATATAGAGTTGCTGATGATGATCTTTTCTAAGGTCGAAACTAGTCCGACTCAATTTTCAAACTTATATTGAACATCTAACTCATATGGTGAATCCCTCCCATATATATGCCCTCGATACCCAAATCTAGAGTGTATTGTAGTTAATATAAAGAAATTTTGGTGGTAAAGACAGACTTTCATTTCCCCTTGAAAATAATATGTTTGGCCAAAAAAAAATCCATTCCCGGTGAAGTGAACTTAATTCATCAGAAACAGGAAACAGAAAAGACACGGGTTACTTGGGAAGTGACTCATCCTCAGAGCTAGATTCTAGTCTTAATGACTCCTACACAGAAAGTGAAAACGAACCATTAAGCAAATTACTTCCTTCTAGAGTCAGGGAGTTGGAGAAAGAAGCAACTTCTAGTGATTTGAATAATTCGTTCACAAGTATGGATTTTTGGTGACTCCTGAGATAAAAGTTCCTTCAATAAAAAGAAAGACTGCTAATAATTCAAGGGCCAGTAGGTTACGAGAGATTTATTTTCTTCTCAGTTAAAAACCGTAAGCCAAATCTATTCTAGTGGCTCGAACAAATTCATCACATGAGTTGAGGATATTTGAATATGTTCTGTTTGTCAGATATGTTCATAAAGAGTATGTGGGTCTAGTTAAAACAGATAAAGGAATTTTTGTATGTCCTGATTTTCGTTAGAGTTTAGTTTACCTGGCCTTATTTCACAGTATTATTATTTTTACATTTCTGCTTAATGCTTAATTAACCACCAAGTGTTTTACATAAATAAGTATACGGACAAATATATCTACAATGTAAACTTCTGACAACGTCAAGAATTCAACAATAGGAGATCTAAAGTGATACACATTTTAAGGCGTTTTGATGATAATATTATGGTATTCACGTATTTCGTGAAAATTGTATTCAAGAAGATAGCAGAAAGGGCTTTTCCGATATGATGATATTTTGTAGCCTGAGATTTTGTTTCAGTTTCTAGTGTTACGGTCATGTATATCTGAAGTATATTGAAACTTATAGGAGTGTTTTTTAACAGTGCACATCAGTAGGTATACTTTAAATCAGAGTACCAGGAAGTGTGAGAATCTTATGCTGTCGAAAGGTCTCTTTGCACGACTCAAGTGGGCTTAAGGGCTAGATTTTCAAATAATTCTTTTTGAAGAATAAATAATCTTTGAATTTCGTTTCTCATCAGTAAAGCACAAGACAGCTTAAGTGGCTGTAGACCAAAGCATAATATATATTTAATAATTGTTTGGGGTTTATAAAGGATTTTAAGTTGACAGTGGCATAATAAGCCGAGTTTAGTTTTACAGCAATATTATCTACATGGGCTGTCCACTTTAATTGTGAGTCTATGTGAAGGCCCAGAAACTGGTATTGTTCTACTTTTGTAATAGAATTATTTTTTAATTTTATGTTTAAAACAGGAACCTGTCGCTTTTTGTAGAATGTCATGTAATGGGTTTTATTTATGTTAACAACTAGGTGATTTCTTTGGTTTGGTACCAAACAGAAAATCTAAGCAGAATTTTATTGTATAAGTTATTTTAAGTAGTGGATTATCAAACATCTAGTATCTCTGAATAGGAGCCCTGAAGTTTTACTCTCTGGCGATTGGAGGGAAATGATTGCAGCCAGAGATATTACCATGTGTTCCCAGAGCATGCAACTTTCTGAGTAAGATGGCAGTATCGACGCAGTAAATCGCTCAAGTTAAATCGAAAAATAGAGCTATAGTATAGTAATTATTCCAAGAGATCGTAGGCAGCCGCGCTAGTACAGGAGTTTTTTCGAAACCCATGTTGTGTGGAATTTAATAATCTTTCGCTTAAGAGAAACGACTCAATGCGGCTGGTGGCAACCAATTTTTTTAAAAAGTTTAGAGAAGGAATTAAGCCCTGTTATGGCTGTGTAATTTTCAGCTGACTCTGGGTCACCTTCTTTTAACAGTGGAGTGGTTTCACACACTTTTAGAGCATCGGAAAGAAGAATCAAAGAAGATATTGAAAAATGATTACTAAAATTTTAATTGAAATTATTGGGAATATTAACTTGGGAAACACGCTGGACTATATGTTTAAAAACTTACCAGACTGATCCAGATGAAAATGTTAATTTAAAAAATATTTTGCCTTAGCATGGCAATAATTGGCTCAGGTACCTTATGTGAGTTTACTGAATACTGTAAGGACATAAGTGCGTAGCAAGCAGCAGTACTTAACATAGAGGAAAGTAAGGCAAGATGATGTACAACGCAAAACGACAGATCAGCAGTTCCTCGGTTAAATCGGCGGTATTCGGATTTTTACAGAAGCTGTAGATGAAATTTTCAACTAATTCCCTTTACTGTCCATTATTAAAACTTTATTGCGCGGTAGAACAAAAAATATGTTCTTATACTTATAGCAAATATCAATCTATTCTAAGAACAAGCTCTTGCCGTGTCTAAAGTTAACTACAAACCCTGTATCAAATAATAAGTGGCTAGAAAACTCTCGGTTGTGCTGGAGATAGGGTTGTGCCATCTCAGGATATCGACTTGATTTTTAAAAGCTTAGATTTCCGTCCCGTACCTACGTCAAATTTAACTGCTTACTGAAAATTTCGGTAGCTTAAAAACGTTCGAGGGTCAAGCTCTAAGGACCGTTATTTTATGGTTGGAGTTAAACTAACTTTCGGGCGGTTGAAGTAATATTTTTGTTATTTTAAAAAAACCGCCTTTATTCCAAACTTATACGTATTTGGCAAAATATAATATACCCATCAGATTGACAACTTAATATTAAATCAATTTAAACAAAAAAGTTGTTCAATCAATATAGGCACCTTCTCCCCTACATTATCCAGTACTATAAATTGTGCTACTAGTGTTGAATACGACCAGCGATTAGAAGAAGCACAGATCTAGCTGTCCAAAAATGTCTGGTGGTTTAATGATTTAAAACAACTTAGATAACTGCAACCCGCAACGCTACTATAAATTACAGCAAACGGGTGTGAATGATATTTTGTAAAATGTAACAACATATAATTGTACTCACATTATTATATCCCGTCTATTAAAGTAGGTACCTAACGACACATTCATTAAATTAATGATAAAAAACCAGGTAAACAAAAAACAAAGTAGGTGTATTAGTCAGCAAGTGATGATTGCCACGGTTCTTCAACATCAGCATCATCATTAGTATCATCATCTTAAGAGTCATTATTAGGTGCACTTGAAGAGTTAAGCTCTATGTTCTCTTTTAGTTCTTTCGTTTTGCTTAAAAAATAAATTAAATCTTAAAGTAGGTAATTTGGGATTTACAGACGTTCAAGAGGACTCGGGCTGTTCATGACTGGGAAGAGTACAAGCGATTAAGAAACTTTGCTGTTTCTATGGTTAGGAGGGAAAAGAGACAGTATCTTGATTCCATTTGTGCAGAAAATATTTCCAGAAAAACTTGGAACTCCTTGAGGACTTTAAATATAAGCTCAAGCAAGGCCTGTAACCTTCCTGATAATTTATGTGATCCTAACGATATAAGTACATTTTTTGATAGGTATTTGCATACTGCCTTAGATTGTGGCCCTAAGGAGAAATTCTACAATAATAGCATTTTTAATAATGACCTATCCTTTTCTTTTCGAATAACTGAAATACCAGATATTCACAAAAAAATTCACTCAATCACTTCTAATGCTGCTGGTATATATGAAATCTCTTTGAAAATGTTAAAATCCTATAGCCCGTACGTAGATCAGTATGTCATACACATCATTAAATGTTGTCTAGAGGCTAACTATTTTCCAGATCAGTGGAAAATTTCTGTTGGCAAACCATTGCCTAAATCTAACAATCCTATAACTTTTAACGATCTCCGAATCATAAGCATATTACCACTACTTTCTAAAATTTTTGAAAAAGTCTTATATGGTCAATTGCTTCAATACTGTGTTACAAACAAAATAATACCAGATAGCCAATGTGGCTTTAGAAAAGACTTTAGCACCTTTGTCGCTCTTGTTAACATCACAGTGGCGGCAATTGATAAAAAACTAAACACAGCGTTAGTTCTTCTAGATTTTTCAAAAGCCTTTGATACCCTTAATCATTCACTCATGCTGGAAAAGTTAAAATAATATGGCTTTGAAGAATCATCCTTACATCTTATTGCATCATATTTTAACAAGAGGTTTCCAAAAAATGTCTATAAAAACAATTACTCAGAACAAATTAAAATTTTGTCTGGCGTGCCTCAAGGATCTATTTTAGGGCCTCTACTCTTTCTTATTTATACTTCTGACATCTTAAAATCCTTAAAGCACTGTAAGGTTCAGGCATATGCAGATGACACACAAATTTTCGTTCATTTTGACTGCCATGACTCTATAAAGCATCAAATTTACTAAACAAAGATTTGAATGTGCTAAACAAGCTTTCTTTGGACCACAATTTGAGGTTAAATCCATTAAAGTCATCCTTAATGCTTTTTGGGAATAAAAATAACGTTAATTTTTTAACTGATGATATCAATATACTTATTGATGGTGTGCTCCCCGTGGTTAAGATAGCCAAAAACTTTGGAATAATACTGGATAGTGAACTAAGGTTTCGAGAGCATGTAAAGAAACTAATTCAAAGGTCATATCTGTCCTTAAGAATATTATACAACAACCGTCATATCCTTAATATAAAGTTGCGGAAACCGCTCTGTGAGCGTCTCGTTTTATCAAGTTTTAACTACTGTGACTTCATTTATGGGCCATGCCCTGATTTGGCAGATAAAAATAGAATATAAAAGTACAGAATATATTCTCACGCCTTATTTTTGGACTTAAAAAGTTTGATCACATTTCTCACACATTCAAATATCTCAATGAACAATCGTAGAACTTTACATTTAGAAAATTTCTTGTTTAAAATTCTAAAAAATCCTAACCTGCCTTTTTCCCTGAAAACTAAATTTGTCTCTGAATTTTAAATGAATTTAGACATTACTTCTGGGACACACTGTAAGTAAAAAAATTTTACTGTTTCAAAAATCATTCCATTACATTCAAAAAAACGCTACATCCGTAGGTCGTTTGTTTTTGGTCCAACTTTCTCTTTGGGGTGAAATTTCTGAATTCAACTAAAGAAAATACATCGATCGGCAATTTTGAGTTTCTCCAAAAATACAGTATAGTATGACTCTGAAACACATTTTTATTCAGTTAAATATACGAAATACCCGTGTACGGCATCCATTATTTAAAATATTGCACTACAATCAAAACTGGAAATATCTTGTCAAATATTCCAGACAACTTTGTTCCATTTTAGACAAGACGCAATTTAGAATGAGTAAAATAATTTTCAAACGTCGCCTTCTGGTTAGTCTTAGACGCCCTAATTCGTTAAAGTTTCAAGTGGAAATGAGAAATTTTCCTCGAAAACGATAATTATCGCGAAAAGCTCTTTTCCCACCTGACAGCCGAAAGCTTTAATTGCTTAGCTGTCACGACTTCAGCGGCCTTTGTTGCAATATATCTGTCACTAGTCACATCTTAGTAATTATAAGACGAAGCCAAGTTTTCCAGTTACCCTTACGAAGCCTTAGTTCAGTTGAGTTGTTCGGCTAATTTCGGATTCTGGGGGTTAAACTTGTGTTTTCTTAATTTGTTCTACATGCAAATTTTTAGTTAATAATAAGTGGTGTTGTAAATTGCCCATTTAAAGGTTAACTAAATGTTTTTGTTTTTTACTGACGAACTCCGACAGCTTTTTCTAATTGTATTTTATACACCTAGGGTGAGAAGTGAACCATTATTGACCGAGCACTTTAATAACTAATATATAATGTGCTAGGTCAATAATGGCCTTCTCAACCGAGGTATACAGACTCTCCACGGATAGGGTTTACAATAGCACAAATGGATGAAAAATTTCATTTCTCGGGAAAAAGTCATTCTTGATAAAAAGTTTTGCTTGTAAAAAAAATGCAATTCACGAAGAGAAAATTTTGATTTTTTATACAGGGTTCGAAAAAGCTTAAAAAACATGGGTAAACTACCTTTATTTTTTATTTTGGACCAAAATGCCAATTAGAAAACTTATTTAGAATAACGTTTGTAATTTAAATCCGAGATTTAAAATAAATCTTTTTTTTTTTAGTTTTTTCAATTTTTAGAGGTAAATGAAATATTTTTTTTGGCTAGCATTAGCGGTCGAAATACATACATTATCAATGACTTTATATCTCACAGAGGGCATCAAAAAATTTTAAAAACTGATTTGTGGTGTTACCAGAAATATGTATTTTGAATTTCACAAATGAAATGACCCCGGAAATATCACAACAAAGTCTTAAAATAACAACAAATAATTATTTTATAATTTGCTATTCAAACACCCCCCTCCATATTCAACACATTTTTCCAGCTGCAAACGAATGTGGTCAAAACTTCTTCGAATTTCTTCAATGGAAATTGTTTGAACAGCTTCAACAATTCGCCGTTTTAGAAGCTGTACGTCGTTCTCATTTGGACGGGAGTACACTAATTGTTTGAGGCGTCCCCAAAGATAAGCATCTGAAATAGTTAAATCGGGACTCCTTAGGGGCCACAGAATTGGACCGTTCCGACCAATCCATCTGTGGCCAAATGTATTATCAAGCCATTCCCTCACTTCAATTGCGAAATGCGCAGGGCATCCATCTTGTTGAAAGTATATTTCGTTCCTAAATTGGAGAGGCCATTCTTCTAGGTTGTCAAAAAAGAATGTTCCCAACATTTAAAGGTAACTCCTACCCTACTCCAATAATGCCATAATGTGAAATCGCACACCAGACATTTACTTTTTTGTAATATTGTCTTCTAGCAAGAATTCTAAAACGGGGATTATTTTTGCTCCAGTATCTAATATGCGCAGAAGACACTTTCCCGTTTATTGAAAATGTCGATTCATCGGAGAACATGATAAATTTATGAAAATTACGCTTGATTAAAAGTTGGCCATTTTGTTTGCCTTTAAAATATTTCGAATGTGCGATTTTTTTACTTCATCAAGTTCTTGAGCTCGGTTTCTTAATGAAAGGGTAGAATTGTCAGCAATAGACTACAGACTGCAATACGAATAGGGAAGCTGCGTCATTCTGATCATAGTTTTTTTTTTTTTTTTTTAATTGGAAACTGAACCAGTTTGCTGAAATTTTCTTTATAATTTATGAAGTCCCATTTTTGAGACGTAAACGTTAGGATATCTTTGATTCAATTTCTCTATCACAAAGTTTTAAGAACATTCGCCCGTACCGTAACATTGAACTAAATAAACCCTTTGTTCTAAGGTCAACATTTTCAAAACACATCAAATTCTATTTGACAACTTCAAATTTTCCCCATACATAAAGCAAAGTAATAAAAAGGTTAAAAAATTCCTGGTTTTTACAAAAGATGGTAGGAATGCATTTAAAATTTTAAAATAAAATACATTATGAAAATAGAGTTTAATAAAATTTTATATTAATATTTTTATTGAGCAGCAAAATTTTCATTTACCTCTAAAAATTGGAAAAACTAAAAAAATCGAAGATTTATTTTAAATCTCGTATTTAAATTACAAACGGTATTCTAAATAAGTTTTCTAATTGGAATTTAGGTCAAAAATGAAAAATAAATCTAGTTTACTCTCGGAGAAAAATCATGTTTTTGAAGTTTTTTCGAACCCTGTATAAAAAATCAAAATTTTCTCTTCGTGAATTGCATTTTTTTACAAGCAAAACTTTTTATCAATAATGACCTTTTCCCGAAAAATGAAATTTTTCATCCATTTGTGCTATTGTAAGCCCTATCCGTGGACAGTCTGTATATAGAATTTTTCTACTGCTAACAGCCGTACCTACACCAAAAGACCTCATTTTTATTTTAAAATTAGCCATTCTTATATAATATATTCTTGTTGTGTACAACATTAACAAAGAAAAAATATAACGAACATAAAAATTACAGAAATTGCTGAAATTGGCCACTGCCATGCTCCAAGCATAAATTCACACGTCACTTCACATTTTCGAAAGCGCTGATCAACATCTGTGGAGAAATGTTACCAAATTCTTGGATAATCCTTTCTTGTGACTGTTCTTAATTTTTCACTGGTGTTTTAAAAATATTATTCTTCAAATGAGGAAAAATCAAGTAATTTATAACCGTCAAACAAGGTCATCTGGACGGGAATTCAGTGCCTGCTCTAAAACTGATCAACCTGTCGTCGATAAAATTGCTTTTGGCAGATGTATGAGCGGTTGCATTGTCCTGTTGAAAATAACCTAAACTTAGTTCATCGTCAAATAATTGCTTCACAACCCATTGCCTGAATTATTCAAGAAATTGAATAATTTAACGATCAATCAAATTACTTGGAACGACTGTTAAAGATGAAAGAATAACTGATTGATTGATAATGCAGGTATTTACTGACACCCACTAGGTATTAAGCTCTACCGCTAAGCAGTACGGCCTTAGATGCAAAGCACACTTTAATGATATTAATTTTGCGCGCATGGTAAAACAAACTATTTTAGGCTGCATTATTTTTGCATTTTTATCAATAACTCCATTAACTTTAAAACACTCTGTAGATAGGTAACAATATTTTTCGGAGCACACTCGGCAGGTTACGCCTTTTCTGATAAAAACCAACTAATATTTAAAGTACAGAATGACGTCGAATATCTCATTTGGTAGGTCGAACAAGTTACACGATCTTGTCACGATGCATGATGGCCGTGTTCGTAAGTCTCCATATCTCAGAAGTAGCGAAGTGTCTTTTTCTTTTTGTACGAGTAGACGATATTTTTTTCCTTTTTGTTTTGTACCAGGGCCGTAACTAGCCTTCTAGCTAACTTTCCTGTAAGTTCTGTGATTTGTTTGTTGAAAAGGCAGAAGGACAGTAGTATAAATTTGGTTTATTATGCTGAATAGCAAATAAATAAATAAATAAATAAATAAACTTTATTCTTTTTAATACACCGGGTATTTACAAACGTCAGTTTTTGGTTCCTGATTGTTAAAAAGAAAAGAAAATGCAAAGTTAATACTATTTCTATACTTAAGTAGGGGAAGGTCGCCCTTGATGGCATACTTCCCATGATGGCCCACCACAAGTATCTCTGCAATAAACCGGTTTTGCGTCAACTCGCCTAGTAAGTCGGGCGCGCGATGCGACCGTTCAGTTGTGAGTCGAATTTGAGTCGTAGTGGACGCTTTTATCCAAAGATATTTACTAGAACAGAAATGGGTAAGTGCCGAAGTAATATTAGCCAGTTTTTAAACCAAAAATTTATTATGTTAGGTGCATGAAATTAGAATGCGCGATTTTTTTTCGATAACTATAGGATATAGACATTATTTTGATATGCTTATTTTAAATGTAAGTTGTTTTTTAAATTTTTTATAATTTACTTACTAGAAGTGTGACATATTCCTAAGATGGCATACCCATTGGTTTCCTATGATGGCTTACCTATAAATAGGTATGCCATCATAGGCATCATATTCAAAACGGCGCTACATTTACTTTTCTTTTTGAATTCTTTTAGATACATCACGAAACAAAAAAGAAATTCCTTCGAAAAGGCAAACATGGGATGAGAACGCTATGCGGGAAGCTATACAAGCTGTCAAAGAAAAGAAAATGGGCTGGAAGATGGCTGCTAAAACTTATGAAGCTCCTGCGACAACTTTACGGAGAAGGTTCAAAAAAGACGATGCTGCAAAGGGGATTTAGGTGGACGTAGATCAATACTGCCACGTGAAGTTGAAGAAGATCTGGTAAAACATGTTGTCGATATGGAGACAAGATTTTTATTGGTTACTAATTTATATGCTTTTTAAAGTTTTTTTATATGTCTTTACAATGTATTTTCCTGTTATTGTTTTTATTATCTTTTCTAAAAGTTTTAAACATGTTACTTAGAATGTAATATATTATTTTAAGTTTTTTTAAACAGTTTTATATGCCTGCATTTTTTAACAATAAAAATGTGCAAACTGTAACAAAAATATTTCTTTTACATGCATCCATCCTTCAGATTTTTGCATTTTACTGGAGTATGCCATCATAGGCAACTGCGTTGCCTATGATGGCGTACTTGGCGATTTTTTCTTTCCTATTTTTTTATCAAAAAAATAGTTTTTGTATATTTTTTAAAGTTTTATAACGAATATTTAAGTGGTAACGAATATTTTAACATGATTAAATGGGTTAAAACCTTTGAACTAAAAAATATATTAGGTGTTAAAAAAAAGGTGCCATCAATGGCGACCTTCCCCTAGTACCAAACTAGTTTAGATCAATTCACCTTGGGTTACCCACCAAAATAGTTTTAAGTTTAAGCTTTAGTTTAGATTAAAGTGATTTAAGACAATACTATATCGAAGAAATCGTTATTATAAAACTCTTCCATGTTATAAAAACTTTTGGATATTAGATAATGTTTAGTTATTTTCTTGAATTCTGACGTAGGTAGCATCTTCAGGGCGGCCGGTAGAACATTAAACAGTTTTGGAGCATAAAAGGATATTCCACATTTTATTCTATTTATTCTATTTATTCTATGAAAATCTGTATAGATGAAATTTCTGTGCCTTGTATAATAGTTGTGGACTTGTTCGTGAGTGCGATACTCGTTGCAATGTTTGTGCATGAAGGTAATGCAGTTTAAAATGTAGATACATGGTACAGCTAATATGCCCAGTTGCACAAAAGCGTGTCTGCAGTCATCCCTGTAGTTTAGTCCACTGATAACTCTCACAATCCTCCTTTGGAGACCAAACAGTCTCTTGACATTTGGAGAATGACCCCAGGCCAATATGGCATAAGACATTCTGGACTCAACAAACGCATGATAGGTGGTAATCAGGACCGGTTTGGATACAACCTCGACAAGGCAACGGATAGCGTAAGCACAAGAGGCAACCCTACCACACAGCTGATCCAGATGCTCACCCCACAGCAACCTAGGCTCGATATGCACACCCAAGAATCTAACCGCCTTAGGCATCTCCAGACCATCAAAATCTCTCATCGAAAAGAACATTAGTTCAGTTTTGGCCTCATTCAAGTTTAGTTTGTTGCTTGTGAATCAATCCCAAACGCCCAACTGTGTCTCTCGGTAGGATGGTGACAAATTCTACAACTCCTAATAAACTCTTGAACAAAATTAACGTATTTCAAAACAATTCGCCATATTATTATGCTTAATATAAAAACGTGTTGTTCTGAAATAGAGATAAAATTGGGTAGATAAACTAGAATGTTATGAATAGTTTACAGAAAAATATTCTCTGAGTTTGAAATATTTATTGCTGTTAATATCTTCTAAAGAGCATTTATAACTATAGTCTACCTCTAAATGGCGTGAAGTAATAAATGCTCATTAAATATCGGGGTATCAAGAACAATTTAAACACCATCCCTTAAAACCTATTGTGTTTACATTAAAGGATCCAAATAATGAGCATTCTTTAAGTAGGTCCTCCTAATCTGAAATTATAGCAAGCTATTGTTATATTTGAAGATTTACCATTGTTACTGGGAACATCCCTTAGCCAGGAGCGCGTGTTGGAGAAGTTTTTAAATCAATAATTTTAAACATGCCTATACTCCTAAAATTGTATTATATTATATTCGTAGGTAATTTATATCATAATATAGAAGCATTTAAAAAATCGTATTAACTAATAAATAACAATGGATGGTACTCTTTTACCTAATATAATTACAAAAACAAGATATGATATAGAATCTTACAAGCAAAGCATTTTCAAAAATCGAATAATACGTAGTCGTGTTTTTTTCTGGCGACATCTGTCTTTATTTGAGTCCATATAAGCTCGATTGGGTTTAATTCGCATTGGTAAGGAGGGAGTCTGAGCACAGATATTCCTCGTAACTTTGCCATTTCATCGAGTTCATATTTTTTGGATGCATTTTTATGTAAACTGGCTAGTACCAATAGTTCTAATCTAATGGAAATTTTATTTGTCTCTAACTTGGCCATTTTGTTATTTCACTTTTACGCCACTCACTTGTCGGCAATTTTACTGTCAGCCTAGGGCCTAGAGTGATAACTTACATTATCCGATACAATTATTGCATCTTTTGGTAAAGATCCAACATTTGCTCGAACCATTCTTCAAAGACATCGGCACTCATGTCTTCGTGATAGTCTCCTGTATTCTTAGATTGGATCATCAGTGGACCACCTTTAACGAAGCGTTCAGAACTTCCGATGTGGCTAAAGTCGATGTCCTTTCCAGATGGCGGTCTTAATCCTGTCGATAACCCTTTCAAAAAAGCTTGCCTTGAACTTTTAATATTTCATTCTGCCAAAATTTAGTGACAGTGTGGCCTTCATTTAGCCATGTTTCGTCTAGGTAAAATATTTGTTTGTTTTCTTCTCTGGCTTTTCGGATGCTTCCTAAGTAATTTCTTCTCCAACAGACGATATTGCTTCTGTCTATTAAAATCGATTGTATATGTATTATGTTCTTTTCACCGAAAACCTATTTTTATTTAATAATAATTGAGGATAAAATTTTGTCCAGCGTGAGAATTTCTTTTTTTAAAAAGAAACTATGAACTTTTCGCCTTAAGCTGGATTTATAAACTTGAAAAGTTGGTGAGGTTGAAGTTATGATCAAGTTTGTGAGGTTAGATATTCCGAACTCCGAGTATAAAAATTGGTTATCTCGAACTACCCGGGAAGTTTTCGAACCTTACATGAGCTCTACATGAACAACATGAACGAGTGTATAAATGGAACTGAGTGTTCCCTTTAGTTTAAATTGAACTCCTATTTCCAACACCAACTGAACCTCAACATCGCCAACTTTTCGAGTTTATAAATTCAGCTTTATTCTCTGCATTAAAACCTCATCCAGCTCAAGTCTTAGTCGTCCTGTAGAAGTTTTTGGAGGTTTGATGCCAACACTTTGTAGCAATTTTAAAATTGCCACTATTGACTTTGTGGGGAATGTTATACTTACATTTGATTCTTACGGTCATATTTCCACAAAGCGCATCTTATATAGTTGTTTGTTTCGAAAATTGTTTATTAAATTGTGTCATCTTTGTTTACAGAAAATTAGTCAAAATATGTGGGGTTAGAAGTAGTGCGTTCGCTTTTCTGTTGGTTAATTGCACAAGGCGCTGCAAGTAGGTTGACCATGTATTTCCGTTTCAGTCTCCGTCAAGTCGCAGAACGCACATTTCTTACTCTTGGCAATTTTATGTAAAAACAAAGTTGTTTGGAAATATTTTCTTTATTTCATTATTTAATTTATGTTCTGGTAGAAGCCCAGACTCTCTTATTGTTCTGATCATTTGTAGTGTGTCTCTGTTCTCTTCTTTTTTTTTGAGTAAGGTTAGGTTGGCAAAACTTTGTGTCAGCTGGTTGTTGGAGGAGAAGGGGGTTTCTTCGGAGTTCTCGGACCCTTTCATTTTACTTGCTTAAAATCCTTCAGACAAGAAGGTCAAGCCAGTCACCGTTAGGTCATTTTTTTGTCTAAAGACCACGAGGTCTCATCCCCCTTTTAGATGTAAGCTTCTTTTATTCCTTTTTTTGGTTTGTTGTGATTCAGTGGGTAATTTTCTTGTTTATTATTGTTAGGGGGTTTGCTGATTTTGGCAGATTTTGCCGTATTTCCTGCCGTTCGGCACTTATGTAGGTAGGTTAAACCACATGGGATTTTAAGGTCCACGTAACAACCTAAAGTTCTCCAGATAATCCTGAAAAAGCCTAATTCCACCTGGCCTTCCATAAGAAACCATATAGAGCCATACTGGTTTATGGAAGTAGCCGCATAACAGGATCTCTCATAGCTTCCCAGATTGATGCATTTTTTTTTGGTACCTATTTAGTTAACTCTAATTTATTTAGTTCACTACAAAATTAACTTAAATTTAATCAATAATCTCCCTTTAATAATGGTAAGGCGATCTTGACTACTTGAGGTCACATTTTTCATATAACCAAAGGTAATAAATTGAAGTATTATAGGTTCTAAAATCTTCAGAGGTTATATAGATACATAAACGCACGGTTTTAATAAATACTTCAGTCATGAGCTCAGTTTAATTTTTTTATACCTTATTCCTGAATATAAATAATTCTTAATTCAGACCAATATTTAAACAATTTCACTATGATCATATAACTAGCATAAACCCTTCCTTTTTTGGTCAAGTATTTTTTTATTTAATAAACTCTTTATTGTTTGTGTGGGAAAATTAGTTTTATTTATTGCATAGATTTTCAATAGTAACTGACATTCGGTAGCTAGGCCTAGACGTTAAGTACCTACCTAATGTCAAAGGCGTTTAAAATTCTATAAATATTATGAAATAAGATTAATTAATTAAAATTAATAACAATTTTAAAAAATTGTTTTTACAATGATTGTCAAAAAACTGTAAATTTTGCAATATTGCAAATGTCACTAGCAGTTCCGCCATAAGCTCTTAAATACAGATACCGAATTTTAGCTAAGCCGAAGAAACGGCTTTAAAAATATTTAAAGCGTTCCAGACTTTTGTTACACGCTATATGTAATGCCAGCTTAAATGTTAAATTCCGCTGTTCTCTAGCAGCAGAATTGCAGTATAAATCTAATGTGTGGCCCAAGACTTACCAATACCGAGAAAATTCGCTGCTTTTTCTAGTTACAGCCCTGTTTCGTACTTTGTTCGTTTTAATTAGTAATTCGTCACGTACTGCACCGTTTTATTTCCGAAGATTGATGGCAACTTGTCTACTACTTAATTATATGTTGTTGCTAGAATTGCATGAATGTAATATGGCTCGAAGACAATTAGCATTTTCTTTAAATTAATTCAATTCGTTTTTTGCTTTTTACCGTTGGGGTCTGTGACAATTGCAGTAATTAATGTAATTATCGTATCAGTTTGCCAATTTTTCTACAAAGGTGGAAATAATTATTTAATTATTAACCATTACCCAATTAAAACCAATTAAAAATATTGATTCTAACTTAAAAATCGTAAAGTGTTGAAACCTAAACATTTGCAGATTATTTAATATTCTGTTGCTCTTTGTAAGTATAAATAGTACAGTAAAATCTCCCAATAGCGACTACCCTCGGGGAATCAAATGTTGATCGGTTAACAGAGGTTGTCGGTTAATAGAGAAAAATTAAAACTGGTTTGCATGTCACAGCGTTTGTTTATTAATAAGTATCTACATATATGTAAATAATTTTAATAATTTTTGATTAAATTTATCAGAGCTAATATTAAATGAGATAAGGCCAATATATGTATGTATATACTGCACGTGGATACTAACATATATATTATACAATATA
This sequence comes from Polydrusus tereticollis, assembly GCA_963920685.1. Classification (NCBI taxonomy): domain Eukaryota; kingdom Metazoa; phylum Arthropoda; class Insecta; order Coleoptera; family Curculionidae; genus Polydrusus; species Polydrusus tereticollis. The sequence continues at coordinate 189,250,748 of OY987326.1, forward strand.
CTGTATGTTTGCTTTCAAATTTTTATTTTATAAAATAATCTGAAATTAATGTCTGCTTCTTTTTTTTTTTTTAATTCTTATATTTTTCCGATTTTCTTTATGTTTTTCCTTAAGATGCTTTATCTTGAGAGCGAGTTGTTATTTTTAGGTCTAACATCCTTATTTTCACAGAAAAATTTCATGTGTTTGGGTTTTACCACCTTGCATTTCAAAAATAAAGTTGAAAGTTGAAAATATTCATATTATATTATTATGTAGGTATGAGGGTATTAGGTAAATAAAATATAAATTGACATGTTGTGAAGTTAATTAAAGGTTACTTGGATAGACGGAAACATAATATACATGCTTTTATTTAAAAGAGGAAGATCAAAATATTTTCAAGGCACCGCACGATGGGAAAGTCCCATTTTGGTTGAAATTACCACACATTTAAGGTTTTGAAACGTTCCCGGAACGGTGGCGGAACGTAAAAATTACAGTTCCAGGAACGATATAGTTACGTCAACGTTACCGCACAATCATTCTCCATTTTGATAACAACGTGGCGAAGAAACGGTTCCCGACACCAGTAACAGCAACCTTAAAGTTCCTTATGTAGTAAAGATTACGAAGCGGCGACCAAAATTGCTAGTTGGGATACCAAAACACTGATATAACTAACAGGAAATCACCCTTTGCAAACCATTAGTTAGAGTCAAGGCATTAATTCTCAGTACCTGAAAATATAAATATTATTCACGAATGCCATAAGAGCATTTCAACTTGAGCTGGGGTCCCGCAAGGGTCACCACTCGCTGCAATCCTATACAACATATACACAGCGGATATCCCGCACAACCAATTTACACAACTATACCTGTTTGCTGATGACACCGCGATTACTGCCACCTCAGGAGTGCCCTGGAGAGTAGTTTTACGCTTGCAGCGCCATATACTGCTTCTGCAGAATTGGCTGGATACATGGAAGATGCGACTTAATGAGGGGAAGACACAGGCCATATTTTTCTCAAAGGCGAGACTAAGACTGCCAAAAACAAGGGTCAAAGTAAATAATAAAGCCATAGAGTGAAGCCCTAAAGCGAGCTATCTTGGTCTCGTCTTTGACAAAAAGTTGTCCTGGAACGACAATGTCGAGAGTAGACTTAAAAAAGCACACAGACAAATAGGTGCAGTGTATCCCCTACTCTGCGCCAAAAGCAAACTTAATTTAAAGTCAAAGACGACAGTTTACAAGACCATAATTACACCTGTACTGACATACGGTGTACCAACATGGTGCACCGTAAACAAGACAAGATACCAAAAATTACAGATACTACAAAACAAAATAATGAGGATTATGACTAACGCACAAAGACACGTACCGACAGCTGTATTACACAGAGACCTAAAAATGGAAACAATTGCGGAACACAATACAAAATTAATAACTAAATACTTTGAAAGGACAGACTTATCAACAAATCCAATGATACAAAACTCACACATACAATCGACAATACACAACAACTTTAAATATCCGAAAGATTGGCTCCCACCCTAAAAAAAAGTAGCAAAACAAAAAACTGATACAACACCAAAAAAGCAAAAAGAAAAAAAACACGGAACAAAATAGCAAAAATAAGCAAGCAAATCAATGAAGTAAACAGAACAATGCAAGAAGATCATCGCAACAAAGAAATTCCAGTATAGTAGAAGAATAAGCACACGGAAAAAGAAAATACTCGTTTTAATACTGTTAGTTTCAGTTTAAGACTAAGTTAGCTTTGTATATACTCAAGACGATATCGTTTCAAAAAGAGAATAGGAAATTCTTGTACAACCTGATTTAAATTAAATATATAAATCTTCAATCATAACATTTACGAATTTATATTGAGACATGCATTTTAATTAATTTGTGGTTATGTAACTTTAAAATAAGATCATAGGTAACTTAGCTGCAATATAATGAGTTTTTTAAAAGAAGTATTTGGTTTCATTATTTTGAAGATTTCAAAAAAATTGAATCTTAGTTTTAAACCTGCAACCTATCTAAAATAACAGACTATTTTTTAAAAGCAAAGCGACATTTTGTTATTTTGAAAGCATACTATACTAAAATTGGGCATTTATATTGTCGGCTTAATAAGGACGAATAGATATTATTTTAAAAATAGTAATTTATAGTTTTAAACTGAAAATATCTACCCTTCAAAATGCACATATCATAATATGTTCATTTTGAACATGTTTGAATATTCAGTTTGAGGCACTCATATTGCCAATATTAAAATACCATAAATTCAAATGAAGGCTGTAATAAGAAAGTTATGGTTCTTGAAATTAGACGGTCTCAGGCTGTTACATTATTTTCCGACGTTTCACAGACGATTCCACGTGGCATCTTCAATGATTGTAACTATAAGGGATTAGAGCACTACTTGAATAAATCGATTTGGTGAACATTGAAATAATTCAGTCAGTTCTCTAATCAGCCATATAGAGTAAAAAAATCCCTACAAATGCCACGTGCAATCGTTATTAGTGAAACGTCGAAAATTTATGTAACAGTTTGACACGCACAAAACTTCCGTAGGTTTTTAACTTTTTACATTTGTTTTCGATGGACTTTTATTATTTTTTTCATATTATAATTTCTAAGTAAAAGCCACCATATGACCCTCTTAATCTGTTACCTTAATAATTACAACACGAATTATAATGTTTCTGAAAATAATTGAAATGAGTTTTACCAGGTGAAAAAATAATATTCGGCCTTACTCACCAGGAAGAATGTAAACAATTAATTAAACTACAAACGATTTATTGATTTTTTTTTATCTAAAAGTGTAAAATACACTAACACATTTGTAACAAATATATGTATATAACTTAAATATAAGGTTTTATGTTTACGATTTGCTCGTAAAATACAACATAAACACAAATACAAAACAGTATAGTACAAACTAGCTAACATTTCTTATCAAAACCATCACATCTTTTTTACTCTTATAATAAGCAAAATCCCCATATAGGCATTCCTTAAATACATAATATAATAAGGCAAAAGTTAATGTAAAAACTGCATAATTTTATCCAGTAGACAATTTAGTCACTAACAAATCTGTGTTTATTTCATGCAAAATGGTAGGAAATTCTGCAGAAGGTAACTAATATGTTGACGATTATAAATCAACTGGGCGACAGCAAAGAAAGGGTGGAAGGTTTTCGGGCCTTACTGAAAATAACATGCATTTAATGTAGAAATAAAAACTGTTACTTACCTTTAAAAGTCTGAATAATAGCGTCAGAACATCCCCATTCTTTTAAAACATCTTCAAGGCTCATATTGGACCGTATACTGAAACAAGTTTAAACAAATACTGAGGCGTGAGGGCACGACCCACCGAAACCATGGACCATAATAACTAGATTGATAGATTGTCTCGCGTTCTCGCGATTCGCGCCCGCGATATTGTTCGGGAAAATTTCGGTTGCTTTCGTGGTACGACGGAAATCGTAAAGCTAGGAACAAGTATTTTGGGTTATTAATACTATCATATTTAGAATATACTTTCAAATAGCAGCTCAAATTGAGTATTTCAAAATTTCAAACGAAATGGTTACGATGCCTTGTTTGGAGAATAGAATACTTTATTTTGAAGCTACTAATCTTTATTTTAAAAATAACTTTTAGTCACTGTAAAAATGTGCAAAATCTTGAAGTACAGAAATGAACGAATCATACAGAAATTTCCAAATATTTGTTTTAAAGTAACTTTCTCAAAGTGAAAATATATATTGAAGATATGAAAATCTTTTTTCAAATATTTTCAAATGTTTAACTTAAACTTGTTTCCTTCAATTAAGATTTTCTAGTCTAAACATAAGTAAATATATCTGAAAATATTAAAATGTTCTGTTTGAGAATATGTTTTTTTCTGTGGCACCAACAAATTTAAAAGAAGTAAAAGCTCAAGGGAGCTGGCTTAAGAGAAATACCAATAGTACCAGCTATACATATTTGCCGAAAATGATCAGTAATTGTCTTTCAACTTATTATATTACTTATGACAAACAATAAAAAAACAGTAGAACTGCATCAACTTAACTGGTCAAATGACCTGGGCAGATGAACGTACAATTTGGTTAATAATAGCTCTTGCAAAATTATCCCTCTAAACACCAAACAATAATTACCACTTTTCTACTAGTCATTTTCTTAATAAAAACTTCTTCCGCCCTTAAAAAAAAAAAAACGGCGCATTATGTCCAAAGATGGAAACAATTAATCTTAGACGCCGCCATCCGCCGTTAAACACTAAAATGCAAATGAACAGAACGGCCGTCCTTTCGGTCGTTAAGAACCGAATTACCTTTATTAATTTGACACTAATTGCAAGGAGAAATTTAGTCGGGAATGCGCAAATTATTGTTATATGTTTCTGTGGAGAATAAGAGGAGCCATTAGCAGAACTAATGGATAATTTTTCTTTTGGTAAGATAAAAATACAATAAATAAAATATATCCTTAGCGGCAAAGCTATCCCATAAAAACTGATAGTAAATGTTCTCGGTTTTAGTTCAGTATTGTATTGCATAAAGTCGCTTGATTTTCTTGGTTCGATTAATTCGTTGATTTATGGGGGTCAAGTTGGTCATATTATGTCGTGACATAATATGCTTATACAGGGTGTCCATTCAGTGTGCCGGTGAAGGATATCATGTTAACGGTCGACTTAAGGAAAAAAACTTTAATACAGAAGTTGTGCAGGTTAACGCCGCGCACCTTCTAAGGATAATTTAAAATATACAGGTTGGCTTAAAAATCCAGGGTCGGCCAAACACATCTTTTTTTTTTAAATGGAACACCATATATTTTTTTTATTATATTGAAGCCTTTAGTAGTCCTCTAGTCTACTTTAAAAAAATTTTATCACCAAATGCGACGTTGTTAAGATATGAATTTATGAATTCTTCAATGGATTTTTGATTAAAAACGATTTTTTCACAAAAATCGTTGTATTTTAACTTTACAAACTTTTTTACTAAAATTTAGGAAGGAAAAGATTTAACATGTAAAATCGCCTAATTGTTATTAGAATTGGTGTAAGTGCTATAGAGTGTTCAACATATTGGCCCAAACTTAATGAATTTAAAACCAAGTTTTCGTTTTTTTTTTAAATGAAACACCCTGTGTTTTACATTTTTTTCGAAAATATATTTTAATTCCTTTTCATTTGATATCAATATCTGATACCTTATTTCAAAAAGTTGTTCAAGAAGACATGATTTCAAAAAATTGCGTCTTAAAAGCAAGCGCAATAATTTCGTGATGCGTTAAATTTAATGACTAGTTGGCCATGCATTTCTATCAAATTTAACTTTTCTGCAATTGGCAGACATAATAATTATCAATTATTTGACGTTTTACAGTGGCCTTGTCTACGTTAATTTTCAAAATGAATTTTAATTACACTCGAGTGGAATTAGTAAATATGATTTACGCAATATTGGATAAAGCGATGGAAATTGTTTTATGGCATCACGTTTATATGCTCAGAAGTTTCCAGAAGCTCAATGTTCGGACGAAAGATCAATAATTAAACTAAAAGATCGATTTGAGAGAACGGGGAGCGTAGAGTATGAAATAACATCTATAGGACCAAAACAGTGCTTTATGAAGATAACCAGCTAGGTATTGCATTGGCGGTGGTGGAGAATCCAGAAATAAGTGTCACAAAAATTAGTTTTAATTTGGAAATAAAAAAATCTTCAGTGAATAACTGTTTATTGTCAAACAAATTTTATCGCTATAAGGTTCAATTATTACATCAAGAATTAAGCGACAATGATTTTGAAAGAAGAACATTATTTTTTCAATGGGCCCAAAGTACCACTGTTGAAGATGAAGATTTTTTTAAATATGTCATGTTCACCAACGAATCGACATTTCATAGAAATGGGTTCCTCAATAGACATATTTTTTACTTTTATGATACCCAAAATCCACATGCGCTGCTAGAAAATAATTTTCAGTGGATCTTAAACGTTTGTGGTGGTGTTATCCACGATTATGTCATTCAACCCTATTTCTCTGAAGAGCACTGGAATGGTCGTTTGTTTTTGGAATTTTTGCAACATGACTTTGTTGAGCTGACTGATAATCTCCCGGAGTTCATAACGCACAGGATGTGGGTTCAGCTCAATGGGGCACCCCCTCACTACAGCAGATATGTTCGGGAACTTTTAAATACAAAGCTTCAAGAGCGGTGGATAGGGAGGAATGTTTTTTGAAAACCCAAAAATATGAAATTTCTTTTTTACCTAATATTTTTATTATTTTAAGGTCCGATCAGTTGGCCAGCAAGGTCACCTGACCTAACGGCCATGGATTTCTTTTGTGGGGCACCGTCAAGGTCGATGTTTACAGCACACTAGCAACAACAAGGGAGGACATGATGGAACGAATTCGACAATCATTTGGTGGAATTACCCCATTAATGTTGAGAAATGTGAAGGATTCGTTCTTCAAACGAATTGACGCTGGCATTTTGCAAATCGGTAGACACTTAGAACACTTAATGCATTAATATGTATTCGTTTTAAATTGGTGAAAGGTATTTTCAAAATTGGAGATTTATATACTTTTCGATAGGTAATAATTTAAGTTTCTTCTGTAAAATTGTTTATAACTACTTAGATATGAATTACACACTAATTTATTAAATTCTTAATTTTTTTGGAAATAAATTTAAAAATGAATAAGCAAACATAAGGGTGTTAGAATATCTTTTGGAAAAGAATGTAAAATACAGGGTGTTTCATTTAAAAAAAAAGGGAAAACTTGGTTTCAAATTCATTAAGTTTGGACTAAGATGTTGAACACTCTGTAGAACCTATACCAATTCTAATAACAGTTAGATGATTTTACATGCTATAACTTTTCTTTCCTAAATTTTAGTAAAAAAATTTGTAAACATAGTTAAAATCCAACGATTTTTATGTAAAATCGTTTTCAGCCAAAAATCCATTAAAAAATTCTTATCTTAACGATGTCGCAATTGATGATCAAAATTTTTTAAAGTAGAATAGTGGACTGCTAGAGGCTTCAATATAATAAAAAAATATATGGTGTTCCATTTAAAAAAATATATGTTTGGCCCACCCTGAATTCTTGAGCCAATCTGTATATTTAAAACTATTTTTGAAAGGTGCGCGGCATTAACATGTACAACTCTAGCATAAAAGAAAACAAGGTCTGTCTATACCACCAAACTGAAATATAATTTTTTTTTTTTTTTTTATTTGTCCCTTTAGTTTGGTGGTATAGACAGACCTTGTTTTCTTTAATAATCTCGCCACAGAAAATGGACTACTTCTTGAATCTAGCATAAAAGTTTTTTTCTTTCAGTTGACCGTTAACGAGATATCGTCCACCGGCACAGTAAGTGGACACCCTGTGTGTAGTGTGTGCGGGCCTTAACTATGTCTTGAGCGTTTTTGAAGCATATGCAATTATTGTCGAATACTGTGTGTTTAACATCAATCTTTGGTATTTTTAGTACGTCACTAGCATATTTACAATTTGCACACTCCATGTCGCTGTCGCTACTTTCATAACTCTTGCGGTTTATGTTACACAAGGAACAAACAGTTTTTTCCTTCCGACACTCTGCAGCCTTATGGCCATGCTGGCAGCATTTACAGTAATACTCCAATATATTCAAATACGTGAAAACTTTTCCATTCTATAATTAATTATTATTAATAAAAATAAGAACGATATGATTTTGAAACGATATGGTAACCATGGTAATAAAGTTATACCTGTCACCAGTTGTCAGTTATTGTCAGTAAACTATAACAATTTATTATGGCTAAATACGCGCTTCAAGAACGTTTGGTTATTATCCAAAAATTTTATGAAAATAGACGATCTTTTGTGAACACTTATCCCGCACTTCGCGAAAACTTTGGTGTAAATAATCGTCCTTTTTTGCTTGCCATTCGTCGCATCGTTGAGAAATTTGAAAATAATTTTACTCTTCACGATGCAAAAACACCAAGAAGACATCGAAACGCAAGAACTGTTGAGAATATTGCTGCTGTAAGTGCTAGTGTTGCAGTGTATCCAAATTTATCAATTCCTCGTCGTGCTCAAGAGTTAAGGATTAAAAAAACGACAACTTGGCGTATTTTGAAAGAAGACTTGAATTTACACCCGTATAAGATTGTTTTGACCCAAGAACTTAAGCCACTGGACCATCGTCGGCGCAGAGAATTTGCTGCTTGGAGTTTAGAACAACTTGAAAGAGATCCTAATTTTGCCAAAAAAATTATCTTTTCAGATGAAGCTCATTTTTGGTTAAATGGATACGTTAACAAGCAAAATTGCCGTTTTTGGTGTGAAACAATCCACAACAGATTCATGAGAAGCCTTTGTATCCGCTAAAGGTAACTGTATGGTGTGGTTTGTGGTATGGTGGCATCATCCGACCATTTTTTTTCCAAAATGAGGCAGGAGATGCAGTTACAGTGAATGGTGAACGATATCGACAGATGTTAAGAAATTTTTTGTGGCCAAATATAGATGCACTTGATTTGGAGGATATGTGGTTCCAGCTAGACGGTGCCACATGTCACACTGCTCATGAAACTATCGATATACTGCAAGAAAAGTTTGACGAAAGGATAATTTCAAGGAATGCTACTGTTCAGTGGCCTCCAAGAAGCTGTGATTTAACTTCTTTAGATTACTTCTTTTGGGGCTATTTGAAATCTAAAGTTTATGCAAACAGATCACAAACACTTGATGCATTAAGGTTGAACATTGAACCCTGCATTCGTCAGATCACGCCCAATTTATTGTATAAAGTCATCGAAAATTGGGTTCGTCGAATTCGCTCGTGTACACGAAGTCGCGGAGGACATTTAAACGATGTGTTATTCAAAACATAAATGTTATCAACTATACTTTAAAATAATATAAAAAGTTTTATTGTATCTGAAATAATTTTAATTTTATTTCATTTTGAAATCATATCGTTCTTATTGGAAAACCCTTTATTATGGGTTTTCTAGTTTTATAACAAAACCATGGGTATTACAAGTCATGTGAGGCATCCAATAAATCTCAAAATACTGGTAGGTTTATAATATTGCATCTAAAACGTTTCGGTTACTTTATCTATAAATCCCTTAGTGTTGATTACTTAAAGTTTTATAAGAAGGTCTTGAAGCGTTCTTAAAAATCCCATTATAAAACTTTTACTGTGTATAAATGCTATTCTATAGATACTTTAAAACTTAAGAAAAGTTATAAAACCTATAATACCAGTGATACCTAAGTAAAAAAGAGAGGTTATGTTTTTAAGGTTATAACTCTTTTCCGAAAAATGTCACAAATTAACAAAAACAGTAACTCTAAGCACGTACAAACCCATCACTAATTAATTGTTATTGTTACAGGTCCTAGAACGCGACGAATCAAAAAACCCGGCACCAAAGCCGCAGTTCCCGAAGAAAAACGACCAAGAACAGCGTTTTCCGGAGCCCAACTTGCCCGGCTCAAGCACGAGTTCGCCGAAAACCGATACTTGACCGAACGGAGACGTCAACAACTTAGCGCTGAATTGGGGCTCAACGAAGCCCAAATAAAAATTTGGTTTCAAAACAAAAGGGCTAAAATTAAGAAGTCGTCGGGTCAAAAGAATCCTTTGGCGTTGCAGTTGATGGCTCAAGGGTTGTACAATCATAGTACTATTCCTTTATCTAAAGAAGAGGAAGAATTGGAAAAGATGCAAGCTCAGGGGAAGATTTCGTAGGGTTAGGTTAGGGTTTGAAAGCGTCGGTATGGGCTAGGTAACTTTAAACTGGTGCATTGCCATAATATCAACAGAATATTTTTTAGTTTATTTCACGTTACCAGTGAGTCGCAGAAGCCATCGCGATTGGTTCGACATTTACTAGCGTTTGTTCCGGAATATTCCTATTCAAATTAATCTGCTGTACTGTGCGAGCAAAAATTATTTTCATCCAAGAGAGCTTGGAATGAAAAACGTAGGACCTAACCAAATCTAGGTAAAAATTGTGTCAAATTAATATTATGACATGATGTGCTAAACCGATTAATGTTAAAATAAGTAAACAAGTACACATTTATTTTTGTTGCTTACAAAATTAACAAAGTAAGAATATACAGGGTGCCCGAAATTGGTGCTGACAGTATTGCGATCTCGGAAACTAGAAGAGATAGAAAGGCGGTTAAATGGGGAAAGTTTTAGGCAATTATATAAGTAGTTTATTGGTGCTTACGGATCGATTCTGGTTCTTTTGGGGTTTGAGATATTTTGAATAAATCAAAATATTGCATTTTCTTAGATCGGTAGTAACTTTTTTATTACCCAATATTTTTTAAATCCGAAAACACATTTTTATTGCCACTTTTTACATAGAAGATGCCTACCTGATCATATTTTGGTTACAACGTTTCGATTTCCTGTAACCATCATCAGCTTTCTTTACTCCTATGATCGCCATATTGGATTTTTTACTCATCGATAAGTACCTAATTTTTCCTATACTATGATATCAAACACTAATACAAAATAAAAATTTATAACCTCAAAATAACAAAAACATCATATTTACGAACATATTTGGCAACACCGACATATCGGAAAGTTCTTTTGCTTAAGAATTAAAGTTAATTAAGTAAAATATACTAAGGCTCAAAATGTCGACCATTTTTTTCAACGCATCGCTGACATTTTTTTTTACAGATCTAGTGGCACGATTAATGGTATTACGGTAAATATGACTAAAAATATTCCTAGTTCGCTGCTCAAGAACTTGGCGAGTTTCAGGGGGATTAAATTCGTATACCTCATTTTTGACAAATCCCCATAAATAAAAGTCCAATGGGGAAAGGTCCGGAGACCTAGCAGGCCAGCGCACAGGACCACTGGTAGATATTACCTTTTCACCAAAAGTCTCTGATAAAAATGTTTGTACTTGTCTGGAATTATGCGCGGGAGAACCATCTTGCTGCAGCCACACGTTATTAATTTGATCATTGGGAACAACTTCTTGAATTGCAGGAATAATTTGATTTTGCAACATTGCAAGGTATCTTGGACCGGTCAATGTTTGGTCATAAATGAAATGACCAATTGGCTGATTTTCTAAAAATAATTAAAAGGATGCAAAGGATCCATCGTAATCATTATAATATTGCAAAATAAATTGTGAAGATAAATAATTCAAGCATTTTTTGCAGTTAATTTAAACCAAAATAGAATATTTCTAATTAACTAACGAACTAATTATTCCACACCACACATTAAATCCAAATCGTACTTGCAATCTGCGTGGTTCGAGTAATTGCGGGTTTTCAAAAGCCCAGTGATGGTGATTCTTTTTATTAAAGATTCCACAGTTGGTAAAATGTGTTTCATCTGTCCATAAAACATTATCCAAAAATGTGAGTGAGAGTTTCTCCACATTTACCAAGATACCAATTACAAAAAATTATTCTCCTATCAAAATTACCTTCTTGAAGTCGTTGTACAATTATTGTTGGCTTGTAAGGATGATATTTAGCAACTTTTAATACATCGTGAATGGTGGATTTTCGAATTCCAAGCTGTGTGTTAGCGATTCTTGTAGATGAAGTCGGATATTCATTAAAATGTTCTAAAATTATTCTATTACGATTTTCGTCATCTATTCCATATTCTTTGGGACGAGGCTTTTCAAAACTGCCAAATTCCACTAAGTTTCTAGTCAGTTTAGAAAAATACGCTCTGCTGGGTTGTCGTCTTTCGGAGTACATTTCAAAATAATTCTACATAGTTCTATTCGCATTTCTGTCATTTTTTATATAACACGCTAACATATCAAACTTCTCTTTGTTAGAATAACTTAACGCCATTGTTAATTATGTTTATTACATAGAAAAATTGTTTGACAGAATAAAAAATGTCATTTGTTTAAAGTTCAAAGCCTTCTGAATAAAATTGTTACAATAAAAAACTTATCGAAATAGGTATATATTAGATAGGTACCTACTAAATTTTTACGATTTTTAAAAAAGATATTACATTTTAACTTTAATTTAAAGTAGTATAAACTTATATTGTTATTTAATTAACTTTATTCTTAAGGAAAAGAACTATCTGATATGTCGGTGTTGCCAAATGTGTTCAAAAATAAAATTTTTAGTTATTTTGAGGTTATAAATTTTTATTTTGTATTAGTGTTTAGTATCATAGTATAGGAAAAATTAAGTACTTTCCGATGAGTAAAAAATCCAATATGGCGGTCATAAGAAAAAAGAAAGTTGATGATGGTTACAGGAAACCGAAACGTTGTAACCAAGATATGATCAGGTAGGCATCTTCTATGTAAAAAGAGGCAATGAAAATACGTTTTCGGATTTAAAAAATATCGTGTAATAAAAAAGTTACTACCGATCTAAGAAAATGCAACATTTTGGTTTATTCAAAATATCTTAAAACCCAAAAGAACCAGAATCGATCCGTAAGCACCAATAAACTACTTACATAATTGCCTAAAACTTTCCCCATTTAACCGTTTTTCTAACTCTTTTAGTTTCCGAGATCGCAATACTGTCAGCACCAATTTCGGGCACCCTGTAGAGAGAGGAAAATAAAAATTATAAAATTTGCCACCGCCATGCTCTAGGCATACTTTTATCTATATTTTTGAAAGCTTTGACTAGCATCTATGGAGAAACGTTACCACATTCTTGGATAATCCTTTCTTGTTTGTAACTGTTCTAAATTTTCAACTGATATTTTAGAAATGTTGTTCTTCAATTGAGGAATAACCGTCAAACAAAGTGATCTGGGTGGGAATTCAATATCTGTTCGAAAACTGATGAAATTGTCGTCAAAAAAATTGCGTAAGTAGTTAATAGTTTCGCGCATGTATGGGCGGTTGCACCATAGGCATCGTAACTATAGATCCGACACGCCATTCATAAATGCTATAAAATTGTGATGCCAAAATCGTTTGGTGGCGAGACGCTGTGAGGAGCTAGGTGGGGCCGGGAGTGGGGATTACTCTGCCTTTACATATGCATGCGACAAAACTCCAGGAAAACAACATCCGCTATGCCGAGTATTGTCGAGTCGATGCGGGTGGCCACGAAAATGATGAAATCTGGGCGGATCCGTTATTGCTGCGTTGCCATACTACAGATTTTTTACAAGGTTTTAGGCAATGTTATATATTTCCCACATCATGTTAATCTAGTTAATCTTAGAAGTTAATACCTTTAACAGAGTAAGTGAAGGGGAGCAGCTTGAATGTTGATTTACTTTACACTGGAATACATTGATGACAACACGTTTATTTGTTATTGTTCGGTCTAAAGCTGGATTTATAAACTCGAAAAATTGGCGAGGTTGAGGTTCAGTTGGTGTTGGAAATAGGAGTTAAACTAAAGGAAACACTTAGTTCCATTTATACACTCGTTCATGTTGTTCATTTAATGCTCATGTAAGGTTCGGAAACTTCCCGGGTAGTTCAAGATAACCAATTTTTATGCTCGGAGTTCGGAATATCTAACCTCACAAACTTGATCATAACTTCAACCTCACCAACTTTTCGAGTTTATAAATCCAGCTTAATAGTTACGATGTCTATGGGTTGCACCGTCCTGTTGAAAATAACCAACACGTCAAGTAATTGCTCCACAAATGTATACAAAATATTGTCCCTATACCGCTGTGCTATAACTGTGTCATGAAAAAAATAGAACCAACAATTCTTCTTCGAGGAAAAGCCAACCAGACACCACGCGTGCACTCTGATAATCCACATAACCGCTGAGGTGGAACCAGGCTTCATCAGAAGAAATGTGAGGTCTAATAAATAATTATTTTCAATAAATTTTGCGTAAACCACTGACAGTATTTCCTGCGTTGTTCAAGATCTGCAGCTTGCGTTTCTTGGAACCCTTGCACTTTATAAGGAAACAAGCTTGACTGCTTTTTAAGAATTTTTAAAAATAGTCCTGCATGTTCCATAGGATTTTCCCACTTCTTAAGACAGACGTTTTATACATTTTCTTGGCGTATTTTGCATTGTTTCACGAACATTTGCAACAAGTTCTTCTGTTCTTATATATGTTATTCCAGCTTTCTTATGTTGAATAGAACCTGTTTCCCTAAACTGAGCCCCGGTCCTTCTCAGGCAATGATAAAAATTCCTAGCAGTAAAAGCGACGTTAGGAAAGTATTCGCGAAAATCGTCCAAACGCTGATTGTATTGCCACTCACCAATTACTCTAACCCCGTCTTTTTATTTTTTTATGATACGGCAAAGCCCTGCAGGATTAATTCTTTATGGCGCTCTGCGAGCGGCACGTGTGCGCAGGAAACGATTCACGGGGGTCTTGAATCTTTGGAGATTATACTCGTCGGGAGAATTGAGAGAATTTTTGAACGGTGTCGTTCGAGGGACACTAAGCTGAACCACGTACAGGTGGGCTGCAGTAGCTCGTCGTTTATTTCGACCATGCACCGCTCTGAGTGGAATCAAGCGCGCAACCTCAGTTAAGCACTTGCCATAAAAAATATTTGTAAAATAGATTCAAGTCGCCAACCTGCCTTTGTTTTTCAAGACTTTCCAGGTTGTTTCAGACCATGGTCACCGATCAAGCGAATGGCTCTTCTTTGAATGGAATCCAGCCATCTCAGAGTATGTTTAGGAGCAGAGCCCCAAATATGTGAACAGTATTCCAGTGATGGTCGAATTTGGGCTTTATAGAGCACCAAAGTTGTTGGGGTGTATTGAGGTTCTTAGTTCGGAAAATATTCCAAGCTTCTGCGAGGCTGCCCTAGCAATGGCCGCAACGTGACTATGCCAAGACATATTACTATCCAAATTGACGCCCAATAAATGAGTTGATAACGCCAAGGGAATCGAGTTCCCGTTATGATTATATTCGGTTCTTAAACATTAATTATTTTAAAAAAACTGCCGCATTATTGCATTGCGTATTTGGATTCTACTGGGAAAACTCTGATTTTTTTTATTTTAAATATTTGTTTATTTAAAATCGTATCAAACTTTATAATAACAAAATAAATAGCCTAGAAGATTGAACAACTTAACATCGGAATAATAAATAAGTGAAACCTTTTCAGTGGATCAGGTGTTCAAAATGACCACCATTTTCTGCTAAGCGGAGCGCCAGTCGATCCCTGAACCCGTCTACAGCGTTTAAAAGGAAGTCCTTTGGAATGCCCCGAATTCCAGCACTAATTCTGACTTTTAAAGATTCTAAGTCATTTAGACGGTTAACGTAGACTTTGTTCTTTAAGTGTCCCCACAAAAAGAAGTCGAGCGGGGATAAGTTCGGGGATCGCGCTGGCTAGTCAATAGCACCTCCTCTGCCTGGTGCTCCATGTTGCTGGAACCATACCTGTTCGTTTATGCCATTATTGATACCCGGCAAAACCATTTTGCAAGAAGGAATTATGTGATTCCTGAGGAGGTCCAGATATTTTTCGCCATTCAAATTACCATCTATGAAAAAAGGCCTCACAAATTCATTGAATAGTTGACAAACCTTATCTTGCGATCTCATCATATTTCCGTAACCGCTCATTATTAAAATTTTAACTCGTTGTTTCTCATTCAGATGAACTAGAGTGTAAACAAGTTAGACATCAAAAAACAGACTATTAAACAGAAAGTCAAAATTGACACCTTTTAGGTCGGTGGGTATTAGGTAGGAATAATTATAATTAGGAAGTTTTTCATTTTTGAGCTGTCATTATCTCGGAAACGCTTGCAGATAGGTGAGAATTTTTCCAATATGTATTCATATGTAGGGTGTTCCATTTAAAAAAAGTAAGTTAGTCTCTATGGCAACCAAACCAGAAATGACAGAAAAATTTATGCAGGTAGAAATATGGGGAATAATTTACTGAACAACTTTCACAAAGGTCACTTTTTCATATACGAGTTAATTCAAAAGTAACAGGTAATATGCGCGACTTTCTTGCCACTCTGTATGGGATTTTTAGTTTATTCCAAAATATTGCTAATGTATAGTGAAAAGAGGGTGGGCGACAATATAGAATCCTGAGGGACTCCAGCATTAATGTTAAATGTGTCTGAAAGAAATCCGTCCATCGCCACTTGCAGAGAACGGTCTATAAGAAAGTTTAATAGCCATGAACAAAATTGAACCGGCATTCCGTATGATTTCACATTAGTTAGGAACCCCTTATGCCATACTCGGTCAAGGGCGTTGGAAATGTCCAGTGCTAAAGCCCGGGATTCCCCATGATGTTCTATTGCGTTGTTCTAAACGTAAGAAGGTCTCCTGTTGATCTAGGCTTACGAAATCCATATTGGCGGTCACTGATAATGTTGAAGCCTTCCAGGTACTTTAATAATTTCTCGTTGATAGCCTTCTCCATAACTTTTGATATAACCGAAAACGTGGTGCGACTGGACGATAATTGCTTGGGAAGGTCTTCTTGCCTTTTCTTGGTATGTGATGGACTCGCGCAGTTTTCCCGCAAGAAGGAAATATTCCTTTTTTGTAAGATAAGTTAAAAAATCTACAAAGGACGGAAATACGATTCAACTATGAATTTTTTGTGGTGTTACTTAAAACCCATGGCGTGAATTATTTAACAAATTGGATAAATTAGCGAAGAATCAAATTACAGTCCGACGTACGAGTCAACAGCTACGAAAGGAATTTAAGGAATATGAAACATTGTTGCCGTAATACCCAATGCATATCCCTAGTAGTATATACAGCCTGTAACATATATCCCGTTTATTTCCCCCCTTACATTGCAAGTGATAATCGCTAAAGCGGCGGGGATAATATTTAAGAAATATTAATTAATCATTTATTTTGGTAAATTTGGCAACCCACGTCTAATAGAGCGCGGATTTCTGGGCCAGAGATTATCACATGTGTCTTGATACTGGTCTTGTCTCTTTCTATCGTATATAATATTGAATTTATAAGAAGGTGCTTGTCATCATGACATCTTCAGAAATTTTACAGGCATTGCCGGAGTTTTATTTATTTATTTATTTATTTATTAAATTCACTCAATGATTCATTTAATGAACATAGCTTTGTCAAATATAAGATACAAAATAAACTAATATAAAAAACTAGATGTAAAATATAAAACTTAATACACATAATCAAAAAGCACATTACATTTAAAGTAAAATTAAAAAGAAGAAATAAAAGTCAATAATTCAAAAAAACTCTCCCATATTATAAAAGCAGTTCTCAGTCAGAAACGATTTGAGAGTATTTTTGAATGCATTGCGCCCCTCAATCTGCTTGATGGTAGTAGGCAGCTTATTGAATATTTTAATACACACATATTTTGGTGACTTCTCATACATGGCGGTGCTGTGCTTTGGGATGTTCAGGTCGTTGGAGTTTCTTGTTGGGTAACTATGATTTTCCCCACTCTTCTGGAACTGGCTCTTATGGCCGTAAACATGCATAGCGCACTTCAGTATATAGATGGATGTAAGCGTTAATATTTCGTTTTTTTAAAAAGTCGTCCTGCATGTTTCCTGGTGCTTAAGTCCGTAAATAAGCCAAATTATGCGCGTCTGCAGAAGAAACACCCTACTTTAGAAATATATTATTTAATTTATAATTAATAATTATATTTAAACATATGTAGCTGTGCTTGTCAAAATGGAATCGCACTACTTGAAACGTATTTTACTAGTGACATTTATTTATATTCTTATGTTTTTACGAATTCAATAGCTTATAAAATATTAATATGAAACGAAGCACCGCACGCCTATGCCACTACAGTTAAAACTGACTTTTTTCGGCCTTCTACCCCCCTGTCTTTTCAGCCGTCGTAGCCACACACTCTTAAGGCGAAGTATACTTTTAACCAGTGCTAAGCGGTGCGGCCTTAGATGCAAAGCACACTTTGATGATAATAATATTTGCTCGCACGGTATCCCATGTGTATCCCACGGAGTTGATGTTAATCGGTAGGTTAAAGCTATTGCCCATCCATTTAAAAATAAGAGACATGACAGAGACATATTTTACAACTAACATCTAGACCATAAATCGGACAACTAAAAAGTGTCAATATTTGAGTGTTTATTTATAGAAAAATATAATAAATAATTAAAAGTGCTACAGCCCATGAGCACATATCTCTTTATCCTCTTTTAAAATGAATGGTCAATATACAGGGTGTTTTCTAACTACGGTACGAAACTTCAGAGGGTGATACGTAAGGTCGTTTTAAGAAAAAAAGTTCCTATGAACATATTAGTCCGGAGTTGCTTCGTTTCTGATATACGGCGTTGAAGTTTAAAAAAAAATTATCATAAATAACCTTAAACCGATTTGGTTGAAATTTGGTTTAATTATTTGGAGTACTAAGGCGCTTATTTAGCCCTAACTAGATTGAAATTATTAGGTCCAGTGGCGTCTCAGTAGGCACCACCGTCAATTAATATTGAGAAGAAAAAGTACGCCACTGCCTTTTTTTTCAGTTTTTTTATTTTTTCAGATTAAGCAACTACAAATACAATTTTTTGGTCTCTTGTGCTTTTTTCATATCTGGCTTCGTTTGCGAGAAAAAAAAAATAAAAATCACTTTAACTCATTTTAAAAGCTATCCCATGGACAACATAAAATAATAACCAAAAATAAAGAATAAACAATTTCGACCTTACAGTATATGAGCAAAATGTCCACCTTCTGATAAAATGCACGACTGCAATCAATTTGTCATTGATTGTCTGACACGTTCAAAAATACCTCGAGTATTCCTTATGACATTGCAATTGTCAATTATCCAATTCCTCAAGTCATTCACATCTAGTACAGGAGTTTTATAAACAAGAGCCTTCAGATGACACCGTAAATAGAAATCTAGAGGATTAATATCAGGACTACGGGCTGGCTAATTTTGAGATCCTGCACGTCCCATCCAGCGATTAGGGTAGGTGATGTCAAGATGCTGACGAACAAGAACACTAAAATGAGCTGGTGCATAAACCACATGTTGAGTCTTACATGTAGTGGTACTTCTTGTAACAAAATGGGTAAATGATGTCGCAGAAAGTCGGTGTAGGATTCTCCTGTTAATCTTGGAGGTAAAAAAAATGGGCTAATTAGGTAGTCACCAATAATTCCTACCCAAACGTTGAGCGAAAATTGTTACTGAAAATGACTTTCTCTAATAACGTGGGGATTTTCGTCGGCCCAAAAATGGTCATTGTGAAAGTTCGTAATAGCATCTCGTGAAAAATTTGCCTCGTCCGTAACTAAATTATTTTGTAAAATATTATTATTGAGTGTCATCCTATGAATCAACCACCTGCAAAACATCAATCTTGGCTGAAAATCCCGAGGCAGTAGAGCTTGGACCCGCTGTATGTGATATGGGTACAGGAGGTTTCTTTTTTGAGCTTTCCAAACGGTTTTTGGGGTGACTTCAAGCTGCAGTGCAATCTTCTTCTATCGCATCAAGTACAGCTTCTTCTAGTTCAGGCATTGTTACAGTTTCTGGTCTTCCACCACCTGTATTTTTATTAAAACTCCCAGTTTTACATAATCTTGCATGTAGCGTTCTAAATTTTTTAGCACATGGGATTACTCTGTTAGGATATCTGTCCTGGTAAATTCTCCGGGCTTCTTCCGCATTTTTATTTGCTAATCCATAAATAAAGTGCATGCCAGCCATTTCAGCGTTAGAAAAATTGTTCATGATGTAATCACTGCTAATTGACAACTTTGAATTTTACTGATAATATGACGATACTATTACTGTCAGCTGCTCTCCAAAGCAGGTAGGTAGGTACTTCATTTGGCCTTGGCAATAATTTATTATAAATAGCAGATGTGGTAAGCGAAAAATGTGATAATGGGAGTAAACCTATTGAAACCAGTCGTGCATTTTATCAGAAGGTGGACATTTTGCTCATTTACTGTAATGTCGCAGTTGTTTATTTTTTATTTTTGGTTGTTATTTTATGTTGTACATGAACAGCTTTTAGAATGAGTTAAAGTGATTTTTATTTTTTTTCTCGCTAACGAAGCCAGATATGAAAAAAACACAAGAGACCAAAAAATTGTATTTGTAGTTGCTTAATCTGAATAAATAAAAAAACTAAAAAAAAAAGGCAGTGGCGTACTTTTTCTTCTCAATAATAATTGACTGTGGTGCCCACTGAGACACCACTAGACCTAATAATTTCAATCTAGTTAGGGCTAAATAAGCGCCTTATAACTTCAAATAACTGAACCGAATTTCAGCCAAATCGGTTTAAGGATATATATGACCGTTTTTTTTTTAACTTCAACGCCCTGTATCTCAGAAACAAAGCAACTCCGGACATATGTTCATAGGAACTTTTTTTCTTAAAACGACCTTACGTATCACCCTCTGAAGTTTCGTACCGTAGTTAGGAAACACCCTGTAGGCCTACAAGACTTTCACCACGCGTTACTGTTTTACTTTAAAGGTTTTATAGCCGCGATGTTACCAAATTAGTAAAGTGTCGCTATTTGATTGTTGTTATTAAGTGACTCTACAATACTTGCGGCTTTAAAATCACGTTGATGTATGGACCAGACAATCAATAGGTAGTATACAAGCCCTCGGATGATCAGAAATATTGGCAGCATTTTAAAATACTGACAGTAATACCTTAATTCAATGGAAATACTGATGGCCTAAGGCCCTCTTGAGGCAAACTAGATCTATCGCTCAAACTTCTGTTACTTATCCTTTTTGATCGCTAAACGTACTGAAGCTCAAACCGACGCTGTGCTTTTATATTGTGTTTGTGATATAAAATTAGCATATAGGCATTCATAGCAACAGTTATCACAGGTTCTCTGCATCCTTCTCAGTTTTAAACAAGAAAAAAACGAATTCAAGGATTAAAAATAATAAAATGTTCTTCTGAAAAAACGCTGGTAAGTTAAGCCGAAATTATCAATCGACCATATTATCCAAAGATAACTTTTATTAATAGTATCCTGCCACGATGTATTTAGTGACTGCAGTGGTGGCTGATGCTAAATACAGCAGGTTGCAGAGCTGCAAACAATCTAATTGTGATAAATATTCAAAAAGTACCATAGCATATGGATATAACCTAAGCTAAACTGAACTGCCACTGACATGTAGTGTACACACCCGCTGAAAGGTTTCTCGCTTACCGCTTACCTGCAGTCTGCGCCAAGGGGCGCAGTTTTCTCGTGTCGAGACCTCACAGAGTGAATACTGGTAAAATCTGCTAGTTGCATCTAAACCTCCTAGCAAAATGTCGTTGGTCTTCTGATGACAACTGAAAAGAGGGATGATCCCATCGGTAGGCCTAGACGGCCAATTAGACATTGGCTGTAGAATCTATCCATTTCTTGGAAGTAGGAATGATTAAGATAGCATTCCAGTAGGTTCATTATGACGATGATAGATAGTGATGTTCGTTTCTCAAGGAGTTGGTCCTTCTCACGTTTCCTTCGGATGACCTAAAGTGTATCCTTAATTGGGACGTTCGCATAGAGACTCTCGATATCGAAGCTGACAAATCGATCAACGAAATGCTGCGAATTTTTCACAAATGATGTAATATCTCCTTACTGTGGTTGTAGCAATGGGAGCAGAAATCTGAATAGATCATATGTTGGAGAATTTCTGCAGCTTGTAATGGGTCGTAGAGGCATGTTGTGTTTGTGTATTTTTGGTAAACCGTATAAATGTGGGGTTTACTGTGATGCGGTGTTAAGCGCGTTCGTATTCTACCTGGAATGTGTCTTTCGTGCTTCTTGAGTTGCGGTATATTCTTCCTTCAAGTGGGGTCCTTTGGGATGCTCTGGTAGTTTCCTTTTTCCAAGACTTTTTCCGTTTTTGGTTGCAGGTGTCAACGTCCACCACGACGGTCACATTTCCCTATTTTCCCTATTATCTTTGCGTAGTTTGGGCAGAGCAAGTGATTCTTTTTTTTAAATTTTTGGCTTCGCGGGTCTGGATTTCTGTAAAATTTCTCTTACTTTCTACTAAACCAAAAAAAAAATGACAATGGAAGTCCAAAACACATTTATCATTCATTGGGATTTTAGATAGAAGTTCATTTAGTGAGTTACTTACTTAAGAGCTGAAACATACATTGCGTTTTAGCGGCAGCGTTTTCGCGGGTTTCGTTTGGCGGGATAAAAGCAGATAGGCTATGCTTACAAGTGTTTAATCCAGCCAAGCTTGAAATTTCGCTTTTTTAGCTGGTCCAGGATGTCTCTAATAATGTTTTTCTTGTATTTCTTAGAACAATTTTAATTCGTTTTTTATTTCAAACATAAGATCAGCACGTTTCCCTTGGACAAGCTGGGTAGGAGAATAATAGCCTCGTGTAGAGGTGGGAAGTTCGATTCTTTTTGGTGACCCAATTCATTTGATTCATTCAGTTAAAAAGATTCGTTCTTAAATGATTCACTTACCTACTTTTAAATAATTTTACGTTTTAAACGCGAAAATGCTAAATCGATGTTTGTTTAAATACCAGCCAGTCGTTTGTTATGAAGATTGTCGCCATAAGTGGTAACAAAATACCCAAATGTTGAGCCCAATGTTTACGTTCTTGAAATGTCTTCAATGAATAATAAATAGATTCCTATCCAAAAATATTATTCTTCTCTTGTTTATTAAAATGTGTTCAACCATTTGTACAGTTACACTATAAAAAATAATCAAATAAATACCAAACAAATCAAATATTTCATCCCATACATTTATCTCTTTTCCTTCTACTGTACTTTGCGTATCTAATTAAACTGCTGTCTTTCTCTACATCATGAAATTGGAAGACATCATCCCGCATCGCCGTCAGGCCAACTCTCGAGCTCGATCGTTCGAACTGCGGACTTGTGAACGAGTGAATTACTGAACTGGTGAATTGCTTTTGAGTTTCGGATAAAGTGAACGAAATGCGACTTTGATTCATCAATTTTTTAAATTATTCCTGACTTGGTGAATCAAAAAAGAATCGAATCTTTTAGGAACGATGAATTAATTCTTTCGAGTCAGTGAAGTGATTCGTTCGCTTTGAACGAATCGTTCGTGAACGACACACCTCTAGCCTCGTGATCAGAATTATTGATGTTTTGGCAGAGACCTTCGCGCATTTCTTGTACAGGAAGAGTGTTACTAGAAAAAGTGAATATTGCAGTGCAATTTCTTGGCTAGCATGAGTGAAAGCTTTTTAACTGCCAAATGACTGATATACAGTGTGGTCATTTAAGTGGGCAACATATGAGAATTTTTTTTTGTTACCGATTTTTCAGAAAATTTTATTCTTGATAAAAGTTGTATAGTCATATTAGGTGCACTTGGAATGGTTGCAAGTCAGACGGCGTACAGGGTAGGTCAAAAAATATAAAACTTGTACAAGAATAAAGTAAAGAAAATTCATCAAAATGTTATTAAGAAAAGTTGTTTAGAATTATAAGTTATGCATAGATTCGAAAACGTGACCTTCTTAAATAAAGATTTTTTTTTCTTTGAAAACATTAATAATTTCCCAACATTTTTTTTTTATATTCACCTTTAAGACTTTCATAAAATTAATCAAAACAAATATATTTCACATATTTAACTTTGTTCAAATTCAAGCATATTTGTAAAATTCAATTGAATTTTTAATTTATTAAGGAATCACAAACTTCATGGTTGTTGCAACGACATTAAACACAACTTTAAAATATCCTAAAAATTCTTTTTAACAAGATAAAATAGTAGTAATGGTAATATGCAAATTAAAGAACTCTCATGTAAAGTGCAAAATTTTTATTTTGAATGTTTGAATGTTTATTAGAAAATTGTACAAATTAATCGACAAACATGAAATCCTACTAAAATAATCGCAGATACCTATGGAAAAAAACAAATATTGGTTAAAAGTAAACATTATGACAGTTTGGTGGCATTATTCATTCTTAAACAATTATTGTTGTTATTTGATTTCAAATGCCTCCTCCAATACAGTTAACGTTAGCTGAGAAGGCAGAATTAGTTAGTGTTAATAGGTGGAGAAAACTATAAAACAGTGCGTGAAGCAGGAGATATATTCAATGAACGACATCCAGATAAACAAGTTCGCTATTCAACTGTAAGCAGAATTTTAAATAATTTTAAACAGGCAGGGCCTTTAGACTATAAATATAAAAATGAACGTACCAAAACTATCTGTAGTGAAGAAAATCAATTAGAAGTACTTCAAGCAGTTGTTAAAAACTCAAGAAAATTATGCTTATTCGGGTATAAAAACAAGATCTGTTAAGAAGATTCTTAAAAAACAAAAATACCAGGCCTATAAGCCAATGTTTATTTGCACGCTTCAAAGACGAGACTATGACTTGCGGTATGATTTCTGCATGTGGATTCAAGGACAAATAGAAAATCAACGTGATTTTCATAGACACATACTTTTTGGGGATGAATCCACGTTCACAACAGATGGAGTTGTTTCTTCCCAAAATTGTAGGTGGTGGTCGGACGAAAATCGAAATTTTGTCATTGACAATAAAAACCAGTATTACCAAAAAACAGACGTTTGATGCGCTATTATTAACGACAAATTAATAGGGCCGTTTTTTTTTTCGCCAAAATCTAACTGATACCTATTTACATTTTTTGGAAAACGAACTGACGGATTTTTTGGATAATATGAGAATACAAGAACGACATAAATTATGGTTTGTACATGATGGTTGTCCCGCTTATTCTGCTAGAATTGTTGCTGAATTGATAAATGGGGAATTCGGTGATAAATGGTTAGGACGAAATACTGAGCCACGGTGGCCTCCTCGTTCGCCAGATCTCACCCCATTAGATTTTTTTTTATGGGGATATTTAAAGCAAAAAATTTACAAGGATCGACCGTTTAATAATGTTGGGGAGCTTGAAAATTCGATACGATTTCATGGCAGAAATATTCCAGCAAGTGTATTGCGATCAGTGGCGTAACTAGAATTTTTTGGCCTCAACGCAAAATACATAAGGAGTCCCCCCCCCCCTTTCGGTTACAAATCACAAATACTAAGTAAAAATAAAACAACGAGCTTCCTCTTATTTATTTTACACATAACTTAACAAAATATTTCTTTTTATCGAACAAAAACAAAACTTTAAAATAACTTTAAAATAAACTAAATAAGACCAAGTAGTAGTTACTGATGGATACTTTATACCTCAATTAAACTAAACTAAACTTAAAAAATTAAATTAAGAAAAAAAGGTAATGGTTTATACTTTTCACAACTTAACCACCTAATGGAATTCGTCATAGGGAAAAGAAAAGTGGACCTAACCTATCTTATTACTTGGATTGTTTGTAGTCGGGTTATTTCCCCAAACTTCTTTTGTCGTTTCAAACATTTCTTTAAAAGATGAAAGAAAAAAATATCTTTAATATTGTGCCATGCATGCTGATGACAGTCTATTTCACTAATCTTCCCCCGAAATGACGAAAATCACGGATTATACCGATTCGTCCAACGAATTATGTCGAATCAACTAAACTACAAAGTTAAAACTTAAAAATGATTTTTTTCTCACTTTACACATTGCAAATTCATCAATTAAATCTTTAAGGTCTAATTACTTAGCAGCTTCACTTTCGACGGAAATTAAAGAAAATAACTACAGTGTGCCCCCAAGCTTGGGGGCCCCAACGCATTGCGCTTACTTGTCTTATGGTAGTTACGCCACTGATTGCGATCCACTTTTAGTGAATTTTATGATCGGACAATTACATGCATTGAAGGAGAAGGTGGACATACAGAGACGCGTCGATAATTTTTTTACACATACATAATTTTTTTTTTTTTCTGCATTTCAAATATTTTCTGTTTTATTTGTTCTTAATTTGTTTATTGTTAAGTTATAATAAGAGAAAGCCGATAAAAAATTGGCAAAACATTGGCACCATATTCAAATACGTTTAAAAACATTGTATTTCTTGAGTTTGCACTGAACCCAGACATTATGCATACATTGTTTTGTTAATAATGTCACCAAACTGTCATAATGTTTTAGTAGGATTTTATGTCTGTCGATTGATTTGTTCAGTTTTTTAATAAACATTTGAAATAAAAATTTTGCACTTTAATAAATGAGAGTTTTTTTAATTTGCATATTATCATTACTAATGTTTTATCTTGTTAAAAAGAATTTTTAGGATATTTTAAAGTTGTGTTTAATGTCGTTACAACAACCATGAAGTTTGTGATTTTTTAATAAATTAAAAATTCAAGTTAATTTTACAAGTATGCTTGAATTTGAACAAAGATATGTGAAATTGATTTGATTTTGATTAATTTATGAAGGTCTTAAGGGTGAACATAAAAAAAAAATTTGGAATTTATTAATGTTTTCAAAGTATAATATTTTTTTTTTTTGGGAAGTCACTTTTTCTAATTTTTGCATAACTTTTAATTCTAAACAACTTTTCTTAATAACATTTTGCTGAATTTTCTGAATAAGGGGTACTTTATTCTTGTACAAGTTTTATATTATTTGACCTACCCGTACGCCGTTTGACTTGCAACCGTTCCAAGTACACCTAATATGATTATCGAAGATGCACCAACTTTTATCAGGAATAAAATTTTCTGAGAAATCGGTAATAAAAAAATTCCCATACGTTGCACACTTAAATGACCACACTGTATAGGCGACGACCCCCCATAAACTTCTTCGCGACCCCCCTAGGGGGTCACAACTCGCAGGTTAGGATACCTTGAATTAGATAATATACAACAAAAATCGCATTATAAAACACGGGTTGCTAAATTTAGTTAACAAATTATTGATAGGATTCTCTCAAGTAATCTTCTGATCCAAAATAATTGACAACCAAAAAAAAACATAAAAAAGTTGTTACTAAAATATTTGCTCTATTAATAGTATCCATGTCGCTATGAATATATTAAGATTAATTATTCTAAAAACTGTTTTAAAGGAAAATATTATTTGTTTTAGGTTACGAACAATAATTATAAACTGAACTAACCACAAATCAGCTAAACAAACAACTCCTGACAACTTTGAATTTTGATTATGTTTAAATCTAAATCAAACTTCGAAAGTTTCGTAGCTCGTTTATCACATAAATAAGCTTTATAAATAAAAAGATAAATTAAAAAATTCCAGAATTTTGCCACACACCATGCAATTGTGTTTAAATGAAGTGGGTATTCAGTAGTATTCACATTAATACGTTTTTTGTCGCTTGTCAAGTTCTTGATTCTCTGAGAATTGGAGAATCAAGAAACGATGTCAAAGAATGATAAAAACTTGTCTTTAAATTTTTTTTCGCGTGTACACAAATATCAACGATTTTTACGTTTATGTTGGCGAAAATTTATTTTAAATTCCACCAAAAAGGGGATTGGCATAATTTTTCGGTTTTGCTCTTAAAGTGGGTAGATCTTTGAATTAGTATAAGGAACCGCAATTATCCTTAATACTATTTTAATAAAATTTGACGCAAAGAAGTAATTTAACATGCATTGAAGGCAGAAAAACGGGAAGGATGTGGGATGCATGTTTTAACTTGCTAAAAATGAAACAATTTTTAAAAAATGTAAATATAGATATGTGTAGAAAGCAATTTGTAAGATTTACAACCGTGATCAAAAAATAGTACCTGTTAATCACAGTCTAAACGCATACCCAATAGTTCTGATTAAATGCAATGGCTTAGAATGTGATTCAAATTATTTTTTGGTCACACGCCGTATTATGTATAATATAAGATTAATTTTCAATTAGATCAATGTGTAATCTTAAATGTAATTTAACTAGAACTGAATATATTGTAAATAATATTGTATAAATAACACTGTTATAATAACATTATAGAAATTTTTATCAATATTTGTCTGTGAAATAAAAATGTAGTAAGTTTATATTATGTACCAGTTGCTTTCCTAAAAAGTTCCCAAGATGCTTAGATTGTAAGTTCTATCTAAATTTTTATTTTCCATTTTCAGAACATTTGAACATCGAAAATGTAAAATTTGTATGCGATTTTTTTTATGGAACGCGCGCTATATTATTATTATCCCAACGTCATAATTTTAGGGTGCACTTTAAACATAGTTACAATTGTATTGAAATAGTTCTAATACAGATAAAAACACTGGCCACATTTTGTAGTTGACAACTTAATACGTTATTTTTTTTAAAAGAAAGAATTTTGTGCCTTTTCGTCTTGTCAGACGCAATTCCTTCGCCGTATTATGGCCCATCGGCAACGCTATAGAGCAGGGATGCACAGACTTATAGGGAACAGGGGCCACTCGGGAAAAATATAAGCCAAGGACGGGCCACTACAAACAATACTTATTAACACAAAAATTTTTATTTTTAAATAGTATGAAATACAATGATAAAAATAAAAGAACCTTCAAAAATTTTTGTTGTTATTATGTAATCGTAAGGTAATCTAATCATTACAATGTAATATTTCATGTTTTATTATTTTCATGCATGACATTGCATTGAACTAACAAGTTTTTTATATTTGGCTCCACATTACTTGTCGGCACACGTGAAATTGCTTCCAAATTTTCATTTGCCAGACGGTTTCGGTTTTTCGTTTTGTTTAGTTTCATCACTGAAAACGTTTGTTCACAAATATACGTCGATCCAAATAAGCTTGCGAATTTCAATGCATTTATTCGCAACTCTTTATAAGCGTTTTTATCAACGCAACGGTAGAAGTTGAGTAAATTACCTTCATTAAATTTGTTTCATAAACTATCATCATTTTGCATCTCTAATTCCAGCTGCATTGATTCCGGCGCATTTTCGGGTGAAATGTTGAAAGGGTTGCTGAAAATGTCCAATAGAGGCTTACCCAACAAACATATTAAGTAATTTAGACCAGAACGGAAGGAAAATAATCCTAAATTGGCAAATATTTGCTTATTTTTGCCTTAAATGTTTTCTTAAAAGTCACAAAAGATTCGAACTCTAAAATCTAAGTCAAAATTTGGATATCTAGAACTTAAATAATTTGTTATAGGGAAGTCTACTTGTAGTTTAATTTACCTAGTTAAAAATTACAAATAAATTACTTCTCTTAGACATTAAAAATATTTAATCCTAATAAGGAATATGATTAAGTAATAATTTACTTAATTGTTACTTAATATATGTGTTCAAAATTAAGGAATTTTTTGGCTTTTACGCTAGGTAAATATTACCCAATTATTGCCTACAAAAAGTCCAAATAATTTACTGACCATGTAGTTTTAGAAACAAGTAATATTTTGGATAATTTTGCCCTATAAATTGTTCCCAAAGTTATAGATCTTTTGTGGTTAAAAATTGAGCTACTTCATAACTTTCTGATTAACCTCAAAGGCTAACATTGCTTGTACAGTTAATAATAAAAAAAAAAATAACTTTAAGGTTAAAAATATAAAGGCGGCCATATTTAATAATTATTAGTTTTCCTGTTTATCGACAACTATAAAAAAACAATAATTAAAATTTTAAGAATTACATAAGGTGAGTGGAAAATCCATTAGACTACGATATCTTTCGTCAACGAAAGTTTTTTTAAATTTTTAGGTACATAATATAATGTTTATAATAAAGACACTCTGTTTTTAGGTTATATGTAATGGTAAAAATATTTGAAATTATCGTAATAATACATAAAAAAATGCATATTTTAAGGGCGCGTTTAGTTTTTCGAAGTATCATTACCATAATTCACAAACACATTTCTTGCGCATCCAAATTTTGATCCAGAAAAATGATAAAACTTAATTATATCATATTGTTGAAGTTATAATAAGCCGCCATTCCAAATATCTACTTAAGTCGAACTCCATTTTATAATTTATTTTGTCCTGTTGGAAGTGTTGGCATAAGTTGTTGTCTTTTCTTTCTAACACCAGATGTAATATGTTTTCCCTGTATTTTTGTCTAGTGTCTTATTGCTCCTATTTAGGTTATATTTAGGTCAAAAGGTTGGTCTCACTTTCCACATTTAGACGTAAAATAGGTCTATATTTATTTCACTTCGTTTCAACTTATTGGACAGAAAAACCCTATCAACCTATTTTCGACCTTCAATTTACTTTAGTTTCTTTCCCCACATTGGGCAATAGGAAAACAAATGTAGGTAAATTATCCCTATATATAATTGGTCGTGCAAAATATTTGACCCGTTTAGAGGTCGAATAAAGGTAAATTTAACTTAAAATGTTTGTTGGGTAACTTTTTTGAAGTCTAGGTACAAAACAATTTTGAAAAGCTTGTATCAAAATATCAATTTTTTCAACATGAGCGAAATTGACGTCAGTTTTTTGACTTTCTCCGTAATATTTTTGTAGTTCGGAAGATGGCTGTAATTGGCTGAATTGATTTGTGTCCTGAAAATACTCAATTTGCATTGAAAGGACGAAACATGAGAGTATAACTGCGAAATCAATTGATCCTTGCCTTAGAGTTGCATATTTAAGACATTCAAGCGATTTGTAATGTCTACAAGAAACGCTAAGTCACACAGCCAATCAGGGTTGTCGAGTTCGGGGACGTCGTTTTTCTTTTCCGCCAGAAATAATTGGATTTCTTCAATCGAGTTAAGAAACCGCTGTAGTGTCAACCCACGACTTAGCCACCTTACTTCGGTGTAAAACAGGAGATCACCATATTCGCTTTCAATATCCTGGAGAAATTGTTTGAATTGTCGGTGATTGAGACCTCGTGATTTTATAAAGTTTACAGTTGGTACTACAACTTTCATCACATTTTCAAATCCCAATAATTTTGAACAGAGGGCCTCTTGATGTATAATGCAATGAAACTGCATTAATTCCTTGGTATTTATGTTTTTAGTTTGTAAATATTTGTTTAACATAGTTACTATCCCAGATGTACTTCCAACCATTGAAGGTGCTCCGTCCGTCGTAATTTCACATATTTTCGTTAAATCCAAATCCATTATAGAACATTTTTCCAGAAGAGCTTTAAGCATGTCACTCCTTTTGGCTTGACTTGTCAAAGAACTCATACCAATCAGTTCTTCACTCACTTCAAAATTTTGCGTTACCCCTCGTAAAAATATTAAGAGTTGAGCAGTGGAAGTTATATCTGTAGATTCGTCGAGTGCTATAGAAAAACACACAAAACTTCTCGATTTCGTAGCTAATTGTTCTTCTATATTAGCTGCTAATGCGGTAATTCTTCTTTGAACAGTCATCCGATTTAACTGAATTTTTTCAAACTTCTTTACATTTTCCGGACAAACTTTTTCTGCGGCGATATCTAAACATTGCTTAACAAAAAACTCACCATCTTTAAAAGGCCGACAAGTTTTCGCTATTATTCGAGATATTTCAAAGCTAACTTCAGTAGCTGTTTCAGCATCTTGAATTGGTTTTGTAAACATAGCTTGCTGGCCTATTAGTTCCCGTTGGAAAGTTGAAATTCTTTGCGTTCAATTTTCGCCAGTTCATTTGGTAAAAGTAGGATGCTGGGTTTCATTGTGCCTTTTCACATTATATTCCTTCGGAATAGAAACACTACTCTTGCATATTAAACAGACAATTTTGTTATGCGATGAAATAAAAAAGTATTTTTCGGTCCAAATATCTTGAAACTGTCGATTTTCATCTTCAAACTTACGACTACGTCTCTTACTGGGGCCTGGTTTATCCATATCAAAATTGATATTATATTATTACGTAGGTAGAAGCCAAGTTCAAACGACGAAATATTTACTCGTCACAGATTACAGTTCTCAATCAGTATAACGTTCGCTTGTCCGTAGTTAAAACTTAACTGCCCCGGTAGCTGGCGATGCGTCGTATTTATACGAGTTACCAAACATCGAGAACCTTTCACTTTGTTCGGGGATACTACCGACGTGTTTCGCGAATCTTAAAGTAATCTAGTTGATGCGACAGATTTCTAGTCTCGTAACAATATGCCTAGACCGGAGCGCGGCGAGTAGAATACTTTTAAAATTCGTTGGCAGACCGCATAAATGTCGTTTTTAAAATTCGTTGGCGGGCCGCATAAATATCGACAGCGGGCCGCGGTATGTGCATCCCTGCTATAGAGTCTGACGAAAAGGAAAGGGACCTCACAGTGCATTTCAACACATAATGTAACGATACGTATGCAAGATGTTGCACGTGGCGACATCTCGTGGTTGTCGCGTTATTCACCCAACCAGACCAGCGAGGACTTAGAGAAGACCAAACGCTGGAATGGAACCTGCATAAGCAGCAATCCGTTCAGCGACGGTAGGCATCCGAAGAAAATGGCGAATCGCTTGCTTAGGATGCTGTTGGCACACTTACACTTTAACGCTAAGTGACAATGGCTAATCGGATTGCCACCACCGCATACACCAACCCTAATAATTGGCAATATTGTGCCTTAACTACTAAATGTAGAACCCCTTCTGTAATAAAGCACAAGAGCGTCATCTCAAGGGTATACGCCGCAATGCAATATTGAATAGTCTTCGTCCGGTTCACTGCAATGCGAGTCCTGTTTCGTACTTTCAAGATGTGCAAAGTACAATATTTCTTTTTTAATCGACAGAAGGCCAGTGGCGTACAAGAAAAGGTTGAGAAACTCTAATGTCAGGAAAATATTTATTAAACTCAAATATTTAGACCAAATAAAAAAAAATCTTTCAATAAGAACTTGAATGGTAATGAAAGAAGGACGGGTTAATTACTTTATCGGTCTCTCTTTTCTGCTTTTCGGTCCAGACCTTAAAGGAATATTTTCCGGTTAAACAATTATCTAGAAAGTGCTTGCTGTTCGGACAATTAAAAAAAATATCTTTAGGTAAATAATTGCTGCCACCTGTTGTCGGGAGATCGCAATGCACAATCCTGGTTGCCAACTGTACACCCGCAGTAAATATCGGGTGAAGTATAAACAGCGTTCTTTTCGCGGGAATGATAGATTTTTTTGTTGCCATAATATCGTGGCGTAAAAAATGAACATTTTAAGGACATAACTTATTTCCATAATTCACCTTCGTCTACGTATCATCTAGCTCAGCGTTTATTTACTGCTGTTTAGTGTGGGTAATATCTAAAAGCCTATTTCACAAACAAGAATAATATAATTAAATCATAGTACCTAATCGTAGTAACTCATGTACCTACAGCTAATTATGCTGGTCAGACAGGACGTAGTTCTAATATTAGAATAAAAGAACATTTAAACTCTCAGAAATCGCCTAATGACAAGAGATCAGCTTTTGGCCTACATTTTAGAGAGAATTTACATAATTTTAATACTAAAGACACCTTTAAAACGCTACATAATGCGAATAAAGGCTATAAGCTGAATTTTTTAGAAAATATAGAAATAGCCAAATTAGAGATTTATAATCAAATTGAGTGTTTGAACGATCCTGTCAACGCCCACTATAGAGAAGCAGCAAGAATTGTGAATGAGCTTAAGTAGTGAATGTTTGTTTAAATAATCGTACCTCTTTTTGTGCAACTTAGATGTCGCTCTGGTTCGGTATATTTTGTTTTATTTTTTTTTTAATGTTTTTTGGGTTTATCCCGTTGATCAATTTTATAGTTAGTTAACCTGTGTTCGCCATTGTGAACTTGTTTGTGTCCTTAATGTAAAGTTTGTGATTATATTATGTAAGTAATGCCTAATAATTTTGATTTTGAATTGGGATTATTATATAAATGAACTTTTTAGACAGCTCTGGAAAATGGTTTAATAAACCGAAAAGCGTAGAGCAAGATATTAAATAATTGTGAAGAATTTTGGATTTCTCTTTCCTCTTGAATAAGAATAATATACGTAACGACTTTTGTTTATTTCAAATTAAAACCTAAGCTGCTCAAGTGCTCAAGAAAAGATGATGATGGTTCATGTTAACTTTGAAAGGTCTAATGCTATCCTCTCATAACTACTTTCCCTCAAATTATTAATCTTTTGCGCGGCAATAAGCATTGAAGGCTAACCGGCATACCCTTTTAAAAATTATGTGAATATATGGTCTAATTTTTACTACCCTCTTCCCTAATTTTTAATTGGAAGGAACGTTTTAAACAAAAAACCAGCCAATTTAAGAATTATGTTCTCAAAAATTTCCTTTTTTTCAAAAAATTGCAGAAAACCGTCGTCTAAGTATTATATTGTTGTTGCTAAGCAAACTATGCTATGGACAGTTTTTAAGGAAGCAACCGGTATCTATAAATAATATAAACACCACAGTTAAAATTAAGGTTCCACAAATTTTGTAAAAAGTGTTTAACAAACTTTATAAAGAATTTAAGTACATATCGGTTATTGTCATTTAAATGAGAAATGGTAAAATTTTGTCCATTACGAGCATGTAAAAATATTTATTAAAAGTGTCGTCAATAATTTCTTGTTTTATTTCTATTAAAACCACAATCTCCTTTGAGTACTGCATAGATTAATGGAATCTTCCACAGAGAACTCCAAATGCCGGGTCAACATAGGAAATCCCATGTAAATTTTGAGGTGGCTAAATATTGGCTCCCCTGTATATTTTAGAGAAAAATTGAGTTGTAATTTTTTGAAGAGGCCGATATAATAAACCCATGTGCCAAATTGGAATAAATTTTAATAAGCCAATCCTCACTTGTTCAATTAAATGTAATTGCAATATTACGAGATTTTCATAGTTTAGGTAATACAGCAAACACCAGCAAATAATTTCTATTGCCAAAAATTGACGTAAAGCTGGACATAACGAATAAAAATTATTTCACATTAAACACACATTTTCGCTTCACCAATTCGGCAATCACACGTCCAAAATAAAAGACACCATTACGTTTTTCTTAAGAAGCCTTTAATTTAACAAACATACCTAAGACTACAGATTTTCACAAAAACATTAATTAATTAAATCTTTAAACAACCCTCCATTAACAGCTAAACAATATCCGAACCGATCATAAAATTCATTTCTAACATTATTGAGAAATTCTGTCACAATCTAACGAAATACAGATTTTTAACTGGTCTAGATTTTTAAATTTTATATCTTTATACTGTATGTCCACGGATGGGGTTTACAAGAGGACAAATGGGCTAAAAATTGAAAGATACGAAAAAAAGTCACTCTTAATAAACGTTTTTGCTTGTCTAGAAAATACGATTCATCATAAGAAACTTCAACTTTTTTATACAGGGTGGGTAAAAACTGGAAAAATGTTATTTTGCTTAAGAGTAAACATACTTTATTTTGAAAGATACGAAAAAAATCCACTCTTAATGAATGTGTTTTCTACACAACAAACCGAAGTAGAACAATTCATTAAAAGGTTTATCTATGTAAAAATTATTTCCCAAAAAGTATTCGCTGGCACACCTCTGACTGGTGAACCTAGTTAAAATAATAATGACACTTAAGGTGATAGGTACTTCTTGTCAATGTCTTTATTTAATGAAGTTATTATTTAAGTAGAAATGCTATCTACTGAACAAAGAGTTTTTATAATAGGTACAATGTTATGGGGATGGTCAAGTTTCATACCGCTACGTCATGGAACAATTTACCGAGAAAGTTGTAGGAATCCCAATAACTAGGATGACAATCTGCAAGTTAATAAAAAAGTTCCAGAGAACTGGTTCGGTTTTGGATCTCAAAAAAAAAAAGAAGTAATACGACCATGATGATGCTGCTACAGTCTTAGTTCTTGTTGAAGAAAATCCTATTCCCTTAGAAATCGTGTTACTCAGTTGGAAGTTGTGAGAAAAAGTCAAATTCAGAAGATCCTTAAAGCAAATAAATTGTATCCGTATAAACCGCACTTTAGTCAAAGATTGGAAGAGGGAGATGACTCGAAACGACTTGATTTATGCTTGTGGATAGGAAACAAAATTTTAAGTGGAAATGTTGACTTTTATAAATGTATCATGTTTTCTGATGAAAGTACATTTTCTACCAATGGAGCCGTTGCAACCCAGCACGTTAGGTACCGGTCTTTAGAAAATTCCGAATTCAGAATTATGACGAGAAGACAATATTTCACAAAAGTGAACGTGTGGTGCGCGATATCCATCCATGGCATCATAGGGCCATATTTTTTTGATAACACGTGCAATAGATTATCATATTTAGAAATGCTGGATACATTTCTCAATGATGAACTCGAAAATCCACCATTAAATTTTCAACAAAATATGTATTTTCAGCAAGATGGTTGTCCAGCCCATTTCGCTTGTAAAGGTAGAGAATGGCTTGACCGCAGATTTGGTCCAAGGTGGATTGGCAGGAATGGCCCAGTTTTGTGGCCCCCAAGAAGCTCCGACTTAACCTTAGCGGATATGTTTTTATGGGGCCGTTTAAAACAAATTGTTTTTGCTACCGCAGTACCAAATGATATTGAAGTGCTGAAGAGCAGAATTATCCAGACTGTCCAATCGATATCTCAGGAAGAAATCAGAAATTCTTTCACTTATTTGAGAAAGCAATTAGAAAAATGTGTCGAGTATTATAGGGGTGGAGTTTTTGAATTATGAAATCGTTATCGTATTCTTTTCATGTTAATAAAAATGTTCGTATTATTATTATTATATATTTGCTTCATTAAATAAAGATATTGACAACAAGTATCACCTATTCATTATTCAAGTAAAAACGTTTATTAAGAGTGGATTTTTTTTCGTATCTTTCAAAATAAAGTATGTTTACTCTTAAGCAAAATAACATTTTTGCAGATTTTACCCACCCTGTATACAAAAACTGAAGTTCTTATGATGAATCGTATTTTCTAGACAAGTAAAAACATTTATTAAGACTGACTTTTTTTCGTATCTTTCAAAATAAAGTATGTTTACTCTTAAGCAAAATAACATTTTTGCAGTTTTTACCCACCCTGTATAAAAAAATTAAAGTTTCTTATGAAGAATCGTATTTTCTAGACAAGCAAAAACGTTTATTAAGAGTGACTTTTTTTCCTATCTTTCAATTTTTAGTCCATTTGTCCTCTTGTAAACCCCATCCGTGGACATACTGTATATATTATTATCTTAAAGCAGCGCAACCTTTTATTCTACCAGCAGCGAGTGCGTCTCTGCTTTCATTCGATCACCCGCTGGGTCTTATCGGCATTAGGGATTAGCATTTATAATCAGTTTGTAAGATAGATAGACGGACTTTACTGAAATGATTGTAACAAAAATTGCAAAATCCAACAACCTACACGATTAACAACGTAATGGCTAAATCAGAAGAAATGGACAAGGAATATTAAGTCCTCTTTGAAAAATACTAAGAGCAAAAAAAATAAACGATAAACTAACAACTGAGCTTGATCTAATGAAATATGAGCTAAACAAATATGTACAGAGGGAACTAAACAAATTATTGTCCATGGTATTCCATACAAACGTGGCGAGCATTTAAGGAACGTGTGTATGGACAAAGTAGGAGGTAAACTGCACTTGAATCTAACAAACCCAAAGTTTACGGCTGTAAGGATAGGCAAAGATGAATCAAAGAAAAACCCAGTAAAGATAACTTTTAAAGACAAGGATATAAAAAATAAGCTACTGAAATCACCATGTAAGTTTAATTTGAACACACGAAATCTAGGATATACAGAGAACCACAAGGTTTACCTAAACCATGACATGACAAAAAGAAATTTGAAACTATTTAAAAAAGCGCAGATATTTAAAAAGAAAAATAATTTTAAATACTTGTGGGTCAGTAATGGGACAATAATTTTAAGAAAAGAAGAAAAGAGTAAGGTTACACTTGTAAATAGCGAGGATAATCTAAAAAACTAATGACAAAAAAAGTCTGGTCTATATAAATATACAGAGTATGAGAAACAAACTAGACGAAATACAATACTTTCTAGACAATCATGACAATGATATACTATTATTAGGTGAAACATAATTATGTGGAGGCGAAACTTTTCTGTTCGAATTGGATGGATCTCAGTCTGTACATTCGTGTCGGGAGAAAAGAGGGGGGCGTGTATCTCTGTATATAAAAAATAACCTTAGATACAAGAAACTTGCGAAGTCAATCAGCAATGATCTATTTAGCTAGATTTGTGTACGAGTTGGGCCTAAGGACCTTAAAATAAGTGTATAGACCGCCATCATATCCATATGTGCAAATTACAGAATAGCTGGAAAATATGTTGACGAGATTTCCCAAAGATCATGTTATAATTGGTGCTTTTTACCTTAACTTATTAGGTTGTAGTAATATTGAAGTCATGAACTATGAAAACCACTTAACCCTAAATAACTTCTATCTCAGGCACACCGTAAATGTAAATAACGCTACAAGAATTGCTCACAATTCTCAAACAATAATCGATCACGTAATTGTAGATCAAAAATAAATGTTCAGTTCAGATAGAATCAAATTCACTATCGGACTATGAAAAACTTATAATAGAAATTGCAGAAAAAGTTAAGATGCAGGAACGAAAAATTACCCACATCCTAAAGGAAATAAATCATTAAAAACTTAAATATACAGTATGTCCACGGATGGGGTATACAAGAGGACAAATGGACTAAAAATTGAAAGATATGTACGAAAAAAAGTCACTCTTAATAAACGTTTTTGCTTATTTAGAAAATACAATTCACCATAAGAAACTTCAATTTTTTTATACAGGTTGGGTAAAAACTGCAAAAATGTTATTTTGCTTAAGAGTAAACATACTTTATTTTGAAAGATACGAAAAAAAGTCACTCTTAATACACGTTTTTGCTTGTCTAGAAAATACGATTCATCATAAGAAACTCCAATTTTTTTATACAGGGTGGGTAAAAACAGCACGTTAGGTACTGGTCTTTAGAAAATCCCGAATTCAGAATTATGACGAGAAGACAATAATTCAGAAAAGTTAACGTGTGGTGCACGATATCCATCCATGGCATCATAGGGCCATATTTTTTTGATAACCCGTGCAATAGATTATCATATTTAAAAATGCTGGATACATTTTTCAATGATGAACTCAAAAATCTACCATTAAATTTTCGACAAAATATGTATTTTCAGCAAGATGGTTGTCCAGCCCATTTCGCTAGTGAGGTTAGAGAATGGTTTGACCGCAGATTTGGTCCAAGGTAGATTGGCAGGAATGGCCCAGTTTTGTGGCCCCCAAGAAGCCCCGACTTAACCTTTGCGGATATGTTTTTATGGGGCCGTTTAAAACAAATTATTTTTGCTACCGCAGTACCAAATGATATTGAAGTGCTGAAGGGCAGAATTATCCAGTGTTAGAAAACTAGTTCTAATAATTAGGGATATTATTAAAAATAAAAATAATAAGTGACTCATGCAAGAATTCTTTCGGTACTCTTTATTTACATTACAGCCCATGTTTTGTATTTTCTCATTGGTCTACTAAAAGATTGTTTTTTATAGATTTCCAAAGTGATAAGCTTACTAAGAAAGACCGTGTCGCCGGGATGTACGTGACATTTCATAAATTTATAGGATTAGAAAGTATCTAATTTAAATCGTCAAAACAAACATTAATGCATGTGTCCATAAAAATGATTCATTGCTAGAAACACCCTAAGGTATTCCCACCTTCCCTTTACAATATAGACAATAAATCCTCATTGGCCAGATCAAACGTCTAGCTGACGGATTTTGCCAATGGTAAATTGGGTGAGTGACGTCACGCGCTCTAATTGGTTGTCCTACTTTTTTTTTAATCAGGATCCTCTGAATTTGAGGTAGCAGGGCTAGTCCCGTAAAGTTAGTTAGTTTCAATCTCTTCGCCTATACAGTTAGTTTTAAACTCTTCGCCTGTACATAATCGCTTCATAGAAAAGTTTTCTCAAGTCTCTCTCGTGTGGTGACGGCAAATCCCGTAAAGTTAGTTAGTTTTTTCGCCTGTACAGTTAGTTTTAAACTCTTCGCCTGTACATAATCGCTTATCGCTTTATAGAAAAGTTTTCTCAAGTCTCTCTCGTGTAGTGACGGCAAGTCCCGTAAAGTTAGTTAGTTTCAAACTCTTCGCCTGTACATAATCGCTTTATAGAAAAGTTTTTCAAGACTCTCTCGTGTGGTGACGGCAAGTCCCGTAAAGTTAGTTAGTTTTAAACTCTTCGCCTGTACATATTCGCTTTATCGAAAAGTTAGTTTTCAAGTATCTCTCTCTCGTGTGGTGACGGCAAGTATTCTTCGCTCTATCAAAGCCTTTCATCGTGTCTCTATTTTTGAACCTTGTTGATCACGTCGATCGCGGCATTTATTTTCACTGCTTCTGAAGTTAAAAGATGACGTAAAGTTGCTGTCTCCTCCGCAATCACTAGCTGGTATAAGAATGTAAATCTCAAGATCCTGAAACGATTGACTCCCAAGTTGAGTAAAAGCTACGAAGAAGGTAGGATCAAACCATATCATTTGTTTTTACGATACAAGCAGCCTACAGAGCCTAATAAAGCGCTCAATAGACAATAATTTGTATGTTTTCTGGCAATTAGGTACTGCTAGAAAGAAAAGAACTAGAATACAAGAAAAAGTCTTGTTTTTTCTTCTTGTTCTTCGCCATAAAAACTTTGATAATTAGGATTAATGAGCGAATAGTTACCAGTTATTTTTGCTTTCTTATGCAGTTTTTAAACCGAACTCAAAGTGCTTTAGTTTAGTAGACAAGTTATTTATTTACTTTTTACTTTTGTTTCGTTGCGTGTTATTGATACTGTGATTTAAATAACGTTAATGTTATGTACTATAATTGAACTAACAAACCCAGTTCTGTAACTGTTATTAAAGTAAGGTTTTTCTTTTCATTTTAGATTTAATTTAGTTTTTAAGTGCATCATTCATTAAGATTGATATTTCTTTGAGTTTTTATGAAGTTTTCAATATTTGTAAAATTGTTTGAAAATAAATTGAAGGTTCAACGGAATAAACTTTTAAGTTTTGTGTTATTTTTCAAGCAAAACAAATAAATATAGATTTTGAACCAGTCCATAAAAATTGCTTGGTTTTTGTATAGACATCAACCACTCTGCGTTGATATGCGGGTGAACTCTACAGTTCCCCTACATCCAGGCTGTCCAATCGATATCTCAGGAAGAAATCAGAAATTCTTTCACTTATTTGAGAAAGCAATTAGAAAAATGTGTCGAGTATGGAGGTGGAGTTTTTGAATTATGAAATCGTTATCGTATTCTTTTCATGTTAATAAAAATGTTCGTATTATTATTATTATTATTATAACTTCATTAAATAAAGACATTGATAACAAGTATCACCTATTCATTATTCAAGTAAAAACGTTTATTAAGAGTAACTTTTTTTCGTATCTTTCAAAATAAAGTATGTTTACTCTTAAGCAAAATAACATTTCTGCAGTTTTTACCCACCCTGTATAAAAAAATTGAAGTTTCTTATGATTAATCGTATTTGCTAGACAAGCAAAAACGTTTATTAAGAGTGACTTTTTTCGTATCTTTCAATTTTTAGTCCATTTGTCCTCTTGTAAACCCCATCCGTGGACATACCTACTTCATAAATACACAGAGTATGAGAAACAAACTAGATAAGATACAATACTTTCTAGACCATCATGACAATGATATATTATTATTAAGTGAAACATGGTTATGTGAAGGCGAAACTTTTCTGTTCGAATTGGATGGATACCAGCCTGTACATTCGTTTCGGGAGAAAAGAGGGGGACGTGTATCTCTGTATATAAAAAATAACCTTAGATACAAGAAACTTGCGAAGTAAATCATCAATGATCTATTTAGCTAGATTTGTGTACGAGTTGGACCTAAGGACCTTAAAATAAGTGTATAGACCGCCATCATATCCATATGTGCAAATTACAGAATAGCTGGAAAATATGTTGATGCAAATGACTAACAACAACAATATTGATAATTTTCAAGGAACTTATAAATATAATTTAAGAATGTAAGCAAGAAGCTGAATATGAAAAAAAAAATAAGATGTCGAAATAACAACACATGGATTACACCGGAACTCCTGAAACTAATGAAGAAGCGTGACAAACTGTACAAAAATATGCGAGACAATAATAACAATGGTGATGTGGTAAATGAGTATCTTATAATAAAAAATAATGTTAACAATAAGATAATATCACTAAAAAATAATAATTTCTGAATTGTCTTGTTACAATCCTCACAAACTTAATTAACAATGTTCTTGCTTCTAGTATTTTCACCGATGAGCTTAAAATAAGTGGAATAAGTCCCATTTACAAGTCAGGTAAGAAAGACTCCATGAATAATTGAGTCGTCCACTTGCAATACCGGCTACATCCAGTTTAGTATACAGGGTGTTGGGAAAATGTGTTTGGATACTTGGACAGGTGAATCTACATGATAAAATAATGTTAGTAAGTCATGTAACAAAATATCGAAATCTCAATATTTTCTAAGTTATGGTCTGTCAAAGTTCAATTTTTTTTTTCTTATTTTTGATGTTAGAGCATTTACTTTTTCACCAATTAATTTGACTTATCTTCACGATTTCTATAACTCTGTTACCAAAATGTTGCCCTACTCTGCCACCAGAGGGCACTTTACCTGAAAACCATATTTTTTTTTCGCATATCTTTTTGGATTTGACAGATATTACAAAACCAAATATGCCTTGTGAAAGACAATAAAATACTTATTAAAAAAGTTACTCTTCATTCGAGTCGATAAACCTCACCGTTTAGTCACAAATTAGCAGTAAACATTTTATTACCATTAAATCAGTACGTCCAATAGGCGCAAATAAATCAAGTTACCATGCTTCAAATTTAAATAAATGATAAGACGGGTGAAAAGTAAATAATAAGTAAAAAAATTAGACATTAGTAAAGCCTTAAAAGTATTCATAAACGTAGTACATTTTTAAAATTAGTGAAAATTAAGTTGCTGTTTACCTAGGAATAAAATGGCTCACGTATATTCAAATACTGAGTATCGTGACATGCATTTTTGTTATGGGAGAGCCAATGGGAATGCAGAGCAAGCACGGCGGTTTTACATGGAAACATATCCTAATAGAAATGTTCCAAGTGCCCCAACTTTCATCAAAGTTCATCGAAGGCTTGGCGAGATAGGCTCATTTATAAATACTATTGCTGATAAAGGTAGACCAAGATACGTTAGAACTGTTGAAATGGAAGAAAGAATACTTGAAAGAGCAGAAGCGAATTCAGGTATAAGTACTCGAAACATAGCTTTAGAAGAGGGAATTGACAATTCTACGGCTTGGGAAGTCCTTCATGAGGATCTTCTTTACCCATTTCATGTACAAAAGGTACAGGCACTTTATGAGGGTGACGCACAGTTACGAGTTAACATGTGCCAACAATTATTAGAGAAATTTCGACAAAACAATCGATTCCTTAATTTCATATTATTCACGGACGAATCTACTTTCACACGGGATGGGATTACCAATTTTCATAACACCCACCAATGGGCAAACGAAAACCCACATGCGATTATGGAACGGCAGCATCAGCGACGATTCTCATTAAATGTATGGGGCGGAATTATAGGAGACCATCTCATAGGACCTCACTTTTTTGAAGGACCGTTAAATGGCGAAGTTTATTTACATTTCCTTCGGAATGTCCTTCCACAATTAATGGAAAAAGTGCCAATTCAAACAAGATTAAGCATGTGGCTTCTTCAAGATGGCGCTCCACCCCATTTTAGTCTAAACGTACGGACATATCTCAATGATACATTTCCTAACAGGTGGATAGGACGAAATGGATCATTACCTTGGGCACCGCGTTCGCCTGACATTAATCCTATGGACTTTTTTTTTTGGGGACATTTAAAGACTTTGGTCCATAAAACTCCGGTAAACGATGTTGAAGATCTACGTCAAAGAGTAATTAATGGATTTGAGGTTATTCAAAATACGGCCGGTATTTTCTTTAAAGTTAGGCAACATTTCTTGAAAAGCATTAGGAAATGTATAGAGATGAACGGAGGACATTTTGAGAATATGTTATGATTAGTTTCCTTCATAATTACTTGTTCATTCAGTGTTAAAAAATAGATTTAATGACCTATCTATTCGTATAATAATTACCAATACATAAATTATTATTAGGTGAATAAAACTGAAAATAAATAAATAAAAATAAATT
This sequence comes from Polydrusus tereticollis, assembly GCA_963920685.1. NCBI lineage: Eukaryota > Metazoa > Arthropoda > Insecta > Coleoptera > Curculionidae > Polydrusus > Polydrusus tereticollis. Next base: position 189,294,930 of record OY987326.1, read on the forward strand.
GTTTACGTTGATATAATTTAGTATTTAGTCCGATAACTTATTAGGTATTTTATTGACAGATTTATTTAAATTTGGAGCATGGTAACTTGATTTATTTGCGCCTATTGGACGTACTGATTTAATGGTAATAAAATGTTTACTGCTAATTTGTGACTAAACGGTGAGGTTTATCGACTCGAATGAAGAGTAACTTTTTTAATAAGTATTTTATTGTCTTTCACAAGGCATATTTGGTTTTGTAATATCTGTCAAATCCAATAAGATATGCGAAAAAAAAAATATGGTTTTCAGGTAAAGTGCCCTCTGGTGGCAGAGTAGGGCAACATTTTGGTAACAGAGTTATAGAAATCGTGAAGATAAGTCTCTGTACCAAAAATCAAATTAATTGGTGAAAAAGTAAATGCCCTACATCAAAAATAAGAAAAAAAAAATTTGACACTTTGACAGACCATAACTTAGAAAATATTGAGATTTCGATGTTTTGTTACATGACTTACTAACATTATTTTATCATGTAGAATCACCTGTCCAAGTATCCAAACACATTTTCCCAACACCCTGTATATTGAGATATTGGCAAAAATACAGTCAGTCCTAACTGAGAAGAAACTTGTTGGTTCTGTGTATGTGGATATATTACATTTTATTAGACCTCATTTAGGACAAAAACTAGAAAATCCTGTACAAGTAGTAAAGACGTTACAGAGACTCGGGAAGAATGAATGTAGCCGATTCTGCAACAAAAATATGGACATAGCCGGTTTTGCAACAAATTGGAAAATTTAAAAGCCCAGTTTGCGTTATTGTAAAAATAAAAGACACAATATAATTTTATTATACTATCTGTTTTAATACAAACTAACATTTAAAGAAATTTAAATAAAATTAAAACAATATTCTAAAGCAAAAAAAAAATTGTAATGTACCAAAACCCAATAAAAATATTGCGGTCTGCTATTTAAATATTAGGTTGGGATATTTCTTCAGAAGTCTCACAAACAGCATCTTTAGCTACTTCAGAGAACTTTTCATTGTTGTTAAGGATATCTGTGTAATATTTTAGAACATCACTTTCCCGCCACTGAATTCCGTGATGCTTTGTTAGTATTGTGTTTATATCCCTGAGCTTTTCGGCTTTTATCTTTTTGCCTGGTGGTATCTCCGTTTTCCTTATATTTTTAATCTTGTGTCCACGTGCAATAAAACTTTTTGGAACTCCGACTTCTGATCGGTAAGCTTCTTCCCCTTGCATCACAACTATATTTGTTCTTGACTTCGTTAAAATAAATCTTTTAGTGGGAAGAAATTTTAAGTGCCACTTAGCTGGAGGCTTTTCAACTTTGTCCAATGCAGCTTGCCAGTTATATACAGGGGAATCTTTTCCTAAATATGTAATAGTAGCATGCTGCTTAATAATGTCAAAATAGTCATCAGGTTTGACTAGGATTTCTGTTTTACGAATCTTCTTCTCGATGTATGCAAAGACCCTGTCGGGTGGCAAAAAAGAGTGCCCTACAATAGCAAACACAACCTCTACTTTTTTTAAGGTAACGGGTGCTTTAGTCTGAAACCAGTATGCAAGCATCCCTAAAAATACACTATTCTTATTTTGACCTCCACACCCTTCTGCAACACAACGCAGAGTGGAGGCATGAAACAAATCCAATTTTTTTGTAAGAAAGTTATAAACACAGGATGATATTTCATTAGATCCTTTTGCATGTTCTTGTTCTCCCCATACATAAGAATGCGAATTCTGTTTTAATGGGTCTGTAGAACTATCTTTTACAATCGTAAAGTTATATAAGTTGTCTTTTATAATACAAAATTTGATCAGGAACTCTTGGAATTGGAAAATTCTTCTGGCAATCGAACGATATGGTAACTAGATCATCGCTATTTTCTTTCAAAATTTTATAAAATGCCTGGTATTTTCGTCTGTGTATTCTTTTTTCGACCATCAGTGTATTTTGAACCGCTGGATTTGTCTCAGTTTTCAATCTTTCTGTGATTTCAAGGCACTTGGAACATACATCTGTGCGAGGCGTACCAAAACCAATATTAAAATGTGTGTTAAATATTTTTCTAAAATAGGTGCATTTCACTTTGAATGATTCATCACAAGAATTATTATACATACGATGCATTTTCGTAATATTTAAATCACTATCTACATAGAGTCGACTAGTGGACTTAAAGCGGCAATAATGTGACTCGAGACAAGGAATCGTTTTAATGGACTGTATAACCGAACGTCTTTTATCGTCATACAATTTGCTTCAGGTTAGTTCAGGTTAGATGTTTCTTTAAATTTAAAATTTTGAGAAATGCGTCCCGGCAGACAGGAACTGTTTTGCAATTCACTTTAACAAAATATTTTATAATATTAGTAGGATTTTCACTAACACCACTAAGAGATCTATGTCTTTTTATAGGTACATTTGAAATACACTTTAAAATAAATCCGTCCTGGTCAAGTTTTTTGTATGTGAATAAAAATTATCATGAAATTTTCGTACTTTTACGTCGGTTAGTTTTGAACATCTATAGGCATTATTTTTTGTCCGATGTCTACATTCTGATTTCACAGGTCCTAGACTCGGCGCATATCTGTAACAATATCGATCATTAGCATCGTTTAAAACAAAACGCAGCAGATTCCACATCGACTAAATTTAAAAACTATATTCTTATCCTTAAAATTTTTGAAAACGGCATTCTTACAACAAGATAAGTTTTGATGTTTTTGCCGATACACTAGTGTAATGTGGAAGTAAAAATGTCCGTAAAAGTGAGGTTAGGACTTAAGACATACCTGCGAAGTTTCTCCTGATGTCGTTTCCATGACATTTTATTACACATTTTCTTTCGTGACGCATTTTTAGGAGACTCTTCAATTGTTTTCTCCATTTTAGTACACTATTTTACAACAAGCCGAAGCAATTCTTTATTATTACTATACTAACACAAGAGCAGTTCAATTGACGTAAGCCTGTCGCAACAAAAAGGGCGCTAGCGATTGTGCGCAGTAGGTAAAAAGAAGTAAATTGGATGAGGCCGCTATCGAAACATTGGATGCAGCCGTTTTTGTAAATGTTGCCTTAAATTCTTTACACATTTCAATGGGATCGAACCGCTTATGAAACAATCGGATTTTACTATATTATAAAGTGGATCATATAGTACACTTTTACACTTTAAAAACAATTTTGACAAATTTTGGATGTTGCCGGTATTGCAAGTAGACGACTCAATTATAGACCTATCAGTGTTATAAGTAGTTTTTCAAAATTATTGAGATAATAATGAAAAGAGAAATGTTGTTCAACCAAAAGAACCAACACAAAGTCCCGGTCTCAAATAATAATTATTTGAGGCCGGGACTTTGTGTTGGTTCTTTTGGTTGAATATTATATTCATGTCTCTTAGAGAAATATGGACACGTTTTTTGATTTAGAAATGTTGTGTTTTATAGATAAGTGTATCAGTGTCAATAAGTACCAATATGGCTTTATTAAAGACAGTAACACCTTATGCGCAGCAATCGATCTTATAAGCAGGATACTAACTGAATTAGATAATAAAAAAATTGCTGTGGCTGAATTTGTTGATGTCAAAAAAGCGTTCGATGTTGTTAGTATAAATGTATTTAATGTATTGTTGAAGAAATTAAGAGACATGGGCATTAGAGGGCTTATGCTGAATCTAACTGAATCATATTTGACGAATTGGAATCAGTATGTAAAACTTAATGAATTGCATAGTGAATTTGAATCAAACAAATGTGGAGTTCCTCAAGGTCCAGTGCTTGGTCCTCTGCTTTACTCATTGCATGTACTAATCCTTAGATATGCAGGTTTAGAGGCTCAGTACTACACATTCGCTGATGATACGGTACTACTGTATACTAATAAAAATGAAGTAAATTTAGAGCGTCGTGTGAATGAGGATCTTAAACCATATGCCTATTGATTATTTTGTAATAAACTTAATTAACGTAACAAAAACAACATTTATGATTATTTAAGCAAAAAAATAAGTTAGTTCAATATCCAAATATTAAATTGTATAATTACTGTATTGAAAGAATCTCAAGTATAAAATATTTGGGTCTGGTTTTGGATGATAGCTTCAACTGGAATAACCATCTTGATTACATAAGCAGTAAAATTGTTTCAATGGTCGGCGCTATGTATAAATGTCGAAACTATCTAAATCATAAAAGAAAAATGGATATTTACAATGCCTATTTTTTGTCTCACTTTAGGTACCTACTCCCGGTGTGGGAAAATTGCGGTATAATTGAGTTCAACGAGATGCAAGGTCTACAAAATAAAGTCTTAAACCTAAATAAACTAATGAAATTAGAACAGAGTAAATCTATGTATAAGTTGATACACAAAAGACAAAAGACGAATACCAGTATTGTATTTACCCAGGATGTTAACTAGATCACATGGCCATCTTTATCATGAGAATGTCAGAACAATTAAAGGTTAACTTGACCCTATATATGAAGTATCCAAAGTGTATAATGAATCACCTGATAACATTAAGTGTTTAACGACAAATGGCAGAAAAGTTGTTAAAAGCCCATTTAGGTATGATTTGGGAGCAACTCTGTATATAGCCAATTGGTTAGTTTTAAGTATTTGCTCACACTGTTGTTATTGATACCAGTATTCAAAACACTGCACTAGAGGATTGTATTATAATTAAGTCTGTATAATGTACCTACTAGTATTATTAATAAAATGTTTCTAAAAAAAATTGGTAATTATTGATTTTGTGTATAACCTCGTATTATATGGTATATAATAATTATTAATGCAAGGAAATACATAATATAAATGGGTACGATTAATTTTCCATGTTTGTTTAACGGAAAGGTTGACCATAAGGAGCCTAATATGCCATATTAATGGTAAAACAACAAAAATAATGAAAACCGGCCTTTTATATAAATTATAGCATGTTTCTGTAACGTTGCCATTCGAAAGATTAATTGCGCACGTTTATGATTGATGAAACATGGAGATATTATATCAACATTGTATCAATCATGGGGTACAAATGAGAACTGACCAGGGACGTACGGAGCAATCACGAAATAATATTTCATTTAAATAATAAAAATATAGGATCATGAACAAGATATTAGTAGGTATTCCCTTACTTGAGACCGTATCTCCTAAAACACATGTATTTTCTTATGGAGAAATTTCCATTATTCAGCCATGCGCATTCCGTTATGATGGCATCCATTTCAACACAAACATTATAATGTACTTTTTTCCTTTTTGTGACATGCGTAATTGATATAGTAATTGTAGATATACTTTAAAGTTCCTGTACAAACCTGTTTAGGACTCTGTTGACTGATGCAGTGTGGATTAAAAATATTATTATTTTAAAATTATTTATTAAATTTAAGGCACAAAACTTTGTTTATAAGTAATTGGTATAATTAATCGGTGTTATAATCATAAGCCTCTTGATTAAGAACGACCATTTTAATTTAATTGTATATTATGTTGTTAATGTTACATGGTATATTTTACGTAGAATAATAGTTTTAGATTTAGGATTAGACAATCTCCTTGTATTTACATTAAATCATTAAACAAGTTACATAAAAAGGGGGGGGTTTTACGTTTTAATATTTAAGTTAAACATACGTGTATGTCAAGGATAAAGCTAGATCAAAAGGATGGAACGAAATCGAGAAAAGTATTCAAGTAGTTGGGATAATTTTAGGGTTTTTCACAGGGAACCGACCTAGATGTCTAGGTAGATTAAATAGCAGTTGCTTGTACCTGATCGCAAAATGTGTTTACCAATCAAGTTGTAGTTAGTTAAAAAAAGGCATTGGTTTTATCTGGATTAAACCGTTCTGATTTAAAAATAATTATTATATCAATGAAATATTCTTATGAAATATATAGTGTAACATACACAAACCTTTATATTATATTCATCGAATTGAATGATTTTCACACTTACCTAGAGTGGACCTTCTATTGGATGGCCGAAGGCAACATAGATTTTTTTCTCTTCAATAAATAAAAAAAAGAACCACATGCGGACGCTGAACTCTAATCAGCATATTTTACTAGTAAATGGACCTATTATTGTTGTGTACAATGATTCGATGATTTATCATAGTTTTGTATGCGATCTACGAGGGTTCCACCCATATGCTATTAACGACTCACTTTTTTCAAATATCACTCGATGTCAGTGTTGTAGTTCTGGTTGCGATAACACAGAGTAATTGGCTGTTGACAGTGTTTATAAAATAAAAATAGACTAACCTTTTCTGCAAACGTTCTTAGGGACCGTTGTCTTCTTTTTTTTTTTATAACGGATATTGACACAAAAACGGCAGTATAGTGGGCTTTTGTTAATTTCGGATTTATTTGATGTGTTGATTGACGAGGCAAATATCATTGATGATCAGTGGTGATGATTGATATTTACGTTTTACCTGTTAGCCTGACTTTGTAATCGTTTTCAAAATTTCTTCACATTACGACCCTGATGATGAGCTCGCAAACGCATAGACAAAAAGTTTTTTAAATATAAAAGGTTTAAGGAGAACGTTTGCCCTTAAACATTATACGCTTATTTAAGACAATATTAATTTAAACTACAAAAAAGTATATTGTTTTTATTAAAATTGTACTATTTATACTTTAAGTATGTATAGATATTTTTATTATTTTGTAACAATGGTGAGTTCTTTGTATTCCAAAAAAGTGGATTTTCTGAATTATTTTATTTTACTATTATTATACAGTATTAGTGTTTGTCTATCATTAGTTTGCTATAGCGTTAAATAAGGCCACTGCATTTTATGCATTTTTAATTATGAATTCAAGACATATTTCAATTCAACTAACAATTTGCATGTTTAAACATGTAACTGTTTAAAATAACCACCTGAAAAGTAATAACATGTAAGAACTAGGTCCAGTAAAAAATACTACAAAAACTAAGATTAGGGTAAAATCACCTTCTAACCAAGTATGGCTGATTCCAAGAAGATATCACTTCAATGACCCTACACTCCCAGTATAATTTACTTTTAGTTCATTACCTCATTAATTCAATCTCGCGAATTAATTATCCCCTCCCGCTTCATTTTTGAGTAACCCAATAAGTTCTTTTCTCCCACCCCTACAATTCACTACCCCCACTCCAATCTCGACAGATCCTACATTATAACTAGGCGTCTGCAGAAAGACCTTGTCATATCTACTTTAGACAGGCAACCGGACAGACACATCTTGTAGAAATTTACAGAAAGATGGAGAAGTTTATTATTGTTAAAGACGTTGTTAAAAAGTTACGAGAATTTAACCTTACAGGACGCACTCTAGAGTTTAAGTTAAAACCTGTTCCACACGGAGTTGGACCAGTTGGTTGGGTGGAAAAAGGAATTAATCAAATTATTCAAAACGCTACAGTAGGCCTACAACCCTTAGATCGTGTGGGTTTTAGTTTTTGCTCTAAAGACTTCAACCGAGGAGAAGGTTGGATTCGCTTCAAAGCAGCTAAAGACATAACCTTTCAAGATGTTTGGAGTGTTATAAGTGGCATTTATCAGTCAAACTCAGCAGGTCTTAATACAGAATCATTTTGTCTTAGTGTGACAACTGTTAGATTACCTGTTGGTGGGGGCAGAGGAAAAAATTATAACAGCTTTCACGAGGAATGTGACAAGCGACGAGGTATTATAAGTATTAAAAATACCGATAACCTGTGTTTACCACGTGCTTTGGTAGTCGCCATTGCCCATAATAAAAGAGATCCCGAATTCAGTAAGGTTAGAAGAGATATTAGTAAAATTCAAACCGAAAGAACAAGATCATTGTTGGAGAGAGCTAAAATTAGCATTCCTGAGGCAGGAGGTGGAATTCCCGAGTTAATACAATTTCAAAATCATCTAAAAGAATATAAATTAGTTGTTTATAGCTATGGATCAAAAGGACGAAATATTATATTTGAAGGTTCAACTGAAAGCAATAAACGGCTGAACTTATTACATTACAAAAGCCATTTTAATGTAATTACATCGCTGACAGCAGCTTTTTGTTCTAACTATTTTTGTGAAAAGTGTTACGTCCCATATGATCACAAAAATGAACACCGATGTGGTGGAACCTGTCAGGCATGTCAGCAAGCCCCTGCTTGTGAAATAGCAATAAAAATTAAATGCCAGGACTGTCTACGATTTTTTAGAAGTCAAAACTGTTACGAAAATCATAAAAAGGATTATTCGTCAGGCAAATTTACAGTATGCGAACAAATTAAACTATGTTCTATTTGTTTAAAAACCATTAAAGCCAAAAGAGCACATGTATGTGGTGAAATTTATTGTAAAATTTGTAATAAACATGCACCCGAGGATCATCTATGTTATATTCGGCCTGATAAGGGAAAACCTAAGATTAAAGATGTTCTTTTTGTATTCTACGATTTAGAGACGAGCCAAGACAAACTATTGGAAAATTCAACGTTTTTACATGAAGTCAATCTCTGTGTTTTCAAACAATACTGCGATGAGTGCATGGATTCTGAAGCAGATACTTGTAAAAAATGCGGTCTAAAGTTACAAAAAGTCAGAGGTATAGACCCAGTGGGGACATTTACTAACCATTTGTTACAAATGAGGAAAAACTTTAAAGAAATTATTGTAATAGCCCATAATGGTCAGGCTTTTGATCACCAGTTTATATTAAACTACATTATGACAAAGACAGATTTTACACCTGAGTTAATCATGAGAGGTACCAAAATAATTACGATGCAACTTGAAAATGTAAAATTTATCGACTCACTTAACTATTTCCCTATGCCTTTAGCCAAACTACCAAAGGCATTTGGACTTGATGATATTTTTAAAAAAGGCTACTTCCCGCACCTATTTAATACAAAGGCAAATGAAAACTATATAGGACCTCTACCATCAATTGAATATTACTCCCCAGATAGTATGAAAGAAGAAGACAGAGCCAAATTTCTTAAATGGTTTGTAGAGCATGAAAATGATGGTTTCGATATGCAAAGAGATCTGGTAGACTACTGCGTATCGGATGTCGAAATTCTTGCGCAATCATGTTTAAAGTTTAGAGAACAACTTATACAAACTACCAATGTATGTCCATTTACTGAAGCCACAACTATTGCTTCAGCATGCAATAAAATTTTTAGAAGAAATTTTTTGAAGCCTAATACTATAGGAATCATACCAAAAAATGGATACCGATGGAGAAACAGGCAGAGCAAAATTGCCATAGATTGGTTACTTTGGACCGAGAATCACAGAAAAATCAACATCTTACATGCTGCTAATGGTAAAGAAGCTGTTTTAAATGGTGTAAAAGTCGATGGTTACTGCTCCGAAACAAATGAGGTATTTGAATTTCAAGAATGTTATTTCCATGGATGTACTGTATGCTACAAGTTCGGCAGGAACGATCCTCTTTCCGAGGACCCCTCAGAAACGCTAAATTTAAGATATGAAACCACAAAGGCAAAAATTATTAGACTAAAAGATTTCGGTTTTTTAGTTAATGAAATGTGGGAGTGTGATTTTAGAAATTTATTAAAAAATAATCCAGAGATAAAATCCTATACTAATACCCATTACAATAAAATTTTGACAAAACTAAATCCAAGAGATGCTTTTTATGGAGGACGAACAGGAAATACATGCGAATACTATGAAATAAAAGATACGGAAAAAATTAAATACGCCGATGTTTGTTCCCTCTATCCGTACATCTGTAAGAGTTCTAAATTTCCACTATCACATCCAGAAGTGTATGTAGGAGATGCGTGTAACAAATTAAACCTAAATAATATAGATGGTTTAATTAAATGCACAATTCTCCCACCAGAAGAGTTGTACCATCCAGTACTCCCTCAAAAAATAAACAATAAATTGATGTTTATTCTTTGTCGAACATGTGGTCAAGACATGAATTACAACGAATGTAAGCATACCAGAGAAGAAAGGGTACTTGAAGGAACATGGGTTCTGGACGAGGTACTTAAAGCCCTAGAAAAAGGATATAAAATACAAAAAATACATGAAATCTGGAAATATAACGTACGAAAGTTTAATAAAGAAAACGGTGAGGAAGGATTATTCACATCCATGATGAATAAATTCATTAAAATCAAACAGGAAGCATCAGGCTGGCCTAAAGATTGTGAAATAGAGGAAGACAAAGTTAAATACATTGATCAGTTCTTTGAAAAGGAAGATGTTAAACTAGAGTATACCAAAATTATTGAAAATCCAGGGCTAAGATCACTGGCGAAATTAATACTTAACTCGTTTTGGGGAAAATTCGGTCAAAGAGAGAATCAACCAAAGACGAAAATTGTAAATAAACCAGCAGATTTATTTGCAATGTTTATTAACCCTGCAATTTATATCAATGGGGTTATACCCGTCAACGATAAAACATTACTTGTCAATTATGAATATATAGAAGAAGCCAGCGATCCGTTGCCGACTGTTAATGTCGTTATAGCGGCTTACGTAACAGCGCAAGCGCGCCTTAAATTATACTCCTATCTTGAAGCTCTTGATAAAAGAGTCTTATACTATGATACAGATTCCGTGATTTATGTTTCAAAAAATAATGACCCCGATATATCAACGGGGCAATTTATTGGAGACATGACAGACGAGTTGGAGAGTTATGGCTCTAACTCATACATAACTAAGTTTGTTTCTGGAGGCCCCAAGAATTATGCATTTAAGGTTCACTCGACGAAAAGTAATTTAGAAGAAACGGTCTGTAAAGTTAAAGGTATAACTCTCAACTATGCCGCATCACAAGTAATAAATTTTGATGCAATCAAACACATGATTCTTCAAAAATCCGAACCGATCCCCATCATATCCAGAAGCATACGGCGTAGCAAGGAGCACATTGTGACAACTTGTACTGAAGTCAAACTCTATAGACCTATTTCAACAAAGAGAAAATTTCTATCGGATGGAAGCTCCGAACCATATGGATATAGAAAAAGAAAAACCCATTGAAAATAAAATATATTGTATATTTTGTATGTATTGTATATAAAATATATTATAAATATTGTATATCTAGAACCGCTATGGAGTTTAAAAATGTAAATTAAGTAATAAACAATTTAAAATATCCATTTTGGTTTTATTTTTTTCTTTAACAGTAAGAGTTTTCAAAAAGTATTTAAATAAGTAATTATGTACATATTAAAAAATATGTTTTTATTTTTACAAAGACATTTATAATTTAAATAGTTTGAAAATATTATCCAGTCATTTAAGTACTACACTTAAACTTAAAGAAAAGTTCTCCGAAGCCACAAAAAACACTAAGGGAATTGGTTCTTTTCAGCTATTTTTCTGTTATTCTTATAGTAATCCATAATCGTTTCAAATTTGAACGACCCACATGATAGTCTTTTTTTTTGTAATTTATGCATATTTTAATTACAAGGTTTCATACAACTTTAACAAATAAAAGTTGTTTTTTTCTTTTATTTTTTTCTTTTCTGTTTTCTTTTTCGGTTCTTAAGAAATGCTAAAGAATCTGTACAAAACAAGTCACGAATTAACTAAATAGCCACCATTTCACTAAATACTTAACACTCAGTATACAATTTTCAGAAATGTCATGATTAAGAACGGTTCTAGTCATTTTATACAAGATTTCACATGATTTAACAAATTTAAAACATTTTTTTTAATTTTTACTAAATTCCAAACACTCAGTATACACTTTTAAGAAAATAGGACGATTTGCGACTGTTTTAGTCATTTTTTACAAAGTTTCACAGGGCTTAATAACGTTAAAACATTTTTTTTTAATTTTTTACTAAATTCTAAACACTCAGTATACAATTTTCAGAAATGCCATGATTAAGAACGGTTCTAGTCATTTTATACAAGATTTCACATGATTTAACAAATTTAAAACATTTTTTTAATTTTTACTAAATTCTAAACACTCAGTATACACTTTTTAAGAAAATAGGACGATTTGCGACTGTTTTAGTCATTTTTTACAAAGTTTCACAGGGCTTAATAACGTTAAAACATTTTTTTTAATTTTTTACTAAATTCTAAACACTCAGTATACAATTTTCAGAAATGCCATGATTAAGAACGGTTCTAGTCATTTTATACAAGATTTCACATGATTTAACAAATTTAAAACATTTTTTTTAATTTTTACTAAATTCTAAACACTCAGTATATCATTTTCAGAAAATAATACAATTCAGTACAGTTTTACAAATTTTCACAGGTCTTAATAACATTAAAACATTTTTTTTTTAATTTTTACTAAATTCTAAACACTCAGTATACAATTTTCAGAAATGACATGATTAAGAACGGTTCTAGTCATTTTATACAAGATTTCACATGATTTAACAAATTTAAAACATTTTTTTTAATTTTTTACTAAATTCTAAACACTCAGTATATCATTTTCAGAAAATAATACAATTCTGTACAGTTTTACAAATTTTCACAGGTCTTAATAACATTAAAACATTTTTTTAATTTTTTACTAAATTCTAAACACTCAGTATACAAGTTTCAGAAATGACAGGATTTAGAACAGTTTTTACAGATATTTACAAAGTCTTAATAACATTAAAATATTTTTTTCTAATTATAATTGCTATTTTCATCTTTTTTATTCCTTAATTATCTAACATAATGTATACAATTTCAAGAAATAGTAGATTTTTAATCCATGTACAAAATTCAAGAATCTAAAATACAATTAAATGTAGGCTTTTTTAATTGGCATCTCAGGCAAATTATTTTCCCCAAAATTATCTAAAAAAAGATATACCAAAAAACATTCTAAAGCGGTTTTTTACCTCTATAAGCATGCAGGCCGATCCGACCCTTGTCGGTTTTATTACCCGCATAAATTAACACAGTAGAGGAATATTGACAGAGCCGCCTCACGAAAGCACCCGGGTTAGCTCATAAACAGCACCACCGAACCACCCGGGTTAGCTCATAAACAGCACCACCGAACCACCCGGGTTAGGTCATAAACAGCACCACCGAACCACCCGGGTTAGGTCATAAAACGCACCACCTGCACCACCTGGGTTAGATCGTAAATTGCACCACCAGCACCACCTGGCCTCGCTCTCTCAATATCTCTCTACTGTGTTAATTTATGCGGGTAATAAAACCGACAAGGGTCGGATCGGCCTGCATGCTTATAGAGGTAAAAAACCGCTTTAGAATGTTTTTTGGTATATCTTTTTTTAGATAATTTTGGGGAAAATAATTTGCCTGAGATGCCAATTAAAAAAGCCTACATTTAATTGTATTTTAGATTCTTGAATTTTGTACATGGATTAAAAATCTACTATTTCTTGAAATTGTATACATTATGTTAGATAATTAAGGAATAAAAAAGATGAAAATAGCAATTATAATTAGAAAAAAATATTTTAATGTTATTAAGACTTTGTAAATATCTGTAAAAACTGTTCTAAATCCTGTCATTTCTGAAACTTGTATACTGAGTGTTTAGAATTTAGTAAAAAATTAAAAAAATGTTTTAATGTTATTAAGACCTGTGAAAATTTGTAAAACTGTACAGAATTGTATTATTTTCTGAAAATGATATACTGAGTGTTTAGAATTTAGTAAAAAATTAAAAAAAATGTTTTAAATTTGTTAAATCATGTGAAATCTTGTATAAAATGACTAGAACCGTTCTTAATCATGTCATTTCTGAAAATTGTATACTGAGTGTTTAGAATTTAGTAAAAATTAAAAAAAAAATGTTTTAATGTTATTAAGACCTGTGAAAATTTGTAAAACTGTACTGAATTGTATTATTTTCTGAAAATGATATACTGAGTGTTTAGAATTTAGTAAAAATTAAAAAAAATGTTTTAAATTTGTTAAATCATGTGAAATCTTGTATAAAATGACTAGAACCGTTCTTAATCATGGCATTTCTGAAAATTGTATACTGAGTGTTTAGAATTTAGTAAAAAATTAAAAAAAATGTTTTAACGTTATTAAGCCCTGTGAAACTTTGTAAAAAATGACTAAAACAGTCGCAAATCGTCCTATTTTCTTAAAAAGTGTATACTGAGTGTTTAGAATTTAGTAAAAATTAAAAAAATGTTTTAAATTTGTTAAATCATGTGAAATCTTGTATAAAATGACTAGAACCGTTCTTAATCATGGCATTTCTGAAAATTGTATACTGAGTGTTTAGAATTTAGTAAAAAATTAAAAAAAAATGTTTTAACGTTATTAAGCCCTGTGAAACTTTGTAAAAAATGACTAAAACAGTCGCAAATCGTCCTATTTTCTTAAAAGTGTATACTGAGTGTTTGGAATTTAGTAAAAATTAAAAAAAATGTTTTAAATTTGTTAAATCATGTGAAATCTTGTATAAAATGACTAGAACCGTTCTTAATCATGACATTTCTGAAAATTGTATACTGAGTGTTAAGTATTTAGTGAAATGGTGGCTATTTAGTTAATTCGTGACTTGTTTTGTACAGATTCTTTAGCATTTCTTAAGAACCGAAAAAGAAAACAGAAAAGAAAAAAATAAAAGAAAAAAACAACTTTTATTTGTTAAAGTTGTATGAAACCTTGTAATTAAAATATGCATAAATTACAAAAAAAAAGACTATCATGTGGGTCGTTCAAATTTGAAACGATTATGGATTACTATAAGAATAACAGAAAAATAGCTGAAAAGAACCAATTCCCTTAGTGTTTTTTGTGGCTTCGGAGAACTTTTCTTTAAGTTTAAGTGTAGTACTTAAATGACTGGATAATATTTTCAAACTATTTAAATTATAAATGTCTTTGTAAAAATAAAAACATATTTTTTAATATGTACATAATTACTTATTTAAATACTTTTTGAAAACTCTTACTGTTAAAGAAAAAAATAAAACCAAAATGGATATTTTAAATTGTTTATTACTTAATTTACATTTTTAAACTCCATAGCGGTTCTAGATATACAATATTTATAATATATTTTATATACAATACATACAAAATATACAATATATTTTATTTTCAATGGGTTTTTCTTTTTCTATATCCATATGGTTCGGAGCTTCCATCCGATAGAAATTTTCTCTTTGTTGAAATAGGTCTATAGAGTTTGACTTCAGTACAAGTTGTCACAATGTGCTCCTTGCTACGCCGTATGCTTCTGGATATGATGGGGATCGGTTCGGATTTTTGAAGAATCATGTGTTTGATTGCATCAAAATTTATTACTTGTGATGCGGCATAGTTGAGAGTTATACCTTTAACTTTACAGACCGTTTCTTCTAAATTACTTTTCGTCGAGTGAACCTTAAATGCATAATTCTTGGGGCCTCCAGAAACAAACTTAGTTATGTATGAGTTAGAGCCATAACTCTCCAACTCGTCTGTCATGTCTCCAATAAATTGCCCCGTTGATATATCGGGGTCATTATTTTTTGAAACATAAATCACGGAATCTGTATCATAGTATAAGACTCTTTTATCAAGAGCTTCAAGATAGGAGTATAATTTAAGGCGCGCTTGCGCTGTTACGTAAGCCGCTATAACGACATTAACAGTCGGCAACGGATCGCTGGCTTCTTCTATATATTCATAATTGACAAGTAATGTTTTATCGTTGACGGGTATAACCCCATTGATATAAATTGCAGGGTTAATAAACATTGCAAATAAATCTGCTGGTTTATTTACAATTTTCGTCTTTGGTTGATTCTCTCTTTGACCGAATTTTCCCCAAAACGAGTTAAGTATTAATTTCGCCAGTGATCTTAGCCCTGGATTTTCAATAATTTTGGTATACTCTAGTTTAACATCTTCCTTTTCAAAGAACTGATCAATGTATTTAACTTTGTCTTCCTCTATTTCACAATCTTTAGGCCAGCCTGATGCTTCCTGTTTGATTTTAATGAATTTATTCATCATGGATGTGAATAATCCTTCCTCACCGTTTTCTTTATTAAACTTTCGTACGTTATATTTCCAGATTTCATGTATTTTTTGTATTTTATATCCTTTTTCTAGGGCTTTAAGTACCTCGTCCAGAACCCATGTTCCTTCAAGTACCCTTTCTTCTCTGGTATGCTTACATTCGTTGTAATTCATGTCTTGACCACATGTTCGACAAAGAATAAACATCAATTTATTGTTTATTTTTTGAGGGAGTACTGGATGGTACAACTCTTCTGGTGGGAGAATTGTGCATTTAATTAAACCATCTATATTATTTAGGTTTAATTTGTTACACGCATCTCCTACATACACTTCTGGATGTGATAGTGGAAATTTAGAACTCTTACAGATGTACGGATAGAGGGAACAAACATCGGCGTATTTAATTTTTTCCGTATCTTTTATTTCATAGTATTCGCATGTATTTCCTGTTCGTCCTCCATAAAAAGCATCTCTTGGATTTAGTTTTGTCAAAATTTTATTGTAATGGGTATTAGTATAGGATTTTATCTCTGGATTATTTTTTAATAAATTTCTAAAATCACACTCCCACATTTCATTAACTAAAAAACCGAAATCTTTTAGTCTAATAATTTTTGCCTTTGTGGTTTCATATCTTAAATTTAGCGTTTCTGAGGGGTCCTCGGAAAGAGGATCGTTCCTGCCGAACTTGTAGCATACAGTACATCCATGGAAATAACATTCTTGAAATTCAAATACCTCATTTGTTTCGGAGCAGTAACCATCGACTTTTACACCATTTAAAACAGCTTCTTTACCATTAGCAGCATGTAAGATGTTGATTTTTCTGTGATTCTCGGTCCAAAGTAACCAATCTATGGCAATTTTGCTCTGCCTGTTTCTCCATCGGTATCCATTTTTTAGTATGATTCCTATAGTATTAGGCTTCAAAAAATTTCTTCTAAAAATTTTATTGCATGCTGAAGCAATAGTTGTGGCTTCAGTAAATGGACATACATTGGTAGTTTGTATAAGTTGTTCTCTAAACTTTAAACATGATTGCGCAAGAATTTCGACATCCGATACGCAGTAGTCTACCAGATCTCTTTGCATATCGAAACCATCATTTTCATGCTCTACAAACCATTTAAGAAATTTGGCTCTGTCTTCTTCTTTCATACTATCTGGGGAGTAATATTCAATTGATGGTAGAGGTCCTATATAGTTTTCATTTGCCTTTGTATTAAATAGGTGCGGGAAGTAGCCTTTTTTAAAAATATCATCAAGTCCAAATGCCTTTGGTAGTTTGGCTAAAGGCATAGGGAAATAGTTAAGTGAGTCGATAAATTTTACATTTTCAAGTTGCATCGTAATTATTTTGGTACCTCTCATGATTAACTCAGGTGTAAAATCTGTCTTTGTCATAATGTAGTTTAATATAAACTGGTGATCAAAAGCCTGACCATTATGGGCTATTACAATAATTTCTTTAAAGTTTTTCCTCATTTGTAACAAATGGTTAGTAAATGTCCCCACTGGGTCTATACCTCTGACTTTTTGTAACTTTAGACCGCATTTTTTACAAGTATCTGCTTCAGAATCCATGCACTCATCGCAGTATTGTTTGAAAACACAGAGATTGACTTCATGTAAAAACGTTGAATTTTCCAATAGTTTGTCTTGGCTCGTCTCTAAATCATCATCATCATCATTATTAGCGCTACAACCCTGGGTGGGTCTTGGCTGACTGCACAACTTTTCTCCAAAAGGCCCGGTCTTCCATCATTCGGGGCTCGAAAGAAATATTCATTTTCTGTAGGTCCGACCTAATGTTATCTCTCCAGCGCATTCTGGGTCGTCCGAGCGGCCTTTTCCCTGTTGGAACCTCTTCCCATACCAGTCTCACCAGTCTATCCTCATGAAGCCTTTGCACGTGTCCTGCCCATCTTAGTCGTTGGGATTTAATCTCCTGTACAATATCACTATCATTGTATAATTCTTGGATTTCGGCATTAGTTCTGATGCGATATTGGTCCGTGGTCGGGTCATGATGGGGTCCAAAAATTTTCCTGAGGATTTTTCTTTCGAAACGTCTAAGTTTTTCCTCATTTGCCTTGGTCATTGTCCACGTTTCTCCTCCGTATGTTATTATAGGTCTGACAATGGTTTTATATATTTTGATTTTTGATGTCCTCGTTAGATTTTTTGACTTCATGAGACTACCTAGCGCGAACAGGCATCGGTTTGCAGATTGAATTCTGCCTTTGATCTCTTCGGTGATGTCATTGTCAGCTGTGATTGTGGCTCCAAGGTATTTGAAACGTTCTACTCTTTCGAAATTATACGTGTCCACTGTGATGTTTTGTCCTATTCTATCTCTCCGCCCCGTTCTGTTTATGCACATGTACTTCGTCTTTTCTTCATTGATCTTTAGTCCTACTTCTCTTGTTGTTCTTTCGATCCTGCTAAATATGTCTTTCACAGTTAAGATTGTATCTCCGATAAGGTCGATGTCATCTGCATATGCTAGAAGTAGTTTGGGGCCTTTCACTGTTAGCAATTCCGTTTTTATTTCGGCTGTTCTGATGGCTTTCTCTAGGACTAGATTAAAAAGTAGTGGTGACAAGGCGTCGCCCTGTTTTAGTCCACTGCGTATTTCGAAGCTGCCAGATAAGCTGTTGTTTACTCGCACTTTAGATACTCCTCCTTCCATGCAGACCTTAGTCATTCGAATGAGTTTCCCTGGTATTGAGATCTCCGCCATCGCGTTCCAGACTTGGGTTCTCTCTACGCTGTCATATGCCTGTCGGAAGTCTATGAAGAGATTATGTATTGCTCTATTGTATTCCCATCCTTTTTCGAGGAGCTGCCTTAGTGTAAAGAGTTGGTCTATTGTTGACCTCTTCGTCCTAAAACCAGCTTGGTACTCGCCCAGTGTGGTTTCTGCATATGGGGTTAGTCTGTGTAGTAGTATGTTTGAGAGTACTTTATATGCGGTGTTTATTAGGGAGATTCCTCTATAGTTGGAGCATTTTGATTTATCCCCTTTTTTGTGAATCGGTACGATGATGCTTTCCTTCCATGTTGTTGGGATTTTTTCTTCTTGCCATATAAGAGTTATTAATTTATGGATTTGTCGATGTAGTGTTTCCCCTCCGTATTTCAGAAACTCTGCGGGTATCGTATCCGATCCGGGCGCCTTGAAGTTCTTTAGTTTGTTCAATGCCTTCTGTGTTTCTTCAAAGGAGGGTTCATCAACTGGTGGGTCCACTGTGATGTAGGTTTCTTCCTTGTGTGGTTCTTCTTGTATTATATTTAGAAGTTCCCCAAAATATCTCTTCCATTCTTTAATTAGCTTTTCCTCCTTGAATAACATGTGTCCTTGGTCGTTTTTGAGTGTCGGGATGGATCTGTGCTTATGGCCTGTCTTTTCCAAAGAAACTGCTCTATAGAACTCCTTGGAGCCCGGTTTAGGACGCTCTCTCTCTATTGATTCATACATTTGTCTTTCGTATTCTCTTTTCTTTGTTCTTATTAGTTTTGTCGTTTCCTTCCGGCAGTTCGTGTATCGCTCTCTGCTTTCTCTGTTTTGTAATTGCATCATTCTCTTCCTTACCATTTGTCTTTCCTCTAGCTGTTTTCGGCATTCTTCGTCAAACCATGTTTTTGTCCTTCTTCCTTTACTCTTTCCGAATATGTTTTCGGCGGTCTTTGTTATTATTTCTGCGGTTGTCTCCCAGAGATTCTCTATTTCATTATGCTCTGTTTCTGCGCCTAGGGTTTGTTCGAGTTGTTCCCTATATTGTTGTTGTTTTACTTCGTTCTGCACTACATTCATGTTCCACTGTGGTGTTGCGTCGGATCTATTGTATTTGTACGTTGATATTCTAATTCTGACCTTCGATCGAACTAGGTAATGGTCTGTGTCTCCGTCTATTCCTCTGAGGCTTCTTACATCTAAGATGTTGCTCCCGTGGCCCGCATCCACAATAATATGGTCGATCTGGTTTCGGGTTTTGTGATCATTTGAGACCCAAGTCTGTTTGTGTATGTCTTTGTGTGGGAACATAGTTGACTTTATTAGCATGTTGTTGGATGCTGCCGTTTCTATGAGTCTTTGGCCGTTATCATTGGATATGTTATGGAGGCTGTGCCTTCCTATTGTTGGGTTGAGGTTAGGTTCTTTGCCTATCTTGGCATTGAAATCGCCGCAGAGTAGTCGCATGTCTTGTTTGGGCATCCTGTCGATAGTTCTTTCCAGGGAGTCGTAGAAGGCATCTTTAGTAGTCTCATCTTTCTCTTCAGTTGGCGCATGTGCCGAGATGATTGAGATGTTGTACCATTGTCCTTTAAGCCTGATATAGCACAATCTTTCGTTTATTGACTCAAAACTTAGTACGCTTTGTACCAGTTCCTCTCTGATTACGAAACCCGTTCCAAATTCATGTCTTCCGTCTTCGTTTCCACTAAAGAAGACAACAGATTTGCTTATCCTCACGTTTCCCTCCTCTGGCCATCTTATTTCTTGGACTGCTGTTATATCCATTCCTATGTTTTCGAGTTGTTGAACGGCGTTTATAGAGGCTCCGGGTCTATACCAACTCTGGACGTTCCAGGTTCCAATATTCATAGTCCTTTTCCATTGCGTTTGTCGTTCGTCTTTGATTCCTGTCCGGGTCCGAGGCAAAGTTGTGGTTTTCGTAACTGGCTCTAAATCGTAGAATACAAAAAGAACATCTTTAATCTTAGGTTTTCCCTTATCAGGCCGAATATAACATAGATGATCCTCGGGTGCATGTTTATTACAAATTTTACAATAAATTTCACCACATACATGTGCTCTTTTGGCTTTAATGGTTTTTAAACAAATAGAACATAGTTTAATTTGTTCGCATACTGTAAATTTGCCTGACGAATAATCCTTTTTATGATTTTCGTAACAGTTTTGACTTCTAAAAAATCGTAGACAGTCCTGGCATTTAATTTTTATTGCTATTTCACAAGCAGGGGCTTGCTGACATGCCTGACAGGTTCCACCACATCGGTGTTCATTTTTGTGATCATATGGGACGTAACACTTTTCACAAAAATAGTTAGAACAAAAAGCTGCTGTCAGCGATGTAATTACATTAAAATGGCTTTTGTAATGTAATAAGTTCAGCCGTTTATTGCTTTCAGTTGAACCTTCAAATATAATATTTCGTCCTTTTGATCCATAGCTATAAACAACTAATTTATATTCTTTTAGATGATTTTGAAATTGTATTAACTCGGGAATTCCACCTCCTGCCTCAGGAATGCTAATTTTAGCTCTCTCCAACAATGATCTTGTTCTTTCGGTTTGAATTTTACTAATATCTCTTCTAACCTTACTGAATTCGGGATCTCTTTTATTATGGGCAATGGCGACTACCAAAGCACGTGGTAAACACAGGTTATCGGTATTTTTAATACTTATAATACCTCGTCGCTTGTCACATTCCTCGTGAAAGCTGTTATAATTTTTTCCTCTGCCCCCACCAACAGGTAATCTAACAGTTGTCACACTAAGACAAAATGATTCTGTATTAAGACCTGCTGAGTTTGACTGATAAATGCCACTTATAACACTCCAAACATCTTGAAAGGTTATGTCTTTAGCTGCTTTGAAGCGAATCCAACCTTCTCCTCGGTTGAAGTCTTTAGAGCAAAAACTAAAACCCACACGATCTAAGGGTTGTAGGCCTACTGTAGCGTTTTGAATAATTTGATTAATTCCTTTTTCCACCCAACCAACTGGTTCAACTCCGTGTGGAACAGGTTTTAACTTAAACTCTAGAGTGCGTCCTGTAAGGTTAAATTCTCGTAACTTTTTAACAACGTCTTTAACAATAATAAACTTCTCCATCTTTCTGTAAATTTCTACAAGATGTGTCTGTCCGGTTGCCTGTCTAAAGTAGATATGACAAGGTCTTTCTGCAGACGCCTAGTTATAATGTAGGATCTGTCGAGATTGGAGTGGGGGTAGTGAATTGTAGGGGTGGGAGAAAAGAACTTATTGGGTTACTCAAAAATGAAGCGGGAGGGGATAATTAATTCGCGAGATTGAATTAATGAGGTAATGAACTAAAAGTAAATTATACTGGGAGTGTAGGGTCATTGAAGTGATATCTTCTTGGAATCAGCCATACTTGGTTAGAAGGTGATTTTACCCTAATCTTAGTTTTTGTAGTATTTTTTACTGGACCTAGTTCTTACATGTTATTACTTTTCAGGTGGTTATTTTAAACAGTTACATGTTTAAACATGCAAATTGTTAGTTGAATTGAAATATGTCTTGAATTCATAATTAAAAATGCATAAAATGCAGTGGCCTTATTTAACGCTATAGCAAACTAATGATAGACAAATACTAATACTGTATAATAATAGTAAAATAAAATAATTCAGAAAATCCACTTTTTAGGAATACAAAGAACTCACCATTGTTACAAAATAATAAAAATATCTATACATACTTAAAGTATAAATAGTACAATTTTAATAAAAACAATATACTTTTTTGTAGTTTAAATTAATATTGTCTTAAATAAGCGTATAATGTTTAAGGGCAAACGTTCTCCTTAAACCTTTTATATTTAAAAAACTTTTTGTCTATGCGTTTGCGAGCTCATCATCAGGGTCGTAATGTGAAGAAATTTTGAAAACGATTACAAAGTCAGGCTAACAGGTAAAACGTAAATATCAATCATCACCACTGATCATCAATGATATTTGCCTCGTCAATCAACACATCAAATAAATCCGAAATTAACAAAAGACCACTATACTGCCGTTTTTGTGTCAATATCCGTTATAAAAAAAAAAAGAAGACAACGGTCCCTAAGAACGTTTGCAGAAAAGGTTAGTCTATTTTTATTTTATAAACACTGTCAACAGCCAATTACTCTGTGTTATCGCAACCAGAACTACAACACTGACATCGAGTGATATTTGAAAAAAGTGAGTCGTTAATAGCATATGGGTGGAACCCTCGTAGATCGCATACAAAACTATGATAAATCATCGAATCATTGTACACAACAATAATAGGTCCATTTACTAGTAAAATATGCTGATTAGAGTTCAGCGTCCGCATGTGGTTCTTTTTTTTATTTATTGAAGAGAAAAAAATCTATGTTGCCTTCGGCCATCCAATAGAAGGTCCACTCTAGGTAAGTGTGAAAATCATTCAATTCGATGAATATAATATAAAGGTTTGTGTATGTTACACTATATATTTCATAAGAATATTTCATTGATATAATAATTATTTTTAAATCAGAACGGTTTAATCCAGATAAAACCAATGCCTTTTTTTAACTAACTACAACTTGATTGGTAAACACATTTTGCGATCAGGTACAAGCAACTGCTATTTAATCTACCTAGACATCTAGGTCGGTTCCCTGTGAAAAACCCTAAAATTATCCCAACTACTTGAATACTTTTCTCGATTTCGTTCCATCCTTTTGATCTAGCTTTATCCTTGACATACACGTATGTTTAACTTAAATATTAAAACGTAAAACCCCCCCCTTTTTATGTAACTTGTTTAATGATTTAATGTAAATACAAGGAGATTGTCTAATCCTAAATCTAAAACTATTATTCTACGTAAAATATACCATGTAACATTAACAACATAATATACAATTAAATTAAAATGGTCGTTCTTAATCAAGAGGCTTATGATTATAACACCGATTAATTATACCAATTACTTATAAACAAAGTTTTGTGCCTTAAATTTAATAAATAATTTTAAAATAATAATATTTTTAATCCACACTGCATCAGTCAACAGAGTCCTAAACAGGTTTGTACAGGAACTTTAAAGTATATCTACAATTACTATATCAATTACGCATGTCACAAAAAGGAAAAAAGTACATTATAATGTTTGTGTTGAAATGGATGCCATCATAACGGAATGCGCATGGCTGAATAATGGAAATTTCTCCATAAGAAAATACATGTGTTTTAGGAGATACGGTCTCAAGTAAGGGAATACCTACTGATATTACAACATGGCTCACCGAAAACTTATTACCAAGGTAAATTTCTTTTAGAACTCGTGAACGATAGTTTTACGCAGACATTCTAATTCTTGTTGGAATTAATATTTATATTAAAATACGGGGTCAAAAAAGTTGTTTTCTACTCTGATAACTGCAGGGGCCAAAACAAGAACCTGCCCATTTTTAGTATGTTTTCCTACGTTTCTAAATCCTTGCAGATAGAAATTGTCCACAGATTTTTAGAGAAAGGCCCCACACAAAATGAGGGAGATAGTATGCTCGCCGTAATCGAGACCGCTAAGAAAAGACAATCATCTATATTTACTCCTGATCAATGGGTTATGTTGATTCGCATGGCTAAAGTAACTGGAAAGCCCTATGTTGTCCAGGAAATCAGTAAAAATGATTTTTATAGTTTCAAGAAAATGATGACAAGCCAAAATTGGACCAAAGATGAAAATCATGAGAAATTAATGATAAGTAAAATAAAAGAAGTTGTATTTTTGCCGGATAGACCTAACGAAATGAAATTCAAATATGCTTACGAGGAAAATCCTAGAACAATATGTTTGGCAAAAAGAACCCGAGGAAAAGCGGACGGGCAAACTTTACCTTTGCTATATTCAGGACCACTGCCAATAGACTCGAGAAAGTTGAAAGGATTATTAGAATTCTGCGAACATAAATATATTCCGTCTATTTATCACAATTTCTATTACTGTCTATCTGCTAAAGGAGACGATTCTGAAAATAAGAGAACAACAACCACTAACATTCAAAACGAACACAGTGATGTTGAAGTAGGAAGTACAGGGTTATCCAACCAAGACTAGACAAGGCGATTTTTTGACTTTTCCTGTACTTTTATAAAAAAACTGAAATAGCCATCTTAAGTCATTTTCTCCCGCGAATTCGAATATCTTCAGCAAAAAACAATTGAACATCAAACAAAAGTACTAGGGGTCACTTTGATATTTTTTTAAATGGGATGCCGTATTTTTAATGAGCTTATCCGATTTCTCATATAAATTTTGATCTAAAATGTTGGATTTTTAATTCAAAAACGCCTTTTTTCTTCAGTTTTAAATTCGGAAAATGTTCGTCTACCAAAAAAATAAAAAAATAAAAATAATAAAAATCCAACATTTTAGATCAAAATTTATATGAGAAATCGGATAAGCTCATTAAAAATACGGCATCCCATTTAAAAAAATATCAAAGTGACCCCTAGTACTTTTGTTTGATGTTCAATTGTTTTTTGCTGAAGATATTCGAATTCGCGGGAGAAAATGACTTAAGATGGCTATTTCAGTTTTTTTATAAAAGTACAGGAAAAGTCAAAAAATCGCCTTGTCTAGTCTTGGTTGGATAACCCTGTACTTCTGAATCAGATTGAAAAAATGGCAGTTTTTTTAATTGAAGTTGATTACCTACCTAGTTTCAGTTGAAATTTGTTAAAACTATATATTTTTTAGCTCATATTTCTTTTGGGAATAAAAAAACAAAGTATAGCAAGATCTAGTTTTTCCACAAAATGACGACGAAAACTATTTATAGTAAGTCATTCAAAAATATATAAAAAAAAGCACATTTTTAAAACTATAATTCCTTTTCATCACTATGGAATCGTGTTTGAACCAAATACAGCAAAAGAAAAATAAGGGTTATTTTGGTTTAATAATAATAGGTTCGATTAAATATCCAAAAAACTTTAAACGCGATTTTCTCATATCTATTAAAAATTACTTACTATAGTCTTCGTTGCATGGGTCGAAACGTGAGTAACATAAGCGAGAAGGTCTATTGTTGATCTTGTCTTACGGAATCCATACTGGCGGTCACTGATAATGTTGGAGCCTTCCAGGTACTTTAATAATAATTTTTCGTTGATAGCTTTCTCTATAACTTTTGATATAACCGAAAGCAATGCGACTGGATGATAGTTGTTTGGAAAGGTATTCTTGCCTTTTTTGGGTATGGGCTGGACTCGCGCAGTTTTCCAGCACGAAGGAAATATTCCTTTTTTGTAAGATACGTTATAAAGCCTACAAAATACCGGTGTCAATTCGTCAGCGCATGTCTTACGATGACTGGAATATCGTCAGGACCAGAAGCTTTTTTGGTGTCAAAACTTTTCTTAGTTCCGCCAGTAAGTTTGCTTTTTCCTGTGCTTTGGTCGTAATGGTGCAATCAGAACGTCTTAGAGGTGAAATGTTTGACTTGGTAAAGTTCTGACTGACCGCTTTAGGTACCGACCAAAATGATCTTGAGCCGTTAGGACATTCAAGAATTTGTCTTTGATCCTCTGGCTGCTGTGTGCTTCTTTGCTTTTGTTTATCATTTGCTTGCATTAGTTTTGAGCGTTAACAAAGATGGTACGATTTTTTGTGGTAGGGTTTTGACGCCATTGTCGGTAGAAGTAATTTTTTGATTTATCAGCTCGTTTGCAAGTTTTGGTAAACTGAGGCTTGCCGTTAGAAGGGCATTTTTTTAAGAAAGAGATAAAGGCTTCCATGCCAGTAAAGGTAACCTCTGATACTTCTCTAGCACAGATGGATGGATAATCAGAAGTAAAACAAACGCCCCGCCAAGAAAAGGTTCGAAAATGGTCCTTTAGGTCATCCCACTTAGCTGATGTATAATGCCAGATCTTGAGTGGTTTAGGAGGCTGTTCTGCACTAACTGGTAGTTTATTCAGTGCCGAAATAAGGTTACGGTCAGACGATCCTAACGGAGGCTTCACGGTGACAGTGTGCAAGTCGGGGTTTAAAGTTAAGAATTATAAACTCTGGGGTCAGTATACAGTCTGTACGGTGGTTCTTTGCCGGTGCGTCATTACGTCCACGTCACTAAAACCATATGAATCTAATCAAAATTACGAGGTTCGAAAAGTTAAAACAAAGTCTAAGTGCATATACGTCAAAATTTTCGTGGCTAGCGTTCGAACTTTAAGGGCTACTCTCGGTAGGTTTGCTTGGACGGTCGCGGCGAAGCTACTCGTCGGGGTGTAGGCGGTGACATAGTCTTCCAGGGTCGATATTCTCGCATGCCTATTTTGCTAGCTTATGCGTTTTGATTCGCATTCAGTGCTTATTAATCATTTATTTGTTGCGGGCGCGATGCCCCCAACTAGATTAAATTTATTAATTCCAGTGGCGTCCGGAGCACCTTAACGAATACTACCGACAATAAAATGTACGCCACTGACTTTTCTCTAATCTTCATCTTCCTTTTCGGATTTACCAACTAATAATACAACTTTTTTGTTCCTTCAATTGTTTTCAAATCTTGCTTGGTTTCGAGAAAAAATAAAAACCACTTTATTGCATACACAAAAAAAAAATTATGTATTTCAAAGTTAATTAAAACATTTAAAATAAAAATAAAAATATTTTTTTTAAGTAATGATACAAAAAAAATGCAACAGTTAATCAAAGTTTGAAATGACCACCTTCTGATAAAATGCACGATTACAATCGTCTCACTATTGATTCTCTGAAACGTTCAAAAATGCCTGCATTATTTCGTATCGCATTGCAACTTTCAATAATTCGTATTCTTTAGTCGATTCCATCTAGTACAGGCGTCTTGTATACAAGAGAATTTAAGTGACCCTATAAATAATACTCTAGAGTAGAGGATTCAAGTCGAGACTGCGGGCTGGCCAACCTCGGGGACATGCGCGTCCAATCCAGCAATCAGTAAAAGTGTTGTCGAGGTATTGACGAGCAACTAGGCTAAAATACCGTCTTGCACGAATCACATATTAGTTCTTATTTGTAGAGGTACGTCTTCTAACATGAGTTTCCATTCAATCGAGGTGGTATTGAGGATTATTGTCCGCCAAAAATATTAATTATGAAAACTCATAATGGCTTCTCTTGAAGAAGAGGCCTCATCAGTAAATAAAATGTTGGATAAAGAATTGCTGTTGTATGCAACAACCACTACTAAAATCAAAATCATGGGGAAGTAGAGCTTGCACGCATTGAATATGGTATTGGTGTAGTTGATGAAGATGGAAAACCCTCCACACAGTTGATGCACTTGTTTGAAGTTACACTGCTACTTTCCTGGAATTAGTTGAAGGATTGTCTTCTATCTCTCGAAGTAAGGCCTCTTCTAACTCAGGCGTGGTTACTGTTGCGGGTCTGCCAGGAAGCTCCGTACTAAGTTTAAAACTCCCGGTCTCACTCAATCTTGCATGGAGCTCTCTAAATGATTTGCCACATGGCATTACTTTGTTTGGATAACGTTCCTGATAAATTCGCCGAGTTTCTTCAGAATTCCCATTTGCTAGTCCATAATTATTATGCATCTGGGTCATTTCAGCGTTAGTAAAGTTATACATTTTTAACTTCTTATTGACATAACAGGTAATTAAGACTTACCTTTACCTTGTATTTTAATTAACTTTGATTTTTCTTGTACATGCAATTAGGTGATTTTTATCTTTTCTCTCGTTGACAAGAAAGTTGTATTATTAGTTGGTAAATCCTAAAAATAATATCAAAACTAGAAAAAAGTCAGTGGCGTACATTTTTGTTGTCGATAATATTCGTTAAGGTGCTCCCGGGACGCCACTGGACTTAATATATTTAATCTAGTTAATTAAGCCCCTTATCATTATGAATAACGGTACCGAATTTCAGTAAAATCGGAAAGAGGATATTTAAAAAAATTATAAAAAATCGATTTTTTTTTTAAACTTTAACACCCTGTAATCAATAACGGGGCAACTCCGGACACATGTTGATATAAACTTTTCTCTTAGAATATTATAAGGAATCACCCCCTTAAGTTACGTACCGTACTTCTGCAACACCCTGTATAATTCAAGCTCACTATGATTTGATCTTTTACTGCCAGATACTCGAGCGACATGTTAAAATGTTGTCGACAACAATTTAAAAAGTTTCCAGGAGACATCGGTTATTGCTGTGGGGAGGCCATTATTTTTCGGTCTGCGTACACCGCTTTACAATTTTTGAAAGAGGCTGCTCAATAATTTTGGTTGAGCACGTTTCGACAAACTAAATATTAAAGACTCCGTTGAACATTAAATTGGCATACTATAGGTACTCTTCAAAGAAGGGTTGAAATTATTTTACTTTTCTTTTAGAAATAATGATCGAGTTAGGATGGCCGTGAATTATTCGCAAAATTTCATGAAACAAGATCAGTCCAATTAAAAAGAATTATTAAAAATTCTTTAGGAAATGATCAGCTTTGAGCCATACTGCAACAATTGGTTCGCCACTTCTTACAAAGACGATGCCAGAAGTGTCGGATGTTTTACGTACAACCATCCAGTGTAATTTTAAGAAGCACTTATTCCTTGCCTCTACATTCAAAATAAAACTGATTCATTAACTTAATGAATACGACAACGATCGCCATTTGGAATTTTGCAAGTTAATCAGTGGAAGATTATCTACAACTTGTTTTTAACATGCTGTCTTGTTTCTAAGAAGAAATTATTATTTTCTTTATGGTACTGTCATTCGATATAATTGTAGGTACCTATTGTTTGGAATTTACCCAAAGAATCTTTATTAAAGTTCATACAACATTCATTCAACATTTAATATCTCAAAAAATGAAATATGTGAGCTGGAAATTTTGGGGCCGTATTTTTTACCTAACAAAAATGGACCTATTATGAATTATTCCTGTTGTACTCTGCAAGATTGTTTCTGGAATATTCCTCACGGCGACGTTGCAATAACAGATTGGACAACCGAATTAAAAAATTGATATAAGGTGTTGAAGATTATAAGTGCTACAGAATAGAATAAAATAAGACAGAACATTAAAGCGGAATTGAAGTAAATGCTTGGCGAAATGAAATTTTAATTGCATAAATAAATCATTTATACAAACCGGTAATTATATTTTGTCAATTATTAACATTCATTAGCCTAAGGGAATTTCGTATATAAAAATGTTCGTGTTATTTAGATTCGACACTGTATTAATAGTATCTAGGTATAAAATTTTCTATAATACCATTGCCATCTGTTTTTTAATAAATACTTATACGTGCAAGGAAAAGTATGATCAATTAATTTTCATGTTTAATAAATTTCTGATGTTTATTCTTGAACAAATTATAGCAAGGATAAACATAAAGGCATATAGCTTCAATCGTTTATTGTATGAAAAATCATTATACATCCACTGAATGCATCATTATTGAAATAACGGTTGTTATTAGTATATTTCCCCCATTTACATAATATTCAATAACGTATGTTTTAGTTTATTACTATTAAAGTATACGTATATTGGTTGTTATATGATATGAATCGTTCGTGAGATCATAATGGATAATAATGAATGTAATTTTCTTGTTTGGTGCTTTTTAGTGTTTCGTAATAAAATTGGAAAATCGAAACACTTAATTTTATTAACTAGGTCTTTGTGTATTTCGCCGCATCTCTATCATAGACAGTTTTTTTAAAGATCGTTGATGGAGGAAGCTGAAATCAAGTGTATGTGCACAGTTTACCGAATAGTGCTGGTTGAAATTAACCAAATGGCCATTAGTCTGTTTAGGTTCGGCTAGCTGCCTTATACTTCGGTTAATGGTTGGATAGGTTTGCCTAGCGTGGTGTATTTGTGATTATATCCAAAGCCTTATTTTCCCGTATTTGAAACTCATTTAGGTGTTTTTTGCTTATGGTAAATGTTACTGCGTTTGTTTAGAAGTGGATCGAGTGCATCCAGAGTAGTCAAAGTTTGAGAGAACTGCGGATCCCCCCTCCACTTTTTATGACCTTGACCTTGACCTAACCCGAATGACCTTGGATGACCTTGACCTAACCCGAATGACCTTGACCTTGGATGACCTTGACCTAACCCGAATGACCTTGGATGACCTTGACCTAACCCGAATGACCTTGACCTTGGATGACCTTGACCTAACCCGAATGACCTTGGATGACCTTGACCTAACCCGAATGACCTTGGATGACCTTGACCTAACCCGAATGACCTTGACCTTGGATGACCTTGACCTAACCCGAATGACCTTGACCTTGGATAACCTTGACTAACCCGGATTTTACCTTGACCTTGAACTTGACTTTGACCTTGACCTTGACCTTGACCTTGACCTTGACCTTGAACTTGACCTTGACCTTGACCTTGACCTTGAACTTGACTTTGTCCTTGACCTTGAACTTGACCTTGACCTTGACCTTGACCTTGAACTTGACCTTGAACTTGACCTTGACCTTGACTTTGACCTTGACCTTGACTTTGACCTTGACCTTGACTTTGACCTTGACCTTGAACTTGACCTTGACTTTGAACTTGCCCTTGGCTTTGACCTTGATCTTGAACTTGATTTTGTGACCTTGACAATTATAGTGCACACCTGCTTGCCATCTATATAAACGAGTTGGAGTCGTTTCATTTCTTAGTGCAAGTTCCGAGTTTGTGAATTGTATAGTTAGCAATCATGAATTATTACAAGTGTGAAAAGTGTGATATGTCGTTTACTCGCTCAGCTAATATGTTACGACATCAAAGAGAATCTTGTGGAAAAAGATTTGATAATGCTGTTGTTGGAGATAAGCGGCGAAGAATTGATGGTGGTGCATCTACATCAACTATGCAGAATTGTGCAGTATGTGACGTAATGGTTCCACGTGGACAGATGTCAGCCCATTCAAGAACGTCAGACCATAAAAATAAATCTTGTGTGCCACTCTGTGATGGTGTTCAGCTAATAAATTCTGCATTTAAAAATAGAATCGCATCATATCATATTAGCAGTGAAAATGAACATGTGGACTATTCAGCATTTTTTGCTGAAATTGAATCGAAAGTGTTGCAGTTAATAATGGAGATACTACGTAGAGAACATACGTTGAAAATAAATATGGTGGTTGTCGGCAGATATTTTCTTCCAACGCAGGAATTGTTTAGTGAGAAATCTTTTAATACCAGCAATGAAATAGTTGCGGTAGGAAGCGATTTGAAGGATGTTTACAAATCATTTGTAGAGGCAATGAAGGTGCAGTCTACAGAATTTCAAGAGAAAGATTC
Source organism: Polydrusus tereticollis (assembly GCA_963920685.1). Lineage (NCBI taxonomy): Eukaryota > Metazoa > Arthropoda > Insecta > Coleoptera > Curculionidae > Polydrusus > Polydrusus tereticollis. The sequence continues at coordinate 189,327,009 of OY987326.1, forward strand.
AGGTATGGTAGAATAGAAAAGTTTCCCTTTATAGTTAGTTTTAATGTGAAATACGATAATTTAATTATCCTTTTTTTGTTTTGCAGGGTGGGCCCTAGAAAAAATTCTATACTTGGAGGTGAATATTAATAAGTATGCACCCATTGGTGGTTCATCCTACATAAAGTTGCCAAGATTTATCGAATACAAGAAAGCTATTATCAATGTGATGAATCAGGACCAGTGTTGTTTTGCTTGGGCCATAATGTCAGCATTATTTCCGGTAGTCGCAGATCCCTCACAACTTAGTTCCTACCCGCACTACAGCACCTCATTGAACTTTACAGGTATGGATTTTCCAGTAAAATTGTGTGACATAAAAAAGTTTGAGGCTTTAAATAATATTTCCGTTAATGTATATGGTCTAGAATCTTATTTTAAAAATAATAAAATACTTTATGAGGTTGTCGGCCCCTTACGATATGCTACAGAAAAGCTACCAATACATGTAAATTTATTGTTAATAACTGAGGATTGTAATATTAAAAATTCCGATGATGAGCATGTTTGTGAAGAAAACTGTATAAAAAGTCATTACTGTTGGATAAAAGATTTGTCTCGTTTAGTTTCCAGTCAAATATCGAAACATAATGGGCAATTATATTTTTGTGATGGGTGTTTAATCTCCTTCGGCTCACCAGGAGCTTTAATATTACATCAAAAGCATGACTGTAAGCATATCTATGCGCTGACACCCTCAATGGATCGCAAAATAGATAAATTTGGGAAGAGTGTACCTGAAAATATTTTAAAATTTGAGGGTATCGAAAAACAAATGCGTGTTCCCTTTGTTGTTTACGCGGATTTTGAATCCGTTTTAAAACCTATCGAGACAGTAGAACCAAATAATCAAAATTCTTATACTGTTAAAAGTTTAAAACATGAGCCATACTCTTTTGCATATTTAATTAAATGCTCTTTTGATGATTCCTTATCCAAGTTTGAGCTATATCGGGGCACTGATGCCGCCAAAGTTTTTGTGGATCGTATCGAGACAGATTTAAGGTTCCTTTATAATACATATTTGAAAGATATAAAACCAATGCACCATTTAACAGCCACTGAGCAACAAGAATTTGAAAATGCTACGACATGTGGGATATGTGAGCGATCCTTTGAGGGTAATGATGGTAAAGTTAAAGACCATTGCCACATAACTGGCAAGAAAAGATATGGTGCCGCACATTCCATTTGTAATTTAAATTATCAAATACCAAACTTTATCCCCATTATTTTCCACAATTTAAGTGGTTATGACAGCCACATGTTTATAAAGGAATTATGTCGATATGGTGACAAAATTGAAGTTATAGCTCAAAGTAAGGAGAAATATGTATCATTCACAAAGAGGATTTACATGCATGACTACATTGATCGAAAAACCGGGCAAACCAAGCGGAAAAATTTAAAGTTGCGATTTATTGACAGCTTTAAATTTTTATCAGCATCTCTGGAAAATTTGGGTAATGGTTTAAATGCTAATGAATTTAGAGAAACTCGAAAACATTTTGTTAACGATGATGAATTTAATTTAATGCGTCAAAAAGGCGTTTTTCCCTATAGTTTTATTGATTCTATCGATAAAATGAATAATCGCAATCTTCCAACAAAAAATGAATTTTATGATAATTTACGAGAAGAGCATATCAGTGATGAGTGCTATGTAAGGGCTAAAGAAGTGTGGCGCTTGTTTGCATGTAAGAATTTGGGTGATTATTCGGATTTATATTTAAAGTCTGACGTATTGTTATTAACTGATGTTTTTGAGCAATTTCGCGATACATGTTTAAAAGTTTACAAACTCGATCCTGCGCAGTATTTTACCCTTCCAAGTTTATCATTTGATTGTATGTTGCGCATGACCAAGGTGGAGTTAGAACTGCTAACGGATATTGATATAATTCATTTTTTCCAAAAGGGAATTCGCGGTGGCATAAGTCAGTGTACAGATAGAATGCATATTGCCAATAATTCATTTTTACCAAATTTTGACCCCAACGAGCCTTCTTCATTTATAAGCTATCTGGATGCAACAAACCTATACGGTCATAGTATGTCCCAAACTTTACCATTAGGCGGTTTTAGATGGCTCTCAGCAGGTGAAATACTTGATTTAAATATTTTGGCTGTTGACGATGATAGCCCGCAAGGATATGTTTTCGAAGTGGATGTTCATTACCCTGAAGAATTACATGATGCACATTCTGATCTTCCGTTCTTAGTAGAAAACATAATACCTCCTACCGAGACAGCAAAATTACCAAAACTAATTCCGAATTTAAACGACAAAAAGAGATATGTTGTTCACTATAGAACGCTAAAACAAGCCATCTGCAACGGTCTAATGGTAATGCAAACTCATAGAGTGTTAAAATTCGATCAATCTAAGTGGCTAAAGAAATACATTGACTTTAACACTGAACTGCGAAACTCAGCCACAACAAAATTTGGTAAAGACCTTTTTAAATTAATAATAAATGCTGTTTTTGGTAAGACCATGGAAAACGTGGAAAAGCGAAAAGACATTAAATTGATTACTCAATGGGAAAGTAGTCGCGGTAAAGTTGGAGCTAGGGCATTAATTTCTCGCCCGAATTTCAATAGCCGCTCCATATTTTCTGAAAACTTTGTTGCGATTCACATGGATAAATTAAAAATTATGTACAATAAACCAATATATATAGGATTTTCCATATTGGACATATCAAAAACAGTAATTTATGATTTTTTCTATAACTTCATTAAGAAAAAGTTTGGCAATAATGCTTCCCTACTTTACACCGACACGGATTCGCTTATAATAAAAGTGTCGACCGATAATTTTTATCGCACAATAACAGAAAACCCAAACATGTTCGATACATCAAACTACCCAGAAGAAAATAAGTTCAATATAGTTAAAAGTAAATCCGTATTGGGTAGGATGAAGGATGAATTTCCAGGTGATCCAATAATTTCTTTTTATGGCACTGGAGCCAAAGCTTACTATGTAAAATCTGTAGGCAACGAATTGAAAAAAGCTAAAGGGATTAAAAAGTGTGTTATCGAGAAAGAACTTTATCAAGATGATTACCGGAAAATCGTCGAACAAGGTGGGTTAATATTTCGAAAAATGAAAACCTTTCGAAGTGAATTACATGATGTTTATACGCAGGTTATAAATAAAGTTGCTCTGTCGCACAACGACGATAAACGTTATGTAATTCCAAATAGCACAAAAACGCTACCTTGGGGGCATGCAGACATAGAGTTTTTTAAGTCAGATCCTGAACGTAATGCAGAAAATTTATTGCGCGTAATACAATTGTTTTTATAAAAAAAAATTGCCCGCTGGAAAGTCCATATTAATAATATTTTAATTAACTGTTTTAGTAGTTTAAATGTAAAGTAGCTAAAATGCCATGTTTGCATTAGTAAGTGAAAGATGAAAAAAAAAGTGTTTATATGTAATATAACTGAAATTATGGAAAATAAGTAAATTTAAGAATAAAATAAGTTATTCAATTAGTTGAGACCCGAACGATCCGCTGTAGAAGTAGTTTCGTCCTTGGGAAGTCGTGACGTCAAGAAAGACCGAAGAGGGTAAACTTGTTGGCTGGGTTTGAGAAGTGGGGGTGGTCTTGACGTGTATAAAGTTAGGCGACGCACGAGCAGCGGATCAGTTCGCAGTTGTTGTACGACTTGTGTTAGTGGCGTTAAAGACCAAAAACAAAGTTAAAAAATGGAGAGTGACCTAATGTCTTTATTTAGTTTCGGTAGTGCGGCTGAAGAAGCAATGCTAGATGGGTTTGACCCCTCATCAGTGTTAACACCACGCACGGTGGAAGAATGGGTGTCGGAGCAGCGCAACTTGACCGAGCAGGGTGCGGAGGAACAGGCCGAGGACGCGGCATGTGCTGAGATGGTGGCGGAGATTTCTACCCGTCAACAGCAGGATCGTGAGTCGAACGTCGTCATTCTCAGCGACGTAATTGTGAAGGAGGCGAGTCCAGCAGCTGGTTGTGGTGGTGGTGGCGGCGGCAAACTAGAGAAACTTCTCAAGATGCCTACCTTGCGGAGTTTGTCACTGAAGAAGAAGCAGAAGAAAAATACCGCTCGTGTTCCGCCAACAGACCAACCAACTTCCTCCGCAGCGTCAACGGCCGAAATTATTGTCGTCGAGGGGGATGAGGAGACAGAGCACAGGCTGTCCTTTAAGAGACCCCAATCTCCGCTTGCAATAAAAGCGTTAAAGAAGCGACGGATTGAAAATATTGCAAGTGGGGAAGGCGAGCCTCAGTGGTTGGGTGAATTTACACCCAGCCAAAGGGACGCGCTTGCGGCAGCGTTGAAAGTGCGACAAACAATAATAAGTGAGATGGAACAAAGTGAAAGTGTAGTGACGGACTGCGATAGACAAATTTTAATTTTAAGGCAAAAGATGAAGGCGGCGCAGGAGAAAGTCGCAAAGTGCAAGCAGCGGCTTAAACACTTTAGCCACTTTCCCTACTCCGCCGAAATGTAATATATTGTTTAGCAGTTAGTTTTAGGTTTGTTGTTTAGAATTTAGAAGTAGATATTAGTAATGTATGTTGTGTATTGTTGTAAGAATTTTAATTTTAAAAATTAGTCAGTATGTATGTAATAATTGTAAATATATAAATATGTATATACTATATACTTGGAAATTAAAAATGTTGCAATAATAAAATATAAGTTGTTTTATTTAAATAAAGTTAGGATGTAGGATAACTAATTTAAAAGTCAACCACATGCGCAGCATGTAACTGTACATAGAGACACACATAAATAGACTAAATTATCAGGAAGAAAGCATTACGTGCACCTACTTAATTGGAATGGGTTCTTATTAATTTTTCTAGGTATTTGGCTTAACTTTATAGCAAGAAAATAAGAACTAAAATTGTTTGGGCCGCCCTAATGTATAAGTCCTCATTTTCAAATTTCATTTGTTGCATTAAATAATCCAGGTAGTACCATCATTGTTATAAACAATTTTTATTTTTGTAAGGCATTTCCCTTCATTTTAGCGACATGAAGTATAGAACTAAAAATGTTTAGCTTAGCGTAAAGTGCAAGTTCTCATTTTTTAATTTTATTTATTGCATTAGATAATCCAGGTAGTACCATCATTGTTATAAACAATTTTAATTTTTTTAAGGCATTTCCCTTCATTTTAGCGACATGAAGTATAGAACTAAAAATGTTTAGCTTAGCGTAAAGTGCAAGTTCTCATTTTTTAATTTTATTTATTGCATTAGATAATCCAGGTAGTACCATCATTGTTAAAAACAATTTTAATTTTTTTTAAGCATTTCCGTTCATTTTAGCGACATGAAGTATAGAACTAAAAATTTTTGGCCTGTCTTAAAGTACAAGTTCCCATTTTTTTAAATTTTATTTAGAGAATAAAAATTTTTCGTAGGATTCATATGGAAAATAAACCCTTATTTTTAGGGTGCATGGTACCGCCCCTATTAATAATTGCAATTTGTAGGAAAACTATAGATTTTAGCGAAAAAATGTATTTGGGAATTTTATAGAGAGAATTTTTGTGTTGATGAATCCAATTTTCAAATTAAAAAAATATTGAGCTTTAAAAACGGGGTTTTCAGCCAACCCTGTTTTTTGTAACTTTGAGACGGATAGAAATAGAAAAAAACGCGCGAACACGGGTCAAATATTTTTTAAAGCATGACTGGAAAAAAAATTTTTTTTTGGGAAAAACGTGAAAATTTCGGAAAATTGTAAGAAAGTTTAGAATTTGTTTCGAGGAAAACCGTCCACTTTAGGGAAAATTCTGTTAGGTAAAAATTTTAGAGTGCAACCGTTTCTACGGGAATCTTGTCATAAAATTATGAAAAAGGTGAGGAAAAAATTTGTACGGCCGATATAATTTCCCATTTTTTTTTTTTAATGACAAATGTTGACTTTGTGCGTCATTTGCAAAAAAACGATAAACGGAAGGGTAATAGCCTGTTTGGAAAAGTTGTAGGGGCAAGCTTTGTGAATAAGAATCCAATTTTCAAAATTCAAAAAGTAAATTTAAAAAAAAATGTTTTTTAAAAATTTTGTTTTTTTGCAACTTTGACGCCTCGCAGCGTCGGAACGGATAGAAATAGAAAAAAACGCCGCGACACGGGTCAAATATTTTTGAAAATATAACGGGAAAAATTAAAATTTACATATGATATGGGGAAAAATCTCAAAATTTTCAAGAAAATGAAGCAGATATCATATACAAGGAAGTAAAAAAGTGAAGTGGACTATCCGGAAAACGCTTGTTCGACCATCGGGGGAAGGGGTGGGAAGGAGGGAGTGGCGTGGTGGGGAGGCTAGGCAGGTAGTCGTGTGTCGGGCGAGAGCCCGACATATATATATAAGTCTCAAAGCCTGCGCAGTAGGGTTTAAAGCGCTAATTTTTTAAAAAACCGAAGAAATGAAATTGGAAATCGATTCTCCTTAATAAATGAAACAATTTTGCGCCATAAAATTTTTTTGTAAAATGTCTGTAAGTGCGCGAAAAAAATTATTTAAAGTTGAAAATCATGCGCAGACGCTATAATTCACAGTTTTGAAAATATTTACACAAAATAAAGGTGGGAATCGATTCTTCTCAATAAATGAAACAATTTTGCGCCATAAAATTTTTTTGTAAAATGTCTGTAAGTGCGCGAAAAAAATTATTTAAAGTTGAAAATCATGCGCAGACGCTATAATTCACAGTTTTGAAAATATTTACACAAAATAAAGGTGGGAATCGATTCTTCTCAATAAATGAAACAATTTTGCGCCATAAAATTTTTTTGTAAAATGACTGTAAGTGCCCGAAAAAAATTATTTAAAGTTGAAAATCATGTGCAGACGCTATAATTCACAGTTTTGAAAATATTTACACAAAATAAAGGTTGGAATCGATTCTTCTCAATAAATGAAATAATTTTGCACTATAACATTTTTTTGTAAAATGTCTGTAAGTGCCCGAAAAAAATTATTTAAAGTTAAAATACAAAAACTTGTTCACTTTGCATTGAAATATTGTATTTGTATTAAACACAATATGACACACTAGGTCACAACTAAACTACGATAAGTCTTTCTGTGGCCCTGAAAAGGGCCGGGTAGTGCAGGGTAGTTGTAAGGGCCTAATTCCTAGGCACCTCACCACGGGCAACCAAGATCGAGCGGGGTGCAGCTCGATAAGGCTGGGGGGGATCGGGAACGGCGGCCTGTGCTGGCCGTGGAGTTGTTGCCGCGACCGGTCTTGGTCTAGGTGCAGCACGTCTTGACTGCTGCGCAACCGGCCTCGGGTGGTGTGAGCACCATCTTCTTGTGCTCAACCGCAACCTTTTGCATGTCGCACAACACCTGCGACATAATCCCGAAGGGTCCATGTGTATGCGCCACTTGCTGCATTTCACACACTGCCGCCGCTCCTTAATTGCGGTAGGTTTTACCACCGCAAACTCCTTATTGGGGAATCTCTCCTGCAGATACTTCACGATGTTTTCCATGTTGAAGTTCGTGATGGAATGGTGCTCTCTTGGGGCGACTAACGTATTTATAGAGTAAAAAAGGGCTCACACATGCGCATTACGAGACCGCGCACATAAACAAACTAAGTTATAAGGAATTTTCCTACTAACAGATTAAAGCATGGATCCAATCGAATAGGTAAAATCATCATTCTCGCGGTAAATACATCAGTTAGTTGCAAGCTACGATGGCGGAACATCATTCAGATCTTTTTATTGACATACAGGGCTTTCAATGTTCTTTTGCATTTTTCCCAAAAGAATTAGCCATTTACGATGGCGTTCGAATATCAAATTATTTATTTAAAGCTCCTTTTCATAAAAATATGTTGTCTGTTGATGAGCTTAAGACTGTCAAATATGCCGAAGATTACCATGGACTGAAGTGGGATTCCGGAAATTTGGAACTCTGCGAAATTAATAATATATTGAAACATGTGTTGGATTTGTATCAAATACCCAGGATCTACGTAAAAGGAACACAGAAAGCAAATTTTCTTAAAAAGTTTATAAGTGAAAAAATTATCATCAATATTCCCTGTGAGCGACAACCGAAACTAAGTACATTTAAGAAGATTCCCGAGTGTTTTTTCCATAAAAGTGCCCAGGCCTGGCACTGCGCTGCATCCAACGTAAAATTATTATACAATTATAAAAACTGCTACTAATAAAAAATATATGATTATTTACTTGGTTTTTTTTTTTATTATTCGTTAGTAATAAATACACTTTCTCTAGCTAGCTAGCCAGCATTAATTTGCACCTAATTGTGATATAAAAATATAAATCATAATAAATTCCTAAATTTATTCAATAAAGAACTAGACTGCTCGAAAAAATAAAAGTCTGTATAAAACATATTATGTTTTCACATGTTACCAAACTTATACACTTAGCATGTAAATATCATATTTTTTAAACACAATATTGCACACAAATAAGTGACAACTAAACTACGAAGTCTTTTTTTGGTCCCTTTCGGGACCGAGGTAGGTGTGGAGGTTGGGGGTGTATCGATACTACTTGATATGTAACAATGGTTAAGTGAAGACTTAACTACTGTTACATACCAAGCAGCTCTCCGTCTCCATTATGATGAAGACAGGTTTACTGCAAAGCTTACATATGGTTGATGGCGGTTGCTGCTGCGCCTCCTCATTACTCCACGAGACATGTCGGATGATTCTTTCGGGGCTATAGTCCCGAACACGATACCACGAATCCCAGCATTTCACACATGCCACAGCGTCTCTGTCACCATAATAGTAGGAATACACCCAGCAACGCCCTTCAAAGTCGCGTTCAATTCCTTCATCAGCCATCGTAATGGTTGAAAGATTGAACCAAGTATGAGCTACATCAGTATTGTCATCGTTTTTATAGTAAAATTTCGTAGTGGGAATGGTAGTGGGGGTAAAATCAGTGTTGTAAACGACTTAACTATAAGTTTTGAGAGAAACAGAGGCACCATATGACAACGTCTCAGTTTCTGTACACCAGCCAAAGACCAATCTTTCATTGTGTACTAATATTCCGATCAACGAAATTGACATTTAACAACTAACTACGCTCAAGTCTTTATGTGGCCCTCCGAAGAGGACCTGGGGAAGGGGGTTGGGGTGGGTCAGGGTTCGGGCGGTCGCATAGGAAAGAGAATAGGACTTATCGTAGTCCTTCTACGGAGTGGTTGAGTCCGCAGGACCGGCATCCATATCATCTTCAAAATCCCACCAAGATGTGGAATCGGCTGAACCGCTAAAGTCATCGCTGACTTCTACCGGTCCCGCATCCGATGTGGAGTCTGCCGGTCCAGTGGTCTCAACATTTGCAACTCGCCTCGATGGTGGCGGTATGTTGGGTCGAGCAACAATTTCAGTCTCATCGCTAAACAGCGACGAGCCACAGCTTGCAGGTCCTTCTTGGGGTCGAGGAACATATTCAGTCTCATCGCTAAACAGCGACGAGCCACGGCTTGCAGGTCTTTCTTGGGCCATGTCCAAGATGTATATGAATTAATTGTGAAGCTGAACTAGTATTTATATGCTAACATTGTAGTGGGGGATAATAATATTTGAATGTTCTGTCATCGTTTATATAGTAAGATTTCGGAGTGAGAATGAGGGTTAAATCGGCGCTGTAAATGTCGTGCTAACTATGAGTTTTGAGAGAAACAGAGGCCCCATATGACAACGCCTCTGTTTGTGTACACCAGCCAAAGACCAATCTTTCATTGTGTACTCCAGCTCTAGCATTTAAGCAAACCATCCCCACTTCATGTTGAAATGAACATCGTTTGCATAAACGTTATAAGCTCTCCCAACTTGTCTTACTTGTAATAAAATTTACCTTCTATTACAAATAAGACAAACCCTTTGAGGTGTTATCAAAAACAACCTCGCATCACAAACGAAGCACTTCTCGTGGTTTCGTAAGTTCCTACCGATCCTATGCGTCGAATGTGTTTGGTAGTGGATATCCTCAGGTGTTCCATGACGAGCCGTGGCATAGCACGCCAAACACAACAAGTGATAACCACCAACACGCACATAGGACAACATGCGGCAGTAAACTTCACCCAGATGTTGGGCTGGAATATTAACATTCCGATTAACAAAGTTTATTCTTCGTTCCAATGGGATATTATTATTATTCTGCCCCTCATCACTAGCGAAACCTTCATCATCAGAGCTTGTTGCCATCGTGATGCTTGAGTTAGAAATAAAATAAACTTTGAAAGTTGTGCTGCTTTTATCTCATTATCCCCCACCTACTTTTACAAATATGCTAGCTATTTTGTGTGTTATGGCGTGTGTCTGTGTGCTTGCCCAATGGTATTATAAAATAAAACCATAGAAATACTAAATATCTAAGTTTATTATTATAATTATTATTATAAAGTTATAAAAAGAAACTACAAAACTTAGATTAAAATATAGATTTGTTAGTAACTGAACCGTTTAAGATATTATAACTTAAGAATGAGTCGTGAATAACCAACGCATAAACTTTAGTGTCTTTGGGAAATTTACTGGTTCGTGTTTCAAACTCCAATTTCACATCCACGGTGGACGATTTGATAGCTTCTGGCTGATGACTGCAATCAACGATGAAAATGGGGTTGTCAGGATAATCGACGAAATTTAACATTGGGTCGACCATTTCTCGTCCGTAGTAGCTACTTTGGAAATTCGCATAGGTATAGTAAGCTGTCGCATATAATTTTTTTCCAAATTCTAAATTCCACCGTTCATATGGGTAAACAGTAGAATTAAGGTATACTCGAAGGTCACTTATATTGGCTGCAGTAAACTGAGTGGCATCTTTGGCTTTATTGTCGCAATAAGTACTATTCTGAAACCCAATAATCAAATATCTCGGTTTTTCAAGACTCGTGCTAGTCCTTAAAGCCCACACGTCTGATGATGTTTGTCGTAAAGCAGGTAGTTCGTAAAGATCCCATTTACGATATGCCATTGGAATATTTGCGCTATTTACGCCTTTATTCATGCGAGACATTATCTTTAGCTTTTGACGATCATCTGGAATTATATGACGAATTTTCCATTCGATTTTATCAATACCAATGTCTGCTTCCACTTCGCCGACATAACAATTGGTAAAATTTCGAGCGATAATTAAAATAAGCTCTTGCTTAACATTAAAAATTCCTTTCGTATAATCCTCTGCAAAACCCATAAGATACTTTAGCGGGAGCTTTCCGGAAAATACATGGCTTGTGGCATCAACAAGAGCTTGATTATTTTCATTTAGACCCCATCCACAAACCATTAGAGAATTGTTTTGTAAGGCGCCGAAGGATGCCATCGTTTTCAGTGTTGTAGTAATACCTGGTTTTCGGACAACTGCGACTTGTTCACCGCCCATTTCATACCGAATTTCGTCGAAAAGAAATGCTATAGCATTATTAGATAAATAACATTTCTTTGTTGCATCTTTAGGTGTGAACTTTCCTTCGATGTATATGTAACTTTCGGAAACATCCAAGATTATGTCTTGAAAGTGCACAGGAATACGAATTTCATCAGAGTTCTTAAAGGTTGGTGAACCATATGGTTTATAAGTATGTTCCTGTAAACTTATTATGGAGTTCTCGAAGATGGGTTCGGTGAAAACCTCGATTTTTTCACTGGTAGCCGTCATTTTTTGATTTTCGTATTTTCAAACCAATTGATCGTAAAAAACTGTAATCTCCACGGGAAAGTTGCTGCTGCTGCTGCTGCTGCCGCCGATAAGGTGCTTTCGATCTAATGACTGGATTACGAATGAGCCTGGTTTGCCTACTTTGTTTACTTTTATTATGTTTAACTGAATCTTTCACAGTATGCAACAAACGTTGTTGAGTGTTAAAGCAGTAACCCATACTTATGCTATTTTCTTTAACTCCAATTTAATAATTATCTTCTCACCTCGAAAGTCAATCAGATCTCCGTCGTCATCCAAGATTCGCAGACTGATGTTGTCTATGAACTGACGTCCCTCTGGTATAATCGGCATATAAATAATATTCTGCGGCTCTTTCGTAATTTTATAACCTGCTTCAACGTCAATATCAAATTCAAATAGGATGTGGCATTTTGACGAGTTCAGGAATGCACCAGAGATTATATTACAATCCACCCGTATAATGCGTACTTTCATAATATCCACATTGTACACTGACTGATGCTTTTCATTTTTTTTAACACTTTAGCGTCAAACCCCAACATTTTGGCAATACTTTTGTCACCACGCAAATCAATGTCATACTTCGATTTCATCTCACATTTTAACGTATTATTGTTGGCTGTTAACGAAAATATTTCATCACTATCGTTGCTCTTTTAAAACTGTCAACATAGCTTGACCAATTTCATCAATTTCATATGCTCCTGGTGGAATGGTCAGTAGATGTGATATTTTTTCATCCTTCCTTATGTAACCAAAGGAGTTGTTGTTTTCATCAATGTTAAAAATTGAATTATATGTGTAAAATCCGACAAGTGCAAGACCATATTTACTTGTTGTACTCAGTTCAATGGGTGGATAAAAGTCGGCGCTTAACACGCTCGAGGATCCTGTTAGCGTGAATGTATGCGACATGACTGACGTTAAGTAGCTATCTGTTATGGTTTTTATTATGATTTGCAGCAGCTCAATGGGTTTAATACACTAGCGCTTTTTTTTTTCTTCTCATCTGATGTCGTGTTAATCGAATTTTCAGCTGTTATATTCACATCACTAATTTTGCAGTAACAACAAAATAATTTCCGAGGCAATGGCCCATCACCCACATCCTTGTTGGAATCGTCACTGTCGCTATTGTAATGTTCATAGCAAAACTGATATTTCATCATATCCTCGTCACTTTTCAGTTCATTTGACAGCTTATCCCAAACTAGAGCAATTTCATTTGGTGCCATCGAAATCATTACTTCCTTCGGAACGTTTTCTAATTGTTCGGCAGTCATTTTCAACAATCCACCCACATGTTTAAACACTTTAAGTGAGCGCAAGATCTTTGTGTAGTTATCACGTTCAACTTGTGACGTCAAAGACATAATTATTATTATTATTATTATTTTATATCGGAGAGAAACTTCAAACACAGATGGCCACACCAAACTGAATCGAATTCTTGCTGACGATCGTATGTATAGTAAATGTTTCTCGACGCGTTCGAACCTGTTTGCAGATATCTCACCAATTCGGTAGGTGGTGGCAAATCACCAAAGCTATCATAGTATGTTACTTCAGAGTTGACTTTTCGATATGCCACCCAATGCGTCCCTACCCCCGATGCGCTATCCAAATTAATAATCGCTGCTTCATACCGTCGGGGACCACGTGCAGGTAATGAATCTCGCATATAAACTCCCCTAAAGTGTGGTATCTTCAGTTTTAAAACATACTTTTCCAGATCGACATTTGATAGCGGTCTATTGGGTAGAGACTCAATTAGTTTTTTGACATATTCCTATGGTTCATAAACAATCCCATACCTGAACGATATGGTTTCAGATATAATCCATTTCCACGTAGTTTTAAAGTAGCACCTGTCTTTTCTGCATTTGCCTTCTTCACGTCCTTGATGGTGCGAACAATGCCTGCTACGCCACCTGCTAACGAGCCTAAGGCTGACAGACCAGCAAATATTGGTATTAATGGTAATACTCCACCAGTTTTAGGAATCGGAATAATTCTAGGCGTGCGGATTTTCGTTTACCACCTGCTGCTTTTACTGATTTACGGGCTGCTGTAACGGCTATTTTCGATGCATTTAGAATATTCATTTTCTTTCCACCACCTCTTAACAACTCTGCTCGAATCGGACGTCGAACAGCAGAACCAAAAGCTACTTTCTGCATACGCACCCGCTTTCCAACACGTCGCTTACCAGCTCGCCGCTTCCTCTTGGTAATTTTTGAGCGACTCTTCCTTTTGCTTGATGACACACCCATACCAAAACGCTGCTTTGTTTTCATAATATTTGTTACCAACCACGCAGCACTCTTTTCACCAACGCTAGCGTCTGCAGATTTCACTCGTTTCCAAGCACTTTGTTCCAACTCGTAATCTGCTCGGTGTCGCTCACTTATATCGTCTCTATTACGTAAGTAAGCTAAATCGTGCTTCTTACACGCCACGTCCAAAGGATTAATTCCTTGATCACCTCTTTTCACACGTTTAATCACTTTTGTTCCGGGACCGCAATACTGATAACCGGGGATATGCAGCTCCACCGGCAGGTTATTAATTAAGGAATTAACAATTCCTCTTCCAGTCTTAGTCTGTAAACGAGACGATCTACTTCGTCCGGTGATCAGCATCTGAATGACCATTTAAGTGAAAAGTTTGCTATAAGTAGTACCTATTTTTTCAATATGCGAATAGTACATTTGAAACAAAAATTTTCCATCGACAATCTCGACGAAAAAGTTGGATGTGGACATGGAGAGAGATTATTAAGGAAACACGGTCCTTTGCTTCCATCATCCATTCGTGGAATAATAATTGGACCTTCGAATTGTGGCAAAACCAATGTTATGATTTCACTACTTACTCACCCCTTGGGATTACGTTTTGAAAATGTTTATATCTACTCCAAGTCACTGTACCAACCAAAATATGAATATTTGAAGAAAATTCTTACACCCATTAAAGGTCTTGGTTATTATGCTTTCAGCGATGCCACGAATATCATGGAACCCTCAGATGCAAGACCCAATTCAATATTTATATTTGATGATGTTATGTGTGAGAAGCAGGATGTTATACGATCATATTTCTGTATGGGACGTCACAAAAATGTGGATGCCTTTTATTTGGCTCAAACATATTCGCGAGTTCCTAAACAGCTTGTGCGAGATAATGCCAACTTTATTATTATGTTTAAACAAGATGAAATGAATATGAGACACGTATTTTCCGATCATGTATCACCCGACCTGAATTTTACACAATTTCAGGAAATGTGCTCGAAATGTTGGGATAATAAATATGGATTCTTGGTTATCGATAAAGATAGTGATGTGAATTCGGGAAGATATCGCAAGGGACTTGATAGCTATATATTTGTTTAACAATGATGAATGCATTCATTTCATTGCTGTTCGGTAGTTTGTCAACACCATGAATGAAGAAATTGACTTAAAACGAAAACTAGTGGAAACGACCAATGCTGTTCGAAAAAAATTTAAACAATTCAAGGCGGCGAAGACACAAAGTGCGCTCGACTTGGATAAATTTTACGAACCAATCACTAAACCACTAACATCTATATCTAATGTAGTAAAGCAAAGCCAGCAGCAGCAGCAGCAACCCAAAACCCAAGGAAAGCAATATAGTCGTAGTACTAGCACAATGGAGGAGCCTGAGGAAATATCCGATCACATATCATCATTTCAATCGTCTACACCGCGGATAAGCCGAAAAGCTCACATCGATACAACACCGAAACGTGATACCAATGTTACATTGTTTGAGACACCTTCCCCTTCAAGTTATACAAGTTCACCACCACTCGACAAGATTCAAGCATACTTAAATGGATTAAAAAATAAACCATCCCAATATGATACCATTTATGGTGTACATTTCGGTAAAAAGCCGAATAACCTTAAAAGATATATTGGTAACCTAGAAGTGCGTTTTCCAAATGGCAAAATTACTTTATATAAAAACGGAAAAAATGTTGCTGTATTTGATGGAACGCCTCAACTTTACGATTTGCTTTTTTTAAGAAATCCACCATTCCTAACACAACACGATAAAACCTATGATGGTGTGCTACAGAAATACAAGGAAATTTTAGAATTAACTAGTGCAGCATATGAAAATTATGACAAAAATAAGGGTCTACGAGAAACCAGATTATTAAAATATTTGTATATTATAAAACCCCTACTGATGCCTTCGAGCACTAAATCAGGCGGCGCTGTTGTAAAAAATAACATCGCTAAAAAAATAAAAATACCCAACAAGAAACTACTTTCTTCCAAATCACCTCAATACATTTATTGGAATAAACCAAAGGAGTTGGTTGATCGCTTAAGATTGTTGTGGAGTTCAAAATTAGCTGGTAATACTGGGCATGACAATGAGATTATGTCAATTGTTGAGGAACTTCGCGAAGAACAAATAATATATTAAATTATGTACCTTGTTTCCTTTGCTCAGTGTCTAATGAGACGTGTTCGCTTCGCTACAAAATATGAAGGCAAGCAGGGGAAAAATTGGAATTGTTAATGAACTGCACCGGACTGCTAGAAAAAACTTTATTAGAAGGCGGACGATTATTAAAGGATACAAGGATTTATGGCAAATAGATTTAGCTGAAATGCAACAATATGCTGATGAAAACGATGGTTATCGCTACATCCTTGTATGTATCAATTGTTACTCCAAATTTGTGTACACCAGAGCAATCAAAAACAAGACCGGCGCTGAAGTGACCAATGCAATGAAGAGTATAATTGAAGAGGCATCGTATACACCAGACAATTTACAAAGTGATCAGGGAAAAGAATTCTATAATAGTCGCTTTCAAGCCCTTATGAAAAAATTTAATATAAATCATTATTCTACATTCAGCACGAAAAAGGCGGCAATTGTTGAACGTGTGATAAGAACTTTAAAAAATAATTTATATAAGCAATTTTCAATTAGAGGTTCCTACAGGTGGGTGGAAATTTTAGTATCAGTAACAAGTGTCTATAATAATACAATACATCGCACAATTGGCATGAAGCCCAGAAATGTGCTAGAAGATACACAAATTAGGGCATACGATTATTTAAAGGTTAAACCGAAAAAATATAAATTTCGTCTTGGCGATATAGTTCGAATCAGTAAATACAAAACCATATTTGAAAAGGGGTATACACCTTCATGGTCAACGGAACTGTTTAAAATTGTAAAAAGTAACATTACCAATCCACCCACCTACATACTAGAATCGTTAGAAGGTGAACCGATTAAAGGTAGTTTCTATGAAGCTGAACTGCAAAAGACAACCAGTCCAGGTGTTTATCTGGTTGAAAAAATTCTTAGAAAACGTCAGAAAAATCACATTGATCAATTGTTTGTAAAATGGTTGGGTTTCCCCAATCAATTTAATTCTTGGATAGATAAGTCTGATATTGTATAAACAGCTTTGTATTTCCTATTACAATTATTGTATCAGTTGAATGATAAAATAAACATGTAATTTAAAACATATGAATTTTATTTATCAGTATATATTGCTATCATTTTAAAAATTGTTTTCATTGAATTAATAACCATGAAGAGCGTAACATTTGATGAAGAGAAAAATATTGTCCACCAAACATTTGTTTGGGCGTTTGCATATCGAGAAGCTCGAAAGAGCGACTTTCAACAGCTAATGCTTGATAGGTACCGTTTCCAACGGCGAATAGAGAAAATCAAAACAACTTTGGATATGATTTTAGAAAGTAATTTTAGAAATAAAATTGTTAATGAACGATTTATTAATTTATAATATAATTATAAACATAATATGAAGTACTAAAAAATGTTTTATTCACATTTAAGCAATAATACATAATGACCAAAAACACTTAGGGACTATAACCAAATTGTCTAAGTTCACTTTCACTAATACATATGGTCCGGAAAAATACTTCTTCATCACTACTTTTTTAGCGCATATACTAATCACTTGAAGAATCGAGTAGTGCATTTGGTAGCGACGACGTTGGACTTGACGATGACGGCTGCGGTGATGGCGATTCTTCCATTATTTCATCTTCTTGACTTGAAGAGGTGGACGTATCAGTATGTTGTTGATGCCCACCACCTAAGATAATGGGACTTTGAGGTTGGTCAGCAGGTACAGATCCTCTATTGCTCTCGTTTTGACACCAATTACATAATCCCATTGTCCCACTTAAAAATTCCCAATGTTCACAATTTGAACACATTTGACGACCATTGATTGAAAACGGATACACTAATGTTGTTTTACTTTCCATATTGTAAATGATTGTGAAAGCAATGCTACAAATGAACTAAGTCACCATAATTTGGATACGTGTAGTTATATATAACAGATGACCTTCACGTGTGACCTCTCTCTCTTGGAGTGACTTTTTATTTATCATGATAAAACCTTCTGTCTACTTTCCGAATGTAAATTCTGGATGAAAATTTTTAACAACTTTTTCTTTAGTTTTCTGTACTTTCTCCTTTAAGTTATTTATTTCTTCATTCAATACAGCGAATCTCCGAGAAATATCTGTATTCAATCCTATGATTTTTCGCTCAAAAAATTGTATAACATCCTTACTAATTTCGTCAGCAACTTGTATGCGCAGATCTGATAATTTCTTAACAATTACAGCAGTTAGTTGTATACGCAGGAGATCACGTTGAGTGAGAACATATTCTTGAGTAGCAGCATCATTTGGTTTTTTAGGTGATGCAACATTCTCTAGGGATTTTCCTTGCATATCATACTGATCATCGAGAGTAAGCCTGAATCCATTTCCAGATGGTCCACGTAAAAACCGACATTTTTCATTGGTTTTCTTACGTCCAAACTTATCAACTGTGCTGTTACTTCGACTCATCCTCAAATTAAACTAAACTAATTTGCTATTTTACCTTCTACTTATATAACTTCATAAGGTTTTCATCTTACAAACTCTTATATAGGGTTTGTTATGTTGGGAAAAATAAAACAATGCTTTTACTACAAACAATTTATTTCCTATTGGTTTTATTTATATATTAAACCATAACATTTATTTTTAAACATGACCATTATTTATAATAATACATACATACATTTATATATTATATTATATATTATACTGGTTTATGGAAATATAGTTCAGAACGTGTTTTTACAAATAAAAGTTGTTCCAATAATTAATTTTACTTTTCTTGATCTTCTACTTTGTCCATAATTTCACAACCATTTGCGCCATCGCTGCGGATGACTACACCATCTTTTACGATATAAGTAATATCGTCGGGATCCACATAATCAACCAAATTAAATTTTGTTACCAAATCACTTGGTAGATCTGGTATATGAATGACAAACTTGGCAAGATCATTATCAATCATTTCAGCACAAAATTGACTTAGGTTTATGGATCCGTAGAGATATTGTCCACATAGATGCGCACCAGCCATAAAATTGATTGCATCACGCACATACTTTCTGTACTGACAGCCAGTTGAATCCAAACAGGAACCATCAAACATCGAAAACTGTAGTATATCTTGAGCCATACGTCTTAATTTGCATGCTAACCAACTTATATACGTATCTTGTTTTTCAACAACATTGTCACACATCTACAATAGAATAATGAGATTGTGATTGTGTTTTATGATACTAGGTATAACACTTTTATTACATTATCAATTAAAATTAAAAATATGATAAACTATAGATTAAAATATTCTCTACACAACATTGTTTACTCTAAACACCCAAAATTTATTAATGCTTTAGTATTACCCCCAGAAAATACATGTGAGCTTTGCCCCAAATATGTTAGGGTAAATTTATCATTTGATTTATTCATTATGTCAACAGTTGCCTCTGATAATGTTTCAGCAACACGCTTGGGTAAGAAAGTTTGAAATGTTAATTATGTGTTGTATCATACAAAGTAACAAGAATACTTTTACCAAAACGTGTTGAAACAAATGATATCTGTTTTATAACATAAATTTTCCCACCGTTAGTGTTGAAATTTTTCGGTGCTCAAGAAATTCAACATCTTTGTTTATCATATTATTAATTTCAGCAAAAGTCTGCTGTGAAAGACTCATTATTAAAATATGTAATAAAATACCTTTAATAACTTTCACAAAACACACCACAAACACAATTCTTCTATTTCAAGGCAACAACAAGCAATGCCTGTATGACTATGGTCTTCCTTTCGAAAGAGCTCCATATTTATAATATCCAATTTCAAAGTCATAGGAGGGGGAATATTACCAGAAACAACGCATGCTCAAGGTCAAGGTGATTTCTTGAAAGTCAAGGTCAAGCTACTCAAGGTCAAGGTCAAGTTCAAGGTCAAGTTCAAGGTCAAGGTCAAGTTCAAGGTCAAGGTCAAGGTCAAAGTCAAGGTCAAGTTCAAGGTCAAGGTCAACGTCAAGGTCAAGTTCAAGTTCAAGGTCAAGGTCAAATCCAAGGGCAAGTTCAAAGTCAAGGTCAAAGTCAAGGTCAAGGTCTCGGGTTAGGTCAAGGTCATCCAAGGTCAAGGTCATTCGGGTTAGGTCAAGGTCATCCAAGGTCATTCGGGTTAGGTCAAGGTCATCCAAGGTCAAGGTCATTCGGGTTAGGTCAAGGTCATCCAAGGTCATTCGGGTTAGGTCAAGGTCATCCAAGGTCAAGGTCATTCGGGTTAGGTCAAGGTCATCCAAGGTCATTCGGGTTAGGTCAAGGTCAAGGTCATAAAAAGTGGAGGGGGGATCCGCAGTTCTCTCAAACTTTGACTACTATCCAGTAAACGATTTTCTTGTTTAAACCTGCTGTTCGTGTTTACTTTTCAAGCAAAGTTTTACATGGCGCTGCAAACGCGAGACTACCAACCACGGCTGTCTGAGCAGTATCGTCAGTAAGGAATACAGTTGCCTAGTTGGTTAATACAAACCATTGGTGTGTCCTGCATATACAGGGTGTTCATTTGAAAACTTCCCACCACGGATTTATCGAAAACCACTGATTAAAAGAAAAAACGCGGAGACACGTCAAAAGATTTGCCCAAGAGGACAACTTTTTAACCAAAAGCTACGTCACCCCCTTTTATCCTCTGCCTCCCGGGGTCATCCCCTTAAAAATTTTAAATGACAAGTGGTATCAAATAAAAGCTTGCTTGAAAGGTCTTTTAAAGTGCTTTATTTTGACGTTTGATTTTTTAAAATCGGTCGATTCGTTTTCGAGAAAAGTAGAAAAATCTATATTTATCTTAATTTGTTCAGATAGGAAAAAAACACACGAAAATATCACTTTTTATTTCAATAAGTGTTCAAAAACCAACATAAACAGCAATTCGGAAGATTAGACGTGGCAGCAACCAAATAACAACCCGACTTTTTTTCAGCCATCTATTTATAAACACAGATAACATGGGCGAACTGTATTTATTCTTATACCTGTTTAGTTTTTTATAGTTGCTAAGGAAAAGAAAGAATTTAATTTGCTGTCAGTTACCTTTGTGACAATCTTGGGATAGTGAAAATTAATTTATTGATTCAGATTTTACTTCCAAAATGGTTTACACACTAGCCGAAAGAGTGGAAATAATTCTAATTTATGGTGCCCAAAATCAATGTGCTCGGTAAACTGCCGTCACATTTAACGCCAGACATCCGGAAAAGATAACTTCGCATAGGTATGTTTTGGACCTTGTTACTAAATTTACTCAAACTGGATCTGTTGCAAATAAAAAACGTACTCATCGTAGAGTTTTGGATGAAGCCGCTCAAGTTGAAGTTTTGGGTCATTTTGGCATAAATCCTAATACTTCATTACGCAAAATTCTTGATGCGACTGGTATTTCATTAGGCTCTGTACACACAGTTACTAAATTACATAAATTTCATCCATTCAAAATGAAAATATTGCAAGAGTTAACCGAAGATGATTTCGATAGGCGAGTTGAGTTTTGTGAACAAATGACTGCAGCGATTAATGATAATACCATTCATGTAAAGAATATCTGCTTCAGTGATGAATGCACATTTTATCTAAATGGAAGTGTTAATAAGCATAACTGCAGGTATCGGAGCAATGAAAATCCTCATGCTTTTGTAGAAGGGCATACTCAGTACCCCCAAAAAATTAATGTATGGGCAGGAATTTTAGGAAACAAAGTGATTGGGCCATTGCTTATTAATGGGAATTTAAATGGAGGCATTTATTTAGATATGTTGGAAAATACCATCAATCCGCTTATCACTGAAACCATTGAAAACCAAATCAAAGACGGTGAAAACCCTATACTTGATGAGGCTGAAATATATTTCCAGCCTCCTCACTATGTTCATCCGGTTCGGCAATGGCTAGACGACGAGTTTCCAGATAAATGGATAGGGCGAAGAGGGCCTATAGAATGGCCTGCTAGGTCTCCTGACTTGACGCCATTAGACTTTTTTCTATGGGGCCATTTGAAATATATTGTGTTCACTCCCCAACCTGAAAGTTTGGATGCACTTCGTCAACGCATCATCGAAAGCTGCCATGATCACCCACAACATGCTTTTGAAAATGTCCGTCAGGAATTTGAACATCGCCTATATCATTGTTTGGCCAATAACGGGCAACATTTTGAACACTTATTGAAATAAAAAGTGATATTTTCGTTTGTTTTTTTTTCTATCTGAACAAATTAAGATAAATAAAGATTTCTCTACTTTTCTCGAAAACGAATCGACCGATTTTAAAAAATGAAACGTTAAAATAAAGCACTTTGAAAGACCTTTCAAACAAGCTATTACTTAATACCCCTTGTCATTTAAAATTTTTAAGGGGATGACCCCGGGGGCAGAGAGTAAAAGGGGGTGAAGTAGTTTTTGGTTAAAAAGTTGTCCCCTTTGGAAAATCTTTTAACGTGTCTCGGCGTTTTTTCTTTTAATCAGTGGTTTTCGATAAATCCGTGGTGGGAAGTTTTCAAATGAACACCCTGTAGATGGTATCCGGAGGCAGGGTTGAATCATGCTGGACTTCGGCCCTGTTGGCAAAAGAAATTACATTCTCTGACGACAATGTGAATAATATTTTAAAGCGTTTTTACGTTTCGTGAAATATCTACTACTTCAACAAAATCTTCGTCATCAATTAATTTCAATAAATAGTAGTATAGTCACCGTATACGAACATACGGTGGTATAGTATAGTAGTTTAGCCATGCGTTTCAAATTCTTTTTTTGTCCGGATAAATGGGAATACTGACAGAAAATATTATTTTGAGAAGTTAACAAATTTATATTTCTTAATAATTCTGAGGTTGGACATCTATCATGAAAGTGATGGAAGCCGGAGAACCGAGTTTGAGCCTAGAATATTCGTCGCTTAACTTGAATTGCCAAATTAGATGAAACTGAACCAAGTTTAGCGTTGAACTGGCAACGGTACATGATATATTAGCTGAAAATATTAGCTATAGGTTCTGTAGTTTAAGCTTTAAATTGAATTTAATCTTGCATTGTACAACCAAGCATTATACTTATAGGAAAAAAAGACCTTACACAACATAGGAAGATAGGTAGAACGGTATGTTTTAAATTATGGTTGACTTCGTCAAATAAATTCGGCCCATCTATCAAGTTTTTACACAACATATATTACTGTATTCTCTACGCTACTGAATATATTTTCTTTTGCTCGTACGTAAAGAAAATCCATTATTTATAGACATTTGGCAAGTGAGGGCTGGGTCGTTGATATATAGCGGACAGTCAATTCCATTAAATTGACTGGTCACACTGAATTTCAAAGGTCACTGGTTTGCCGAAGGACCATCATTTACACTGCCCTAAAAGAAAAAAGAAGCAGATATTAGAATATAAATATTAAAAGAAACAAATAGAGGGAAGAAAAAACCTTTGCTTTTAAATTAATTTTGCAATGATTTAAAATAACTTGTAAGAGATAATTATTGAAACGAAGCAAATATATATTTGGGTATGTTTATATAGTCAGTTTATGTTTATATAGTAGTTATTAGGCAGAAAAGTAAACCACCGTGCAATCCCCAAAACAAAATTAATGAAACAAATATCAAAAGAGTTACTGAATATAAATACCTTGGACTAACTATCACAGATAATCTATCCTGGAAAAACCACGTAAATGGTGTGATAAACAAAATAGTTCCTATGTTGGGCTCTATTAGAAGATGTGCTCACCAACTCAATAAAAAATCTGGACAGCTTCTCTACAACAGTTTTATAGAGCCACATATGCGATACCTAATGCCCTGCTGGGGAAATACATCTACTAGACAGTTGAATCAGCTCCAAAGACTACAAAACAAAGCGATTAAAGTGATATTCGGGATGAATTACTACACGCCCAGTGAGGAAATATATAAAAAAGTGACATACCTGAAAATAAATCAATTGAAAGTATTTGAACAAACCAAACTAATACATGATATACAAAATAATAAACTTAAAACCAGTGTAAAACTACAAAATAACAGACAATTCTACACATACAACACAAGAACAAACCATGAATTAAGAAATTCATATGCTAGAACTAAAAAGGGACAGGACTCACCAATATAGAAGTATACAGGAATATAATAGGATTCCACAAAGAATACTCCATGGAAATACCAAGAAACTGACGTGCAATATTAAGAAATATATAAAGGAAAATAGAGTATAGACATTTAAGTGGCAGGATAAAGAAATATAAACTACATTTTTTTGCCTTTCGGAATAACTTTATTTGAATGTTAGTAATTATACCATACAATTTGTAGGCCTCGGTGCCAGTTTTATTGTAAACTGTTTTGAGGTCAATAATAAATTATTATTAAAAAATTGTCAAAATCGTCAGAAATATATCCGTAATACAAATAATGTTCTACTCCTGTCACTTTTGCTATGTGCTCAAAATGTTATTTCTTCCGATTCGGATCCGAAGAAACGGGCTCATGGGACACGCACATTTAATTTGTACGAAAACGAGAAATTTTTGGGCTTCGGATCGTCGGAATTCATATGCATGGGACTTACGCTTAAAGGTGAATTTTCATGCATACGAAATACGACGGTCCGATATCCGAAATGACATTTAATTTCGTCCGAAATTCTTGCCAATTTTCATGGCACCGTTTCTGTCTATCCGAATTTTGTCAATTAGGTAATCCACCGATGTGTCAAATTCCTATTTGCCCCCCACGGCCATAATAAATTCGTTCCACAGAACTCAAAAACAATCAACGAACAATTCAATATGGCTGTTGAAGGCAAATATGTGGCAAATATACATGGATGCAATGCTTAGTTTACAGTGGAGCCCTGTGCGCTTTAAAATCCTAAAAATCAATTATTCGCCGCCAAACTGATTAACTTGTTGGTTAGACCGTTTGGTTTGCTTTCTAACGGCCCGTAAGCGCATCTCCCTTATCTTACGGTTTTATGTGTCTGTTTAAAACTGCTTTTATCGGATTGCTTTGCTTAATAATATTTAACTTAACCTACTCTATATTTAGCTCTGTTTCACTATCACTATCGTCACTATATTAGTTTAGGCATAGATGGTATTATAATATTGTAGATTAGTATTTTTGTATAAATATTAATACCTATTTAATTACATGATTAAAATA
Organism: Polydrusus tereticollis; assembly: GCA_963920685.1. NCBI lineage: Eukaryota > Metazoa > Arthropoda > Insecta > Coleoptera > Curculionidae > Polydrusus > Polydrusus tereticollis. The sequence continues at coordinate 189,352,417 of OY987326.1, forward strand.
AAGATACTTACCTATTATTTTATATTTGTTGTTTTGTTAAAAATAGCTAACCTAAACTATTGAAATTAGTAGGTAATCAGGACCTGTACCCTTTCAAAAGGCACTTATTTATGGCTGTGTTTAAATTTTATTGCGGTCGGGAAATCAACGAATTATTGTGGAATGAAGCATACGTGTTTCTTAAATATCTTTAGACTATTTGGCTAATTTCCATATGTTTATTTTATACAGGATGGAAAATAAGTCAGATAAAAATTTACAACTTTTAACCAACCAACTCTGGCGATGTTTTTTAATATTTCGTTTTGTGATGTTTTTGACCGGCTTTAGTCTATCACCAGGTATCCCAATAAATTATGTTTGGCTTGAACAAAACTCATATTAAAAATCAAAACCCTTAAGACTCAAGAAAACGAAACCTTTTGAGTCAGTAAACTGAAAAGATTGGGATTGACAATAAGTAATATTTTTAGAGTGTCAGCCTTGCACGCTTAAATATGTAATAATATAAAATCTAAGTCATTTTATAAAAGTATTTATCGTTAAAGGTTGAAGGGCTCGCCCATGCCCTCCATAAGTTATACCCCTTAAAGCTTAACTGTAACTAGAAAACCCATAATTGATTTATCGACGTAGCGTGTCCAAAACACCCGTTCCCCCAACAAACAATTAATTTCGAAAAATATGAGAAAATGGGCGCGGGCCATGCTCTATTCGCCATAACTCTTGGCCATCGCCTTTCCCCAGTTCAATTACTTATTAAACATAATTGATTTATTTCGTTTGGGCTGCCATAATTCTAATTGATTTGGATTGGAGAGTGTCCGGAGTGAATTAAAATTTATACCATTCGGTGGCCTGCAGTATTAACTTTTCATTGGGCCCAATATACAGTAAAGTTCTTTACAAACGAGCCGTAGAGTTTTACACGATACACATTAAATCTTATTCTAGACACTTTAATTGAATAAAAAATTCAAGTACAGTACAACCTCTGTTTGCTATTTGCTTAATTTCTAAACTAATCCAAACTTATTAATTAAGAAATATTAATATTAATTGTAGAATTTGTAACATTTCCAAACGATATCGATGAAGGAAGTGTTTCACTATCCGATGAGACACAAGAATTGAAATTTACAGATTTACTAAAACATGAGGTTCTCTCTGCATATTCTTCTACACCATTTATTTGCTTTGCAATTCCTATTTTATTTTGCATCGAATTTTCAATATAGCCCTCCGCAACACTGGAGGACTTCCATCCACCATGTCTTTTTAAACTCATGATATTTTTCCAAAAGTATTTATACCCAGTGGTTGGATAGCGCATCTTCCTTTTTTATATGCAATAAATAACCGTGTATGGGCAGTATGATTGGGTCTAAGTGCTCTATACTTCTTGAAAATTGAAATATTATTAATTTCTGATGAAAATCCTTCCACGTAAACCACGAACTGTCGATCCACATGTGTCCTTGTATCCAGGAGAGTTACAACAAAGTGGGTTTTAAATTCCTTAATATCTTCAATTTTCATTTTACATAACTCCACTCGGCGACATGCCCCAGCGATGCCCACAATGAGTACCACCTGAAACAAGCAAATAAGTTGTTATTTAAAAGTAGTTCTCATCTGTTGCCGTAACAAGGAATTTTACAACCTCATTCTTGGAGAATGCCTTTGATTTCTTAGCTTTGTATCCCACAGACTTCCTTTTTAAATATGCCATCAGTTTTGCATACCTGCTTATGTCGACATTATTTTTGATACTTATAGTAGATCTGAGCATTAAGTAATTACCCCATAAAGAGGATGATTTACTGTCCTTAAATTTATCCACAAAATAGGCAAGCATCACATCTTCACTAATTGCTTTAACTTTCTTTGATGAACACCAGTCCATGAAGAGCCCATATTCCTTCTCATATCTATGCCGTGATTTATCCGGCAATAATTAAGGGTAGCTGCTTTAGCAATGTCCAGAACTTCCTTCGGAATTTCATCATCACTGCTGCTACTGACTTCCATTTAAGGGACATAAAACACACTTTCACGAAATTGTTACAAAAATAAGTATCGTTTATTCCGTTGTCAAGTTTTACATCTGTCATATAAAAATTAACTATTAAATTTCTATAATTTATTTCCCTAGCAACCTGATGTTAATGCATTGTTGATAACGACTAGGCACCTACGGGGTAAACTAAAACAGTGCTCTTTTATAGTTTCTAATATTGGTACCCTAAAACATGCTTGTAGATAAAATATCGTACAATACATTTACGGTAGGTGTCTTTACCGCATTTGTGTGATTTACCAAACTCGCCTTCGGCTCGTTTTGTTAAACATCACGCACATACGGTAGAGACGTACCTACCGTACTTGTATTGTAATATACTATTACATCTGATGACTGTCAGAAATTACAGAGAGACATAGATTGTGTTACGCAATGGTTTAGAGAGTAGAATGTCATGAAAGTGTCAATTGTGTCATGTGATATCTTTTACGCGGAAAATGAATTATATTGTGTATAAATATACCATAACTGACTCTATAGTGGTAAGGAAAAAAGAGTGTAAGGATCTTGGAGTGTGTTTACAATCAACATTGAAATTTAACAGTCATTGTCAGACTGTAATAGGTAAAGCATACAAAGCCCTGGGCTTTGTAATTAGGAATTCAAAAATGTTCAGAATAGATACCATTATTAAATTATATTATAACGCATTAGTCCCCACGTGGTCCCCACAAGCTCAGTCTGTCAGTAATGACATTGAAAAGGTGCAAAAAAGGTTCCTTAGATACACGTGAAGCAGTTTAATATATACCCTTATATGATATCGTGCTCAGTATGTTTAAAATAGAAAGACTAAGTGATAGAAGATGTATGCACTGTATTTTGTTTGTTTTTTGTATTGTAAATAATGTTAAATACTAAGACTGCGGTTTGATCAATAAGATTGCTTTTAATGTTCCTAAAATTATGCTTAGGCTTATGCAACCTAAACTGTTCTATATTAATCCTCTGCTTTGTTCACCTTTGAATCAGATGCTGTGCGAATGCAACAAATTCATCCACAGATACAATATAGATATATTTAATACCTCGCCCTAGGCCATAAAAAATTGTTTTAAATCACTTGTAATGTAATTTTAAGAGTTTTAAATGTTACTGTTTTTGTTTCGCTTTTTTAGGTGTATTTAGTTTTAGTTTAAGTATGTACCTGAACTTATCAGTTGGCACTCTTACATTGTAATTACCTTTTGGTGTTATGTTTGAGGATAAAATAAATAAATAAATATAAACATTAATGATAATTCTAAAGAAATATAGGTACACAAACTAATTATTTTATTGCAGACAGATTCATTCAATTTGCTTTAAAGGCTGATAAATCGGTTGTTAACATTAATTTTGTTCTGAACAGTTTTTCTGTGTTTTGGGACTAACGTGAATGATACAGAGAATGAAGCCAGATGACTCCATCTCGTGGTGCTGGTAAATAACACCAATTTCTAAGCATACCTGCGCCCTCTGACATGGACTTATCAAGCCACAAATATCAGAGGAAAACCTGCAAAGACAGAACGTCACAATTACAGGAGTCCTCGCTCAAACCCTTTTCAACACTAACGTGAATATTTGAAGATGTCGGGAAAAAGGAAATGTCTTCCTTTAAGCGAAAAAATTGAAAGAATCGAGGAAAATGAAAAAGCTGGTTTAGGTACCAGGAAATTCGTTGAAAAATTTAAAGTGGGTAAGACACAAGTGACTATGTTGCTTCAAAATAAAGCAAACGTTAGAAATCGGTTCAAGACGGTGGCAACGGTGAACAAAAAAGAAAATTTCCCAAAAGCGAAGGACTGGCAGTGGACAAACTTGTTTTTAACTGTGAAGTGCTTTATTGTCCAAGAGGTATAGTAATAGATAAATCTTATTGAGAAAGCATGACAACTTACACAACTGAGTTACGATACATGACTAAAAAATTAGGAGTAAGACATCAACAATGAATACATAATAATAGAATAAGGTACAATCGAGAGTTTATCACACGTTATAACTTCATAACTGAAGTACTTGATTAATATTAAATATTATTTAAGTAAGATTATATAGGTACAATTTTGTTGAAAAAATTCGTCTATATTATAAAATGCTCTTGACATTAGCTTGGTCTTTAATTTCTAACAAGACAGTTTAAGATTTTGGCTATTTCTTATCTCCAAGCTCATGTGGTTATATATTATCTTTATGCCATTATAAATGAAGGAGTCCCTAATGAGGCTCAGGAGAGAAATTGTTATTAGGAGTATATTGTCCGTCTCTTCAATAGTGGAGAGGTCAGACGATATATCAGTCAAGAGTTAATCTTCATTTCGATTTCCCCATGCCACAGACGCATCATCTGAGAAAGCCGAGATGAAGCCAGATATGCTAAGCTAAAGAAGATCATTTATATAGATCAAAACTAAAGTTGGACCCAAGACTGAACCCTGAGGCACATCGCATAAAATACGTTGTTTACTATATGACACCCTGTTCAAAGAAACAAACTGATCATGTTTCGAGAGAAAAGATTGAATCCATTCAGAAGCGATTCCCCGAAAGTCATAAACTAAGAGTTTTATACCTTCTGGAAGAATCGGACTATCCCTTGGATGGTGAGTCATGCGTGTCGAGGTAAATCATAGGACGATCTTTAGAACGATATTTTCTTATCGATGTTATATACTCATGACGCCATTTTTGTAGAAGCCCATTTTAAACAAAAATCTTTAAAGGCTAGTGATGCTACAGCTTATTTGGGGTTCGTCATTAGTGAGCCATTGCTTCAGAGCTTATAATGTAGGTACGCGTTGCTCTTCGTACATGGTGTAGACTTCTCACACTATCAAGTCTTTGTCAGCTTCGTCGACACATTTTTTATTGGAACCGACATCTTTACGCTAAAGTAAAGAACTATAAAAGTTTTTGCAATGTTCCTAGCATCAAGAGATACATGGTTTTTCTTCACCCAAAACATTTGAAGAACGTTTGTTGTCAATGTTTTTCTACCGACGCCACATGATGCTGATTTATACGTATAATTTAATATTTCGTAAAATGATATTGTAATACAACTAAACACTTTCCGTGAGAAATAAAGACTGACATTCAATCTCTCAAAATACCTGCTATATAGAGATTTATAAACATTATTATAATCCGGCCCAGAAAATGAATACTGGGAATTCACGGGTATTTACGACCACACTTGGCACCCATTTTATTGCCGTTATTAACATAGACATCGTAACTATTAGACCGAACAATAACAAATAAACGTGTTTTCTTCATTGTATTTCAGTGTAAAGTAAATCAACATTCAAGCTGCCCCCTCCACTTGGTTTGCCAGACTTACGCCACAGAAAACGTAGTTTTCTGGGCTTACTCTGTTAAAAGTCTTAACTTCTATGATTTACTAGAATAACATGATGTGGGAAATATATAACATTGCCTAAAACCTTGTAAAAAATCTGTAGTATGGCAACGCAGCAAAAAAGAATCCGCCCAGATCCCATCATTTTCGTGGCCATCCGCATCGACTCGGCAATACTCGGCATAGCGGATGTTCCATTTCATTTGTGACAGCGTTTCTCTGTGGGTTTTCCTCGAGTTTTGTCAACCTAACCTTTATTGTTCTGTGGTTTTGTCGCATGCATTTGTAAAGGCAGCGTAATCCCCACTCCCGACCCCACCTAGCTCCTCACAGCGTCTCGCCACCAAACGATTTTGGCATCACAATTGTATAGCATTTAAGAATGGCGTGTCGGATCTATAGTTACGATGCCTATGGTTATTAAATCAGAACACTTTTCGTGAAAAGAACTTTACAAGTTTATTTAAATTTGACTTTTTTGAATAAAGTTTAGTGCACAAATTAGCAACGTTAGACTAGAGTACCGACCTACTGCATTATTAAGTAATTCTAGAAACTCCTCATTGTCAGTACCATTTTCGAAATGATGCAAATCCATTTTAAATGACTAAAAACTTTACAGGTTATTTGCTAGAATATCTGTGTGATAAGCTTAGTTTTATTACTAAGCCATAATAATTGTACAACAGTACGAGTCAGCTTAAGGCTACCTTTTCTTTAAACCCAACTTAAACCTTGTTTGTACAACCGGGCATTAGTATTCTAATTTTGTTTATTCTAAAATTTGTAACTAAGCAACCAGTAGCGCAAACATGCTCTGTATCTGGTCAAAAAAAATTATAATGCAAATATTTAAAATCAGCAAGTGCTGCACACTCCACAATAAAAAATAAATTTCATTTCCGTTGTACTAATAGAGACCCTTTGATTTTGGTAAAATGGATCACACACTTGAGACTACATGTCTTTCACCCTACCACGTTGTTAAACAAATGAAAAATGACCTCGGACATCACGGACTATTGACATCGTCACACCCAACACGAAAATTTAAAAGTCATTAATTACCGGTATATCATTAATAATTTTATGAAATATTTTTGCTACCAACTCTTAAGAATTCGCCTTTCAAAATTGCTTGCATTCCTTTCTGCCGACATGAAAAATTACGTTACGCGGCAGGTCATTGAAATCAAGAAACTTAATAAATTAAAAATAAATGTAAATTATTTTCTGTGGTCAAACCCGGTTATATTGAGTTGTCATCCGTATGTTTGATTTACCCATTGTGTTGACAATGCTGGCTCCTACCGTATTTACAAAACACTTCTGAAAGATCTCCGTTCAAAAAGTTAACAATGGTATTGTTTATATTCTCAGGGGTATTCAGATGGTATGGAAAATATTGATAGAACGGTTTAAATCTATTTCTTAATAGAATATGTTATCTAAAAGTAGCATTCCATGATTTTTATAGTCTCAAATACTGTACATGGATGTAAATCATTTCGGCAACGAGTATTGTAATCGTGGTTTCTTGATACTGGCTGAAAGCTTCCGTAATTCAATGTATCCAGCTCACATTCAAATATATGGGGTGTTATTTAATGATATATCCTTATGCTAATGGGCGATTTCTGAACCAATTTATGTTTAAATGTTCATATAAAGTTGCATCCTAAAATGCTTCGTTAAAGGGTGCTAAGGTTTTTTTTTTCGGTTCTTACTAAAAATGTCGAAAACGGTTTGAGATATTATACGAAATTTTAATATGGACTATAGTATAATATTGCAAATTAAAGGGATGAGGACACCTGTAAATAAAAAAAATGTACAAAGTGTCAATTTTTTGAAGTTTTAAAAGGGCAGATTTTTCGATGTTGTCAAATCACAATCTCCCTAAGGTTTGATCCTTTCATTTATGGATAGCACTATTCGTCGAATAATATCTATGGAAACAATTGTCGACACAATTGACACTATAGCAATTATTTTGAGAATAAATATATTCGGACATGAAAGTACCGGGCCTAAAAGTAGAGAAATATTCGCCACCTTAAAGGTGGATTTATAGTTTGACGGTGGCTGGTACTGGTCGACGTTTGATGGTCTGTTGCTGGTGGCCGGTGAAAAAGTGGATTTATAATTTGACGGTCGCATCACCGTTGGGCATGCGCATTATTCGTATTTTTAAAATTGACAATTGACGTTTGGAAAGGTTGTTTTAAGGATACGATAATTTTGATTTTAGTGTGTGATATTTTGTACTTTGTAGTGTATTTGTGAAAAGAAAGTGAAAGCAATATGGAGAAAAAGTCGCTAACTATGTTTGCTCTGCTACCTAGCCCCTACCGGCACAATACCAAACTATTCTGACGTGACGTACGTCCAGCTGTTGAGCCACGTGACATCATTCTACGACAGGATTGGTTAAATTCCGAATAGCCACCGGAAAAAGTTAAAAGTTGACCATCTCGACCGTCAAGCCACCGTCAAACAGCACCGGAACAGAAATCTATAAATCGGATAACGGAAAACAATTTGTTTATCTCTACCTGCCACCGTCAAACGTCGACCGGTACCAGCCACCGTCAAACTATAAATCCAGCTTAATTCTGGCGTTAAACGACAAACTACAAGAATTATAAGAACTGCTGAAACTTACCTCCTATTGCTAATATGTAGGAATCAACTCCTCGTCTCATAGACTGGCAAACTCTCTCGAATATCCCAGCAGTATGGCGAATTATTTTACATCAAGCTATAATTCTGCTCCTCCCCAGAAAAAGTAATCTAGACAATTTAAATTAGGGACCTAGGGGGCCATGGCTGAGGTACACCTCGACCTATCCAACGGTTGTAGCATTGATTTAAAAACTCCCTTACCACCAAACTTGTGGCGGTGCACCATCATGCATAAACCACAATAAAATTGGTTTCTTAGTTCAAGTGGCACCTTTTCTAATAGCACCGGATGTTTCATCGTATGGTTAGTTTCTTGAGTTAGTCTGATTAAACTTTTACTCTTATTATTTATTGTGATTATCTTATCGATGACTATTGGAAGTTGTTTGGTTTATTGATTATAATTTTGAATTTGGTTTTTGGAATTTAATTGGGTCGGGATGATTTTATTGAGTCTGGTGATTTTAGCAATTTAATTTGATTTAAAATGTACTGCTTTAATCTAATTCTGTACAGATTTTAGGGTGGTAGTCAGTCTTTTGGGTATTTATGTTTTTGTAGTATGTTTGAGTGATGTGAGTTGATGATAAGTGGATTTAGCGAGACGTCAGTTCTTTGAAACTATTTTGTCAGTAATTTTGTAAAGTAATCGTCGGTCCTGTCCATGTGCATGTCTCTATGTGGTACGTCTATTGACATGAATCTTGGCGCATTCCTAATAATTCGAAGTACTTTGTTTTGAAAAAGTTGTGTCTAGTTATGTCTAGTATTGTTTATGGTGCACCAGGTCGGTACACCGTAAAGTAAAACTTGTCTGCTAATTGTTTTGTATATTGCAGTCTTAGTTTTGTAATTAATTTTGCTATTGGCAGCGGGTATGCTGCACACATCTGCTTTTGTGTCTTAGCAATCCCCTCATTCAAGCCATCTTTTTGTCGAAGATTAGGCCAAGATATTTAATTTTGTCACTCCAAACTATCTGCCTATTGTTAACTTTTACTCGCCATCTTGGTAGCCTTGTCCATCGCTTCGAGAAAAAGATGGCTTGAGCCTTATCTTCATTCAACCTCAACTTCCATTTATCTAGCCACTCTTGGAGGATAAAAATGTGGCGTTGCAGACGCGTTTGTGGATAATGCGGAATATCGGATGTATAAATATTATACAGTATGGGGGCGATAGGTGACCCTTGCGAGACCCCCGCCACCACTACTCTTGTAGAAGATGCAGCATTTTCAGATGACACCACGAACTTCCTGTCCTTAACGAATGATATGACAACTCGAACTAGCCAGTTCGGCATATCTAGCCTTATCAATTTAAGTGTGAGGCCGTCGTGCCAGACTTTGTCGAACGCTTTAGAAACGTCGAAAAAGACTGCTCCAGTCGACATGCGGCTGTTAAAACCTCTAAGTATATAATAATGACCCTCCTTTTAATCTTAGTGTATTGGTTGCCAGTCGTGTTGTCTGGCGCACCGTGCAATGAGCAGCTCTAAATACGAACTGCTCAGGTGGTAAAACGTCGTTGTCTAATTTGAAATCGGTCACCCTATTAAATATTGCTTTTCAACTACTTTGCCAAGGCATGATAATAGGCTTATCGGCCTGTGACTGACAGCCAACGTTAAATCTTTCCCAGTCTTCGGTATTAACACCACTTCAGCCTGTTTCCAGGCTGCGCCGGACGTTCCTCTTCTAAAAATTGACGACAATATTCCTCTTTTAAAAACTGACTATAATATTGCCCGTCTAATCTTTCTGGCAGGAAAATAGGCCCCGTGAAATAGTCTCCAATAATGCCAATCCACTGTAAACCGATACCTACTGAAAATGACTTTCGAAAATCGCATGAGAATTCTCTTTTGCTCAAAAATAATTGTTAAGAAAAGGACCCCGCACGGGACATATGGGAATCGGCCCTCGGTTAAAAACTTTCATACTTGGGGATGTTATCAAATCAGTCAAAGAATCTGGATTTGTGAGCCTTGGATTGGCTAAAGCGAGATTTCTTAAGTGTTCTAAGATTGTCTGTAACTCTGGCCCTGATATGGCATACGGTGAATCTAAGACCAAGAATAAGAGGTCTCAATATAAAATCATCGTGATGGTGTTTGCAACAACGGACGTCTTGGGGCACATATATATTGCAAAGAACAAAAACATTGAGCCTCGCTTTCAAACTAGCTCTTCTCACCTTATCAGGAGCATTGCAGATAAAACACGCACATCCCCCCTTTTAATTCAACCCGTTCAATCTCAAATGTGTAGGGTTTTCTCTAATCAGTCGGATCTCATTATTCATAGATTGATTACAATTGAAACAAATTCGGTGATCATTTTGAACGTCAAGATCTACGAATTCATTTACGGCACGTCGTGAAACTGTGATTTCTTGCTTGTCAACATCGTCGCCAATTCGTGGCATTTGTTGAGTTCCGCCTAATAGGTTGCACACATAACATCGCAATCTCGCCGCCATCGTTTACTCACTATCAATAGATTGAGAGAAACTATTCCTAGCACAAACTACACAACAAGTAATAAATCTTCACACGTCAGCTGCTTCAAGAGTAAATCTGGACACAAAGTGGTTTCCTTGGGAATCACCAGCGAATTGAGAAACTCTGATGTATATATAGAAACACCTGATTTTTGTGCTTTTATTATTTATTGTTAATTAACTAGCAAGAACAATTGAACTTTTCTCACGTGTGTATGTGTTAGGCTGTATCGCGAGAAACAAAAAAGAAAAAAAACGACAATCGCGAACAGAAAGAATGCACTTCAGAATAAAGAGCAAGAAAAACCTGGTAAAAAACCCACTCTCAATAATGTTTGCAGATGTACGAAGTTTAAGTTTCAACACATTTTGCTCACTTTCCAGACTTTATCGAGATTGCACTCCAGACTTCAAGACGTTTTTTCAAGATTTCTCACGACTTTATTTCAATCACTGAACACTTTTTTCTAATTCTAATGAACGGTATGTATATTGTATACGATATATCTGTGTGATGTGTGTCCAATGAAAAATGACAAGGAGGGGGGTGCATTTGCTCATTTTCACTATTTTAATTGCGATGAAGGTAACTCTCCGGGGTCGAATTTTCGGACCTCGTGACCAGGGAGACTTTTGATCAGCATCGATTTTTGTATAACGTCCCCGAGTATGAATGTTTTTTTACCGAGGGCCGATTCCCATATGTTCCGTGCGGGGTCCTTTCTGATTGCATTTTTCGAAAAACTTGCTTCATCACTAAATACAATTTTATTTCCAAACCGTGGATCTTGGACCAAAATTTAAATGGACCACTGGCAGAAATTTAATCGGGGTGGAAAATCGCGTGGGAGAAGAGCTTCAACTGCCTGGATATGGTTAGGATTCATCAAATTATCCATCAAAATTTTCCAAACTAGCACAGATGAAATGTTTATAGTTGCCGCAATATTTCTTGTACTTATACCTAATTCGTTTTCCACAGCATTCATGACTGCTTCTTCAATATCGATGTACCATGCCTGGTATACTTACCATAAGTAGTGGTTGAACTAAAGTCTTGTACAGTATCGTTTTCGTGCGTAAGACAATTCTACTTCTACTGTTGATAAAGGAATAGATAGCACCAAGTTGACCATTCGCTTTTTCAAGCGCTGGTCCACGTTTTCGTTCCGGGTAAAAAATGACATGAGCATATCAATTTTGCTCCTAAATATTCAGTCAGTTCGAAATTAAACTGACGAGCATTTTGCTATTTTAGAAATTTTAAAACTTGTTATAGGTAATTGTTTGTTGCATGTCCATCATTCCTCTCTTTCATTACCTGAACATTACTTACTACTTACTAGTAAGCAGTACATTTACTGTAAACCTTCTCTTTTTAACAACCAATTCTGACCTGTCAAAATGCCATAGGTGACTTCATTAATATTAAATTGGTTAAAATCAGTCTGTATTAGGAATATTTGCGTTTTTTATGAAAAGGTGAGCAACTAGCTATGGGAGAACTTAATAGTTTTCGATAGACAATTAAATTTTATATCTACTGCTGATATGAAATGAAGAGTGTTATATTTAAATTAAACAAGTTAGTAGTAAATAGATCTTTTCAGGGGCGTAGTAATTTATGCACAGATCAAAATGGAAGATATCTTGAACATATGTAGTTTATAATATTAGTTTAGGCATATAATATGTTTAATTGATAAAATAAACGTTGTTTTTATATTTTTACACAACCGAATTTACGAAATTTGCAATTATTTCCTAAACGGCTGGAAATAACCTATATGTTTGTATTGCAAAAAATATTTGTTTATGAATTCTACGTTACATTAGTTAAAAATATACAGGGTGTTCCATTCGAAAAATTTGAGAGAAATGAGTTTTTAATGACTCATTTTTGAAACCTTATTTGGAACACCCTGTATAAAATTGATGAAAACTCTTCGATTCATCATATCCTTAAGGTCCTTGTTATTATTTCTGTACAATGCCGTGATTACCAAAAATGTTTTCAGATTTTTTTTTGGTTTTTCTTCAGAGCTGCTAAAATTTTGTATCATAGTTTTTAATTTATTGCTCTTAAACTACCAAAGCCAATTGCATAAAATTGTAGATATTCATAAAGGATAATAATACAAACCAAAATATGTGTAGAAAATGCAGGGTGTCCCATTTAAAAAAATTTAACATTATGCTACCACACTTTTTTGGGAAACCCTGTATATGCAAAAATATTTCCTGAAATACACTCTAGGATAAGCCCGCATATTATGAATGAAATTTCTAGCTTAATTCGTTTAGAAGCTATGAAAGCCCGATGCACTGTTGCAGGACCCTGTATACATGGTGCCCGAAATTGGTGCTGACAGTATTGCGATCTCGGAAACTAGAAGAGATAGAAAGACGGTTAAAAGGGGAAAGTCTTAGGCAATTATGTAAGTAGTTTATTGGTGCTTACGGGTCGATTCTGGTTCTTTTGGGTTTTGAGATATTTTGAATAAACCAAAATGTTGCATTTTCTTAGATCGGTAGTAACTTTTTTATTACCCAATATTTTTTAAATCCGAAAACACATTTTTATTGCTCCTTTTTACATAGAAGATGCCTACCTGATCATATCTTGGTTACAACGTTTCGGGTTCCTGTAACCAACATCAACTTTCTTTTTTCTTATCACCGCCATATTGGATTTTTTGCTCATCGAAAAGTACTTAATTTTTCCTATACTATGATACTAAACACTAATATAAAATAAAAATTTATAACCTCAAAATAACAAAAAAATTTATTCTCGAACATATTTGGCAACACCGACATAGCGAATAAAGTTAATTAAATAACAATATAAGTTTATACTACTTTAAATTAAAGTTAAAATGTAATAACTTTTTTAAAAATCATAAAAATCTAGTAGGTACCTATCTAATAGATTTCGATAAGTTTTTTATTGTAACATTTTTATTTAGAAGGCTTTGAATTTTAAACAAATACATTTTTTTAATATGTCAATTAATTTTTCTACGTTGTAATAAACATCATTAATAATGGCGTTAAATTATTCTAACGAAGAGAATTTTGATATGTTAGCGTGTTATATAAAAAATGACAGAAATGCGAATAGAACTATGGATAATTATTTTGGAATGCACCCCGAAAGACGACAACCCAGCAGAGCGTATTTTTCTAAACTGTCTAGAAACTTACTAGAATTTGGCAGTTTTGAAAAGCCTCGTCCCAAAAAATATGGAATAGATAACGAGAATCGTAATAGAATAATTTTAGAACATTTTAATGAATATCCGAGTTCATCTACATGAATCGCTAACACACAGCTTGGAATTTCAAAATCCACCGTTCACGATATATTAAAAGTTGCTAAATATCATCCTTACCAGCCAACAATTGTACAAGGACTTCAAAAAGGTGATTTTGATAGGTGAGTCATTTTTTGTAATTGGTATCTTGGTAAATGTCGAGAAAATCTCACATTTTCGGATAATGTTTTATGGACAGTTGAAACACATTTCACCAACTGTGGAATCTTTAATAAAAAGAATCATCATCACTGGGCTTTTGAAAACCCGCAGTTACTCGAACCACGCAGATTGCAAGTACGATTTGGATTTAATGTGCTGTGTGGAATAATTAGTAAGAAATATTTTATTTTGGTTTAAATTAACTGCAAAAAATGCTTGAATTATTTATCTTCACAATTTATTTAGCAATATTATAATGATGACGATGGATCTTTTGCATACTTTTTATTATCTTTAGAAAATCAGCTAATTGGTCCTTTTATTTATGGCCAAACATTGACCGGTCCAAGATACCTTGCAATGTTGCAAAATCAAATTATTCCTGCACTTCAAGAAGTTGTTCCCAATAATCAATTTAATAACGTGTGGCTGCAGCAAGATGGTTGTCCCGCGCATAATTCCAGACAAGTACAAACATTTTTATCAGAGACTTTTGGTAAAAAGGTAATATGTGGTCCTGTGCGCTGGCCTGCTAGGTCTCCGGACCTTACCCCATTGGACTTTTATTTATGGGGATTTGTCAGAAATGAGCTATACGAATTTAATCCCCCTGAAACTCGCCAAGTTCTTGTGGAGCGAACTAGGAATATTTTTAGTCATATTATCCGTAATATTATTAATCGTGTAACTAGATCTGTAAAAAAAAATGTCAACGATGCGTTGAAAAAAATGGTCGACATTTTGAACCTTAGTATATTTTACTTAATTAACTTTAATTCTAGAACTTTCCGATATGTCGGTGTTGCCAAATATGTTCGTAAATATGATGTTTTTGTTATTTTGAGGTTATATATTTTTATTTTGTATTAGCGTTTGATATCATAGTATAGGAAAAATTAGGTACTTTTCGATGAGTAAAAAATCCAATATGGCGATCATAAGAGAAAAAAAAGTTGATGATGGTTACAGGAAATCGAAACGTTGTAACCAAAATATGATCAGGTTAATCCGGTAGGCATCTTCTATGTAAAAAGTGGCAATGAAAATGTGTTTTCGGATTTAAAAAGTATTGGGTAATAAAAAAGTTACTACCGATCTAAGAAAATGCAACATTTTGGTTTATTCAAAATATCTCAAAACCCAAAAGAACCAGAATCGATCCGTACGCACCAATAAACTACTTACATAATTGCCTAAAACTTTCCCCATTTAACCGCCTTTCTATCTCTTCTAGTTTCCGAGATCGCAATACTGTCAGCACCAATTTCGGGCACCCTGTATATACAAATAAATGCATTTGAAAAGCACTATATTTTGCAAGTTAAACTTTTATTTAAAAGCGCCTTAAATTACAACCCGCAACTAAGGTTTTAATCAGAATTTACACCCCTACGCTGCCCCTAAAAGTGCTTGGACACGCAATATTCAACACCTCGTAGCCGAGCAGACGCGTGCAAGGTGCAATAAACGTTTTTTTATCAACACTTTCCAACGTAAGATGCGGACATATAAATCAGGCTATGAATTATGGCTTAATGGTGTGTTGCAAAAGAAACACCCTCTAATTTGGGTTTGCTTTGTGCTGTTCTTAGATTGATCTAGACTGTATTAGCGGCAGTGTCGTGTTTTATATGATTGAGGCCCTGGTCAACAAAAACCATTGTGCACTGCAGGGTATCCGTGCTAAACGTAATATTCCTATCTCTGAACCATGAAAGCCAAGGACGACGCTACGAAGGATGTTAAATTAGAAAAAATGTACAACAATTCGTTTGACTAAAATGTGGCGTTTCAGTAATTGCCGTTTTATTGACTCTACAGTAGGGTGGAGCGAAAAAAAATTTTTTTTTGTTGGATTACGCATTACGCGCCAAAAGTTGGACATTACTAAGCAGTTTAATAATAAAAAAAGAATTACTAAATTTTCGATCATCTTCAGGGTCCGCACGTGAAACAAAGAATGGTAAATAGTTAAAAAAAATATGTTTTTTAATCGGATAAGAAAAAAATTTTTTTTTACTTGCTTTACACATTACATGCCAAAAGTTGCTCATGACTGTACACTACGGTTAAAAAAAAGAATTCCTGAATTTTCGATCATCTTCAGGGTCCGCACGTGAAACAAAGAATGGCAAATGATTAAAAAAATTTGTTTTTTTAATCGGGTAAGAAAAATCTTTTTTTTTACTTTCTTTACACATTACATGCCAAAAGTTGCTCATGACTGTACACTACAGCTAAAAAAAAAGAATTACTAAATTTTCGATCATCTTCAGGGTCCGCATGAGAAAAAAAAATAGCAAATTTTTAAAAAATACATCTTTTTAAAAACACTTTCAATCCAAAAGAAACCGTGTTCAATACCGGAACGAAGGTAGGGATACTAAGACTTAGGTATAGAGTTAAACCTTAAACGACACTTACATTGGTTTATTTGTCAACTTCACGGAAATGAACTTCCCCTTCGCCACTTGCTTAATAAATCAGACGGTAAAACAACAGGACCAAAAACTTTTTCTGGTCCTATTGGTATTTTGTTGCAAACTTCGTCGTCCATATTACGAAGTGACGTAACTCACAAAAATCGAAAATTGAGATAAACCGATTTTTACATGTAAAAAGTGTTGCTCTACAATATCACAAAGTGTCGTAACTCAATTCCTATACCTTTCGACGTTATACCAAAAGTGAAAAAGCGCGTATCTCACTTTTGTAAAGTGGACAATTTCACGAATAGACGTAACTCGAGTTACGCCAGCTTGTGAAATCGTAAATATATTTATAGCAAGCAGTATTGTACGGCGTATCTACGGTACGCCGCTTCGTGAAATTATAATATTGTCCATATCAATGACCATCGAGTGACTTATCTCATTTTTTCACGTTTAAACTCGTTAATTTAGTCTGTTTGAAATCTTTGAAAATTGAATTTGTATTATTAGTGTTGTTCGCTAACACGAAATCGTACAGAGCGGCGTTGCTTCTTATATTTAATCATATTTTCGAGAGAAAAAAAGTAGTTTGAGGTAATAGTGCATAAGAAATAATGGATGTATTAGTGCTGTGGCAAGATGGGACAAAAAATGTGGTGTATTCTAATGAACTTAAGAATAACGAAAAGAATAAGAAAATACGCGTGGGCAGTCAAGTTAAGATGTTGTATAGAAATCAGTGGTATAGAGGAACAATTCTTGATATGGAATTAGAGAAAAGTGTACAGAGTGATAGCTCTGAAGATATTCCGCTGGCAAAGCAGGGGACCTCTTCATCCCTTCACAGTTGTACCCTGTCATACGCCTAGCCCGGCGTAAGCAGCCATACATTTTACACCCCTTACAACACAATGACTTTGAATTTTAAAAAGTTGGCCAAAGAATTAAGAATTTTAACCATTCGAACTTCTGAAACTGGGGAGCCTATCAAATGGCATGATTTTATGGAATTGAAGGTGAAGAAGAGTGAACCATTGACGCTCTTTTATAAAACGAGTCACCTCCAAGAAAATTATAAATCATTTAAATTAAAAAGGCAAACATTTAGTTTAACAGATGTTCAGATTGAGATTTTAAATAACGAACAACAAAAAATCATCAAAGAAAAGTATGCAGATTTAAAGTCGTTATGTCAAGGAGAGACGCCTGTCATTCGATTAGCCGAATATAAAGACTTTTATTCAAATATTCCCCATGAGTAACTATTTTTTTTTTTCAGTGTTCTCTGTTTTCATTATTTGTATACGATGTTTATTTTTACCAGAAGTTTGAAGTTTTTGTTTAACCCCAAAACTAGAATAACCCCTTTTTTTCTATTAAATGCTTTTATTTATTCTAAAACTACTAAAATTAAATGAGGCGTAAGTCATTTCATATGGACCAAATCGTTTTATTTTCAATTTTACAAACTGGCGCATCTCACTTTTTTGCTCAAAATTGTGATTTATTTCAAATAAATCGAATCGCATTATACATGTTTCGATAGTCAATACACAACTCTATATATACTCAAAAAACCAATACGCTAACTTAAATAGCTTCTTATAACTCCGAGATCAAAAATCTAAAAAATCTTTAAAACACTCCCCTGAAAAATTACAAATACTGAGTTACGTCACTTCGTAATATGAACGACGACTTGTGAATCATTACCAATAGTAGCGTTTGCTAGTATAAGCTTCGAAAAATTAATATTGGATCCAACCACCTTAAGCACAGATCAAAAATATTTATTAGATATTAGTTTGGCAGTCGCTTCCGGGAAAGTTTCAGACGACCTTGCAAAAAGGAATCCTGGAAAGTTGTCACATGCTCGTTGGTTGACTTGTGCGAGTAGGATATTACGATATCAAGATATTTGGATGAATCCATAAGAAAAGAAATCGATGCTACTATTCAAAGAAATGCTTATTTTGGCCATCCAGAAAACGTCCTTCTCTGCATGGTTAAAGATCCACGACGTCGTATAAGAGAACTTGCCTTCCGTCGAATTTTAAGAGGTAGAGAGTATCAAAAGGAAAATGACAATAAACCCAGGATCTTTAAAATACCTAAAATTAATTTCGAAGCTAACGACTACATTGATGTTATTGACTGGCAAAATATTAAAGATACCAATAATCCACCCGCAATATTCAAGTATTCAGATAATGAACTTAAGAATTTTATTGAAACAGGCGTTATACCGGACATTTTAGAATTCCCATGCCATACTCAATTAGTTGAAAGACACATAAAACTTATAACGGAAGCTTCATCTTCTGTATGTGGAGAGGCTAGAAGAGATAAATAATATATTCGGTCTAAGACAGAGTCCCAAAAAAAAACACCGAAATTTGAGACAAAAAAGCAATTTAATTTGTAAATACTGCTCTACATTGGTTGGGAGGTTGGGTGGAGCAGGGTGGAGCTCGATTGGCGGTCACCTCCACGTGGTGAGCTGTGGGTTTATTTGTTTAATAATTTGGCATTTTTATCATATATTTTACTCAAATTAAGCGAAGAACCGCTAGCAAATCGAAGTGAAATAAATTAATTTCAATAAAATTAGTATCAATTATAACCAAAAAATCATGATTTTCACATGGTCTGCGGGACCTCTAAACCTTCTGTAAAACCAAAAATGGTTTTTATCTGTATACTAAAATAGGGCTTTTGCAAGCTAATGTACATTCAAATTAAAATAATTAATATTTTTTTGAAAATTTAATATTATGTAACAAAAACTCGAATATTTACAAGTCTGATTGCCCTGCGGACCCTCTAAATATTTTTTCATTTCAAAAACCAAATTATATATGTAATCGAGATTATAAGACGCAACTTTTCTACGCTAATGCTATTTTGATTTGAAGAAAAAAAAATTTGGGCTTCTTTCGCTCCACCCTACTCTACAGGGTGTCCGTAGATGACGATGAAATAAGTGCATATTAACATAGGTCCGCAAATGCTTACGGAGCCATAGACCCTTGGAGATGGTGTGATCAGAGTGTTCCTTTTTAAATTTATTAGGATCTAGTTACAATACAGAAATTAACTTTAAGGCGTAAAGTAGTGTTATTGAATATGGTGATCCATATTGCAACCAGTTATTTCGTAAGAAAATTATTGTGGTGGGCTATTTAAGGTCATGTTAGTGCAAAAATTATTATTATCCAAGAGGGATTGAACTGAAAAACTTAGGGTTTGGTTTAGATCACAATTATAATGGGACGATATATCATTATACAGTGTGTTTCCTAACTACGGTACGAAACTTTAGAGGGTAATACGTAAGGTCGTTTTAAGAAAAAAAGTTTCTATGAACATATGTCCGGAGTTGCTTCGCTTCTGAGATACAGGGCGTTGAAGTTTAAAAAAAAACGGTCATAAATATCCTTAAACCGATTTGGTTGAAATTTGGTTCAGTTATTTGAAGTAATAAGGCGCTTATTTGGCCCTAAACAGATTAAAATTATTAGGTCCAGTGGCGTCACAGTGGGCACCACAGCCATTTATAATTGAGAAGAAAATGTACGCCACTGCCTTTTTTTCTAGTTTTTTCAGATTAAGCAACTACAAATACAATAAGCAGATTAAGCAAATACAATAAAATAACAACCAAAAATAAAAAATAAACAATTTCGACCTTACAGTACATGAGCAAAATGTCCACCTTCTGATAAAATGCACGACTGCAATCGATTTGTCATTGATTGTCTGACACGTTCAAAAATACCTGGAATATTCCTTATGATATTGCAATCGTCAATTATCCGATTCCTCAAGTGATTCACATCTAGTACAGGAGTTTTATAAACAAGAGCCTTCAGATGACCTCATAAATAGAAATCTAGAGGATTAATATCAGGACTGCGAACTGGTCAATTTGACGTCCTGCACGTCCAATCTAGCGATTAGGGTAGGTGATGTCGAGATACTGACGAGCAAGAACACTAAAATGAGCTGGAGCCCCGTCGTGCATAAGCCACATGTTGACTTTTACATGTAGGGGTACTTCTTCTAACAAAATGGGTAAATGATGTCGCAAAATGTCCGTGTAGGATTCACCTGTTAATCTTGGCGGTAAAAAAATGGGCCAATTTGGTAGGCACGAACAATTCCTACCCAAACGTTGAGCGAGAATTGTTGCTGAAAATGACTTTCTCTAATAACGCGGGAATTTTCGTGGGCCCAAAAATGGTCATTGTGAAAGTTCATAATAGCATCTCGTGAAAAATTTGCCTCGTCCGTATCTAAAATATTTGGTAAAAAATTATTATTGTGTGCCATCCTATGAATCAACCACCTGCAAAACTTTAATCTTGCGTGAAAATCCCGAGGCAGTAGAGCTTCGACCCGCTGTATATAATATGGGTACAGGAGGTTTCTTTTGAGAACTTTCCAAACGGTTTTTGGGGTGACTTCATGCTGCAGTGCAATCTTCCTGGTACTATTTGAAGGATCTTTTTCTATCGCATCAAGTACAGCTTCTTCTAGTTCAGGCGTTGTTACAGTTTCTGGTCTTCCACCACCTGTATTTTTATTAAAACTCCCAGTTTCACATAATCTTGCATGTAGCGTTCTAAATGTTTTATCACATGGGATACTCTGTTAGGATATCTGTCCTGGTAAATTCTCCGTGCTTCTTCCGCATTTTTATTTGCTAATCCATAAATAAAGTGCGTGCCAGCCATTTTAGCGTTAATAAAATTGTTCATGATGGAATCACTTCCAATTGACAACTCTAAATTTTACTGATTATTTACCTCATCCATTATAAAAGCGGGTTGATTTTCACCTGATTATTCAGCGATAATCTCCCGCTCTCCGGTGAAAATCACCCTTGTCAAAAGTGAAAATCTCACCCGTCAGAAATCCAGCGATAATCTCCCGCTCTCCGGTGAAAATCACCCTTGTCAAAAGTGAAAATCTCACCCGTCAGAAATCGTTAGTTTTTTATTTGGTAAATAATCTTCAAAATACATTTCGGGATTGGGAAATAATCAGAAAATCATTCTCAGATTTTTTGCCATTAGGAAATCGCTCTCGGGCAAGCCCTCGAGCGATTTCCACGGCAAAAATTCTTCGGAATGATTTTCGATAATTTCCCTATCCCTTAATATATTACTACAGATAATATGACAATACTATCACTGTCAACTGCTCCCCAAAGCAGGTAGGTAGGTACTTCATTTGGCCTTAGAAATAATTTGTTATAAATAGCAGATGTGGTAAGCCAAAAATGTGATAATAAAAGTAAACCTATTGAAACCAGTCGTGCATTTTATCAGAAGGTGGACATTTTGCTCATTTACTGTAAAGTCGAAATTGTTTATTTTTTATTTTTGGTTCTTATTTTATGTTGTCCGTGGATAGCTTTTAGAATGAGTTAAAGTGCTTTTTATTTTTTTTCTCGCAAACGAAGCCAGATATGAAAAAAACGCAAGAGACCAAAAAGTTATATTTGTAGCTGCTTAATCTGAACAAACAAAAAAACTAAAAAAAGGCAGTGGCATACTTTTTCTTCTTAATAATATTTGGCTGTGGTGCCCACTGAGACGCGACTGGACCTAATAAATTCAATCTAGTTAGGGCTATATAAGCGCCTTATTACTTCAAATAACTGAACCATATTTTAACGAAGTGGGTTTAAGGATCTTTTATGACCGTTTTTTTTTCAAACTTCAACAGTATCTCAGAAACGAAATAACTCCGGACATATGTTTATAGCTTAAAACGACCTTACGTATCACCCTCTGAAGTTTCGTACCTTATTAATAATAATAATCATAATCTTTATTTCTGATCTTGTCATATACATCATCTGTAACAAGCACAAAACGACATACAACATAAAAAAGGAAATGGCATCAAGAACAGATAAATTTAACTCCTAAGTACTAACTACGTATAACTAGTGATAACCTATCTAATGTAATCCTGTATGGAATAGGGTTCCAATTTAACAAGAAATTTTTTAATCATGTTTTTAAATGGCTTAAGACTATTGATACTTTTTATATTATTTGGCAGATTGTTAAAAAATTTTAGACACATATAAGATGGACTTTTCTCTGTTTTTTTTTTTTTTAATTTTAGGGTGAATTCAATTTGTTGAAGACTCATTATGAAGGTTTAAAACATATTATGAAAAATATTTGGGGTACCTACTTAGGACCTAAGGCCCTATCACGCGTAATTAAGTAGGTCTTATATTTTGTAGAGAACTAATCAATCATGATATATATAATGAGTCTTTCAACAAATTGAATTCACTCTCAAATTTTAAAAAAATCTCTCTTCTTGCCTTTAAATGAATTGAAATGTCCCACAATTCCATTTATATATCCTTTCTTGAAACTTTCATGGAAAGAACATCATCTTTCTTTAAAACCTACTAAATATGACAAACAAATCATAAGTACTTTTAATTAAATTTTGACTTAAGATTTCAGTATGCTGATTACATTCACTGCTTAATATATTTTCAAATTTCAAATCTTAATGCTCCATCAACGTCACCGTCCACCAATAATTTTCTCTTTTTTGCTAATACTAACAGCGACACTAATTTGATCTCCTGAAGATGAAGGTTACTACCTTCGAAACATGTAGACGATTTTCTATTATAAAATTGAGCCTTTGATTGCTCCTTATTAAATCAGTGGAGAATCTTTCCTCTCCCTAAAATAAGTATTGCAAAATCTAAAGTACGAACCACAGTTTTTACTGACAGGGGTTCACTTACGCTACCCTATTACCATACAGGGTGTTTTTTTGAAATAATTTTATATTTTTAGGCTTCTAGATATTTACGTTAAGCTTGTGCAAGTTTCATTCAATGCAAGTGAAATGTTATGTGGCTTAGTTTTCTCGTCGTGTTGAGTTTTTTAACAGTGTTTAAAAAATGGAAAAGAGCAAAGTCAAGGGGTTTCAGAGATTAATTGAGATTAGTTGAGGTTAGTTGTCAAAACCAGAATGACATCAAAATTGCCTAGATGTAATGTAGCGTACAATGTAAGTGAAAGACCAACTTTGCATTGGATGGGACCTGCCAATAAATATCGTATAGCAAAATTCTCTAAAACTTTAATATTTAACGTTTTTTGGTAATTCCCGAAAATGAAATGAGATAAATTAACTTTACTCTATGGTTGACTCACCCTGGTATTTGCGTTATATGTTTTAAGTTTAATAAATAAAGACACACTAAGTCTCGGTCCCAGTCAAATTTTAATAATTATAGTTAGGTGGTGGTGGTTACATGTTTTGCCCAAACAATGGGCATCATCAGACCTAAAACCAGAGTCGTACGAAAACATCTAATTTACACATATAAAGTTTAAAAGCCTAACCTACCTTAGGAATAATAACTTAAAAACCAATGGAAACACAATCACAAATGACACATAACAGATTAAAATTGTTTAAAAAACGTTCCTGGACCATTACAAATGTAAAACGATACGAAAAAATAAATAAACAATCTAAAAAATTACTCAACAACTATGGCGGGTTCGGGAGCAAACCAGACGCTTGCGGAGTAATAATTTACCTCTCAGGCGCGGAACCCTAAAAATATAAGTGGCAGGTCGTAGTGCAACACGCCACTGTGTTCTATTACCTTAAACTGAAGTAAGAAGAAGACACTCACCTGAACGGTACTTTATGATTGATAATAATTAATAATGTCAATATCCACACCAAAATAGTAGGAAAACAGAAAAAGGTTATAGGGACATAAGTTAATTATTTAAGTTATTAAAGATAAAATATGACTCAAAATTAAACACTTCGTTTACGCAGTTAAGTATTGGACTCCTCTTTGCTTTGGTTATTTCTAGTTTTTTCAATAAATCTAACCTTTTACCCTTTTGGCACTCGTTTGATAATAATTAATAATGTCAATATCCACACCAAGATAGTAGGAAAACAGAAAAAGGTTATAGGGACCCAAGTTAATTATTTAAGTTATTAAAGATAGAATATGACTCAAAATTAAACACTTCGTTTACGCAGTTAAGTATTGGACTTCTCTTTGCTTTGGTTATTTCTAGTTTTTCCAATAAATCTAACATTTTACCCTTTTGGCACTCGTGAAGAATGTTTACATTCGTAGGTGTTGAGAATTGATGTCCAGATTCCAATAAATGGTTTGCGAAAGCTGAGTTGGTATTAGTTACATCTGTGCTCTGATACTTGTGAACAAGACTAAGATGTTCCTGAACACTGGTGGCTATTTTTCTTCCTGACTGCCCTACATAAATGGTAGAACAGTCCCCACAATTTAAGGAATACACCCCGGATCTCGACAGTGGGTTTACTTTATCTTTTGTTTTAACTATGTGTTGTTTCAATGTATTTGTAGTTTTAAAACTTAGGGAAATATTAAAAGGTTTAAAAAATTTTACTAATTGTAGAGAAATGTTACCAAAAAATGTTAAAGAACTGTAATTGTTCATCGTATTTTGTGGATTGAAGTGTAAAATATTAGTTTATATTTGTTGAGGAATTTGTAATAAAGTTTATTAATCAACCTCAAGGGAAACCCGTTAGTAACAGCTATTTGTTTTATTATACCTAATTCTTTATTAAAAGCTTCTCGAGACAACGGTAACTTAAACAACCTATAGAAAAAGGAGTTGAAGGAGGCAAATTTATGAGAATATGGTGAATTAGAGCTAAACTGGATGACACAGTCAGTGGATGAGAGCTTTCTGTAGACTACAAACATTATGTTATTTCCATTCCTAATTAATAAAAGGCCTAAGAAGGGTAATTTACCTTCTTCTTCAATTTCGAGTGTGAATGTTATTTTTGGATGTAAATTATTAATACAATTAAGGAAATCTCTAAGATCAAGATCACTGCCCAACCAAACTACACAAATGTCATCCACATATCTTTTGTATGCAAACAAAAATCTTCAAAAATGACTATTCATGATTGACCTCTCAAGATTATTCATGAAAACATCGCTCAAGAATGGCGAGAGGCAAGATCCCATAGCCAAACCAGTCTTTTGTTTAAAAAATGTATTATTAAATTGGAAAAAGTTTTGTTCTAAGACAATGTTAAGTAATAATGTTAGATCTGAAATTAATAGATGGGATAAACCTTTATCCATTAATACTCTCTCTATCAAGTCTACACATTCTGTTGGGGGAATACTGGGGAACAAATTCTTTACATCTAGCGTTAGGTGGAAATAATTGGAAAAATCAATAGAGTTTTTAATTGAAAAGGTACTATCGAATCCTGTTACTCGTCTCAAAATCATATGGAGAGAAACATGGAGAATTTACGAAAGAGACGACCGGTCTCACGGGCATACCTTCCTTATGGGCCTTAGGTAATCCGTAAAGCAAAGTGTTTTAGGGTTCATAGGGTAAAGTTTGTATTTAGATAAATCAAAATATATTCTAATGTAACGAGGGTCTTATCTAAAACTTTCTTTACTTTAGCAAAATGAGCATTAGTTGGATCCTTAGGGATGGACTCAAAATCGTCCGAGTTTAAGAAGCTTGAGGTTGATTAATAAACTTTATTACAAATTCCGCAACAAATATAAACTATCATATAATATTTTACACTTCAATCCACAAAATACGATGAACAATTACAGATCTTTAACATTTTTTGGTAACATTTCTCTACAATTAGCAAAATTTTTTAATATTTCCCTAAGTTTTAAAACTACAAATACTTTGAAACAATACGTAGTAAAAACCAAAGATAAAGTAAACCCTCTGTCGAGATCCGGGGTGTATTCCTTAAATTGTGGGGACTGTTCTACCATTTATGTAGGGCAGTCAGGAAGAAAAATAGCCACCAGAGTTCAGAAACATCTTAGTCTTGTTCACAAATATCAGAACACAGATATAACTAATACCAACTCAGCTTTCGCAAACCATTTATTGGAATCTGGACATCAATTAGTGTGTCTTTATTTATTATATTTATAGCAGGTCTCTTTGAGAATGGCGGACTATTTCTTTGAATTTGTTTTTAGTTTGTTAATAAAAGTTGTTGGATGGATTTCCTGTCCATCAAGACCAATAGCAGCATGCTTTTTTGCTTATCGTTAAGTTCAGCCGAATTAACTATAAGCCGGTTTTCTTTGCAATCGCGGTATGTAAAACGCGCCTTTAAAATGTGATAACGGCCGCGGACCACACACGACGACGGGCCAATCTTGACCGCTTGCCCGTTGAGGAGACGGGCACGTCTTAAAACTAATTAAATATTCATTTCTGTTTTTGCTTAATTAGCTACAGGTATTACATGTTAATTAAACAAAATTGAAATTTTAAGTGTTTTGGGTAATAACATTTTTCATGGTTTGTTAAATTATTATGGTGTGAAACAATCACATTTTATGTTGGATAACGAAACATTGGTATGCACGAACTAACTAAACGGTTTTTACACGATAATTCAATTTTGAGCTAAAGCGAAAATTGTTAACTCAACTGAAACAAACTGGCATTTCTTTAATATGGTTGATGCAAAACAAAAACCGATTCACGTCATCAATAAGCTAATAATTGTAAATACATAAGAAAACACGAGAAAATTAAATTTGGGCAAAAAGTATTAAAACTTATGCGATATTAAATTTACTACAAACTTATAGTATTAAGGTGGATTTTCATGCATGCGAAATACGACGGTCCGATGATCCGAAAGTGTTTCTATTGGTTGAATTGTTTTCGCGCCAATATTTGTCCGAATAATTTCAACTTTCATCCGACCGTCGGATGAGTTAAAATATTTTTAACCTTGTCCGACAATCGTATCAATTTTAACCTCACTATTTGACGTTTTTTTGTGCGTTTTGTTGTTTCTATTTTAATATTTTAACATAAAATTAATATTAACGAATTAAATCAGTGTTATTAATTATAAAATTATAATTTCCTATCTGCTTATATTAAGAATGAAAAATAAACAAAAAAGAATAGGATGGGCGGAAAATTCAGGCGCTTATCATAACCTGGATCAAGAAATGAAATTAATAGATTCTGAAAAGTATTTCAATTGTAGGTCCAAGATTAATAAAAACATAAAACACACGTGGACCAATATCAGAAAGTGAAAGACTTGCAGTTACACCCAATGAAGACTAAGGTTGTTACACTCAGGTCACTAAACATAACTCCTTGTTTTGTGCAGTCAGGTAAAGTTAGGAGTGAATTGGATGACATTAAGCTGATAATGCTCGTCGTTGTCGTACATATATTGCTTAAAAACGTAATGAAATCAAATGTGTAATTAAACGCTATAATTGAGAATACAAAAAGGACCAAAACAAAATTATAACCTATAACTGAAGCGTCAAGTGTAAGTATGTCAATTGACAAAATTCGGAACGACAGAAACGGAGCCATGAAAATTGGCAAGAATTTCGAACGAAATTAAACGTCATTTCGGATATCGGACCGTCGTGTTTCGTATGCATCAAAATCCACATTTCTTCTTTGATACGAACCCACTTATAGCAAATATTTTGTGTATATTTTAAGCTTGTGAAAATTAATATAATTTGAATTTTATTGGCCGATATTACAGTTGGCAATACAACTGTAAACGGTGCGGTGGCGCCAGCTCGTTCGTTGGCTTTGTTTGACGTTTCATGGAAAACTGACCTTAATTATTGTTTTGTGGTTCTGTGTTGCTGTGCCGTCTATTTTTTAACAAAAACTCCAGATCTTTTCATAAATAGCAATAAAAAACTCTTCTTTTGAAGACAACAAAAGTGCACATACATCCCAGCAAACATTTATGATTGGTTTTAAGTCGGCCGACTGTGCGCAGATCTATTTTTGATCGGGATCGGTTTACTTGGAACGGTAAACCATTTAATTTACGCCCCGTTCCCGACAATCGGGAATAGTAATCGGATCTGAATCGAAAAAACATTGATATTTCGATTGTCGGTTGAACACGATCTATTATATGTCGATTATTTTATATTAACCGACGCTCTTTCTTTCGTCATCGAAAATGTTAATTTTAGACGGCGAGAGCCAACGGAATAGGTAATGCAATAAAAATTAGTTGGGAATTCAAATTTTAGCGCCATTTCACGGTAGTATCGTATCCTGCATTACCGACCACTGCATGTGACGATGACGTCAAATGCAAATGGCGTTCTTTAGTTCTTTGGCTTCGGTCGGTGTGTTTTTGTGTTTTTCGGCGTTGCATACGATTAGAGTGATTTGCTGTTTCGTTACATTTTCATATTTCCAAATTTCAGGTAAGTTTTTTGTCTTTTCATTTAGGTATTTTTATTGCCAAGTATAAGTTCAGTAAATTATTGTTAGGTAATTCGTGGTTTACGGTTTTTAAATTTCATTTATTTTACTGGCAATTCACTGACATATATTTTTTGTTTGTAGGTTGTACGATTGTGATCATTGTGCCTTCTAAAATTAAAATAATGTCTCAAGAGGCTTTGATGATAATTTATGTTCCTATTTAACTTAAACATATAACGTTATATTATACTGTAAATATTTTGTCTGTTAGAGGTTTTCCAATATTTTTATGTTCTGGGAAAGATGTGTAATAAAAAAACGTTTCATATTTAAATATCAACTGTTTTAATTATTCTATTTGAGAGGGCTTTGAGTTATATGTTATATTAATCCCTATTATATCTGTACCAAAAGTGAAAAGACTAAAAATGAATGTATCTAATTTAATGTATGATCACTCTAAAATTATATAGTCATCATCCTATTTTATCTATATCTTTAATTTTTTTTTTATTTTAGTTACTTATAAAAGGGACCAAGTAATAACAATAAGTTTCAATTATCAGTTTTTAAAAAATTTTTAAAAATTTTTTGGATTTTATATTTTTTACATTCAAAAAAATCCCTATGCCAAGCTGTAATTTGCGAGTGTAGGGATTTTTAAAAGTAAAAAATATAAAATCTAAATTTTTTTTAAAATTTTTGAAAAACTGATAACCGATAAATAAAATGTATCCATACTTTGAATATACCTCATTTAAATGAAAAGGAATATATGACGTAACATAAAATAAAACGCAATATTTAGATATTGTACCAACAAATTTTGTGTAAAGAATATGCATCTAAATGAGGATCGAGTTGTAAAGGAATATCGGCAAGATATCGGGACCCCCAATTGGCCGATTGCTGGCTCTGCTATCGGCCAGGCGGTCATATACGGTCCGGATCGACGTTGGCGTCCGGCATTGGCCCGATAATCCGAAACCAATCGGCCGACGTTTAATCGACGCTCAATGTTTGCTGGGATATCTCTGTCGATTACGTTGTTTACTATTTGTGAAAAATGTCGAAGCATTTAAATAGCCGGTGGCTTATAGCTTCTTTGATAAGCTATTTTCAGAAAGAACTTGACAACAATGGTCCATTGTTACCGTTAACAGCAGTTAGAAAAGTAAATTCAAAGAGTGTCTTAAGGTCTATCTATTTTACTAATTTTTAGCGTGTAGCAGCTGCCCTAAATTTGAATATGTCTATTTATTGTAAGCGCAGTTTCAACAATATTTAAGCAAAATAAATTATTGGAGTCACCTAAAAGGAAACGTTCTTACTTAAAGAGATTTGTAAATGTGTCAAGATTGGATATAAGTTCTATCCGTGACACTATTTATGGAACGTATGAAACAAATAAGTTGTATTATTCAAGAACAAATATTTTACATTGGTTATGCTTAAGCTGCAACTTTTTTTAGAATATCATGTAACTTTGACAATTTTAAGTAAGAAATTAAAAGGCATACAACTGTTTGATGGTTGTCTTAACTCTTTAAGAAGCCTATTAAAGGAAATAGGCTTCGGATGGAAAAAAGATGAACCGAGGCGAGGGCTTATGGAACTTTCCCATGTAGCTTTCAAACGATTGGTATTATTGAAAGAATCTATTAAAGAAAAAGAAGAATCCTTGTACCAATTCGTTTTCTTGGATGAACCATGGATTTTTCAGAATGGTACCATTGGTCGATCTTGGCAAGATGAAAATAAAGGAAGTGTTAGATCTACTAAAGCTGATGGTAAAAGGTATTATGCAGTAAAGAAATATATAAATTATGAGTAATTTTTGTATATTTATCTTGTTTTTATGAAAAAAAAACTGTGTAATTCCCTCACTCGGATATATTGGTCACAAGCTGGCAACATTGTCGATAACTGACGTCACTTAAGTATATGCTATATATATAAGCTTATGAATAACCGAAGTAAAATATTATCTAACTTATATCCAATCTTTACACATTTACAACTCTCTTTGAATTAGAACGTTTGTTTTAAGGTGAAACGCTGAAAATTAGTAAAGTGAAATAAAATATCTAGACCTTAACATACTCTTTAAATTTACTTCTCTGTACTGCTGTAAAGGGTAGCAACGGGCCATTATTGTTAAGTTCTTCCTGAGAATAGCTTCGTAGAGAAGCTATTAGCTCTTTACAACGACCATTTAATTGCTTCGGCATTTTTCAGAAATAGTAAACAACGTAATCGACAGAGATATGTATATGCACTTTTGTTTCTCTTAATAGAACAGTTTTTTAATGCTATTTATGAAAAGATCTGGAGTTTTTGTTAAAAAATAGACACACAAAACCACGAACAATTAGGTTAGTTTTGCATGAAACGTCAAACCAAACCGAACGAGCTGGCGCCATCGCACCGTTTACAGTTGTGTTGCCAACGATCGGCCAATAAAATTCAAATTATATTAATTTTTGCAAGTTTAAATACAGGAAATATTTGCTATAATGGGTTCGTATCAAAGAAGAATAGGTACTTTAAGTTTGTAGTAAATTCAGTATCGCATAAAATTTTAATACTTCTTGCCCACATTTAATTTCCTCGACTAATTTGAGGCCGAGATTTTGTGGTTTTTTAACGTTTTTTAACGTATTAATTAATTTCCTCGTGTTTTTTTTACGGATTTACAATAATCAGCTGATTGATGACGTGTATCATCATCATCATCATATCATAATTATTTAATTTAACGTCTATTTTTTTTTTTTTTGTTTAATTTCGATATGCAAAAGGTAGGTTTGAAAAAGTTACCTACGCACATGATTATATTAAATCACATTTTGTGGGGGGAGGGGGTTATGACCCCAATGACCCCACCACCCTTGGGTCCGCGCCTGGTCATAGGTAAGAAAAAAAGAAAAAAACAGTCATAATTTTAAAATATTTTTTTTCATTATTATCATCTTCTCTACTAAGACTGTGGGAGAGGGTTTCTGAATTTGTCATGGGGAGGGGGGGGAGTTCGAAACCCTAACACTTCTTATACATACAACCCTGTAACTCCCATGCCGAGATCCTAATATTTGCTAAACTGGTTTTCTTTCTTCTAATTATTTAAAATGACCCATATAATTAAAGTTTCTCCTGAAATCAAAATAATTAAACTTTGGCAACCCTAGTACAAGGTAAGTACGATCTTTTTTAATTATTTAGCGTACCTAATGACGTGTATTTTGTTGAAATTTAAAAAACATACCTACTATAATAAACCATTTCAACTCTTAAAAGAATCCAAATAAATGCCAACAATTCACACATGATTGTTATGTTCTTTGAATAAAAACTTGATTAATCTTAATATTGAATATCAGTGGAAAAAATACTGCTTGTTATTCTTTTCATGACGTTTTTTGTATGGATAGACATTCCATTTTCTTTTGTTGTTATTATTTTCTTATTACTACAAAGAGATTATTTTTGTACAGATTTGCTGTTGAGTGTCAATTAATTTGATATAAACTGTTTTTCTCTCTTCTAATTATTTAAAATGACCCAGATAATTAAAGTTTCTCCTGAAATCAAAATAATTAAACTTTGGCAACCCTAGTACAAGGTAAGTACGATCTTTTTCAATTATTTAGCGTAATGACGTGTATTTTGTTGAAATTTAAAAAACATACCTACTATAACAAGCCATCCTCTGTTCAAATAGAAAGACTATTGACTAAATATTTAAACTCGTAAAAGAATCCAAATAAATGCCAACAATTCACACATGATTGTTATGTTCTTTGAATGAAAACTTGATTAATCTTAATATTAAATATTAGTGGAAAAAACACTGCTTGTTATTTTTTTTCATGACGTTTTTTTGTAGGGATAGACATTCCATTTTCTTTTGTTGTTATTATTTTCTTATTACTACAAAGAGATTATTTTTTATTTTTATTTTTGTACAGGTTTGCTGTTGAGTGTCAATTAATTTGATAATCGTAACCGTATAACAGCAATCGTTTTATCACTATTTAACCCTTTCGCTTTGTTGTCGAGTTTGTTTTGTGTTGTTTGTTTGTGTCTCATAAAAAAATCCTATAAGTTGCCAGTCTTTCTTTTGTCATTTTCCGGAAAATCTGCCTATTGCTGATATCACACTGATTTCCTAGTTTGGTTTTCACATTTTATCCGGTCGCCTTTCTTATCTACTTTTAGACTTAGGTACTTAAATTTGTTGTGGTTTTTTGGAGATGTTTGGTTCATTTTCATTGGCATATTCTCGGTAAACAAGTCTTAATAATATATTTCCCACACCCGGCAGATTTTACAGCCAATAAGATCTCAGGTCTGTACCCGACCCTTGATCCCATCAGATGTAAATTTCCATCCACTTTACTCTCCTCGTAATTCCAATTCACTTTCCCGTAATAATATCAAGTGCTGCGTTGTCATTTGGGACACCCAATAAATTATGTAAATGTGAATCTGACCTCCACGAGTAGGCCCAAATGACTCGGCGTTATTTTTTAATTGTGTTAATTTAGACCGTCGATTTATTACCCACATAATGACTCGGATAGTGTGTGGCATCGCTTGTCAAATCATTGGTATCACAAGCGATGTTGCCGAATTATGTTCTTTATATTTCTAAAATTTTATTTTCTAAAACATTAAATTTTCCGTAGTAATTCTTAAATAGGTCCTTTGTATAGGTTAGAGTTCAAATTAAAAATATTCCAAAGTTTTAATCCTAAAATTAAATCCCGAATTTGAAAGGTTACATTTTAAGGTTAGCCCAGAATTTATTACAACGTGCCCATTTAATATCCTAAATTTATTGTCTTTACAAAATGTAAAAATTTATCATGGTCTAGTTAATTACCTTAAGGTGATACGTCTTAATTGTAATCATTTTCC
The DNA here is from genome assembly GCA_963920685.1 of Polydrusus tereticollis. Taxonomy (NCBI): domain Eukaryota; kingdom Metazoa; phylum Arthropoda; class Insecta; order Coleoptera; family Curculionidae; genus Polydrusus; species Polydrusus tereticollis. The sequence goes on from OY987326.1 coordinate 189,386,166, forward strand.
TTTTTTTTTTTTTTTTTTTTTTTTTTATTTATTTATCATTCTTTCTTATATAAATTTAAAAAGAAAATGTCCCTATATCCATTTCTGTCTTACCATCCGTGGTCCACCTTGTTTGTCTTAAAAAAAAATCGCCCTGATAGACCCCAGTGCAGTGGCGTGAAACGTGTGCCCCTGTTTATATGTTATTACTTAATTTATGATTATACTATAAAAATAATTTTGCTTCTTTTACTGTGAGACTGGCTGTAAGGCCTTTTAGCCAAATGCCAAAAAAAAAAAAAAAAGTTTCTATTTAGTTTACATGCAGCATGGAGGCGTTGGCTATGATAACTTGAATCAGAAATTCTACTGATTTAAGCGCTATATAAAACCTTTTAACAATTTTTGGATCCATTAAAAAGTAAAAATTTTCAGTACAAACTCCTTACCTTCTTTACGGCCTGCTCCAAACAGAATAGAAATAAATAAATTTGAAGTAAGAACTTATATTATACACTCAGTTCCAAAAAAAGTGACGCACCTAATTTTTGTTGCAACTTTAAAGCTTTGCCATTTCTGAACGAATGAACCGATATTTATTATCTTTCCATTTGTTGGTAGGTAATTCCCATACCTTTAAGAAAAAAATAAACTGGTAGACATTTTTTCAAAGCCCCCTGGATGATAGTGGAAAAACTCAAGCCATGTTATTTTCTTAATTTTTGACTCACCCTGTGCGTTAATCAAGTAAATGTATAATGTGTACACTCTATATGAAAGTCGATTTTTTTAAGAGCATTTTGATTTTTTATTCATTAATTTATCTCTAAAATTGTCCGAATTACAGCTTTTTTGCTGAAACCTTACGTTTATCCAACAAATGTAATTTATTGTAGGGCATTGCCTTTAAAGAAACAATTGCCCTTGCCATGGCAATTACTCCATATTTGACCCTTTGTCGTTGTGTCATTAAAAAAGTCAATGTCATTATAAAAGTTTTAGTGGCTAAAATTACATAAAATGCATCAAATAAGTTCAGAACAAGTAGCAGCATTAGTTACTTTAGTTTACGATGGGCGTAGTGAATGTTACGCCGCTCGTGCAGTGGGTGTCCATGAAGCAACTGCGCGTAGAGCAATCCACAAGTATGAACAAACAGGAAGCACTGCTCGAAGGGTTGGTTCTAGTCGCCCTCGAAAAACTACTCCAAGAGATGATCGCTTCTTGAGATTGAGGATATTACGTGATCGATCAAATACTGCGGTAAATGTTCAGCAAGATCTTCGCCAAATTCGGGGTGTTACGATAAGTAAGCAAACGGTATGTCGACGTCTAAACGAAGTTAATTTGAAAGCTAGGAGACCTGCAAAAGGTCCCAAATTATTGCCACAACATCGTGCTGCTAGAAGAAACTTCGTTGAAAATTATGGACAATGGAATATTCGTGAATGGTCGAATGTCTTGTTTACGGATGAATCACGGTTTTGCTTTAACATGATGGATAGAAGGACAAGAGTATGGAGAAGGACAGGTGAAAGGTTTAATCAGAATTTAATAACAGAATGTGAAAGTTATAATGGTGGGTCGGTTATGGTGTGGGGAGGGATTTCAATGAATGGAAAGACACCCCTCCATGTTTTTCCATTGAGGCAGTCGAAGACAGCGGTAATCTATATTGACATTTTACAGCAGTATGTCTTAACTCATGCAGAGTTAGTGGACAATAATTTTATATTGATGCAGGATAATGCCCGACCACACACCGCAGCAATTGTTCGAAACTTCTAGAAGCTACGGATATCACCACATTACAGTGGCCTGCCAGAAGCCCCGATATGAACCCTGTACAACATTTGTGGAACGAAGTAGGGAGAAAGGTACGTTCTCGCCAGAGGCCTGCTGAAAATCTCGCAGAATTAGCATATGCATTAGTGGAAGAATGGAATCGTATACCAATGGAAACGATAAGAAACCTAATTTCTAGTATACCGCGTAGATTAGAAGCTCTTAGAGTTGCTAGGGGAGACAATACACGGTATAAAGCAGTTATCCTAGTTTATAATTTTGTGTTTAATAAAAATGTTTTTAAAATTCGTATCTGTTAAAAACTGTTTTTCGATAAATTCATAAAGTTGGTAATATGCAAGGTTTCAGCAAAAAAGCTGTAATTCGGACAATTTTAGAGATAAATTAATGAACAAAAAATCAAAATGCTCGTAAAAGAAGCGACTTTTATATAGAGTGTAAGCGCTTTCTATACATTTACTTAATTAACGCACAGGGTGAGTCAAAAATTAAGAAAATAGCATGGCTTGAGTTTCTCCACTATCATCCAGGGGGCTTTGAAAAAATGTCTTCCAGTTTATTTTTTTCTTATAGGTAACGGAATTACCTACCTGCAAATGGAAAGATAATAAAAATCGGTTTATTTGTTCAGAAATGACAAAGCTTCAAAGTTGCAACAAAGATTAGGTGCGTCACTTTTTTTGGAACTGAGTGTATTTGTTAATTAACCTTAAAATCCTCTTTCTCAAGAAAAAATGATTTACAACACCAGAATTTGTTTTAATTATGAAATATTCAAGCAAACATGTTAATAATACCCCATTTTTGTTTTTCTAACCCTGAGTTAAGAGTGGTCTCATACCCAATCCTAAGATTGAAGGTAACCTCTGTCTATACAACTCATTTTCTCTTTATCCCTTGGACTAAATTGCATTTTTAGTTAATCCTTACCTATATATACTCCTGGGCCTTAAAACACTTTTTGAATACTATAGTTCACAAAAAGGCATCCAAAATGTGCACTGTATTTAGAAGTAACTCGTTCAAAGAGCTTGTTCTAACTTCTTACAATGCTTACTAGGGATATCATCATTATGTAGATACCAAGGAGTATTGATCATAATTTGAACTTAGTAGTTTATTTTGGAAAATTTTTTTGAGCTTTACATGGATTTATAGATACAACAGCATAGGTTGAATGTTGAGTGCCACATATACCCAGATTAGCTTTAATATCTGTTTGAATATCAAATTTGTATTTTGCCAATCTACACTCCTGGTAAAAAAAATTGACAAGAAAACATATGGGTTAAGTTTAATTAACGTTAATATCTGGGGAAACTATGATTTTTTAGATCAACCATATACAAATCTACTGTAAGTGTAAATCCAAATTTAAACATTGATAACCGCATTGAATTTTGTTCTGTTTACATACAGGGCTGCCCAGAAGTCCGGAATAAAATCAATATAGCCTTAACCTGTAACTTTTCGGGAAAATGATCGGACACGTCAATTTAGTTTTATATATGCTCACATTTTGACGTTATTCGTTTGTTTTTTTTATAGACATTTGTCAAAGATATGACGACATTGATCTTTCTTTTAAATGAAAACATACAGCTTGTTATACATCATTTGAAAGCTAATATCTCGTACAAATTGCTCATAAATTTTGGCGCGATTCTATCAAGCTATTTCAAAATGGCGACTGTTAAAAGTTTTAAAAAAATCCCTATTTAAATAAGCGGAAATGATAAATCATTGATTTTTTTTTACCTTTCAAAGAATGAAGGAAGAAATCTTCATTGTTTCACGTTCTGACATTTTATGACATTGTAACTTAACAATAGTTATGGTTTATTTGTTATTTATTTTGTAAAAAAAAATAAAAATGTAAAGACGTAAAACAAAACGCAACAAAAAGGTGGTTTAACGTGGTAAATGCTGGAAATGTCCTCAACCCTCTACTTGGCATGCTCCCAGACGATGGTAAAATCCATCGACGGAATTTCGAATGGCTTCAGCCGGTATGTTATGTGTCTCCAATCTAATTTTGTTTTTCAAATCTTCAATATTATTTGGCCTATTTTGGTAAAATTTTTCTTTTAAATATCCTCAAAGAAAATAGTCTAGAGGCGTTAAGTCTGGGGACCTCGGTGGCCATTCAATTGTACCACGTCGTCTAATCCAGCGACCTGGAAATATCTGATCTAAATATCTTCTCACATTGACACCAAAATGCGGGGGAGCACCAAGGTTAAGAAATCCAGGTATCGTTCAGCTGTGAGGTTTCCTTCCAAAAAGAATGGCCCTAAAATTCGGTTATTAATGAGACCTGCCATACATTTGATTTCTGGGGCCGCTGAGTATGCGCTTCAAATATCCATTGTGGATTTTTTTGACTCCAGAAACGATAGTTATGTCTGTTAACCACCCGTTTAAATAGAAAGTAGTTTCATCCGAAAATAATATGTTCTGTGGAAACCTATTATTCTCGTCACAATGTCACAAAATGCCAGAACGTGAAACAATGAAGATTTCTTACCTTGAAAGGTAAAAAAACATCAATGATTTATCATTTCCGCTTATTTAAATAGGGATTTTTTAAAAACTTTTAACAGTCGCCATTTTGAAATAGCTTGACAGAATCGCGCCAAAATTTATGAGCATAGTGTACGGTACGAGATATTAGCTTTCAAATGATGTATCACAAGCTGTATGTTTCCATTAAAAAAAAAGATCGATGTCGTCATATATTTGACAAATGTTTATAAAAAAACAAACGAATAAGGTCAAAATGTGAGGATATATAAAACTAAATTGACGTGTCCGACCATTTTTCCCAAAAGTTATAGGTTAAGGGTATATTAATTTCATTCCGGACTTCTGGGCAGCCCTGTATAGGTATGCTTTTTACACTCATGTTGTAGATCTATATCGCTCACCCTTGGGACACTTTGGCACCTTCTTGTCAAATTTGAGGAAATATTGTCAGGCCATGAACCAAAGGCAAATATGATAATACCAGGGGACTTTAATGCTCATTTTATTACAGTCTCGCGAGGCTGTAGCCCTCTGTGACCTTATAGAGGGTTTTGGCATAAAGCAGACCGTTTTTGAGCTTACTAGATTACAGCACTGCCTGAACAATGTCTTTGTTATTAGAAGTGTTGTTGTTCATAATTTAAGAGCGGTTGATAGTCATAAGAATTTATTTGTTCAAACAAAAACCAATTGGCATAGAACAAACATTCAATAACTTAACATACTTAATCTGATTTTAAATTATTTAAAAGAGATAACTGTTAAGTCAAAATGTCACAAAATGTCAGAACGTGAAACAATGAAGATTTCTTACCTTGAGAGGTAAAAAAACATCAATGATTTATCATTTCCGCTTATTTAAATAAGGATTTTTTTAAAACTTTTAACATTCGCCATTTTGAAATAGCTTGACAGAATCGCGCCAAAATTTATGAGCATACTGTACGAGACATTAGCTTTCAAATGATGTATCACAAGCTGTATTCCATTTAAAAAAATATCGATGTCGTCATATCTTTGACAAATGTCTATAAAAAAACAAACGAATAACGTCAAAATGTGAGCATATATAAAACTAAATTGACGTGAGCGAGCATGTTCCCCAAAAGTTACAGGTTAAGGCTATATTAATTTTATTCCGGACTTCTGGGCAGACTTGTGGAACATTCTAATTCATATCATCATATTTGTTTAATAGAATGGAAGAAAGATTTTGTATATTTTTACCTATAACTCCCTATTTTTACATCTTTAAGGGTATATACCTAAAATGAAATATTTAATGTTTCTAACAAATTTTATTTCTTATTAATTTCTCTACAAAATGAGGCTTAATTACGTGTTACTGGGCCTTAGGTCTCCAGTATCCCAAAATTTTAAAAAATATTTTTTAAACCTTTATAAATGTGACTTCAACAAAATGGATATCATACTTAAATTCTTACAAAATCTTTCTTCCATTCTATTAAACAAATATCATAATATAAATTAGAATGTTCCACAAACTCTCTTTATATATCCCTTCATAAAACCTTCATAGGAAGAACCTCATTTTCCTTCATAAGCTACTAAGGGTGACAAACCTTGTACAAAGAAATTTGAACTAAATTTCATCAAACGTTTCGGTATGCTAATTGCTTTCATCAAGTTTCGTTCACTGCTTAATACATTTTACAAATTTTAAAGCTCCATCAATGTCACCTTCCACCAATATTTTTCTCTACTGCTAATACTAACAGCAACATATCTTTTGTCTCCTGAGGATGAAGGTCACTACCACTGAAAAAAATTTAGCCTTTGATTGATCTTTTATTAAATTAGTGGAGGAAGACTTTTTGACTTCCTTTCCTTCCCCATATATAATTTCAACTCCACTTTGAGAATGGGCTATTTCTTTAAATTAAAATTACAATTCTTTTGATTATAGATGACCACTCGAACTTGTTCTCATTCATGAATCGCTTGGCAGACAAGACAATAGAAGTTAAAGTCGATACAACCCTTAAAAATAGCTTCTTGGCGAATATTTCCGCAATTCTCAAGAATACTTTCGGATTGGTCATTATAGAGGCTATTAGAAGGTCCGTTTATTCTTTAAACTATGTTACTAAATTTTTCGATCTACATCTTGTACGTTTATCCAAGGGCACTTCTTTATACATCAATTTGACAACACTGTGTTAACATATTAAATTTAGTTCTATTTGGTACTAATTGATTTATACAGTTAACATAAATTGAATAATGTCATCCATTGATTGAAGCTGATTGGTTTCGCTATATTCAATTATTCAAATTCAAATTTGTTCTTCTGCATTGTTATAGATAAAAATGCATTGTGCGGCAACTACGGTTGTATGTGTGTGGGGTTTAAATGAAAGTTTACAATGTTGACTAGGATGTTTCTGACACGTCAATTTTATATAATATAATGGTATTACCAATATGTTTACTTGCGATCTCATTATAAAGAAACACGTTTTATTCAAATCAAGCACTATTTTTCTCGACTAACAGTATAATAAAAAATAATGCATCAATTCATAAATACCAGGGTGGTTTGAAAAGGCTTCTAGCATAACATAGGAACATTTTTTTAACAAGTCTTATTATAGTTAGGTCACGGATAAAAGAGAACTCTTGTTTCGAGAACATAGATTTTCTTGTCAGTATTTACTTAGTTTGAATAAAATAAAAATAAAAATGTATTGATCTTTGCTACCCATGGCATAATATAAAGAGACAAGTAAAAATAATAATAAATATCACAAATGTAAGAATTTAGTAATAATGTAAACACAAGACTAACCTGAACAAATATTTAAAAAGACAGCACCTCTAGCACTGACATCAAACAAATTACACCAAAGTACATCACAATCAGTGGCGGCAGGGTCTGCAGTCCCGACCCAGTGTCAAACAGACAACAGACAGTATAATATTAATATTTATCTACATTAATATGAGTTTTTAATGACTCGCAAGCTGCTAGTGAATAACCATTCCACTTTTTAAATCGCCTTTGTAAGCCCGGACCTCATGCTCCCATACTACGCCGAGCCGCCTTAAAAATAAATTGCTTTACTTTTCAAGTAACCCATGCTGGGGTCGGCAGGCCGGCTGTCACATTACAACGAACGGCTTTAGGATAGGCAACCAAACAAACATCTTATATAATTAATTTGCATGCAAGCGAAATCCTATTACCTATAACCAACATAGTGATATAGGAGTGGGTAGAGTGATGGTGAAGTACTGAGCCTGTGAAATGAAGCATTGGAAAAATGTGATTTAGAAGCGTTCGAAAACCGTGAAAAAGACGCCGAAAAACTGATTGATGCCTGGTTGAATGGAGAATACCTACCTAGTGGATATTAAAGTTGAACCACTAATTATAAATGTGAATGAAAGTTCAGATTCTGACTCCGATGATGACTTCTAATAATTTATATTTAATTGCCCATTGTGTTTATTGTGTATTATTATGTATAGCCCAGGTATTAAGTTATTAAATAAATCATTTTATTGTGGGTATAATAATAATAATAATAATAATAATAATAATAATAATAATAAATGCCTTTATTTAATGTATGAATCAAATGTACAAAAAAAATCATTTCAATTCGAGTGGCGGTATCCAACTGCTGCTGCTCATACAACCACTCCAGTGTAAAGAATTATTTACAATATTACTACATACTTAAACTAAGATATACAGATTAACTGATATAAGGAAAGATACAAAAATAATAAAAATAAATGATGTGCACAAAAATAATAATAAAGGAAATAAATTAATTAAATTAAAATAGAGCACGATCCTCAGTACGCATTCCGACCCGCAAGCAAACGGCCCTTAACTCCCTTACAAAACACGGAAGAACTAGAAGCTATCTTCAAGCTATCGGGTAAAGAATTAAAAGCAGTAACTGCTGTGTAGCTAAATGAACGCTGGAAGAATGCATGAGTATGCCTGGGAACACTATACAAGTCCCTGTGTCGTGTCAAAAGGTTATGCAGATCTGAGCCCTTAATAAGTTTATCATAAAGATATTTAGGAAGATGGTGATGTCTAACTTTGTAAATAAGATGCAAGAGATGTAGTTCGAATCTTTCTTTAATGGTGAGCCACCCAGACTCGTTCAATGAAGCAGTAATATGATCAAATTTACGTACATTGAAGCTAAACCTGAGGCCTGCATTTTGAAGTTTTTGCAGACTATCTCGGTCCCTCTGCAAGAGAGCAGGCCAGTAGACAGTATCGCAATAACCGAGATGGGATAATATAAGCGAGTCAGTTAAGCGTAACTTAGTAGCTGTATCAAATATGTCTTTATGCATGTATAAAAATTTTAATTTAGCGAAAGTCTTTTGAATTAGAGACGAGACATGATCAGAAAATCTCATTTCAGAATCAATAACCAAACCCAGGTTTTTGCACTTATTGATGGGGTTCAGCACTGTGCCATTAACAGTAATTTTAAATAAAGGATTCTCAACCAGGGTAGATTTAGATGCACCAAACACCACCAACTGGGTTTTTTTTTTCATTCAAAACTAAAGAGTGGTATTTAGAGATACCACCAATAATTTCAAGATCCTGGTTAATTCTTTCAACAGAGACAGCGACATCAGGGGGTGTAAAAGAAAAGTATAATTGTGTATCATCTGCATATTGATGAGATGTACAACTTTTGAGAAATTTGGAAAAGTCAGAAGTATAAATGGAGAAAATTAGTGGTCCTAGAATACTGCCCTGAGCTACACCCCTGCTAATATTAGAGAGTTGAGAAGGATTATTACCAATTAAAACACGCTGACATCTGTTCTGAAAATAAGATTCAAAGAAATTCAAAGCCACATCTCCCAAGCCAAAAAACCTGAGCTTAGCCTGCAAGATATCATGACTTATAGTATCAAAAGCCTTACTATAGTCGAGCAATATAAGGCAAGTGCATTGATTGTTGTCCCAAGCTCTCAAGAGGTCATCTGTTATATTAAGTAAGGCCGTAGTTGTGCTATGATTTTTACGGAATCCCGATTGAGTTGGAGGGAGAATATTATGGGCATCCAAAAAAACGGTTAATTGATTTGCTACAACTCTTTCAAGGATTTTAGATAAAGTGGGCAGGATACTTATCGGCCTATAATCAGAAAGCTGCTTAGGATTCGAAACCTTTGGCACCGGTACAATATCAGCGAGCTTCCAGCAACTAGGAAAATAGCCAGTGGAAAGGCAGCTATTGATTATAAAGGATATGTGATCAGTTAAGTGGGGGGTTAAATAAAGTAACATTTTTAAGTTGATGCCATCAGTGCCAACTGCGTTACTTTTAAGGCTGTTGATTATTTTATTGATATCGTCATTAGTAACATTAATAAATTTAAATTTATCACCTTGGTGAGAGTTCTCATTTCTATAGTGTAAATTAATAAAAGCACGATCATTGGGACCAACGGGAGGAAGAGAGTTATTAAAAAAGTTATTGAAATCGTTAGGATTTCCGACATTAAGCAAAGAATTAGAATCTTGAGAGGTAGAGCTTAAATTAAGATATTTTATCATCCGCCAAAAGTTCCTGGGATCTCTTTTAAAGGTGTGTTGAAGAAAAGCTTTTTTTTCTGCCCTGACAGTAATATTAACGCGATTACGCAAGGCTTTGTATTGTATCCAAGCTACGTCACTCTTAAGTTTTTTATATTTTGAGAATGCTTTGTCCCTGAGTTTCATCATGAATTTCAAATTAGGAGTTATCCAGGGGGCAGGAGATTTAGTAATTTTAGAAGTTTTGATCGGAGCATGTATATTGAATAATTCATTAATGTTACAATTAAAATAGTTCAGCATTAAGTCGATATTAGTTAAAGAATGTATATATTGCCAGTTGATTTTGCCCAGGTCTCGCAAAAAATTATTATAATCGAAATTAGAATAATCTCGATAGGTTCTGAATGATGGCCCAGGCTTAGCTTTTGTTATTTTAATCTCAAAGTTAACCAACTTATGGTCAGATATGTCGTCCATATTAATAACGGTCACATTTTCAACAAGATTAGAGTCTGAACACACAAGTACATCTAGAAGGGTGCTACTTACATTAGTGACGCGAGTAGGATCTTTTACACATTGATGTAATCCATATTTATTTAACAAATTAGTAAAATTCAAGGTACAAGGACTATTAAGATTTCTGAGATCTATATTAAGATCTCCACCAAATGCAACGAAGTCATATTCAGGTAAGATATCAATTAAAGTATTCTCTAATACATCCATGAATTCATTTAGATTAGAGCCAGGGGGCCTATACAATGCACCCAAACAGACTCGCCTTCCACCTGACTTAACAGATATCCAAACTTGTTCCAAGGAATTAGCATTGTTTGTTTCTACCAAGGAATATTTCAAATTATTTTTTACATAGAAGGCGACTCCCCCACCACGTCCATCACGATCGTTCCTAATTAAATCAAAACCCTCAATCCCAATACCATCGTATCCCATGTTAGGGCTGAGCCAAGTCTCTGAGAGACCGACAACATCAAAGGAGCCCCCAGTCAGAACATCCGCAAACAGGTCGAAACCAGCGCATAAGGATCGCACATTAAAATGAGCAAAACCAATCCATGTATCCCGCATAGAACCGTTTTCCCCAGCTTATGGGTTAAAAGAATGAAAATTAGTCCCCCGCATGTAATATATAACATAATTAGGAAAAATCAAAAATTTATAAAACAATAACCTGCTAACTAGAGAACCGATACCAGTTGAAATCTAAGTATATTATAATAAGGCATGCCACAAAAATCAAAAACCAATCCCAACTTTCCCTTTAACACAGGTAAAAATATTTATTATTTAAAAAATGTATTGATAGAACATTATAAATTATATTGGATTTGAAAGATCATGCGATAAGAAATTTGTTCACACAGATATAAAAAATATGTTCCTATGCTACGTATTGTTCTGACTCTACCGCGACGACCAAATACTGACCGTCAACAAACAATAAACGATATACAATATACATTATAGCTTAAAAGAAGTGTTGAATAAACTTAAGCAGAGATTTGTTTCTTTCTATTTTCAGAAATACACCAATAATAAATACTACCATTCACAGACCACACTTTATTTTTCCCGTACTTGCGTTTGGCACTCATCAGTAATTCGTATCGTTTTTTTGTTAGGTCTTCAAATACAGCTAATTGAGAGTTTTTTAAAACTTTTTTAGCATTAAAGACTTCATTGCGCACCCAGTTTAACGTAAAGGTAACAAGAATAGCACGTGATTTATTACTATCTTCCGCTTTAGACATTCGGAAAGCACAATCAATATCCCGCTTAGAACACTGTACATTTAAGGTGGTGTTAATAAAATTGACGACAGTGTCGAGCACATTCTCCCCCTCTGTTTCGGGGAATCCAAGGAATCGAAGAGAGTTTCTTTTGGCAAGTTGTTTGGACGCATCCAATTGTGCATCCAGAGTTGAGGTTGCATCCTTGATAGATTCGATATCGTTGTTTATCGCATTAAATTTGTTAGATAAAACGTTTAATTGATCCTCCAGTTTATTGAATCTTAAATCGAAGTCAGCTTTCAACTGATTCACAAAATTGGTACATACCCTTTGAATGAGCTTCTCAACTGAATCATCACTGTTGGATGCACTTCTTGTTTTTGCCGCCATGATTGCCAGAACACAACTGTGAAGATACACCCACAATAGGTCACGAATTTATCCAAGTGGAAGAGCTGTTAAAGTCACCAGGTGGACCCACTACCTAATTTCTTTGATTACGAACACAATTAACGACTTGGGAAAACGAGATTTTGACACACAATGGCTAGGAACGCTATTAAAGTCCCGGTATACTTTTTAGAAATTTTTTCAAACTTACACCGGAGTAATTTAAGAATAAAGCCGGAACTCAGGTAAACCGCTATCGACACATGAATTAGTACGATCACATTGTAACATTTCTTGGTTAACAGATTCACGTTCTTCAATAATTCTTCTGCTCGATTCGTTCAGATCTGCCGGTTTTGTCACATACACTTTATTTTTTTGTTGTCCCTAGAGAAAATAATCAAGGGGCGTTAAGTCTATCCAGCGGTTAGGAAAAGTATTATTTAAGTAAACTCTTACAGCTTGTCCAAAATGAGGAGGAGCTCCGTCCTGCTGAAACCACGTATGTCGTAATAGTGGTCCTACTGTATTGGTTATTGCTGGCACAATTTGATTTTGCAGCATGTGGAGATAATATTCTGCATTCAAATTCCCCTCTATAAAGAATGGTCCCAGTAATCTATTGCCAATAATACCGCCCCACACATTTACTTTCTGGGGGTGTTGAGTGTATGTTTCTCTCATTCAATGTGGGTTCTGATCAGCCCAGTACCGACAATTATGTCGATTGACATTGCCTCATCCGAAAAAACTATTTGATTAAAAAATTTGTTATTTTCTTCCTGTTTTTGCATCATTACTTCGCAAAATTCCATTCTACGTTCGAAATCGTCTTCTGATAATTCCTGGACTAAAGTTATTGTATAGGGATAAAATTATTGTTTTTTAAAATAATTTCAACTGATTTAAAACATACATCAACTTAGGTAGCAGCTTTTCTCAACGACAAATGTGGATCCTGAAGAAAATGAAGTAATGTCTCTAATTTTTTTTCATCACTAGTTGCCGATTTTGGACTTCCTAACCAATCTCTGTAACACCCAGTTTTGTCGAATCTTTGAACTATTCTCACAACTGTAGATTTTGATATAGGCTCTCGGTTTGGAAAAGTTATATTGAAAAATTGCTTTGTTTCGGTAAATGATCTTTGTCGGTCTCCACAACCTCTGATCATTAGTAAAGTTATGCGTTTCCTTTCGTTAAGAGACATTTTTAGAAATTAATATGACAGTGACGCAAGACTTTCTGGTACCAGCTTGTAAAAATGCAAAATATAGGTAATATCTTACCTGGTGAATTTATGTCCTTTAACTCAAATTATTTCTTAAACTAATTGGTTTAGCCATATGCATGACATGTTTCATAATTGTTGTTTAGAATATTTAGAAGAATCAGAAAACGTGATTAAAAAGGGGTCATTCCATTTAAATAAACCAAAGTTTTGTTTACCATGACTGCTTGAGGCACCCTATATAATCTCAGGTGTCCTAGTTTTATAGCTTTTTTTTAGGCCTACAACTTTTATACCGGAAGTTTTTTTAAATTGTGCGCCATTTTCTAAATAATTGACCGCTCCGGTACTTTTTACACACTGTGTGTAGCTATTTTTCAATACAATTTGTAAACCATATTTAACATTTTACCGCCAAAATATTCGCGCTCTCAACTCCAAGACTACGCGTTTTATAATAATATTTTAACAATAATTAACGAACTCATTTATTAACCTTACAAAACCTGGTTTTCTGTTAATGTCTATAATGCCGTTTATTTCCGGCGTCAAATATTTATTTTATAAATTACGAACACGCTAGCCACGAAAATTTTAACGTTTATGAACTTAGACTTAGATTATTATATTATAGATTCATATGGCTTTAATGACGTATATACCACGAGCAAAGAGAAAACGTGCAAATTGTATCTATTAATTGATTAAAAGCTTCAATTTTCATTTACCGAATAATTTCCTCATTCACTCAATAATAGACTTTCGCAAAATAAAACATCGAAACTCCGGGCCAGGGCAATCCAGAACACTCCAATTCTCCCTTCTGGAAAATTTAATCAAACTATCCAATTGAAACTTCGGAATTTAAATAACTTTCAAGAATAAAGTTGACGTCATCACGAGGCGAGATTGCCAATTTGTTACGCGTGCCGGCTAACTTTTAAATTGAATATTTGACATTTGACACTCTGTGTGTCTGCCGGTCTGACACCCCTTTGTTCGGATGGGACGAATTGGCATTTTATTGTTTTATTAAGGGTTGGTGTTGGGTTATTTTTATTAACGCAATAGGGTACATTTGATACTATCTATGAGAAATTAATTCTGAAATAGTGAAAATATGCATTGATAAACCTAACCACCTTTGTTTTTGGTTAACGGATCGGTACCTATCGTATCAAATTCTTATGAAAGGATCGGTACAAAATATTGAATATCGGAATGACAGGGGTCCGGTACTGAAAAGTAATGAATCGTATCGCAGATTTCTATTCCCTATTGATCATTTTCATATGACGTCACAGGATCGGCGGCCATTTTGCTTGAAGGACAAGCAAAATAAATAAGCACCAGCGTTTGGGTTATAAATTCAAGTTTTCTCTAGAGTTTGCCTTAAAATTTGAGATCTCTGTTTATTCTGCTAATAAATAAAGTGCCTTAGAAAAAATGCCGTCCATTTGTTTAGTGGTTAATTGTGGGATGAGGGGAACTAGGGACAATGTATGATCTTTTGAAGTTCATGCACTTTTGCAAAACGCTGGAGAAAACCTTAATCGGCTCTCACAAGAACGACGTGAAATGTGGATAAGAGCTTTAAAAAGAGGACCTTTAAATGACAGCCAATTAAATTATGGAAGAATTTGCTACAGACATTTTATAAGTGGTAATATTTGATTTTTGGTATAATGACCTAATAAAATGATGTGATCGATGTAAATAATTTTAGGAGCTCCAGCAGAATTAGCAAACAAAAAGATAACCCTGACTGGAGCCCTAATTAGAATATGGGGTACTTTAATCCAAAGGAAGAAACTCGGACCCAAGTTAACAGTCATGAGAGAAGTTGAAGAAATAGTCCATGCTTTCAGTGGAGTTAATGTAAAGTAAATAAAACAATGCAGTCTTTCTCTTCTTACGTGGGACAAACAGGGAGGAAATTTAAAATACGCATAAATGAACACTGTAAAGAGATAGTATGAGTTTCTAATCTTAACTTATCCCCTTTAAAAATCAAGTCCAACTTTTCTAGGCATGTATCTACAAATAAACATAACTTTAATGCAGATACCAACACTAAATTTCTTCACTTTTGTAATAAAAGTAATAAATTAGACCTACTTGAAATAATGGAAATAAACAAAATAATAAAGAACCCAAACATAGACATTCATAGCAGTACTAATTTTTTCAATGCTTTGAACCTCGACAGATTATAAGCACAATATAGTCCCTCTTACATAATACATACCTCTTACTATCTCTATAAAATACTTTTTAGCTCCCCTTTGCAAATTTGATTGTATCCACCTATTATTTTTAAGTTTGAAAGTTCTTCATCATTCTCCAATGTTCTTTTATATTAATTTAAAAATCTATATTTCCTATAGTTACTGTGCCAGTTAGGTTTAGTGTTATCACCAGCCCTGAAAAGTGTATTTTTGGTTTAGTTCAGTGCTTCATCACCCTCCGACAGACATTTACAACCCCCTTTTACCATAACATAACCAAATAATTTGATCATTTTTTGACATATGTCTATTTTCTGCCAATTCTTAAGTACTGTATACGTCCAGTGATGACAAATACCATTGATTAATCTATCCGGTATAGATTTTTAAACTTAATATCGAGTTGGTTAAAATCCTATACTTTCATTTCAATAATTATTTTTGTATTTTAATATTTCTAATATTTGAACTTGGTTTATATGTCGTTTAAGTCATTTCTCTTCTCAAAGTAACCTTACTTCAGTCTCCACGTTGCGACAGTTTCGCGGTAGTGGCTGAGAACAAGTTGTACTTTTTTAATGACAGAATTTTTTACCACTATTAAATAATGGTTACTTTCTATCAATTTTCAAAAGTATGGAGCATAGCCCTATATTACCATATCAGCTAACTGGGCATGGTTTTGCTGCAATAAAACAATGATTTTATTTTATTTTATTTTTTTTACATCAAATTTAATTTAAAACTAACAATTAAAAAAATTTTAAAAAATTTTCTCCTTCATAAGGTTTAAACTATTCCATTGTCTTTCTTAAAATGTTTCTTCTTTGATCAGAAAATCCGAATTTAACCGGAACTTCACTCATATCTAAAGATGATTAAACATCTCACATACCAAGTCTTCAACCTTTAAAGTTACTATGAGTTGTACTCATTAATTTGAGACAACGTTTTTTCTACTAAACTTGATGTTATATAAACTTTATTTTATATTTATTGGTCGTTCTAACTTATTAAACTGTGGAGAAAGACTGCATTGTTTTATTTACTTAGTCATGAGAGAATTCAGAAATGCAAATGAGCTAAGTATTAGGTAGGTGTACGGTGTAATATTGTAAATAGTAGGTATTATGATGTAGACATAGTGTTGATTTAGGTTAAAGTTTTTTTTTTATTGGGTAATGTGTTCTTGTAGATAGAACAACAGATTGAAGCACCTGATGAAGATATTTCGGGAAGTAGTAGAGAGGAAGAAAATGTTGAAATTAATGGAAACTGTTCACACATGTTGCCACACAGACTGAATTAAGTATTAATGATTTATGCAAACTTTTCAAAAACTGTACTAATAGTAATGTTAGAATATATAGTTAATTGGAGAAGCGGTTAAAAGAACGTGAAATAAATAAAAACTCTATCTACTTATTGTGACTTAAAAACTTGGTTTTATATAACATTTTAATTTGAGAACATGAAACTGTGGGTTTAGGCCTAAATGAAATGGTAACAGAGTTATTGGAAACTAAAACATTATTATAACCTAATCTAACCTTGCCGACTACTACCTACAACATAAGCATTGGGATTTCTCTTCCTTTGCATTAGTATTTTGCACTCAACAAGGTTCATAAAATTTGAATGCTTGCAAGCCTTTACATGCCTTCGGCTGCTGGCCAGTGTAAAAACTATGTGTTAGTATAAGGTAGTTTACGAGTCCATCCTTGCAACTTCTGACAGACATTAAATTTCCAAAAGCAGTCTCTCCAAGCAGATAAGGATCAATGCGCCAATAATTTTAAGTTTTGCATCGCATTTACATTTAACATCGCACTTGAGAGTCTTAAGTATTCACTTCTTTCCATGTTTTGAAATATTAAATTTATAATGTAAACAAAAGATCGAAACACACACTAGAAACTTCAAATAAGTATTACGATAAGAATACAGTTGGAACATGAAAAAGTATTTAAGTCCAGGTAGCACAGATATAGAATGACTTGCAAACTTATTAAATTACACCCTAGACCCTAATAAGTCATTAGCGTAAGCCGACCTGTCAAAGTCACGTATTTCATGATCATGAAACGGTGTACTGTATATTGTAAAAATCGTAACACAAATTTTTGTGAGAGGTATTAATTCTATTTACCTAAAAAATATTTTAAAAGGAACTTAAAATAATCATTCATTAGAGCCCAAAATTAAAAAAATCATAATAATCAGTCTGACGTCAGGAAATTAGATAGCTGCAGTTTCCTCTTATTTTTATTGGCAAATTCTTCCTCAGGAGTTACAAAGTTTTGCCTTTTATGAATAGTAAGCAAAGCTACGCTATTTAACCTATACTATAAAAGGACCTTTCTACAGTACAACTTGTTAGAGGTATTGTGACAAGTAAATGTAACAATTTTTGGATTTGTGGAACGAAAGTTTGTAACTCCATCATAGTTTGAATTATTGTTGCAGGCTTATCAGTTTCCATAGGTTTAGTCGGTTTAATTCGCCTTCAAGAATCAATTGGTCTTCTTTTGGTATAAGTATCTTCTTCATAAAATGTAATGGCACAAAAAATTTTTTCGTCATTAAGCTTTAGAAGATACATTGGAACCACATTCCATAACCCTGTACTTTTATGTTTCTCAGAAAATCTTTATTTCTAAAATAAGAAAATCTAAATGGCTATGTCTGTAATACTGTTTAACATCATTTGCTTCATAATTTGCTCTATGGGTTTGTATTTTGTTAATTCTTGGTAACTTCATTTCCAAATCCATTTCTCAGCTGCAGTGCTTATCCTTGTGAAAATTAAGTTAAAATTGTTTAAATCATGTCGTATTTCTTCCAAAGTTTAGCAACTAAGTTTAACACTTCATAAGCTTTTGATACATCAAAATTGACTTGTTGCAACTGAACTGATAGCGGATAGATTCGGTGTACAGAATATCGACCGATATTATTCATGATATCACAATATAAAAATAATCATAATGCTAGGGTACCTATTAACTAATTAACATAAGGTGACCGGAAGCCAAAGGGTAAATCCCATTACATTTTTCGAAACCTATACAGCATTATGGTTTTTGAATATACTCACCGAGAATAGCTATTCGATGAATGAGAATTGACCATCCTTGATTATTAAACGTAAGCTTTATACTTTTCAATAATATATTGCCCAGAGAATAATAAGTAACACAAGTACCTGGTTCTCTATACTAACGTAATTAGTTATTTCCTCCACTTTAGTTGATGAGCCAACCGGTATAATATCCTAAGCCGCCTTTTATAATTTCAATGTTATTTTTGTCATTCAGCGGGAGTTGTAATAAATAGCAACGTTTTTTTGTCAGTCAAAAATAAGGAAATTTCCCATGTAAATTAAAAATCATGATTATGTCTGGACACGAGGTACAAATATAAACATAAGAATAAAGCATCATCAGCTGTTCTCTTCTCGTCAGAAATTTGAAAGTAATGATAACGACTGAAAAGCGCAAAATTATGTGGAAAACATCCAGTAAATCCGTCAACAAATTTGCTGCGTATAACGCTTGGTGGCGTAGATTGATCCAAATGTAGCGAAACTTAATTTTCGGTTAATTTATGGTAGTTTTAGTGGAAGCGATTTGTTGTAAGACATTTAGTACGTTTGGAAGAGTATTAAAGTTTATTATTAGAAACACATAGTGTCAGGGGCGTATATTAAGGGGTCCTCCCTTGATATACGCCGGGGTTCATAAATAAGCACGACTTTTAAATATTTATAATTAATTCTTCCATAGAATTTAGTTCCGTTAAAAATTGTATTTTTTGGTTAGTTCAGGTTAGTTACGAGCCTTCGAAAGTACGCATCGAATCGGCAATGTGATATTATGAGATTTATTACTATGACATGAAGGGGGGGATTTTGGATAATTTTCTTTTGTTTTTATGATGTCTGCGACATTAGGTATTTTTTTTGTAATTAATAATTAGTGGACTGCAGATTTTAATAGGAAATAGGGAATTTCATAAATTTTATATATTAAAAATGATTTCGCGAAAACGCACAACGCCATTACAAACTATCACTCACCGGTTGGTTACTTGGTTGTTTGTAGTTCTGAGGACCCTCCACGATGATGTGTACCTTTGGTAATCACACACTAATAATTTACAGTAGTTCATCAACAATAACACACGAAAAAAATTTATTTATAAAGGTAGCTTTTTCGCTGTTCAAATTTTCCGCAAAATGGGAGATTTGGAGATTATACTCGTTGGGGAACATGGCATCAGAGAGGTCGTTCCAGAGTGATGACGTTCTCCAGATTAAAATTTTTTTAAACAGTGTCGTTCGAGGGACACTAAGCTAAACCACGTGCAGGTGGGCCGCAGTGGCTCGTCGTGTATGCACCGCTCTGGGTAAAATCAAGCGGGTAACCTTAGTTGAGTACTTGCCTTCGATGTTCAAGGCTTTCCAGGTTGTTTTTCAGATCATGATCACCGATCAAGCAAATGGTTCTTCTTTAAATAGAATCTAGCCAATCTCAGGATATGTTTAGGAGCTTAGCCCCAGATATGCGAACAGTACTCCAGCGACGGTCGAATTTGAACTTTATAGAGCATCAAAAGTTGTTGGGGTATATATCCTTATAAATGAATTGATGAAGCCAAAAGGATTGAGTGTCCCGCCATGACTATATCCGGTTGTTCAACATTGACTTATTTACAAAAAACTGCCGCCTGTGTTTTTTAGCGTTAAATTCTACTTGGTTACTGTCACCACAGACGTTAAGCATTTTTATAGGATTTTCAATGCTCCAAATATGTTTAGTTCGCCTGTTAAATATTCCACAATTGATAAATTTAGGTTCATTTATCCAAATAATACAGCCAAAAACTTATTCGTCTTTCTGGGTCGCTCGGATAGAGTTTCTGCTAGATACTGATCTTGAAAGATTGGTAATAATAATAATAATAATTAAGAGAATACTGCAAGCAGCAATTAACAAACTTATTGACAATGGAAAAATAATCGGTTTTAAATTCTCCGAAGAGAAAACAAAATGCGTACGCAAATGGATGACCCATTGCTGTATCTTAAAGAAAATACTATAGAGTGCGCTGATACTGTTAAGTTCTTAGGTTTAAGATTTGACAAAAAAACTTATCTGGCATGATCATATTGAACTTATCAGACAATGCAGACAAAATCTATATTCTAAAAACTAATATTCTAAAGGTGTTGGCACATAGAAAATGGGGAGCTCAGCTGACCCGAGAAGTCTTCTTATGATAACTAAATGTCTAAACTAGACAATGGTGGCATTATATATTCCTCAGCAAGAAAACATATTTTGAATAGACTGATGAATAAAATTAGGACTTAATTATTGTCTGAACGCATTTCCAATTACTCCTATTTAAAGTGTCTACTGTGAATCTGCTAGAACAACGAAGAAAACATATCGTGGCCTTAATAAAAAAAAAACCGTAAGTCCAAAGCTCATACAAAATAACTCGGAAAGAAGTGGAAGCCAATAAAATTAATTAATAAAACAAGTTTTTTGTTAATACCATTCAAAATTCAGTACAAAATGTCACTTAAAAATTTTGTATATCTTACTTTTGCTTCATTAATTATGAACTTATTATTATACTATTTTCTTAGCGCCGTGTAAAATTTTGATTTTGTAACTTATGGGTTTTCTGATTAAGGCGACGATATGCGAGATGCTGCACGTAGCGACATCTCGTGGCAATCGGCAAATCAACGAAGAAATTTTCTACAAACATTATATCTAGCAGCCGTAATATCTTACTTCAAGTATCCTAACAATAAATTCTTATTTCCAAATGAAAAGAAGTACGTTAATAGAAACACCATCACTCACCCTCTAGCAGTACGATATTTAGAATATTTGAGAAATATCGACGTATCAATAGTCTGGTAGATGATAAAAATGTCGACCAAGCAGCAAATACCATATTCATGAGAAAATTAGATTTGACAAAAAAAAACGTTAAAAATAAAATTGTTGATGAATGGCAAGCGATATGGGATAGAACCAACACATTACTTCGTAGAATAGAACAGACAGTTATAAGGAACTTGGATTTCACAGGGTTATGTAGACTAGAAACCACAATAATATATTAAAACATAAGTTTCATAAGACACAATTTTAGAGCACGCGTCTGTTTAGGAAACGAGCGGTATAGCGGGGAGTGTCCTAATGAGACGAGTGCTCTAAAATGTCTTATGAAACGAATATTTCATAATAATTTTTCTATTTGGGTTAATTTTAAGGAAATTTAAAAAAAAATGTAGTTAGTAATTGCCAGTCAAATTTTTTTTTTTTGAGGTTGGAAACACTATGTTGCAGAAAAAACAATTGGGCACTCCAGCCGCCATTATTTGATTTTTAATTAATTGTCATTTTTTGCTGTATTGAATAATTAAACATTATTTAATAATTTAGTAGCAGAAGCGAATAAAAATGAGACAAGACGCAAGACATACCCCACCAGAACTACGAGAAATCGCGGAAAATAATTTAAATAATCTCTTACCGAAGAAATCTTGCAATGTCTATTAAAAGGAATATGCAAATTTTGAGCTATGGTGTGAGCAAAATTGTGTAAAAGATATTTCAGAAAATGTCCTGATTTTTTAATAAGGAAAGTAAAATTAAAAAGGCTTCATCGACGTGGTCCAAATACTCAATGTTAAGAAGTTGTTTAAATATATATAGAAATATTGATATATCGAAATATAAAAAATTACAGGTATATTTAAAAAGGCTTTCGGAGGGTTACACCCCAAAAAAAATCAAAGATTTCAGAGATTGAGCAAATTAATCGTATTAATTATTGCATTAAATAAGAATGTAGTTAACAAACTACAAAATAACTTTCTTAGCATTAGCAACGATATACGTTTATCACGAACAAAAATACAATAGGCATCGACAAAAAAAAAATTACCCCTAATAAATGTAGTTGATCTTGAATATAAATTTTAGGTTATTCTTATAATGGGCTATAATGGTGCCTGCCGCAGAGAAGAAATTACAAATATGTCAGTAGATGATATTAAATTTAGAGACGATATAATCATTGTACATGTGCCCAAAACTAAAAATTACATAACCAGGCAGTTTATAATTACAAATAGTGACTGGGTACAAATGGTAACACAGTATTTTAGTTTCAGACCAAATCACGTGACAAGTCGCAGATTTTTCTTGACTTATAGAAATAAACACTGCATTAACACTCCTATTGGTCTTAACACAATTGGCAAAGCTCTTTTTGTTATTGCTTCTTACTTCAAATTACCAAATAGTACCAAGTTACTTACAGGCCATTGTTTTAGACGGTCCAGTGTTACACACTTATCATGACTTATTACAGAAACACTATATTTTTGATATTGTCGTTGGAGTTTGTTTTGTTGCTCTGCGTGATTTGGCGCGCACATGAATTTGTATTTTGTTTAAATTTTTAATAGATGTGATAATATAACATAATGTAATGATGCTAGCCATGTGCTATTAATAAAGATATTTATTTATTATTATTATTATTTAGTAGTGGGGGTGACTTGAACACTATTAAGAAGCATGGTGGCTGGAAGTGTTCAGCAGTGGCCGAACGGTGTATCTCCACCTTGCTTATCACGTACATACCAAAATACCACAGCTACAGCATCTGTAACGTCAAGTGGAATAACTAGATTGTTTATAAATAAGCAAGGTCTCTCAGACAAAATATTGTGTCTAGCCAGAATATTTCAGGGATAATCATTAACGCCACCGAACACTCAACAGTAACAGTAAATATTTACAATAATCACTCATCTCTTTCCAAGTCTGTTTCTTTAGAGAAATAAAATTGAGGAAAATACCACAGTATTTATAATTATAACTAAATAAACGAAATAAGCACTATTGAACTTTTGTCTCACTATTATCTTAATAGTTTAATATTATAGTGTTTTGTGCTTGATATAAACAAATATATGTAAACCACAGTCGCATGTTTTCTAGGTTATGTTGTTTGTGGATGTATGTAAAGCAGCGTGAGCGTGATCCTAGTAAAGATATACCTACGTATATTCTGTATTATACAATACAACCAGTAAAACAACATTTCAATTTAAATAATTTATTTAATTTCTTGTGACTGAAATTTTTTATAAAATATGTCTCACTTCTAAAGATAGTCCCATCCATAGATATAAAACAGATAATTTAAGTTTACCACTACCTAAATATTTCTTACAACAAAAAGTAGGTGTGCCATGAAATTTCAAAACAGTCATGTTGTGTTGTTACCAACAGGAATAAAATAAAAAATGCGTGTTTAGGTTAGTTGAGGTCAATTGAAATCCATAATGAAGGCTTTATGAATTCCAAATAGAAAAAAGCATTTAGACTTTGTACAGAATAAACAAGTCTTAAGCAACAGCATCTTCTTAAAGGCGAACCAACACCAATGTATGATCAATGTGATGTATTTCTTTTAGTAGCACATGTTATTAGTGGATGTCCAGTATTTAATGTACAAAGATATAGCCTAGAGCCAAACATCGAAGAAAGTATAAAAAAAGGAAACATAAACAAAACATAAGACTATCTGAAATGTATCAAAGTTATGAATTTATGAATTAATAACAAAATTTAAAATCAAAAACCTGCGAAACCTGTCATATATTTAACTTATATATATATTATATATACCTCTAATCCTCTGAGTCCCCAAGAGCTAATAGGAGTAGATGCTAATCATAGGTGGGTTTTATTGTGGTAGAAATCCTCCACTGTTTGGCATCTAATAACCCACCCCAAGAGCATTTTGAAGGTTTTCCCTCCTAACACAAAGAAAAAACAGCAGTTTAGTTGACAATTTTTCGGTTTCTTTAGAAGATCACCGGAAGTACTCCGAAGTGTTCTCTTTCTGGATTATTACTTTCCATTTTCGTTGCCGGTTTCGAGATCTCTGAAGTAATAAGCGAATTAGTGACATTCTGTCACTTTTACAATATTAAATATAAAGCACAGTTAAGTCCAAAATATGTCAATTATAGAGCCTCTTAGTCTTAACCATCTCCAAATTTGGTTTAACCTGACATACCTACTAGGTACGATAATCCAAAGTTTGAACCAAAGAGTAGGTATTTAGCTTCGCAAAGTAACATTTTGGGGTTTTCCACAAAATTAAAATGATAATCATTAGTTTACGTGAATAGTGTTATAAATATTTATGAAAATTCAGTTTGAATGGTTTTAACTTATACCTCAGGATAGGGTTTAATGGAAAACATATTATTCTATTATCAATTTTCAATACTTGCATTTTATTTCCTATCATACCCACACTTTGCAGCTTCTTCTACTCTAAGTTGTGAAAGAAGAATTAAAATTTATCGCATTTAGAGCCAGGGTATCGAAAATAGCTTCGACCCGTGTCTGAGAATGCTATCCAAGTGAGCCAAATCAAAAGTTAATAAATCATACGGCAAAGGGGTCCCAATTAAATAAATGTCGCCCTGTCGGTTCCCTAATAGACCGACGCGGTGTGGTCGCGTTTGAACGCGCTAATGAGGGCGGCGACGGACTTCAAATAGACGACTTTTTGCTTATTTTCGAATCTAACTTTCGATTTTAGAAGTAATTTATTTAAATTATTAGGATTTAATTGGAATTTTTTGCTGACGAGTTCGTTTTTGTAACATATTTTATTATACAATATAGAAAAGAGAAGAAGAAGAAATATATCCAGAATTTTCCAAAAAATATTTTTTTTTGAAACATTGACTATTATTCTTAGAAATGACAAAATTACGAAGATACGATGATAAATGTGAGTTCGCATCCTGGAATCGGTTGACTATTGCTGAAAATGTAGTAAGCCAGGGTCTGATTTTATTTAGAAATTAGAAATATACTACGCTTTCTTAAGGATTGAGTTCGATTTGAATACTTTCTACGCTTCTGCATTCCCAGGCGTTTTCATTGCAGTTTTGAAATCGAATTTAAATTAATTTTATTACGATTTGGTATTTCCATACTCCATAAAAATCCCGAAAAATATCTGTCACTTAACAATTTGAGACAGAAAAATTTAAACCTAACCGCCAATAATTTGTAGGTTACTAATGACTTATTTCGATCTCACTGCGTTTTTATAATTATTAAAAATTTCGGTTTTATCCCGTAGGATCCGACAAAAATAAGTGAATTGACCTTGAATTGAAAATTCACTCAATTTTTTTTTATATACATTATATTATTATTAAACAGGGTGGCCCATCGAAAACGTACCGCGAAGCATTACAGACTGGGAAAGGACTTTTCGACAAAAGCCAAAACCACGTCAAGTTTGTTTGTCAAGGGGACAACTTTTGACGCAGAAATCATAGCAAAATCTTCTACCCTCTAAGTAGGGGTGTCATCCCCCAAGTTTTTTCAAATAAGAATGGGGGTCAAGTGACACCTCATTCAAGAGGGCTCTTAATTCCCTATACATCGCTGCTTCTTTTTGAAAATCGATCGACTCGTTTAGAAAATATGGACCTTTGAAATGCCAACAATACGTTTGATGCAAAATGCAACAATCGATTTAACCTTACTTAAAAGCTTACCGTATTAGCCAAGTAATTACTCAAACTGTTGTCCGCCAACGTGCATATAGTGATACAGGTTATCTTCAAACCGTTGCCGTACATTCTGGAGCACTTGTGGTGTCACTTCGCGACATACGTCAATGATTCGTCCTCGTAGATCTTGATGGAGTGCTGTAAACTTTGCTTTTCTGTACCCCCACAAAAAAAAATCTAAAGGACTTAAGTCGGGTGACCGAGGGGGCCACTCAATTGCACCCCTTCGGCCTATCCCGTCCTGGAAACGTGTCATTTAAATAATTGCGCACATGTAGCGAGTAATGCGGAGGAGCTCCGTCTTGTTGGAAAATCAGTTCCTGTTCATTGTGTGCAGGGTCGTTCTCTATGACATTTGTTAGAGCTGGGTCGGTGGCATTTTCTAGTAAATCCAGGTACATATCGCCTACAATGGAATTTCCAAAAATACCAGCCCATTTAACTTCTGGGGGTGTGGTGTGTGTGTCTCGTGGAAAATCCTTGGATTGGTATCGGTCCAGTAACGACAAATTGTGGCGATTCATTAAACCATTTAAGAAGAAGGTACACTCGTCCGAAATACACACATTAATTAGGAAATTACCATTATTAATCGCTCGTTCAGTCATAATTTCGCAAAATTGAGAGCGACGATCAAAGTCGTCTTCATTTAGTTCTTCTAACCGAATCTTATAAGGATGGAACATGTATTTTTTGAATACTTGTTGGACACTTGTACGACTTACGCCCGTCGCAACAGCCAATTTTCTTGTACTTAGCGTACCTACTATCAATTGCAACTTGCCCCAATACTGCTCTCCGTAGGTTCATTTAGTACAAGATTTTCAAGCTGTCTCTTTTTGTTATGAACGGAACCTGTTTCGCGAAATTTGGCCACCAATTCCCAAACAATTTTTCCAGAAACATGTTTGTCATGCCGTTGGTTAAACAGCTCCGCGACCCGATTTCCGCATTCATTGTTTTTGGAAAAAAAACCCAATAATTTCTACTCTTTCTACAATTAAGTACACCATAATTGATAAATTTAAAAGTTTCAATAATTTGGAAATACTTCAACCACAAGTCACAAGACAACTATCCAGCAACTACCTGTCCCAATGCGAAGCAAAAACCCGATGACTGTTATCTCACTAACACGAGCCTAAAGAATCTGCAAATGACCAAGAAACAGCGAATTCTTTTTAAATTTGCAATAATACCGTAAGTTTAAAAATATGCCAAAACGACTTTTTCTGATAAGTTTTTTACCTTTTTTTCTTCACACTAATTGTTGAATTTTTCGTATGTGCCCTAATACAAACTCCTTCATTTTTGGGGAACAAGGTTCACCATTGCCTCATTTGCGGCATTTTCAATGTCTGAGTCTTCTAAATCACTAATTTTTTACTTAATATTTGCCGCAGTTTTTGAGAAAAAAATTCTTTCGACTGACCACGTCGCGTGCCTAAAAGGACTTTATTTCGTAACTTGTTGCATAAATAGCTATTACAATACAGTAACAAACACCACTATCTCAAAATAATCCCTAAATTGTAATTCAACTTTTAGTCATTGATTGACGTACTTATTTCTTAATAATGCGTATGACTTGTAATGCTTTTAATCCTAAAGAGACCTAACTATGAGCATCAACATTAACCTTTTTAAATTATTTAATAAAACTACGTTTTAAAAAGTTTTTCATAAATACAAAGTAAACTATAATATTCTTTAAACAATGGCATGGCATTATTTCGTAAGCTTCGTAGATTGGCTGGAAATTCGGAAAAACCAGGATAATTGCATTTATAACAGAGTTTTCTGGAGATTCTAGAGAACTGTGTTTTAGTTATGCCACTTTATATACTTTTATAGGTCCAAAGATGTTTTAATAGGCCACTCACCATGAATGATCCTATATACAGTAAGAATTTAAAGGTTGGAACAAATTAATTTAAAAATCGTGTTTTTTTTTCGAAAAAACGCTCGAACCCGTCAATTTTTTATTTTTGTTGTGCATTTTTAGGAAGCTTATTTCATGTATACAGGTTGTTTCAAAAACAAGTTATTACGGTTTACTGTATTTTTTTAAATGGATACCTCTATTTTAAATAATTTTTTTTTGGATTCTGCATAACATTCTAAACATATTTCATGAAATATATCATACACCTAAATTCAGCCATTTGCGAGAAAATCTATATTTGGCCTTTGGTTGGTAGGTTGTCACATTGACAGTGACGGTTGTCCCCTGATTTGAGTAGTTTTGCCTTAAGTCAAAGTGTCTGCAAAAGTCATTTTGATAATCTTGTAATTTTAAAAAATGGTAAGCTTAAGTGACAGAAAGCGATTAGAAATATTAATAAATGATTGGCTATGTAGATAGAATGTGCACACAAATGGTTTGCGAACTCTTGAACAATAAGTATCCTCTCAGAGAATCGATATCTCGATCTACTATCAATAAAATACAAAAAAAATATAGAGATTTACGTCACGTTAAGGAGAACTATATGAAAGGTCGACTTGCGATATTAGAAGGTACACAATTAAATGTGTTGTTGTCGGTTCAAGAAGACGACCATAAGGCGAGTAGTACTATTGCTTTGGACAATCATACCTGCAAAACATCCGTCCTAAAATATTTTTAGACAAAAATATATACCATCCTTAAAAAGTCCAATTGGTCCATAAACTCAATAAAGATGATCCAGACAGAAGAGTCCAATTTTACGAGATAATGATGAATATGTGTAATAATCGTCCACAGTTTTCGAAATGAATTTTCGGATGAGGCAACGTTTCGCTTCGATGGAAATGTAAACAAACAAACAAAACTGTCAGTATTGGGCTACAGAAAATCCACGCTGGATTATGGAATGTCACACCTAATATCCTCAAAAAGTTAATGCTTGGGCCGGCATTGTTGGAAATAGAATTTTAGAACCCTTTTTTATTGACGGAAATTTGACAGGTGAAACATATTTAGAATTTTTAGAAAATGATCTAGTACCGTGCCTTGCCACATTATACCCTAATCTAGAAGATCCTCATGCACCGAACAATTTTTTGTGGTATCAGTAAGACGGAGCTTAATCGATTAATTGATTATTTTTCGATTAATCGATTATGAATTTTATTAATCCTAGTGGCTTGCTAAGCGAATTCTACTGTTGAAATAAACTATCTAATATACCGATATATAAACATAATATAATAATAATATTATGCTTTTTTTTCTTGAAGAAGAAACAGTAATATAACGTTAAAATAAAATTTGTGCCCCGTATTATATTTACTGCTTGCTGAAATCTTTGAAAGAAAATAAAGTAATAAAATTACCGGGCTATATAAAAAATTTAACAAAAAATTGAATCATAATGGTATAGAGTGTGAAAGTAAAAAAATGGATAATTTGTTTTTACAATCTCTTCATTCATATTTTTTTCAACATAAAAATTTGCAGAAAAGAAACTTCCTTTTTAGCAATTTTGGACAGATTATATTGTAAATAAATTACAAAATTCAAGAATAAATATATTGTTCTCCCAAAAGTTAGAAATACCTACTGCACAATATAATTATTATGTTTGAAGGTTAGGAACTGTTTTGGACTTCCATTGCCTTGGTTTATTTTGATCACAACATCTCAACTGGTAAAAATCTCCAGTCGTCCTTAGGTTAATGGTGTTCAGTATTCAGGTAAATATAGTATATTTTTTTTTTTTTTATTTATTTATTTTTTTTTTATTTTTTTTTTAACAAAGGACACAAAGTCTCGGCCTCAAATAAGTAAATTTTTGTCTTTATTGTTACATGTTTCGCCTTAAACAGGCATCATCAGACCTAAAGGAGTAAAATCAGTTACAAATTGCACGAAAATAACAAAAAACGAAAAGAACCTACCTTACAAACAGTCAATAAATTACATGTAAAATAAACATAAAATAATATAAAAATATAAGCACATCACGGTAACATATTATTTAGACTAACATTAAAACAGAGGACGAAACAAGTTGGTTGCCTATTTAATCAAATTAAGAAGAATGCATTAAAAACGAAAGCAGTAAATAAATAAATCTGTGAACAAACTAATCTCTTTTAAGGTTATTAAAAACCAATTGGGGCTCGAAATTAAAAACATTATTTACGCAGGTAAGTACTGGGCTCTTTTTTGCCTTGGTGATCTCCATTTTTTCGAGTAAATCAAGTTTTTTACTTTTCTTACATTGATGTAACAGTGTGACGTTTTCAGGTGCAGAAAAAGTGTGTCCCGACGTTAGCAAATGGGTGGCAAAAGCTGATTTGGTCTCGGTTATGTCCGAATTTCTATATTTATTTACGAGGCTCAGATGTTCACGCACTCTGGTAGATATCCTTCTGCCCGACTGGCCAATATACACAGCGTAAGTAAGTTCTGAAGACGACTAGAGATTTACCTGTTTAAACGTTGTGATAAACTTAAATAAACAAAATGAAAGTTCAAAACACGTCTATCACTCAGAAATCAGGACTACATACTTTTTACTTTGATTGTTTGCTGTAAAGTAAGTAAGGTTGCAACGTGGCCACCTCGGACCGAGATCTTGCCCGGAGATTTTTAGTTGTTGGCCGGGGGAGAGCTAAGCAAGATCAATTCATCAATTAATTGAATATTAACAAATTAATCAATTGTTTTTTAATTAATTAATTGTTTTTTGATTATTCGAAATAATCGATTATTTTTAACAATCGACAATCGATTGTGAAAATTCATAATTGCCCAGCCCAACGACCTTATCATAAATAATAATCAGAGAATGAAAATTTGCTAGAGTGCTGTACCTCACACGCGGTGACACACTGTATAACATTTTTAAAGTTGGTGACAAAACCGCATATTTGCATAAAGCGAATCCGGTAGCGCAAACGGTGGCCAAGAAAGGAAGGAAAACGAAAAAATTCGGTGGTTCATTAGGAGCGCGTCCCAGAGTCCGCCGCGCCCTTTCACTCTCTCGGGTGTCGCATATAATAAATCAAGCGGTCGGACCACCCGGACGCGGAGCGCCAAAAATGTTAACAAGACGTGCGACAAGTGCCGCGTACTGGCCCACTGGAATCCTGACAGTTTCGGGCCGAAAAAAGATAAGTTGGACTGTTCGGGTTGGAATGGGTATGTTTTATTTGTTACGTAGGGGCGCACGAAATGTGTGAAAATTCTAGTATTTGCATATTTCTTCTTGGAATATATTAAGTACGTACATCGCAGGTCAAAGCAGATATTTAGTTTGCTTCGAAGAAAATAGTTTAACTAGTAACTAATGTATAAAATTCATAAATTTTACCATTCTCTATTTCAAAATGGGGGGAGGATTAGTAGATTTTGTGTATTAAGTGTATAATAATGTAATTTTAATGCGAAGCGTTTTCAGCCTTGGGCCATCATCAGTGCTTCCTAAAACGCGAGGAAAAACCCAATTTGTAGAGATGTTTAATTGAGGATTTTCGTTTATGAAAACTGTAATTGTAAAAAGATGAATGAATCAAAAATCTATTGTGCAAAAATTAATCAAATGTTATCTCTTGTTGAAAGTTATGCTTAGAAATCTTTGGAATATTTTGATTTTTACTCACTTTGTCCGGAAACAGGAACAGTTCATTGTTAAACATTTTTCAAGTGGGACATCAACATCACAATGTAGAAAACTCATCACAAAAAACCTTCAGTTTGTATAAAATTATAAAAGACGAACATAGGGAACCACTTTCTGAAAACTTTATCTATTAATTATGTGAGTAATGAAACACAAAGTCTGCTCCACTAATTTAATAAAAAAGTTCAGATTAACATCCCAAACATGTTTCGAAGGTATAAACCTTCATCTTCAGTGGGTAATTATTAAGATGTTATTTATGAAGAGACCAATGACATTGTTAAATTTATTTAAACTGAAAAAGGAAGGAAAAAAAAAAAAAAAAAAACACAAAATTAGACAATGTAAAAACAGGCAAGGCGTCATCAAAAAAGGTTAATGTGATTAGGAAAAGATTTTTTGTAAACTATGGTGATTAATATAAAACCGCGACCACATCAGTAAAATAAAGTCAAGTTAGAGACTTACCTAATGTTGCAGAAAAATTAGGTAAGTCTCTAACTTGACTTTATTTTACTGATGTGGTCGCGGTTTTATATTAATCACCATAGTTTACAAAAAATCTTTTCCTAATCACATTAACCTTTTTTGATGACGCCTTGCCTGTTTTTACATTGTCTAATTTTGTGTTTTTTTTTTTTTTCCTTCCTTTTTCAGTTTAAATAAATTTAACAATGTCATTGGTCTCTTCATAAATAACATCTTAATAATTACCCACTGAAGATGAAGGTTTATACCTTCGAAACATGTTTGGGATGTTAATCTGAACTTTTTTATTAAATTAGTGGAGCAGACTTTGTGTTTCATTACTCACTTAAAATATTACTCCACTGTGAGATGGACTACTTCCATAATATTAATTATGTATTAATTATCATTTGCCAGTTCAGTGGAGCATCATGATGTTTTCGAAAGCCAGACCGAGTCTCAGGAAGAACCCGAATTTGCTCCGCTTGATCTGAAAGTTGTTTATTAATAACCTCTTCCAAGACTTTAGACAAATATGGAAGAACACTTATAGGCCTTAAATCCTTAAGTTCATGAGGATTATTAATTTTCGAGAATGTTGTTACCAGTGCTCTCTTCCACTCACAAAGGGTAAAGAGAGTTTTGAAGACAGTAGTTGATCACGTGCATGTATAGAAAAATAAGAGGAACAGCAGAGAGTAATTGTATACACTGCGTCCATAAAGTCTTGCACAAATTCATTTAAAATTCAGGGGCTTACTTTTTTTAAAAACGCTCGGACACGTCAATTAGTACTTTTGTTTGCGCATTTTTTAACGTAAAATGTTTTTATACAGGGTATTGCACGTATGAGGTATGAGGTCATCAAGGATTTTTTTAATGGAACACCCTGTATATTATATCAATTTTGAATTCTATGATGAACACTTAACACCTCTGGAAATCACGGTTTCCGAAATATTGACGTTTAAAAATTTATTTTGAACACATTTATTGATGACCTCATACCTCATACGTGCGACACCCTGTATAAAAACATTTTACGTTAAAAAATGCGCAAACAAAAGTACTAATTGACGTGTCCGAGCGTTTTTAAAAAGTAAATACCTGAATTTTAAATGAATTTGTGCAAGACTTTATGGACGCACTGTATATATTAATACCGTCGACTCCCGAAGCGTTGGATTTGATTTGAGTAATTATGTCCAAAACATTTATTCCCGAGACCCGGCCACATTTGAGAAAGGTTGTGTCTTTAATGGTATTGGTATAATATTCAACCAAGTCTTTACAGTCAACGATTGTCTGAGGTATTGCAGTTCTAAAAAAAGTATTTATTTCATTAGGATTCTTTAGGAGTTCTGAAATTTCAAGTTTGTTTCGATGGACTCCATTACAGTATTTTCTTAAGTCGCGCCAAACATTATTTGTTACAGTTAATTTAGCTGTTGAAAACGCCTTTTTTTCGTTTTTAATTCTAACATTGCTTAAATTCCGAAGAGACTAGTAATATTCTCTATTAGCTTCTGTTTTTCTTATACCTGCTTAATGCTCTGTCCCTAAGCTTCATAAGTTCTCTTACGTTTTTTAACCATGATTGAACACTTTTTGTAAGTCTTACTGTTTAATGTGGTGCGTGTAAATCCAGCAATTTGTTTAAATTGTCATTGAGAAACTTCAGTTTATCATTAAATTTATACCTACTATAAATATCAAAAATATTTCGCTAAGGTATTGATTGTAAATCATATGTGGATTGTCGCACGTTAACATTTTTTATATCTCTAAATTCAAAATACTTTGTTTCTTTTTTTTGGGTTGGAGTTAAGAATTCGCGAAAAGTAAACTCGTGATCAAACAACTGCGCCTCTGACAGAGTGTCACTTTGTAGGAGCAAAGAATCTTCCGTTGTTAGCAATAAATCAATGAGCGTATTTGATTTGTGTGTAATTAGGGCTGGATTTGAAATTGTTTGTGACAATCCTAACTTTTCTAACATTAAATTGAATCCAGTTATTTCATTTGAGAATAAATTCATATAATCTACATTAAAATCACCTCCGCAACAAATCTTATTACATAATGGGGTTAGTGATGTTAGAATAATATAAAAATGTATTATAAATTCTGAAAATCTATAAGAAGGTGGTCTATAGACACACCCAAAAATAACACTGGTTTTTTGAAAAATTATTTTTACTCAAATTTGCTGCAAATATGGGCACAAATGAAAGGTTATGTAGCAATAAATAACACTACATTTAAAATAAGAGATGTACGTGAGGTATTGAAATATTCATTAACAATTTATGACAAGGGAAAATTGGCCAGAAGCTACTAAACATGTAATTAAAAAGGAGAAACAAATGTGGGACAACATGATGGAAGAAACGGTAGAACCACTTATTATTTTAGTTGACTCCACAAACGAATCCTTTAAAATTTAGTGATACTGAAGACACCTTCATGGACCTTTAATTTATAAATTTTTGTAAATGTGATCTGCACCGTTTTATATTAAGAATACAAAGTTAATACAGTTAAATAGGTAACAATATTACATAGGTCGTTACAACGTCGTGTCGTTTCAAAAATACAAACGTGCTATGTACTTATCCCGTATGTGTAAGGCCTTTATATGGACTTTTAGCCTAGTGTCTAGTATTCCGGACAGTTCAATAGTTTGTACACACCTCTTGTAGCAATTTTAAAATTGCCACTATTTATTTTGTGTGGATTTATACAGATATGTTTCCACAAAGTGCATTCCTTTTTATTTACTGTTAAAATTGTTCATTAGGTTGTATCATCTTTGGTTGCATAACGTTAGCCAAAATATGGGGCGAACGCACTACTTTTGCTGTTCTGTGGGTTGATGGCGCTAGCCACTGCCGCGTAAAGTTGAATCACATATCTGCGTTTCTGGTTCCCGTGAAAGCGCAGAACGCCCACTTGTACTTTTGGCAATTTTATGCGTAAACAAAGTTGTTTGGAATTATTTGATTTATTTCCTTATGTAATTTAGGTTCTGGTAAAAGCCCAGACTCTTGTTCGTTCTGATCGTTTGGATCCTTTATGTTGTGGCTCTGTTCTCTTCTTCTTATTATTTTCCTTTGTTGGGGTTTATGTTCAGTTGGCAACATTAAGTCAGCCGATTTTGCTAGAGAAGGGGGTTTGTCTTACTTCAGAGTTCTTGCGGTCTCCATTTTACTTTCTGAAAATACCTTCAGAGAAGAAGGTCGAGCCCGTTGCCGTTGGGCCATTTTTTTAAAAAAACCACGAGGTCTCATCCCCTTTTTAGAGGTAAGCTGCTTTAATTTCTTTTGTTCGTGGTTTGTTGTTTGTGGGAATTCAGTGGGTAATTCTCTTTTCTATTATTTTTAGGGGTTTTGCTGGTTTCGGCAAAGTAGCCGTTTTTCCTGCCGTTCGGCAATTATGTAGGTTAAGCCACATAATTGATTAACACATTACATGGGATTTTAAGGCCCACCTAACAACCTAAGGTTCTCCAACTAAGCCTACGAGCTACCTTCAACTTCCACCTGACCGCAACCAGAGAAAACCACATGGGGCCGTCCTGATCGATTGATCGAACACAGAGTGGTATAAAAGTGATCTAAATGCTATTTTTATAATTTAATTAATGTTCTCCGTCACCATAAGCTATTTCAGATTATTACTATTTTGTTTCAATTAATTCATTAAAATTTAATTTATAACTTTTTAATGTAAAGCCATCTTGACAAAGGTAACCCTTTTAAAACCATACACCATCAAAAGATTTAAAAGGTTCTAGAATCTTTCCCGAGGGTATACATAAATTTTATCTTAAATCCTTGCGTCCGGAACGGCTGTCTTTTAATTTTATAATTCAAACTTATCTAAATTTAGACAATTTGACATCATAAAATTAACCTAGCACAAACCCTTTTTTGGTTAAGTAACCTTTTATTTTAATTAAAACTTAATTGTTTGTGTGGGAAAACTTTGGTTTTATTTATCGCATAGATTTCTCAATAGAACTGATATACGGTATATTTTTCCTGGTTTGGACTTCGATCAAACCAGGTGGCGCCCAAGACAAAACAAAGACGGAGGAAAGGTGTAAATATATGGACCACGACCTAGTGCCTCCACATAAAGAGCTACCGTCAGCAGATAGTGACAACCTGTCCAAGACAACAGATTGCCATTGTCATATTGCATTTAATTGTCCAAATTAAAGAGGTTATATTGTAGATACTATTCTCACTATATGAATCCTGAAACAGTGGAAGCTTCCCTTTTCCGATTCCGAAATCCACATTTAACAACAAGCTCATCAATTTATGAAAGCGTAAAGATTTGCAATGATAATACAGGGTGTTACAAATTCCAGGCTACTCTGAAACTATTAGAGATTCAAAGTCTGTTAAATTGGGACAACTTGCCTAAAAGAAGGAAAAAAAGTAAATATAGGTATACGGGACAATAATACCTTTGCAGAGAGCTGCATACAATCCTAATAAAAATTCACAGTAATACATAATTTTTTAAAAGAAACTAATTTGTTTTATTTGATTAATCTACGTCTGGGCACTCACTGACATATATCATCGGCCTATTCATAGGCATATTCTGTGTATGGCGCGTATTGCACATATTTGGGGATAGCAGAGGGCACCTTCTCAATTTGCAACTTGAAACATGAAAATTTACAGTACTAAAGACATGTGGTGCATTAATAAAGAAATTAATTACCTTAAACATAAAGCACAAAGCCAGGTACTTCCTGTGTTCCTCCAATGTATGCCACCCAAAACTAACCTGAACTAACCCAAAACGCGTTTCCACCTGGTCAATACTCAAACGATCGCCCTCCCCCAATCTATATTTAAGACGACTGACGAGACAGAAATCTGCGTTGAATAGATTCAATACGACTCTGGTGAGCTCCATAGCATGCAGGGCTGTTCCAAACCGGAGGTGCCAGAGGTGCGGGGCATATGGATGGCAAGTCAAGGGGGCGGCGAGAGCCGCCGAGTTAAAAAAAAATTTGAAACTGATTTATTAGTAAATTAATTATTATAAAAATAATATCATTTTACTAGGTAACTACCTAGAGTTAAAAATGCATTTTACAAGTATTACACGTCGCAGCCAGTTGGGAAATACATTGTTCGTTTTTGTTTTAACCCATCATACCATCAAATCGCGTCGCATCGCCGGTATCGCGTCGGTGGGGGTTGTTTGTCAGGTTGCAGGAAAATACTCGTTTATGCCCTGAACCTATAAATAACTGAACTACGCGAAACTTTTATTTCAATGGACGACAACGCCAGGTTACATCTTGCAAGAGAGGTTCGGGAGTCACTTGATGACAAACAAATCTCCAGATAAAATTGGCCAGCCAATTTACCTGATATGAATTCAATTAACAACATTTTGTTGTCTGTATTTTTAAAAAATATATAAGTTGTGTTAAAATTGTATTAATCTAGTCAAGTTAAGGTCTAACCTGAAATACAAGTAACTATATTGTATCATCTGGAAAATGTCGTTATAACGATTTATTTATTTTGTCTTAAACAATCGTCCGCTTAGTCAAACCTCACATATGGCCTTCGACCCGACCGCGCCATTATTAAAACCGAAAATAACCACAACTAAGGGCTTTATAATAAACTGCAGGGTGATATATTGAAAGCCCGAACAGCCCTTAAATACCCTTTAATGGCTCTGACGTTCTGCTAACTGCTCCACAATTGCTCTAATTGGGGACAAATGTTTCTTTAGGGACAAGTGACTGAGAATTCTAACTCCCCCTGTCAAAGGGATGCGCAAGAATAATATGGTGAAAATAGAGTTATGGTTTTTAGTTGAATCAGGCAGATATTATACACTCTTTAAATTATTCAGTGCGTGTTTTTTGTTAACTCGGGCCATGGGATTTTACTTGCCAAATTTTCAACCCCATGCATGTTGAGACCTCGTTTATTACCTATATCGATATAGCTGAATTTTTAAACAGATACAGTTCAGAATTTTTAAACTGGGTCACCTTACTAGCAATTATCTAAAATATCTACGGGGATATTATTGAAAAGTGCGATTAGTTTAGGGAAAACCTATCTTTTAATGCACCCTGTACAGGGTGTCCAGTTTTTGGTGGTTTTACGGGGTATCTTCATTATTAATAAACATAGAAGGATACGGCTTTCGCAGCACTGTGCCACTTTTTTTTGAAACAAAAGTCTAGTCCTCCTTGTTTTTGATATAGGGAATGTTCTTGAAAATTTTACATTTTTGGGGGGGCCTAGCGACACATAAAGCATCGGTTCCCGTCATCAACTTTTCCCAGCGTGCTTGCCATTGACTTTCCAATATTTTTATTGCATTTTATGTGTGGACAGTTTGAGGAAACTCTCTCTTAGCACCCCGTGATGGCACTGCCGGTACGGGTGTTATCTAATCGCAGTTTAAAACTCAAAACTATGAGAGCTGAATTTTTAAACAGATACAGTTCAGAATTTTTAAACTGGGTCACCTTACTAGCAATTATCTAAAATATCTACGGGGATATTATTGAAAAGTGCGATTAGTTTAGGGAAAACCTATCTTTTAATGCACCCTGTACAGGGTGTCCAGTTTTCGGTGGTTTTACGGGGTATCTTCATTATTAATAAACATAGAAGGATACGGCTTTCGCAGCACTGTGCCACTTTTTTTTGAAACAAAAGTCTAGTCCTCCTTGTTTTTGATATAGGGAATGTTCTTGAAAATTGTACATTTTTGGGGGGGCCTAGCGACACATAAAGCATCGGTTCCCGTCATCAACTTTTCCCAGCGTGCTTGCCATTGACTTTCCAATATTTTTATTGCATTTTATGTGTGGACAGTTTGAGAAAACTCTCTCTTAGCACCCCGTGATGGCACTGCCGGTACGGGTGTTATCTAATCGCAGTTTAAAACTCAAAACTATGACCCAAGGTCCGGTTCTTTGGGCGCATTTCGGGCCATATGCTTATGGTTCGTATGCGCCCAAAACATGTAGTTAGTCCTAAGTTAGCTTTAGTATTGTAAATATTAGGTTAAGTAGGATTAAGTTAGTCATAGTTAAAATTATACAAAAAATAGGTAAATAAAGGATTTTAAAATGGAAATGGTTCCCGTCAGATTATAATAATAATATATATTTCGGAATAGGTAAATACATCCTAATAATACAATAATAATAAATTATCTTACATAAAATAGAAATAAAAATACAAAGAACAATGGATTATCATACATCACAATAAAATAGAAATAAAATACAAACAACAATGGATTATCTAACCTAATCACAATAAAATAAAAATGAGTTCATTTAAGGTAAATAGCTAATGTGTGTTTAAAAACAGCGAGGCTGCTACTTTCTTTTACCCTAGTAGGTAATCCATTATATTCATTAATACACTTAAAGAATAGAGAATTCATAGTCCTTTTAAGGCTTGTTTTCCTAATATATATATTTGTACTATGTCTAGTATAATGATTGTGAATCTCATTAACCCGGGTAATGGTTGGACTTAAATAAGAGGGTAGGAGATTATGCAAAATTTTAAAAATAAAAACCATAGTGGAATACTTTAGTGAGAGTTTAACTGAACGCCATTCAAGGCACTGTAACATTAAATATATTGGGTTGTATCGATTACAGCGAAGTATAATTCTCATGCCACGATTTTGTAATTTTTGCAACGATGCTTTACAATTATTATCTAGAAGGTAAAGAAGGCTAGAACAGTAATGAAAGTGAGGCTGTATTATGGTTTGATATACAAGCAGTCTGGAATTCATTGAGAGATTCCCTGCGATTCTAGAAAAGAAAAATAGTTTGGTGCCAATTTTTTTTTTAATGTATTCAAAGTGATTTCTATAAGTCAATAAGTTATCAATATAGAACCCCAAATACTTAAATTTCGTAACAATTTCAATTCTGGAACCATATATAGATATATCTAAGTTATCTGTATTTATTTGAGAATATTTGTACTTAGTGGTTAGGATCATAGCTTTAGTTTTATCAACATTAAGTTTTAGTTTGTTTATATTTAAGTATTGCTCAATTCTCTCTAATTCCCTCTGAGTTTTCCTTATTGCTACATTTAGACTTTTATCGCTGCAAGATATAAGCGAATCATCAGCAAATAGATTTAAGAAATTCGGATTGGCAAAGTGACTTATATCATTTATATATATAACAAACAATAAGGGTCCTAGTACACTACCCTGAGGTACCCCGAATTGATTTAGCATTCTACTTGACTTCACATTATTTATTTTAGTTATCTGATATCTATCCGTCAAAAAATCTTGTAGCCAATTTAGTACTGTACCTCCGATGCCATAATATCTAAGTTTTTTGCACCGAAGTTAAGCGGTGTCGAGCGCGGTTAGTACTTGGATGGGTGACCGCTTTGGAAACACTGCGTGCTCTTGTCTTAGGGAAGAGTGTAAAATGAATCGACATCAAAACCATCCTATTCACGCTGGACAGGCCGGATGAGATCGGATATCTCGTAGGATGAAGGTGCCTATCCCCAGTCGGTAGACCGCACGATTGAAAACCGTACGATCGATGACCGGTTCAAGATGGCCTCCGACGAACCGTAAAATTAGTAAAAATAAAAAAAAAACATTTTAGGCTACCCTGTAGCTTATCAAAAATAAAATATATATTCTTTTCGTAGTTCCTTACGTAGAATTCAGTGACGTTCTCACATATTTTCTAGGCTCAAGAGTTTCCGAGAAAAGAAACAAAAGTTCTTTTTGTAATTTTTTACGTACAATCCAGTGACGTACTCAGATTCTTCCTAACTTGAATAGTTTCCGAGAAAGAAACACACCAGCTTTATTTTAAATGGGTCACCCTATATATTTTTTAATATTATAAATTAGTTTATGCTTCTCAGAAATATGGAATCTCTTATTTCTATTTTTAATATTAAGCACGAAATTTACGTTTTATTAAAAAATATACATTTTTTGTTAGTAGGCCATGACGGGTATTAAAAAAACTATTACTGTTATAACAATAACTGCAGAAGAAATATATTTTGGATTCCTCAATGTAATTAGCAGTTATATTTCAGTAAGAATAATAACAATGCATAAATCGAGTTATGTTTTAAAACATTAGAAACAAAAGCTGAAAATTTATAGAACTCTCTCATAAATATTTCTGAAGTTGTTCTCCATTTTGCTTTAGACATGTTTCATACACAGTTCTTATTCGCCGTAATGAATTTAAAATAATGAAAGGCCGCATTTGTAACTTCTCAAATGCTCTTCCAGTGGCATTTCTTAAACCTGCAATTGTTTGGTATTGAATAGAAAAAAGTTTATTTTCAAGGTATCCCCACAAGAAGAAATCCAAAACCGACAAGTCGGATGACCTTGGTGGCCATCTTACAGGTCCATTATTTCCAATCCAGTGGCCTGGAAAATAATTGTTTAGGTAGGCCCCGATAATTAGCGCATTGTGAGCGGCTGCTCCTTCTTGTTGCAGATGCAAGTTATTCAGGCCCGCTAAGGGCATGTCTTCTATTGTTTCCGGCACAACGTTTTCCAGAATTTTCAAATATTTATTTGCAGGGGAAATATATTATAAATTATTTTGCTTCCTAGTACAAAACATGAAACGTTAAAGCCAAACCTGTCTTTGCGTTCGAGTGGAAATATTACATATTACATGCTGATTTTCCTGAGACCAAAACCTCGTATTGTGCCGATTAAATATACAATCACTGGTAAAATGAACCTCGTCGGACCATATAACGATTCTTTCAAAATTATTTTCCCTGTTAATATTTTGTAAATACCAATTACAGAACTCTATACGGCGCTGTGCATCACTATATGGCTTGAAATTGTATTTTTTTAGGATTGTTTGTACTCTTCATTTAACTATACTCCGACCGAACCTTCAACCGTTCTGCAAGAACTAGTTGGATTGGTTTCAATTAAAGTTAAAACATTTATTTCATCAGTCTCGCGATTTTCCTCGTTGTAGATTTATATTTCATCCTTAGAAAGGTTCTTTTATCCGGCAGTCGTCTTTCAGGATATCTACTAGTACTTTAAGAAATTTACTTAATAAATCTTCGTAGAGGTACTGCAAAAAGGCGTATATTTAGGTACCTATTGAAATACACTTCTAATGCTTCAGCTGCATTTTCATTACAATGAACATAACAAACGAGCCTGTCTTATTTTTCATCATTTTCAAAGTGTACATTTTCTGCCAGAATTAGGACAAACTGATTTTATACTATTAAATAGATATTTTAAAACAACTTAGAGAACCCGAATACCCTGACAGAAACTAAAGAAGTTTTTAATATTATGACAAAATGACTGTGTTCTTTTTTTTTTAAATACCCGTCATGGCCTACTAACAAAAAATGTATAATTTTAATGAAACGTAAATTTCGTGCTTAATATTAAAAATAAAAATTAGGTATTATATATTTCTGAAAAGCTTGTTATAAACTAAATTATATTATTAAAGAATATATAGGGTGTCCCATTTAAAAAGAAGCAAATTTGTTTCTTTTCTCGGAAATTGTTGAGCGTAGAAAATATGTGAGAACGTCACTGAACGTTACGTAAGAAACTACAAAAAGAATATATATTTTATCTTTGATAACCTACAAGGTAACCTAAATATGGGGGGTGTCCCAAAATGTAAAATTTTCAAAAACATCCCGTATATCAAAAACAAGAAGGGCTAGAAAGAGTCTGATTGCTGCATCTTTTGTTTCACAAAACGTAGCACAGTGCTGCCAAAACAGTATCATCTTTACTAATAACGGAGATATGCTTCATTCCATAATGTATTCCGTAATCCCAACCATAAATAAGCTGTCTGACAAATATCTATTGTTTAGTCACCGGACCTTTTGAAAGGGTACAGGTCCTGATTACCTACTAATTTCAATATTTTAGGTTAGCTATTTTCAACAAAACAACAAATATAAAATAAGAGGTAAGTATCTTTATTTTAATCTTGTAATTAAATAGCTATTAATATTTACACAAAAATACTAATCTACAATATTATAATAATACAATATTTAACTTAACCTACTCTATATTTAGCTCTGTTTCACTATCACTATACTCTTCATCTATGCCTAAACTAATTATTAAGGGCCTTACTTTACTATTAATTATTGGATGGATGGGTTAAGTCATTATATATTTTACTGTCGTTAATGCAACTTTGGTCAAAATACTCGTTTCACTAAAACTTGCACTCCGGTCATACCCTTTTTCTAAAAGGGTACAGTAAACGTTCTTTATGATAATTTAAAGAAATAGTCCATTCTCGAAGTGGAGTTAAAATATAGGGAAAAGGGGAAAGAAAGTCAAAAAGTCTTTAGGTTCTTTATGATGTTTTTGGCATCAAGTGATAAATGTTTTTTCTTCATTACACCATAACTTCCGGAAGCAATATTATCTGAAGTTTCACACAGATCTGACATATTTTGGATGCTCGATAACACACACGAAAATACCTTAACCGCACAGCAACTAAGATGAAAAGACTCTGCTTTATATTGAACACCTGCAATTTGC
Organism: Polydrusus tereticollis; assembly: GCA_963920685.1. Lineage (NCBI taxonomy): Eukaryota > Metazoa > Arthropoda > Insecta > Coleoptera > Curculionidae > Polydrusus > Polydrusus tereticollis. The sequence goes on from OY987326.1 coordinate 189,429,969, forward strand.
CATTAACCTAATACCTAATATACTAATATAATAACATAATTAATAGTAACGTAAGGCCCTTAATAATTAGTTTAGGCATAGATAATATTATAATATTGTAGATTAGTATTTTTGTATAAATATTAATAGATATTTAATTACATGATTAAAATAAAGATACTTACCTATTATTTTATATTTGTTGTTTTGTTGGAAATAGATAACATAAACTATTGAAATTAGTAGGTAATCAGGACCTGTACCCTTTCAGAAGGCACTTATTTTTGGCTGGGTTTAAATTTTATTGAGGTCGAAAAATCAACGAATAATTGTGGAATGGAGCATACCTCGTAAAACCATCGAAATCTGAATACCCTGTACTATACAGAGTGTTTTTTTTTAAAGTGTTACAAGGCAATATCTCGAGAACGGTTTAATATATTTTCAGGGAATTATGGTGAGGTAACAGCGATATAGGAGGACATGTTTAACCATATTTTTTTCATTTTATTCCTTTTTCAATTTTAAGGGTGGGGGGCAAGTTTGGAATTTTATATAAGATGACGTATTTTTGTTGCCAAAATTCAAATCTACGTGCTCCATTGGTTACGCAATTATAATTAACCAAAATTTACTTGAATTTCAAAAAATAAATAAATTTTTTCAATAAATTAAGTTAACTTATTTCGGAATTAATATGCGTTTCCATTGAAATGCGTAATGTTTACTTACAGTCTGTACGGTACAGGGAAATAAATAACTAACATTTTTGCTAACATACGTAGTTACATCATACGGAGTACATCATCCCATATAAATTTACAAATTTGCCCCCCACCCTTCAAAATTGAGAAAGGGGTAAGAAGTAAAAATGTGGTTAAATCCCCCCATATCCTTATTACCTCACCAAGAATCATACGTGGTACCTCATAATTAAAGATTTTTTCATGAAACAGTACACGATGTTTCGCACATTAGTTCATCCACAGTGATGACCTGTCAAAATGTCGATTACTGGTGCAAACTAGGGCTTGCAATCCCGGGATCCCGAAAACCCGGGATATCGATTAAAGTTTGTCCCGAATAATTCCGGGATCGGAACTTGTTAATCCCGGGAATTTAATTTACTTAATTCATCAAATCCATTAACTTTTTTATTTTTTTATTGAACTTGAGCTTATTCTAGATTGTAAGACTAGGTGGAGTAGTTTAATCGACATGCTGGAACGTTTTAGTTTACTGGAAGGTTCTATTAAAAAAGCGATGATTGACCTAAATATGACACCAATCCTCGATTCTCAATTCAAGGTAGTAAAATCTATTATCAAACTACTTCAACCTATAAAAATAACTGTTGAGCCGTTATGTCAATGTATACAAAGCGGATATAGCACTAAGGTTTATGTTAAGTGAACTTTAAAAAGTGAAATAAGAGTTCAGCACTGATCTTCTCAATTCTCTAAAAAATCGGATCAATCAACGTAGGACCAAATTATCAGGACTTCCTGCATTTCTTTCTAATCCAATGAGGACTAATTGTTATGAGTTTAACGAATGCTGCCAAATTCTTGACATTAATACAATTAAATCAGAAATAGAAGATATTTTAAAAATATTAGATGACGGGTATGATGAGTTATTACAAGAGCTTGAAAAAAATTTACCTCTAAAAGTTAAATTACAGAAGGCTTTAAATAGGTGTAACGAGTTACCCAAAATCAGAAATAATCAGAAAAGAACCCAACTCTCTGATAAAATAATGCAAGAAATACATTTACTTGTAGATGGTGGAAATCGTGGTTTGAAGGTTTGAACCTGCAACGAGCATTTAATTTTTTAATGCTATTCCTCTTACGAGTGTAGAACCTGAGAGATGCTTTTCATCAGCCGGTTATATTTGTAATAAGTTTCGTTCCAGTCTTAACGATAAGACGTTGGATGCTTTGATTTCGCTGCGTTTTTTTTTTCAAAGTATTTAAATTGTCGTTATTAAAATATTATTAGTTTTTACGAGTACCACAAGTATTAATCTACTATTAACTATAGTACAGGGTGTTTTCATTTAGAGTTGTTAAAATTAGTTTTGTTTTAGAATTTATGTATTTATTTTATCCACTTTAGTTTAAAGTTTTTAATAAAAGTTTAATACGTAAAAATCCTTTGGATTTATTAGTGTTTTTATTTTCCGGGACAAATTCCGGGATCCCGGGATTTAGCTTTTGGTCCCGAAAATCCCGGGATTGCAATATACGTTCGGGATTGCATGTCCTAGTGCAAACTCATGTCCAGGACTAAGCCCACTTTGTCGATCTCTGGGATATACGCATTTCGGATACCTATAATAATTCTATCTAAGGAAACATGATTCTTAGTACCTTTCTCAATCGCATTAAAAAATTCAACCAAAAATTTACAGTCCTTTACAAAGATGCAACCGGGGAGGACATTAAAAATGCTGAAGCAGAGTGCAACGCTTGTGACTATTGTGAGATTTGAGATCTGTGAAAACTCATAGATTTGAATGTAATATTTAGGTAGTTGATATAAGTTTTATTGATTCATAATATAAAGAATAGTAAAATAAAGGTTATTAACTCTAACGAGCCTCTAACTCTCGACTTTATTCTGATCCCGTCGTCCTTCGTCCCTTCTCCCTTCCCCGTTATCATCGGGTCACCGGCTCGGCGGCGGCGGTTCGCGTAGTTCCCCTTGCGGATAATTTTAATTCGGTGTCGTTAGACGTGTGACGTATGGGACAAATGCAACCCAAGAATTTCGTTAAATACCGTACCCATACTAACGTGCCCGTGCGATAATATAAGCATTTTCAATGTTAAAAACTGGTTTTTTAACTTCAGTGGAATAATGATAAACTCAAATTATTGCAGCTTAGCTTGTCGATACCACTGAAATTGGACATAAAAATATTTGAAATATAATAACGCCGGCGAGTCAGATGAAATACTCCACTAGTTTTTGCCTATAGTATGGCAAACTCAAAATTCGTATGAGTAGTAGTTAACATTACACGTTCATTGAATAATATACTTTTTTAAATCCTAATTAGGTCTCTACATCTTTTTTCTTCGATTACGCTACCGGAAACGACTCAAACGTTTCTATCAAAGCGACTGGTTTAGAAGTAGCGATATCAAGTCGGTAAGTTCGTTAGCAAAAGCCGACTGAGGAGAGATTATTAAGATAAAAACCAATTAAGTCACTGTTAATTACTTTATTGGCCTGTGACAGTTGTTTATTAGCGTTGCCGGAGCAACGGACCGTTTTGCAGATTTCTATCTGACAGTTTTATCTCGGGTATGTTTAATAAGTAATGTGTATTTTATAAAATGTCTGGTATTATATTTATCACTTACTTATTCGGTGAGTTATTATTTTCGCAGATAAAGACTAGGTACCTTAGGACACCATAATAGTCCATTTTCGCGTGAATACACTACATTCATAAAATGTTGGACCTTTCAACACTAGTGTACAAATATTTATTTGGTAGTAAATAAATCATTCATCTTTAACATTGAATGCTCAAACATCGGCTGTCAATGAACATCTATAAAGGCAGCAAGAAGTCTCACATATCAACAAAGACTTGGAACAAATTCCGCCTTGAGGTTTCTAAAACGTTGATGTTGAAAGAACCAGATATAGTCCTGGCGGTACACTGGATTCTCTTGGTTTTATCAGTTCATTTATTAGGGTCATTTGGAAAATAGACCCCACACGGGTGAAACTCATATGGGTGACTGCGCAACAAGAAAACCGTTAGAAAACATAGTTTGAATAGTTAGGGCCACCAGTCCACCAGAGGGCTCTTCGAGCGGTTACTACCATCTGCTCTTTTTCGACCCATCAGACAACCCTAACGAAGTATTAGTCTGTCGACTATCTCTCTCTCTTATAATATTAATCTATAAAAACTGGAGGGTTATATTATCCGTTTTTTTGATAAAAAAAAAGAAGAAGAAAAGTTCTGTTAATTTTGCGAAATGTGAACCCTCGAACGAATTATTGTTGGTAAGAACTTAATTTTTTTTTTTAAATCTTTATATCATAATTTACCGTTATAATCCTTTATAGGCTGTTTTACAAGTTTTGAGGAATTTTGGGATGGTTACGCGACCTTATACCACAGGTATGTAAACTACATGTAAAATTTACGCTTTGAAGGTTATGTTTGCTGAATTTTGGAATTCAATTTGGATTTTTTCTTATATTTTTAGCATACTCTTGGAAGATCTACCAACCACAGTTTATGGAAAAGGTACATATCCACAGCCCAAGCGAATGCAAATAGAACTGTATGATAAGTCATGCCGAAGGAGTTTTAATGTTCAGCCTCGTGTAAGTTTTTCATTTTGTTCTTTGCTATTTAATACTTTAAGTGTTATATTTAAGTATATGCTTCTTATTTGCCTCTATCAGTATCTATGATGGCCTGTGTCGCCCATTCAATAACCAAAATCAAGTATTGCTGTAAATATCCTGGTTGTAAGAGTGCATTTAGATCTTCATCTGACTCTAATTGTGTCAGTAAGCATTTCTATACATTTCTCCTTACTGATGTTGAAAAACTAAGAGTGTGGAAAAATAATTGTAACATTAATCCTAACATTGAGTGCAAAACCTTTAGGATGTGTGAAGGTCATTTCGATGAATGTCAATTTAAGAACTCAGTTTTAAAAAGGCTTAATTGGAATGCTGCTCTCAAAGCTGTCCCTGAGCTTTTGCCTCCTGATGTTTTAGGGCCACTTCCACATTTCGTAGAACCTGGTAGTTCAAATTTTTTTACTGGGAGTCTATAACATGCCATTTAGTCCTCTAAATGTATCCATTCTACTTGACTCAAGTACACCATCCACTTTATATTTTATTCAATTTTTTTCACTGCTTTCAGTTTCTCAGTATCTAATTTAAAAATTATGTTTTGTTCAGTCTGTTAGTCATTTTGGTACTAATCATAAACAATTTTTTCTGTTGCATGGACACCTTATCGAGCCCAAATACTGTGTGACAATTTAACTTTGGCTGCAACATTTGACCTGCACCTGGCTACGAGATTTTACACCTGAAGGTAACATTCTACACCTGACTAAGACATTTTTCATCTGGATGGACACTTTCAAGTAGGTACTTGGACGGTAACTTTTTTTTTGTGTCAATTTTTTAAATTTATTTTCTGTAATAGAGATTTGCTTACTGGAAGAGAGAAATTATATTTAGTGCCATTACTTTTGGCATTGATTAACTCATTTGATAGATGATTAAAATAATCATGATTTCTAATGTGCCAAAACCTTCAAATTAATATTGGCATTGGCACATTGAAAACCCTGATTATATTAATTGTCTATTAAATGAGGTAATCAATGCCAAAAGTACCGGCACTAAATGTCACAATAGTTTTTCATTCGCTTCTATTATTTTCCTTCTACCAGAGGCTATAACTGTTTACATCTTTACCACTTGACTGAGCTAAGTTCAAGAGAAAAGCAAGGGAGGAAATAAGATTCTTATGTAAATGGGTCAAAACTGACAAGCAACTTACTGAATTTACTTGAACTTGAACTAAGAAAATGTGCAAGACGTAAACAGCTAATTGCTATTTTGTATTAACAGTCATTAGCGAAACCAGAAGACCTGGGTTTGAGATGAAGCAATCATTTTTTCTGGAGCAACGCCCAAATGTCAAGAATTCACCTATTTGCCTCAAGCAAGCCCGGATTCATAAAACACTTAGAACCTTTCTAGTTACGCCACTGTTATTAGTTACATTTTTAAATAAATTTAAAATTTGTTTTCGTAAGCTTTGTTTGTTATTTACATCGGCATTCATAAATAACAACAATATTTGGTTCTTAATCATATTCATTACTTTTTTGGTATAATTTTATATAGAATACCTACATACATTCATTAAATTCTGAAACTTAGTGAATACATGGTATTTTGGAGTGAATTAACTCAAAATGCGATAAAACGTCTTTAAATATTGTTTAAACAGTAAACCAGTAATTTAAAAACGAGTTATTTGAACTATCCGCCATCCGCAATAAATTTCCTACCGTAGCGCTCGGGGTGGACTGCTAACCAACTAGAATCTTTGTTTCTCTGGTTTTCTATGTAGTTCGCATTTCTAACCTATTATCTGTTTTGTGACAGACCCAAAAGTATATGATTTGTACAGTTATATTATGTCTTGGCATAGTTACGTCACGGCAGATTGTTGTATCTGCCGTGGTTACGTTGCAGCCATAGCTAGGGCAGCGTTCCTTATGGTAATTTTCCGAACTAAGAACCTCTATCAATTTTTGAGGCTTTACAAAGCCTAAGATCGACCACCGCTGGAATAATGCTCACACATTTAGGGCTCCGCTCTCCGCTCCTAAAGACGCTCTGAGAATCCTCGATCCCATTACATTGGCGCAGTTTAGAATTATATCACTTAGTTTGTAATTAATGATTATATTTAAACGTATGTAGCCGTTTGTAAAATGAATATAGAAGGCAAAGTTATCCATAGTCACGCTAGGGCGGTAATTGCCAGTGTTGACTACCTTCTTTAAGTTTGTTTAATCGCTTTAGAGGTATTTACATACATCAGCTGTTTTTAAAAAAATTTACTAACATCCCAAGTGCAAAATAACCCAGACAGTGTGGATACAAATCACATCGGATGACCCGAACATTATCCGATTATGGTAAACCCACGAAACTATTCAACCATGGATTTTATTCGTTAAATTGACCTAAAAGGCCAATTGAAGCAATTAGTATTACTCCTGATGAACTAACGGAAGGGTGAGATAGGCTTTTACCAATCAAGAAGGAAAAACTTGCCAACTAATTACATATACCTATACAGGGTGAGTCGGGAGGAATGGGCCCAACTCTAAGGGTGTAATATATGCATCAAAATAATAAGAAAATCCTCAAATGTTGTTATCCAATATTCATTTGTTTTTAAGTTATAAGGCAAAAACAAAATATTGCATTAATTTAGTTTTCCTGTAATAAATGTTATTATTGTTTACTTTTGATTGTTGTGCTGTCACTATCCTATTAGTCTGAATATAAAATGTTACATTGATTCACCGTTAACTTTTGGATTTGAATCATTTTAATTTTATAAAATGCCACACATTTATTCACATCTCGAATACGCCAATATGGTTTGTGTAATGGGAATGCTACAGCGGCTGCTGAAGAATATCGTAAACGATTTCCACATGAAAGAACACCGAACAGAAAGACCTTTATCAGAGTTTGCAATAAACTCTGCGAGACCGGAACGCCTCCAAGTGCTAATGTAACATTCGAACGAGCCATTCAACAGGATTTAGAAGAAATAGAAAATGTTCTAGCTTTAGTAGAAGAAGATGCGACGACAAGCTCACGAAGAATTGGAATTCAGTTGGGGATTCTCCCAAAATGAGTGAACAATACGCTTCACGAGCAAGGCTTATACCCGTACTATGTACAGCGTGTACAAAATCTTCAACCACCGCTGGAATAATGCTCACACTGACAACCGGAAAAGCCTTGAACATCGAAGGCAGGTTGGCGACTTGAGTCTATTTTATAAATATTTCCATGGCACCGCTTGATTCCACCCAAAGCGGTGCATGGTAGAAATACACGGCGAGCCACTGCAGCCCACCCGGATGTGGTTCAGTTTAGTGTCCCTCGAACGACACTGTTTAAAAATTCTTTGATCTGGAGAACGTCATCACTCTGGAACGACCTCCCTGAGGCCTTGTTCCCATTAACATGTATAATCTCCAAAGATTCAAGACCAACGTGAATCGTTTCCTGCGCACGCGCACCATAAAGGATTAATCCTGCAGTGCTGTGCCTTATCATAATAAAAAGGGAAAATAATTTGCCAAGCTCGAAAGTTGTTTTATCAGATAGTAGAATTTTTTATAAAGAATTACTTTTTTCTCTAAGGCCGATATTAATTTCCATATGTAATACTTTCCGAAGACACGCTGTACATGTCGCTTAGGAACTGCAAATTGAAAAAGCACATTTCGTGCAATAAATCGTACCTTCTTGATATTTCAGCATTAATAGATAGGTATTTATTTTTTTTTACCTATAAAAAACGACACATTTTTAAAAACTGTTTAGTCCCCACCACCCCGAATATACCACTGTCAAATACAAATACTAACTTCATAAAATTAAAACCCTGCCTTACTTCTCCTTATCCAATGTCACGATTTCATTAGTTGAAGTGCATATACAGAGTCGTTGGTGTTTCTTTTAGAGGCGGAGAACTTTAAATTTAAATAAAACACAAATGGTTTTTTTAATATCCATGAAATTGTCTTTATTTGAAAGATAAGTTTTTGGCATTAATGTTTGAATATGATTTCGGGCATGTGGCCGCCGCGGCTTGCGCGTACATGGCGTAATCTGGAGGTAAAATTTTCACACACTCTTCGCAGTACAGCAGGCTGTATTTCGGCAATAACGCGTCGAATGTTGGCTTCCAAGCGCTCAATTGTTTCAGGTTTATTGGCGTAGACACGCGATTTGACATATCCCCAAAGAAAATAGTCTAATGGCGTTAAATCGCATGAACGAGGTGGCCAGTTAAAATGCCCATTTCGTGAAATTAACCGTTGGTCAAATGTTTCTTGCAATAAATTAATTGTATCGCGCGCTGTGTGGCATGTGGCGCCGTCCTGCTGAAACCACATGTCTGCAACATTAACACCTTCCAAGTGAGGCACGAAAAAGTTAGTAATCATGTCTCTGTACCGCTCACCATTCACTGTAACGTTTTGACCATCAGCATTTTTAAAAACATAAGGACCAATGATTCCACCGGCCCATAAAGCGCACCAAACGGTGAGTTTTTCTGGATGTAATGGTGTTTCGACAAAGGCCTGTGGATTATCACCGCTCCAAATCCGGCAATTCTGCTTGTTGACATAGCCATTTAACCAAAAGTGTGCTTCATCACTGAACAAAATTTTGAAATGAAATTGTGGATCAATGGCAATGTTTCCTTCAGCCCATTCACCAAATGTACGGCGCGTACGATGATCGTGTGGCTTCAATTGCTGCACAAGTTGAATCTTATAAGCACGTAAACCAAGATCTTTACTCAAAATTTTCCATAAAGTGGATGGACACAGGTTTAATTGTTGAGCACGAGGACGAATTGACACATTTGGATCATCATTAACACTACGCTGCACTGCAGTAATTCTTTGTTCTGTACGCACTGTACGACGTCTCACGGGATGCCTATTATCGTTTAGAGTAAACGTAGTACGAAAACGGTCCACAGTTTCTCGAATTAATCGCTCTGAAGGACGATTATGAGCACCATAAAACTCACGTAATACCCGATATGTTTCTCGAATGGAACCGTGTCTTTCAAAATAAATTTGAACAATTTGCAGACGTTGCTCCGGCGTAAGTCTATTCATGATGATTTGCCAAACCAAACTAACTTCAAAACAACCGAGAAGTGTCAAATCGTCTGTCACAGAAAACAGTGTTGCCAATTCTAAGTTCTCCGCCTCTAAAAAAAACACTATGAAAACGGTCGAGTATTTCTTAAAGTAAAACAGCTAGCAAAAAATATTTAAGACAAAAGTTTTAGGGTTGTTTGAAGTCTATTAGAATTTAGAAAAAATAGGCATACAGGATGAGTCGAAAAGCCGTAGAAAAACCAAGTTACTTTTTTTAATGAAACACCCTATATCTTGGAATATTTTTGGATTCTACATAAAATTACAATTATTTTTTAATAAACGTATTATAAGTATAAACCTAATAGTTTTCGAAATATCGACTTTTAAAAAGTTTCATTTTTGAAATTTGACAGATTCTAGCTTTCTAATGTTATGCCATAGAGCAAAATGGCTTCCGTGTCCCTATCTTACTTTTTTATTATCTTCCCAAAAATGAGTTACATCCGGTTTAACCGGAAGTTGACACGAGTAGGAAGATAATAAAGACTAAGATAGGGATATGTAAGCCGTTTCACTCTAAGACGTACCGTTAGAAAGCAAGAGGATGTCAAAGTTCATAAATGTAATTTTTCAATAGTCGATATCTCGGAAACTACTAGGTTTAGACTTATAATGTATTTATTAAAAAATAATTGTAATTTAATGTTAAATCCAAAAATATTCTAAGACAAATGATGTTCTATTAAAAAAAAGGTAACCTTGTTCTCCTACGGCTTTCTGACTCATCCTGTATACTTATTCTTTTAAAATTTTAATAGACTTTAGAAAACCCTAACCGTTTCCATTCATACCAACGACTCTGTTTATATTCTTATATAATTCCTTTAAAAGAAGAATCTTGGCATTTTAGTAAACCAACAAAGAAAAACAGGATTCTTTGACGAGGCAATGCTACCAAATGTCGATTTTTTACAAACGTTAAACGCATTTTTTTATTAGAGACGACACGGAAAACTCATCAACTGAATTACTTTTCGATATTTTCGGAATTAAAAGCTGATTAAAGTTACTCTTTGGCCATTTGCGTGACCGGCCACTTCAATAGAGAGTTTTATGTAGCGTGACCTCCCATTAAAGTTATTAATACAAGAAAAGTAAACCGAATAATTGGCAAATTGATTCTTGTTTATTGAAATGGTAATTAAACAAAAACATATTTCTCAGTTTTTATAGCAACTACAAAAATAGAAGAACCAATTATAATAATTAATGGGCGGAATATATGCAAAGTGCATAGGGTAATTCCGGGAGAGATGCCGATTTTTCACATTTTCTTGATTTACTAATTTCACAATAATCATTAAGTAATGAAACTAAGGCTAGGGATGTAATATTTATTTGGCAAACAAGGCTAATAAGTATTATTCCTTAAACTAAATGCAATAAACAATAAAAAAAACATTTTGGCACACTCTGTAAATCGGCATCTCTACCTAATATTACGGGAGAGATGCCGCAAGCTTAAGGTAGAGATGCCTTTACACTTTTTTCTTTTTAATGAGCAATTTTACGCAGATCTCGCTCGTATTTTGGTATTTGGTACACCCCTCATGCAGCCACTGCTGACAATGGATGCACTGAATCCAGTCATCGGTTTTGGTTGTCTTGGTATACTCTTCACCACACCCAGTACAGGTTGCGTCATTGCTAGTTTCCCTACCTTCTGCTATACTTTGCAGAGCAGCTTCTAAAGCTTCTTCGGTCCATTTACCCCTATTAGAACACTTTCTTTCGTATTTGCTCGGCATTTCTGAAATTTAAATATTTTTCTAGGTTAGCCATAACACCCTATTAAAAATCGGCATCTCTCCCGAATTTCCGGGAGAGATGCCGAATGCCCCTGAAAAGTTGCAACTGGGATAAAGATAACATAAATACGCAGAGGTATAACCTCATTCTATGCTGTTTCACTATATTCATGCAAATTCTATACTAGAACATTTATAAAGTAAGCACAGTACACTAACCTTATACTCCGAAAAACTTTTGACTGTTGACAAATTGAAAATCTCAGTTAAATTAAAAATTATTGGAGATTGCACAATACCGACTACAGACTTCGATAGGCACTGACACGTGAATGCGTAGGCGCGTAACTTATGTCTCGCAGATAAGTAAGTTCGGAAATATGTTCAATTGGCATCTCTACCATGCCGGCATCTCTCCCGGAATTACCCTATATATGAGTTTTTTGCATGTTTTGTCAATTTTATAATAAAATGCATATTTTTCCCAAATTATTATTTTCTGAGCATATTTTTATGTTTTTGGCGTTATCAAAAAATTTAAAACGCCCGGTCATGAAAACTCGTAGACTCATAGGTTTAATGTCCAGTCCGGCACTGGTTTCAGGGATTTTTCAATCTGAAAATAATTAAATAATAATCAATATTTACATTTTGGTTATACCCAAGGTATTTATTGGGGGTTTCCGGGGTTTGTAGGTATATTGTTAGGGATTATTTATTGTCATTTAATAATGCCTTATTTATTAACTACTTAACAAACTGTATTTATATCGGGTTGTAACACGTCCTTCTCTTTTAGTTTGTCAAAAGATTTAAGTATTTTCAGTGTGAAACTAGTGATTTCAAATTTGTCTTCAAAATGTCTAAAGTGGCAAAAACGTCTTCGTGAATTAAAGATTTTCTAGAGTTAAAGTTTAGTGGAGAAAAAGACTTCTGGAGAGCTTGTTCAAAAATTATTGTTTGTGAAAAGAAAATTCAAATCGATCAACATTTGAAAACACCGATGCATAAATCAAAATTACAAGAAATGAAATCTGAGCCAGTTCAGCTGAGCGTAAAGAACGCATTTCAAAATGTTGACAAAAAATCGAAATCTGAAAAGGAAATTTTTCAAGAAGACTTATGCAAGGCTTTGGTCGCAACAAAAATAACCATTCCTGACGAACTCACGCTTAGAAAGAAAAATATCCATTCAGTATACGAAATCGTTTCAGAATAAATTAGAGCTTCACTGGGTGATAAAAATTTTTACATTATTGTTGATGAAAGCACAGATGCTTGTGACAGATATGTCGCACATCTTATAATTGGAGCACTTCAAGAAGGTTAAGCAGCAAACCCATATTTAATAGCTTCTAAGCAGCGAGACAAAACTAATAATGTGGCCGTAACCCGATTTATTCAGCAGTCCCTATCGAGCTTTTTCTTATACCAAATCCAGTACCGGATGAGAAGTTTTTGGTGCTTTTGTCTGATGCAGCACCGTATATGGTAAAAGTAGGTCCAAACTTAAGAATCTTTTACCCCAATATGGTACATCTGACTTGTCTTTTACGTGGAATAAACCGAGTTGCAGAAACCGTCAGAACTGAATATCCTTTAGTAAATAAATTAATTTCAAATGTAAAGAAAGTGTTTCTAAAAGTACCTCTAAGAGTGCAGATGTATAAAAAGAGATTATCAGGAGTTAGTTTGCCTCCAGAACCTGTAATTACCCGGTGGGAAACAGGAATGAAGGCCGCAATATTCTACGCAGAACATTTCGAAGCCATTAAAGAACAAATTTTGGATTTAGATGACGCCTGGCAGTGTGTTGTGCAAAATAAAGAGTTGTTAAAAAGTTCAAGTGTTGCTAAAGATTTTGTTTTTATTATGATTAATTTCAGTTTTATTCCGGGCATAATATCTTCGTTAGAGAGTAGAAATTTAAGTTTAAGAGGCTCAATTAATATTGTTGAAACTTTTTCCGCTAAATGTAACAACATTCCCGGTAAAGTAGGAGGTCAGGTAAGGAACAAATTGGATGTAACTATAAAAAATAATAAAGGATTTAAATACTTAACTGCAGTAAAAAGCATTTATGAAGGTAGGCCATCCAGCGCAGTTGTATCTTGGCTTTATACTTTACCACCTAAGTTGCAGTATTGTCCGATTACATCAGTAGTTGTTGAAAGAAGCTTCTGTTTGTATTAACATATTTTTACTGATAGAAGGCAATTCTTTTTAGTTGAAAATTTTGAAAAATATTTATTACTAATTTATACAATTTCGGGTTAAGAAATTGTTTAGGTACTTTTATTTTTCTTCATTTTTTTTTTGCATTTTTTTAAATAAACATCTTCTTAAGAACCTATTTTACTTTAACAAATTAAGAAATATTGCATACCAGTATGATATTTGGTCAAAAAAAGGCATATAACTGCATGATTTAAAAGCAATCAAGGCATATGTATATATTATGCTCATATTTTGAATGAATTTAAGTGCATATATTCCGCCCTTTAATAATAATTGAATCGATCATTTGTGAAACAGCACATGTCAATTTTTCAATATTTTATAAGAAATGAAAAAAACTAGAAATAACAAATGTTGCTAAGAAATTTCATTTTTTAACAGTGCGATTTCAAAATGTTGTCCATTTGGAAGGTTTTAGAATATATAGTTAGGAAAAAAAAACTTAGAAAAAAAAAATACAGTAGTTTAAAAACTCGGGACATGTGATGTTTCTGAAATGAACAATAAAAAACGTGTATCTATATTAAAAGTTTTTATTAAATACATAAACAGAGAACAGAACGTAGGTTAATATAAATATTTAAGCATCGTCTACATTATTTTCAGTTGGCCAACTTAACAATTCATCATAAAAATCATTGTGTTCTTCGGGAATGTATGTAACAAGTTGTTTGATATTTTCCAGTTTCTTAGAATTTATCGGAACTCGTCCATGTGGGTAAGCAGGTTTCTGCGCAGGTTCAGGTACTTGTACCAAATCAGATGAGGCAAGTCTAAATTTATGGCTGGTAATGCCGTCTATAAATTCAAAAGCTTCAACAATTCCCGGTTCGTTGGAGGAGAATCTAAAATGTGTGAAGTTCATAATTTGAAATGTATGTTTTTTCTCCCTTGGCACACCTCTACCAAGAGACTCAATCGATAAGCTGTTTTTTTTGTAAAATCTAGGCCACCAAGATTTAAAGTCGGCAATATCTTCACTTTTAACGAGTTTCACGAAAAATTTTGATTTCTTTGATGAGTTTACGATCATTTGAACATACTCCATTATCGAGTAGATTCTATCATGTTTTCTGATCACTCTTTTAATAGCAGCAAAATTACGATCGTTTGGTAAAAAGGAATGCCCTCTTTGAGGAAAATACTGATTTATAGTCTCGAATCTGTTCGTCTGAACCAACGCCATAAGAAACCTTGTTATTGTATGGTTGCGATTTTGGCCACCGCAGCTGTCGGAAAAAATATGCAGATGTTTAGTATTAGCTGGAATTTCCTGCTTTATGAAGTCCAAAACAAATGACGCAACTTCGTTTGGTCCTTTTTTTGCTATACCTTCATGGTAAACATAGAACTTGGCTTGTTGCTTTCCAACTGAATTTATTCCAAATACGTTAACAGTTAACTGCCTCAAGTAAAAAGTTTCTTGTACTGGAATAAGAGGCAACTGGAGATTTTGCATATAATCAAATGTAATTACAACAGTATCATTATTAGTAGAATTTTGCGATGCTTCGGTTAATAGTTTTAGTTTATTGTAAAACTTTTGAGATCTTCGTTTGTGCACCATCAATTCTGCAACAGCTACCCGTTTCGCGGTATCATTAAGTGAAGGACTTTTAATTTTAATATTTAATTCTTCACATTTGCAACAAGTATCTACTTGTGGTCGTCCAAAGCCAAGCGAAAACCGTTCCTTAAAAATTTTTAAGTAAAACTTGTATTTTACTTTGGTGTAAGGGTATTTTATTTGAAACAACTCGTACATAATTTTGACGTTAAGCTTCTCATCTAAATATTTTTTTTCTGTGCTAGAGTAATGTGAAATTTTGGTGGGGAAGCTCCTAATGTGATCTGCAATTTCGTCAATTATATTTCCTGGAATGGCATTTCCAGAAATGCACTTGCCTCTTTTGTCATCAGGTTGTTTACCCTCAACAAGAAGTCGAGTTAAACGTCTAACCCTTGCCAGTGTAATTGCATGGATGTTAATAAAAGCTTTTTTACAAACAGTAAGGCGCCCAGAAGAAGATGTTAAAAAGTATTTAAAAGAGGTAGATTTCGGCTTAGGTCGCCCCAAATTTCTTGGCCTTTTCGTTTTAACATTGTAACATCCCATTAGTGCTTGTAAATACACATCCTGTTCATTTTTTGTTGTCATGAATCTAAATTTGTTAAGAATTTCCTGCCGATCACCTTCGGAACATCTTTCATAACATTTAAATTTACACCTACGAATAAAACCAATATTTAAAGAAAATTGGCAAATATCATTGTACGGCACTGTCCTCGCAAATTTATTTGTTTTATAGTTTTTTTTACCCTGTATTAAAATATATTCACGGATTTTTCAAATGTAAAGGATAATGTATTATAAAATAATAGTAAAAATTTAAATTCAAGAAAGGCAATTTATTGCGCGAAAAGTAAGGCAGTCTAACCTAACCTAACAATAATTTCAATAACTTACCCGCAATTTTCTCCCTGCTCTTTAGCTTCAACTACTGCACCTTTATAATTAACATATTCGTCTCCCAATAATCTCGCCTTTTTAATTATTTCATTTTTATAAAGCTTATTTTTTCCTTTTCTTTTTACCAAAACATTATGAGCAATATCAGTTTCACTTTCACTACTAGACGCCATGATTGAAAATGGGTCTTTCGCATATTGCATTTAGAAAGAGCACATGTCAGCGACTTGTGTCGTTTCTCAATGCATCGCTATATTTTAGAATCCCATAATTCCGCGAAGCGTCATCGGACAAGTGATGTTTCTGTATGGAACGATGCGTTTACCTTTAAAGAATATATTTCCGCAATAAAATAAAAATGGCCAGAACATTGACATGTGCTGTTTCTCAAACGACCGATTCAATTATGGTATGGGTCATCAAGATACTTGCATTAAAACTATTTTAAATAAATTATTATATTGATTCCATTATAAATATTTTTTAAAAATTTTAAAATATGAATATGTGTATATTTGTTTGATTAAATATGTTGATCTAATTTTTAACTAGTTGCATTGAATTAGTTACCAAATACCCTAACCGCCATAAAATTCATGCAAAATATTGGACAAATTTTATTTCTGCTTTTTTTGGTATTCCAACTATTTAAATCATTATTCAAAATTGTACATTTAATTTTTGACAATCTCATAATTAATAACCCCAAATTTATAAAATTTTTAGGAATCTATATTACTCAAAATCTTTCTTTTAATGAACATATCAAAGAGTTATGTAGAAAATTAGCTTCAGGATGTTATGCCCTGAGAGTACTTTCTCATGAAATGAATATTTTATTTTTATCTGTTTACAAATACAAATACACAACAGAGTCACAGACTCCAAATGGTACAGGTGTATAAAAAAAGAAGTACATATACAATCATCACAATACACTACAATTACAATCAAACAAGGATAGAGGTAGTCAGATATAGGCAATAAAATAAAATAAAATAACAGGAAAAGCCATGCACGCAACACTATGTCTTCCGAAGTACGTAATAGTTCACTTTCCTTTTAAATGTGTCGCTACTACATTGCATATTGAAATCATTTGGTAAAAAATTATTTAGACTATTGACAATACAATTAATACTACAATTCTTTCCAACATCGGTTTGCCCATAGTTTGGCGAGAATTGTGTGCATTGCCTTGTTGGGCGAGAAGGCACTCTGAAATTAATCAGGGCCAGAATATCAGGACAATTTATTATATTGTTAAGAATTTTGTGCCCCAGTGACATTGAAAGCTTGGTTCTTCTGACCTCCAAACTATCCAGGCCTAGCAGTGCATTACGCTCAGCATATGTCAGTCGGTCCCTATCCATGTTTAACCTAAAGAGCAGGAAATTTGCAAATTTTGATTGGACACGCTCGATTCGCTTAATATGAACCTGATAATAAGGTGACCACACTATAGAGCAATATTCCAAGCCACTTCTAACCAAAGCGCAATACACCGTTTTTAGTACTTCGATGTCCTTGAATTCCCAACACTGCCTCATCAAGAACCCAGTCATTCTATATGCCTTAGCAACAACACTATCAATATGCTGAGTGAAACGCAACTCGGCGTCAAACAGCACCCCAAGGTCATTTACTAAATTAGTTCTAGGTAATTCCAAATTCTCCATGTGATAGGCTTTTAACATAGGTACTCTTTTCCTTGTGAATGATATTACCTTACATTTGGAAATATTCAAAATCATTTTGTTTTCCTTACACCACGCAGACAACTTGGAAACCTCATTTTGTAAAGAAACAAAATCGTTAGTATCACGTATTTGGCGATAAATCTTCAGGTCATCTGCAAAAAACAGATAATTACAACCTTTAAATATTAGGGACAAATCATTGATAAAAATCAAGAACAATATGGGTCCCAGATGAGATCCCTGGGGAACTCCAGAACATACATTTATATTTTTAGACAGAAAGTTATTAAATTTCACAAACTGGACGCGGCCACAGAGGTAGTTCTCAATCCAAGATAACAAGGGATTGCATATTCCATAAAAATGTAACTTTTTCAGTAATATCGAATGATCTACGCTATCAAAAGCTTTTTTAAAATCGAAATAAATAGCATCGACCTGTGTGCCCTCGTCAAGTGATCTACTCAAAAAATTAGAGTACAGTATCAAGTTGGTCTGACATGATCTCCCAGGAAAAAATCCATGTTGGTGACTTGAAATGACATTGTTAAAATTCAAAAAAATTTCATCACTTATTATTGATTCCAAAACTTTGGCTAAACAGTTTAGGCCCGATATTGGGCGATAGTTATTTATATCAGTCCTATCTCCTCCCTTAAATAGAGCAGTAACAAAAGCCGACTTCCACTATGGCGGTTCTTCGAAATGTTTATTTTGCTTTAATAGAATCTCTTTTGAGATATAGAATTTGTTTCTGGGGAAATTCAAGCCAGTATCTTCTAAATTAAATTTTTATTTTACAAAAAAGAGCTATCAGATATTTGTGCAAAGCTAGATCTAGAGATTCTTGTAAAACTCTATTTATCTCACAAAAAATTGTAACACTAACTTCCATTTTTATATTGGAAACAGTTTGTTTGATTCATAAAAGGGATAGAAATTACCCAGATTCGCAAACTCAAGTGGAAGTGGGCTGGACACGTGGCACGAATGACGAACGGGAGATGGACGAAAATGCTGCTCGAGTGGAGACCGGGCTCGGATAAGAGAAGCAGGGGAAGACCCCCAACGCGTTGGACGGACAATCTAAGGAGATGTGCAGGCAATTGGATACAGAGAGCTCAAGACAGGAGGGAATGGGCAGAAATCGGGGAGGCTTATGTCCAGCAGTGGACGCAGGGAGCTGAATGATGATGATGATGATTCCTTCTTCAAGTCTTGTAAAAAAATCCATAATTTATGATTGTAAAAAAATTTTTAATTATCTTCCAGATTTTATTAAGAAGATATCAAATCTTAAAATGTTTCAAAAAAATGCTAAAAATTTATTATTGGAAAAAGCTTATTATACTCTGGATGAATATCTTGGTGATACTCAGTCATAATTATTTGCATTTTTTTTTATTCCGATATTTTAAGTTTTACTATATTATTATATTTTATTGGTAATTTAATTAAAAAAAAAAGGTTTTGTCGATAAAAATAATACTTTATGACAATAAAGCATATTTTGATTTGATTTAATTTGATATACTTACCTGGTGGCAACTATTTAATTGTCCACTATTGGTATCCTGTAAACGGCAACTTCTACGAGGTTGATTAAATTAGAGAAAATTTTACATTTTTAAAGCTCTTTTAAAATTTACTAACGGCGTTGCCTTATTGTTTCTGATTCGTGAGATACAGGGTGATTTATTAAAAACGCCTTAAATGAATTCCTTTAATAACTCGAAAGGTCTCAATATTAGAAAAACGTTATTAAAATAAAAAAAATTGTTGTTTTTTTCTTCTCTACAAAATGGCGTTATCACTTTTTTTATATCACTTGTTATAATTGAGTTATCATGGCCCACCTCATTTTTTTAAATACGGACCTTTATGTTTTAATTTTATTTCTCAAATCACCTTTTACCCTAAATACAATGATGTATCGCTCAACCTTTTTTCGTACCTTTCGGCACAAAATAGACATTTTCAGAAAAATTTTGAAAAAATTCTCAGTCTCAGGTTTTTCCAAATGTTATCTTTATTTGATTTAGGTAGACGAAATTAAATAAAAATAGAAACAAGTAAAAATATCTTATTTTATTTAAAATGCTGTTTACCAACCTTAACCTAAGTAAAACTGAATTAAAATCGGGAAGAAAATTAGGACACTCAATCGTATATAAAAAATATTTTTCTTGAGGGTTGAGTTCTCTCGGGACATAAAATAGCATAGCTCCTCTTCGCTAAAAACGAATTTCTAAAATTTGGAATGTAGACATCGTACCGGGTGTCCCACTAAGAATGGCTGTCGGCTTTATCTCAGAAAGTGTTAGTCGTATGGCTTGCGGAAAAAAATATATTGGTAAAGAGGTCATGAGAAATTGCTGAAAATTATTTTTAAGTTTCTCAGACTGGCGCTAGAGGGCGCAACAGTAACGGTAAATATGAATCATGAAGTTTCCTCAAAAGACGCCTAGTTAAGGTATCCCGAAAATAACATTTTTGTATATTTCGAAGATTTATTAATCAAATTCACCTATAGAACGTGTTCGTCACTTTTCAAATAAAGTGGTGGGGGAAGGTTGAACATTATTTGTAATAAATGCTGATAACTCCGGTCTGGCTTAACAAAAATTAGTAAACTTAGTTTTATTAAAAAGGGCTTTTCTCACTCTATATATCATCTTATGAAGTACGGCAATATGTGTTTTACACTAGGCGCTAGGGGGCGCTGTCTTACAACTTCACAAACATTGCGCGTTTTTTCCATAATTGTAAATATAATAGTACCTATATTCAATGTTACCTGATTACAAGGATGATTAAGTCTAAGAAGTCAGCGAAAACCGCAAGGTAATATCTATTTTCAATCTGGAGATATCAACAACAATAATCATAATTACGGAACATTATGATTTTATTTTCAAGTTGCCATTGTAAAGGTTTTTTTAAGAGTCAAATAGGCCTTGGAAAAACAAAATATGAAGGTACGTATGTTTGAAGCAAATATATCGTTACGACAATAATTCTCAGTGGCGCCCTAAATGTTCAAATTGTCGCCCATCGTTCTGTATACACGACTACAATCTCTCCCTGGTTGATAATACGGCAGTTTTCACCTCTGCCATAGGGATATAGTGGCTGGTGTCCATTATCCTTTCTATCATGTTTTCCCTTGTGAGCACAATATGGTAGGGATGTAGCCTAAAGAAAAACAAAATACCTACTTATTACATTGACTTGAAAACTATTAAGAGAAATATTGGCATTATTCTAAACTATTTAAGAGTTATGACATATAGATATAATTACTTACCTTTCTTCTAATAAAATCCTATGCAAAGTAGAGCGAGTAACGCCCAAGTCAATAACAATTAATCTAATACTAATTTGTGGATTAAATTCCACATATGCCAAAACATTTACAATGTTTTCCTCGGTTCGACCTCGGCTGCGTCTGCGATATACAGGGCGACGAATACTTCCAGTAGTACGAAAACGGCTAGCTAAACGATTAAACATTCTACTGTCGTATCGGCGCCTTTGAGAGTATCGTACTGCGTAAACCCGTTCAGCAATTGTTGCATTTTCCAAACATTCAAAATACACCGCAATGATGTCAACCGCTTCTTCAAGTAACAGAGGCATTTTGAAAATCAAATACGACACAACACTGTTGGCACGACAAAAATTTTGACGTTATAATGAAAGGTGACACGCGTGCACAGTTTCAATTTATATTTTGTTTTCCAAGGCCTATTTGACTCTTATCTGACCTTAAAGCTGGATTTATAAACTCGAAAAGTTGGTGAGGTTGAAGTTATGGTCAAGTTTGTGAGGTTAGATATTCCGAACTCCGAGCATAAAAATTGGTTATCTAGAACTACCCGGGAAGTTTTCGAACCTTACATGAGCTTTACATCAACAACATGAACAAGGGTATAAATGGAACTGAGTGTTCCCTTTAGTTTAAATTGAAATGCTATTTCCAACACCAATTGAACCTCAACCTCGCCAACTTTTCGAGTTTATAAATCCACCTTTACAATGACAACTTGAAAATAAAATAATAATGTTCCGTAATTATGATTATTGTTGTTGATACCTCCGGATTAAAAATAGATGTTAACTTGCGGTTTTCACTGACTTCTTAGAGTTTTAATCATCCTTGTCATCAGGTAAAATTGAATATACTAATATATTTACAATTATGGAAAAAACGCGCAATGTTTGTGAGGGTTGTAAGACAGCGCCCCTAGCGCCAAGTGTAAGACACATATTGCCGTAGTTCATAAGATAATATATAGAGTGAATAAAGCCCTTTTTAACAAAACTAAGTTTACTAAATTATGCCAAGCCAGACCGAAGTTATCAGCATTTATTACAAATATTGTTCAACCTTCCCCCACCACTTTATTTGAAAAGTGACGAACACGTTCTATAGGTGAATTTTATTAATAAATCTTCGAAATATACAAAAATTTTATTTTGGAGAAACCTTAATTAGGCGACCTTTGAGGAAACTTCGTGATTCATATTTACCGTTATTGTTGCGCCCTCTAGCGCCAGTCTAAGAAACTTGAAAATAATTTCCAGCAATTTCTCATTGCCACTTTACCCAATATATTTTTTTTCCGCAACCCATACGACTAACACTTTCTGAGATACGGCCGACAGCCATTCTTTGTGGGACACCCAGTACATATCACGTTTCTCCTCAACTGAAAATCAAACCATTGTCACAATGGGGTCAATTAGCCAAACTTCAAGTAACACTCTTATTACTCTCTAATATTTATAAAGCATTTGTAAGGTACGGTCAGCCCTGAAAATTTCAAGTCAATCCGATAGGTAGTTTTCGAAATATACGAGATCAAAATCAAGTAAAACGCTCGCAAGGCTATGACGTCATTACGTCCCCTAGTTCGTCCACTTTGTTGTGCAAAGGTCTTTCTGGGCATATACAAGGAAGATGCGCCTACCCTTTATTCTTTGTTTGGTTAAAGCAGAAGCTACTTTTATAGTATATTCCCTAAAAAGTAGGAACTGCTATTCTATATGAGTTTTAGCCTATACTTTCTCCAACACTATTTCTGAAAAAAAAAGAGATTATTAAAAATAATTTATTAAAAACAATTTTTTTTCTCTCCTGTCGATGTGAACTCCGTTACCCAGAAACAGAGAAAGGGCGATGTAAATGGCCACCTGTCTTCTTATTCGTAAATAGCAAGTGACCGCGGCAGCGAGCACGATTCGACTTGCTGTAGGAGATAGTGACGCCACACAGCGGTTTCCGCGAGTCGATGTTAGTAAATTATTTGAAAGGCTTTGGAGGCGTCAAAAAATTTTTTTGCAATTCACACTAAAATGCCAAAATGTTTCAGGAAATGGTAAATGACTCCACTAAATAGAATTGAATAATAATGTTTTTTGACTCGTTGCAACTTGATTTAAAAAATAAGCAACGTTAATTAGTTTCCATAAACTCTAAGAGGCTATTTCAGGTATTTAATAAAATGATATTACCAAGGCCGTCCTCGATTATTATCTGCAAAATCTGGACTTAAAGGCGGCTGTAAACCTGTATTTGTAGAAAGCACTCTAGACTTTGTTCCGTATTCTGTAAGTAAAGAAATAATATCAACTAATCAACCTGAGCGTTTATCCTTAAATTCCACTTCCTGATCTAAAAATCTTTTGATCCTACTAGTTAAATGTGCAAATTTTGTTTCAATTTTTGTAGCTTGCTTAGTGGTCCCTGAAAATGTTGCAATAAACTCCTTCAACTCTGTAAGTTTACGTGCGCACTCTACTATCTATTCCTCATTATTAAAATCTACTGAACTCTGAACTAAGTCCCCTGGTTGTTCCAAATGTAATAAAGACCGCAAGCACTTTCTAAGGTAATCAACTGTACCAGCTGGTTTAATCCCCCTTAATTTTACTTCATATTCCAATTCGTCTTATATATATAATAATCTATCAACATTGACCTTATACATCTTGGAAAATATTTCTTATCAATTTCAAGTCAAGTCCGGGTACTTACTTATCTGGATAGAATCACAACGTATCAAAACAGCTAAACACACTCAAAACCTTTAGAAAAACCTGTTGGGTACGCCAGTGTTATAAAAAAAAATCCCACACAATTAAGTGTTATAAAAAACCAAATTACGCCCTAAACAATAATCGGGTGCCAGTATTCACCTTAGGATAACCTAAAACAAACTGCGACAAGGCAACCTATCCACCCTTACTCTGGCAACCCTACGCCCTAGAGGATGTTCTTCAGACACCCCTTAGCTAGCTCAACTCAGGGTAGGTTCGCTATTTTGTCTCTAGATTGAGAGGTTTAGCACTCTTATATAAGTAAGTTAAAGTCAAATCCTGAAGGCGCCACCTTAGTTTTATTTTACTTAAAAGCCTTTAAAGGTTCTAGTGTTTGGCCTCTAACCTAAACTAGAAAAAAAAACACTTATGTCACCATTGGTATACACTAGCTTCTTATAAGCTCTCATTCACTCAAGCCATCAAAGTCACTATTTAAAATAAAAGCCAAATTTTCGCAGAGGCCAATACAAATATTTATTCTCAAAGTGGTGTTAAGCCCTTGCATGGTTACTTGGTTTTATAAATGTAAGCTCCTCTTACTTTGGTGGACAATAGATACTTAAAGTTAAGAGATAAATAAGTGAAATGAAATATTAAAGTGATAGTACTAGGTTTGACAATAAAAGTTCTGAAGGTTTAAATTTATAAAGTTATCAATAAAAGAAAGCAAAAAGTTAAACCCTGTTTGACAGGGTCTTGCACAAGACGGCAACTGTCAGACCTGCACTGTAAAAATGACTGTTTAGTCTGATCTGGCAGCCACATAAACCTACATCCAGGACATTGCCTCAGACTAGAAATTTCCGCAAGGTCTGTGCAAGAACCTCTCACAACTAACTAAATTTACCATAAAATCTCTGTTAGAGTATAATACAATATCTTACGAGTACCCGTGGTTACTCAATAAGCATCCTAGCCACTTGGCATAGATAAATTAAAATTTCAAAGTTATAAGTGTTAAATTCAGAAGAAACAAATGGCCTTTAGCCGGGAAATAAAAATATTTACTTTATAATCATGAATTGTAACTATATTTACAACAAAAGTATTTGTAACAGACTACCTAACGTTCTGAACTACTAGAGACTCTTGTGACGTCTTAACGCTATGTCGACATATGCTACACGTTTACATTGCACAAGCTCTGTACATAACATGGACGCAAAACTTTATCAAAACACTGTATATCAAACAATACGCCAATGCAAAATATTAAGATTTTAAGTTGACTACTTTTTAAAGAAAAATGAACACAGGGTAATAATAATACTTAGCTGCAACTTTACGTGCTACTCATGGTTCATGAAGACTCAATCTTCACACACACATATGGTCCCTGAAACAGCTAACGTGGATACTGCTACACAGCTAGTCTCCAAGAATTCCAATAGTACACGGCAACTGGCACGTCCCGCGTCCAGACATTTTTAATTTCAACAAAAGTAAACTAGTACTCCAGTTTGTACTCGGACTTTTAGCCCCTACCAAAAAAAACCCTAAAATCGAATTTTAGATATACAACATAAAAGACAAATCTCTCATAACACCCAACGAGGGTAATTAGATACTAAAGTTTAAACCTACCTCAAATAACTAACGAAGGTTTAATGGCGTCTATGATCGCTGTTGAAGTTCATTAAAGCATTTTAAATCGGCATTCCGTCCAAAGGAATAGGCAAACTACAAAGCCATACCATTTAAAAAAAAAACATTTGTGGATGCTTTATCGGCACTACATTAGCCTGCACGGCCCAAAAAAACTAAACTTGGGGAGCTATTTCCACCAACGTGCTTTAACCTCCAGTGTCCATGGTCGAAAGGGACAATTCTTATTTTTCTCCAACGTACATAGTTACCAAAACAAAACAATGACAAAAATTAGTCAACCCTATCTACGGAAACTAGCCTCTTATAATAACATAGAAAACTAACGGCGACCGAAGTCAACCCACGCGACCAAGCAAAAATTAACCAGACGTGGCTGTGAAAATGCCCAGAAACTGTCAGTCTGATACTGACCCATTATCGATTTTCTTAAAAACAACTGACAGAAGTTATTTCTATTGCTAACTTGAAAAGTTTATTAATTACCAATCAATTAGAAAAAAGATTTGAAATCAAACCTGGCTGCAAGTAGTATCAAACAAGGAACAGATAAATCAATCCACTTGGCTATGTCTTGCAAGATACAACACATTCCTGGAATATAAACATCAACAAAGGTTTGAAACTAAACCTAATGAAAATTTTGGCTATTACAGGTAACTTAATTAGTAATTAATGTTTAAGGTGAGAGTCTACATATGTATTTTAACAATTTAAAACCGAAAACTTAACAGAGATAATCAAACTTATGAAATGCAATTTTCGATCTGTAACAGGCAGTTAGAAAAATCTAGTGTCCTTTTCACTTCAAACCCATCCAGTAAAGCCCTGGATATTACTAACTAAACTATTTAGCTATTTTTTTTTGGTTCACGATTGGATTTCTTAATTGTGTGCCTAATTTTAATTCAGTTGTACTTAGGTGAAGTTTTGTAAACAGCATTTTAAATAACATAAGATATTTTTATTTGTTTCTATTTTGATTTAATTTTGTTTAAATCAACTGAAAATAATATTTGAAAAAAACCATAGGCGTAGGTACTGAGAATATTTTCAAAATCTTTCTGATTAGGTATAATTTGTGCCGAAACGTAAGTAAATAGGATTGAGCGATACATATGTGGGGTAAAATGTGCCTAAGAAGATAAAATTAAAAAATCCAGGTCCGTATTTAAAAATATTAAGTGGGCCATGATAACTCAGGTATAGCAAGTGATATAAAAAAGTGATAATGCCATTTTATAGAGAAGAAAGAACTACAAAGTTTTTATTTGAAGAACGTTCTTCTAAAATTGAAACATTTCGAGTTATTAAAGGAATTAATTTTAAACGTTTTTAACAAATCGCCCTGTACTTCAGGAATTAAAAACAATTAGGCAACGCAGTTAGTGGATCTTAAAAAAGCTTTAAAAATGTCCGAAAACCATTCCAGGTGCATTTGAAATGGCTTTAAGTCAAATAGGTTATAGGGTAGAGGCAAAATATATTTAGGTTTTATACCTATAAGTCCAAATTTCAAGTAAGTGACTCATAACTGGCACAGAGAGCTCCGGGTTGTGCGACGTCAGGGCAATGAATTCTAGTAGCGTGGGCATTTCAAAAAATAATAAATGATGAAATTTTCATATAATTGCTTGTAAATTAATTTTCATTAACCCTTTAAACCTTCTGCATGGTTATTTGTTTAAAACTTGACATAGGCTAACTTTTCTATTTGAAGAAATAACCCTATAAATAGTCCCTAAAAAAATGTTTCAGGAATTAGTCTAACTAAAAAAAATAGGTGGAAAAGATAAACAAGTTGTTGCCAGATTGGGTGCTATTTTAATAAAACTCATTTTCTTAAATAGCAACACCGCATTTTTTTGACAAACTTTGTCGCACATGCACAGGTTCTGGTGAATTGATTTTTGATCAGGTTATTTTTCATTCAGATGCTGCAAAAAAATAATCGGATGACGCAGATTATTTGCCAAATCGGATCTTTGATTATTTTTAATTCAGATATGCTTAACACTTGTCAAGACTGTCAAGGCGCTGCAGTTTGACGTTCGCTGCCAAACACACTATATGACGTCACACAGCACGTTTCCGCGTCACACCTCGTTCTGGGACTTAATTATTTATAAAAAATTAAGGAGTGACATATAAGACGTAACATATTTATAAAGTGGACTGTATAATGTTAATCTACGTAGGTCGTTGGCGACACTTTTAATTGCAAAATTAAATTATAATAAAATACGCGTAGCCTTACGTTTTATTATCATTAACCCCGGCTCGTGATGGTACAACCAGCCAGTGCTGCATACAAATCCAGTCAGGCATTTAAAATAAAGTTGTTAGTAGAGAGATATAGAGAGAGCGAGATCAGGTGGTGCTGGTGGTGCTGTTTTACGATCTAACCCAGGTGGTGCGATTTACGACCTAACCCGGGTGGTGCGGTGGTGCGATTTACGACCTAACCCAGGTGGTGCAGGTGGTGCGTTTTATGACCTAACCCGGGTGGTTCGGTGGTGCTGTTTACAAAATAACCCGAAATTAAACCCGACTTTTTACGACCTAACCCGGATGCTTTCATGAGGCGGCTTCTTATCTAACCCTAACTTGAACCTTAATATTTATGAACTGACCCGAGATAAAAACCCGACTTTTTACGACCTAACCCGGATGCTTTCGCGAGGCGGCTTCTCATCTAACCCTAATTTGAACCTGAATATTTATGATCTGACCCGAGATAAAACCCGACTTTTTATGATTTAACCTTAGTGAAACGCCGCTGCTAAAGCGGGATAATTAAATCCCAATTTTTATAAGCCATCCTTAAACCCAACTTTTTACGATCCGACCTGAGCCATCCTTAAACCAGACTTTTTATTATTTTCCCTTAGTTGAAACGCCGCTGTTAAAGCGGTATAGTAAAAAACATTATTTATATTTTCTAACTTAGTGAAACGCCGCTGGCGGGTAGTAAAGCGAAATAAATCCCTAATTTATATGGTCTAACAAGATAAGTATATTAAGGCGGCACATTTGTCACCCCGCAATAATTATTTATACCTAAATAACCCTCTCAAACCCTCTGCCGACTCGATTTAAAAAGAAAGGGACATAAACCTTTATTTATTATTCCGAAGGACCCTCATTAAAATTCAGTAGCATATCTAATAATTGTTTTCAATTTTTGCACCACTTATATAAAATACAATAAAATAATTACCATCTAGAACCATTAACTAGCGATTTCTTTGTACTGGAAATGGATAAATTATAGGACTATCTTGTAATGAGAACAGAGTAATAAAAAGTAAATAAAACTTAAATACGTATAAAATACCAAGCAGGTATAGGTACTATACAACTTGTGTTCGCCATCAGGTAAAAGCCCTCATAATGCTTTTATAAAAATTTCGGATAATATCATAATATAAGTAAATAGGCTACAATTTCAGGAAAAAAAGTAAAAAAAATTAATTCACAGTGTAAAATTGTAGTTAAATGGATTGTAAATACGAAATAATATAAAAAGCTACCTTTTGTTTGCGATGATGTATGCACAATAACTCTATATTATTCGGTCCTTAAACTGAAAATACCCACTAGATAGGTATCATAAGCTGTATTTGTCATCAGGTAGAACCCCCAATAAAATTATGAATATCAGGCGTAGGCAACAATAAGCAAATCACGTTGGTTTTTTTAATTTATTATTAATCTGGCTAACTTAAGAAACTCACAATATAACGACCATCCAAAAAAATCATAATACATTACTGGGTGTGAAAGCAATTGCGCTGCAAAATATAGTGTATACCGACTCTGAGGTAGTTAATTAAAATCCCAATTAGCGCTAAAAAAAATCAATTAGATATTTACTTTAGATATTTTAATAAAAAAATTCAATATTCTCACCAACATTTAACTTTTGAAATTAGCATAATAACAAATCCTTTACAATGAATTAAACAAACGCATACAAAATTTTAAAATCACATAATAAGAATATAAGCTAAAATCTAACAAGTTCAGACTACTCGAATGACGTCAGTTTACATCTGTAGAGCGAATCATAAAAAATGGTCAAACTTTGTCGGCAAATACCCTTCTATGATGCAGGGGAAGGACAGGTAACTCGAGATGTTTATAAAGAAACGTTAAAGAACATTATTTGCTTATTTCTAGACTCTTAAAAATTAGATGCAATCGAACAATAAATGTTTTCATCATGTATATTTATGAGTAACACATTACCTTCGACATACATAAATTCAAATTGATAATTACTTGCCTTAGTACTTTTTTAGAAGCTTGAATCATTGCATATAACCGTCTGAGGATACCCAAACTTCCCCTAACATATTTCTCCGCAACCGGGGAAAAAGAGGTAGAAAAAGTAAAATAACAACTCCAAGTGTCTTTGCGAACAATCGGCAATAAAATAGAGTATTTCAGTTTTTAATTTTTCGTAAATAAAAGTTGGTTAGATTAATAGTCTCTGTGAATATAATAACATAAACAAAGTGATATGCCGTAAATTTAGGAGTACAGTATAAATTATGCCTCTATTAAAATATACCGCAATAACTAACTACCAAAGGATTTTTGATATTTTGAATATATTTGATGCTCATAGCATTATCACATTTCCAAAGGCTCTAAATTTTAGAAAAATGTTCTAATAGAATATGTCTATCAATATAAAGTAAAGGTATTGTTAGGTTTTTTTAAAAAATACGACCTACAACAGTCTCTGCTACAGCATGGCTGACTCTGTAGAAACTTCTGTGAAACCATAATAATTATATCAATAATCGAGTTGTCCTTATGATAATATTTTCTTCCAATATCCGACTCCACTATCCATAAAAGTTATGTTAGAAAATTCATAATTGAGCGCATTGTAATTTTTTAAAAAGAAATTCACTTCACACACAAAGATGTAGCCATTCAATCCATGAAAATAATGCAAGTCAGTATGCGTATGTTATGGCTAACTGTTTAAATGTCTATTCCTTCCACGTTTATCGGAAGAAATACTTTTTTTATACTAGTATTTTAGTTGAAAATAAGATCATAAATCATCTATACAAAACAAGCGCCCCTTATGGATTTGAACGAAAATCATAGATTCGACTATTTTCATGAAAAATAAATCTAAGTACGGAATAATGCAGGAAGATTATCTATTTTCTTGGTTTAGAAAGTGATGTAGTTAAGATTTATAACTTAGGAATAAATAAATTATTATTAATCTTTTCGACCTATTTCTCTTGCATATTTAATTTCTTTGATAGTAAGAACTAATCTTTTTATTTTACAAAGTAAAAAAAAAAGCTAAAGATCGGCGTTGTCAGTCAGGTATAAGAACTGATTTAACACGATGGTTTTTGTACAAACGTTCACATACAATTGTATGCTTTTTAACCGATTGTGTCGGAAAAAATGACGATTTATAGATTAGATATTTAGACGAAGAGCTAACCTTCTCAATAAAGTATTGATTATTGCCCTGCTAGCTAGACAACACTTTTTATGTTAGTCAAAAAAAAATTTTTTTTTTCGGACGCTATTACAGATTTCATCGTTAACTAACAAACATTAAGACCAAAAAATTAGCGTGCAAGATGAAATGTATAGGTTCACTTCATTTCTACATTATTTTACAACTCTCAATCGCATTAAAAACAAGATCGAATAAAAAATAACTTATGACATATGGACGAAAAATGTTTTTCGGGCTATTTAGGTTAGCGACCGCATTACGTCTGAAATACTACATTTTTCGAGCTTATAACATAATTTACT
Source organism: Polydrusus tereticollis (assembly GCA_963920685.1). Classification (NCBI taxonomy): domain Eukaryota; kingdom Metazoa; phylum Arthropoda; class Insecta; order Coleoptera; family Curculionidae; genus Polydrusus; species Polydrusus tereticollis. The sequence continues at coordinate 189,461,128 of OY987326.1, forward strand.
ATTTTAACGTTAAAATAGGGGAAATGATGTATCGAAATGGATACTTTTTTTGTCGGTCACGAGATTATAGTTTCTTTTAAAATGAACTCTAATATTTACAACACAAATTATCCTTTAAGCCACATTAGTTTAAAACTAGTCTGTCGCTTTCCCTCTATTGTGAGTTTGATTAAAGTATAGCGTAGTATATATTTAGATGAATTTCGCAAATGTTGAATACTTTCAAAACTGAAAAAGCCGCCCTTTGCAATAAATATCTCCGTAGAGTTAGGTACCCTGCAGATTAAGGGTATTTCAGCGGATAATCATATACAAATTCAAAGATTTTGTCTATTTTAATGGATTAACAAACAATATCTATAGGATGACTTTACTGATAAAAAAAAAATAACAAAAATCCATAAAGTCTAGGCTCACATGAAATTCCATAAAGAGCAGCTGCATAGCTTTATCACATCAAACTATATTTTTATTTCGTTCTATTGTCAAAAGTCTGTGTTTAGGAGATTATCGTTCATTTTAAAATGAACTCTAATATGTACATCACCATAAACTACCTCTTAAGCCGTCGTAAAAATACACTTTTCGATTTACCTCTATATTGATTTTCTAATATTAAATATCTACAATAGTCGAAATTCGCTCGCTAATACCTATGTATGCAAGGTTTCTTCAAAAAATGACAATTTTGTTGTTTAATGGCTTGAAAAAATGGAAAAAGGAGGTTTTTTGCATCCATTTATTTCCAGATGAGTGTTAAAAATACTTATAAAACTCGGTATACCGAAGATCAAGCATTAATGAGAGGGTTGAGTCCTGTTTGCCAAATCCTGATTTTTAATTTGACGTTGGCAACGGTACAATTTTTTAACATTTATCATAAGAGGCGTATATTTTTGGGGCTTAGATCTACCAGTTTATCCACGCCCCATTTATTGTTAGTGCTTTAGTAATTTTACTTTCCAATTATTTTTTACCAAAACGCGTAGTTGAAACAGTGTCTATATCAGACGATATAATAAATTTTAAGGATTAATTTGCTTACAAATACACTTCAATTTATTTAGGCTAAAGCAGCCAGACATATACTGGAACTACGAAAACCCTATTACAATTTGGTTGCCTAGAGAAAATTTTGTAAAAAACATAGCTTTCTACACAAATGCTTGCACATTATGTACCTATCATTTTAAGATACCTGGCGACATCAATGTAAGCATTGACATAATGACGCAAGATATAGGTAGGTACTAGAATATTCAAGATTTCTATTAACGATACACTTCAGCATACATGCGAGATGTCATTAATGTCTACGGAAGGCAACAGACATACCAGCTATTTTTACATGGGATTCCATAGACTTGGACGCTTCTTGTTTAGAAATATTTGATGTCATCTTGAGGAGTTCCGTATTGAAGCATCAAACCTACCTGCCAAATAATTGACGAAATATGGGATATCATAAAATATGCCCCCCATCGAACTAAATGATCCTATAAACCAGCTTCACAGACCGTAATTTGTGATGCTAACACGATTAATACGCAATAGAACAAGATTAAGAAACAAAATTTAAAGTAGCTCTTTATCACACGAAAATAATTAAATAATTTACGGTTACAGAACAATAATTATTTTAAAAAGCTGTATAACTAAATATATTATGTTATTAGGAATATTCTGTCTAAAGTAACAGCTGATCTTAGTCGAAAATGAGATCGTATTATTGATTGTTGAATTCGTTAGGTATGAAATAAAATTAGAGATTTCGTCTATTTTTTCACGATTAAAAAAGAATACCTCTATTTAGCTAAAAATGAAACGATTACAGTGGTAGATTAATTCACTTTACCAAGCATGTAAACTACTAATTTTGCAATAAATATCTTCTATATTTCTAGGTAGGTTTACTCGAAAATGTTGGGCTATTTTCATCAAAAATCCCGATACGAAATTGAAAAATTTGCCTATTTTTGTCGGTTTACAAAGTGATAGTGGAATATTGGTTTGATCAAAGAACAATAATTATTTTAAAAATGTTGTATAATTAACTAAATGTCGGTGTTATCAGGCAGGCAAGAAGTTATTTATCTGAATCTTATTTGTGCCATTAGCGTTTATATACAAATGTTAGTGGTTTTCAAAAATTGATATCTCGGAAATTATTAGGTTTAGACTTATAATACGCTTATTAAAAAATAATGACTACTTTATGCAAAATTCAAAAATATTATAAGATGTAGGGTATCCCAGTAACTTAACCAAAGATTTTCGGTCTTCGTAAAGCTTTACACGTTTCTTCAGCGTACCAAACATTCACTTTTTTTAAATATTGACATCGGGTTAGGATTCTGAACATAGGATTAACATCACTCCAATAGTGAACATGTTGCGTTGTCACAGTTCCATTCGTTGAAAAGTAAACAAAACCGTTTGAGCTACGCGGGGAATAAATAAAGTCGGCTTGTTGAAAAATTTTAATATTTATTAAGGTAAAAGACTATAAATATATCGATACAACACTTTGGCATTTCTAATACTACAAACATGAATATCTAAAATGTGATATTTACAACCATCAACTCTCTCTCCCTTCTATAATTTTGGTACACCAATGCTGTCTTCTAAGTTTATAATATATGGCGTCCTGCAGTTTAATTCCGAAAATGTTTTAACTAAAAATTCCTCTTTAACACATCCTTTAACGTAAATAATGTCTGCGTCTATCAGATTGTTGGATATGATATTATGTAGTTCCTTGTAATCGGTATCACCATAATTATAAAGGATACCATGATGATTTCCAAATAGATATTTGACTTGTTTCTTGCAAGCCTTACTTAAGGTGTCGAATGGTTTAACTGGTTTAAAAAAGTAACTTTTCATACTATTCCCATCATAAATAGCCAATTCTTTCGCGCAAAATTCAGGTATGTTAAATCCTTGAATATCGACTACAACGAACTTCATTGTCTGAAGACTCAAATCAAACAAGTATATTTTCATATTTTTATCGCTCTTAAGTTCGATTTCAAAAGCACACCCCCACTTTTCGATAATTTCACAGTCTTAGCACATAGATCTTATATTTTTATTTACGATCAATTCATCTTTATTCGCCAATCGTCTCAAACGAGTCTGCTTTTGAAAGTAATATAGCCTTAGTATTCAGAAAATATTAATGATATCGGAGCCTAAAACATCCTTGACACTAAAAAATCATTGTGTTTCCTAACAAAACCCATCATCTTGTCTATTTAGCTTGCTTTCCTATTGTTTAGCAGGTTAAATAAAATTATTATTTCGCTCTTTTTGTCTGTACTGAATCGTTAGGGGAATACGTTTCTAGTTCTATAAGAGAGACAGTTAAAATTTATGTAAGCAATCAAAAATCCTACACTATGAGCTACTTAGTTAAAATTTCATATTTCCTTCCTGGGTCAGGCAAAATTTGTGATGTGTCGGACAAAATTTATAAAAATACAAAAAAAAAATGCTGGATGCATTTTTAGCGTGACTTTCTATTTAATACCATCTTATTTCAAGGTATAATTCGGTTGTCAAAATGAGAATAAAATAATTTTCCCATGGTTTATGTCATCTTAAAAAAGTCAAAAGGTTATATTCTGTAGAGGGTCAGATACATTCAAATTTAAATATTTTCTCCAAGAAGAATTTTAAGATAGTATTATAGTAAATAAAAATTCTATACCTCCAATATTTCATGGAAACATATCGTGTTCTAGCGACATAACCCAAAAGTACCTCTATTCAGAAACGCATCGTACTTTTCTTGTCAATAATTGTCTCATTGTCCCATCCATTACATTATTATAATCTTAAAGCACCTGTTACCAGCATTATCTGTTTTTATGGTTTTCATAAAACATAGCGATTACCGATGAAAATTAAACGAAAACTTAATAAATAACTTTTTTTTCAACTGAAATAGACTGATTTTCGATGGAAAAATGTTACTTATAACTAAAAATGAATATAAGACATATACGCAATGATATTTAGAATAAATCAATCTTTTCTAAAATTACTATGAAATATTCACAAAATCGTTTCGTTATAACCAAAGTAGCAAGGCTTGCAGATTTCGTATAGAGTTCAAACGCGATACTGAGATGATCTTTTTTTTTTATATTTTTGTAGGATAATGCACCACTACGTTGTAAGTACTTGAGAGAGGACTTTCTTGAAAAATCCTCAAATTTCTCTGCAATTTTGTTCCTTCTAGAGTTAAATTCACACAGAAAACCCCGTATTCTTATCTTTCAGGTTGGTATATTAAAAAGGGCTTATTAGTATGGTTTAGAAAACAAGCAATATTAATTAACGGATGTTTTTTCGTCGTATGAAGAGTTGAAAAATTTTTTTTTTCCACTCCAATGGTTACGATGCAGAGAGTCGGGTTTCATCATAATCTTTCAGGGTAGCTCAGGTTTTGATTGCATGTAGAGAGTCGGGTTTCATCATAATCTTTCAGGGTAGCTCAGGTTTGATTACATGTACTAAGGTTAGTGCTCCTTGCAATCGGTTTCAGGTTTGACGCGCCCCCCTCAGGTTTGTTCAGGTTTCTCAAACGTTTGAGAAACCTGAACAAACCTGAGGGGGGCGCGTCAAACCTGAAACCGATTGCAAGGAGCACTAACCTTAGTACATGTAATCAAACCTGAGCTACCCTGAAAGATTATGATGAAACCCGACTCTCTACATGCAATCAAAACCTGAGCTACCCTGAAAGATTATGATGAAACCCGACTCTCTGCATCGTAACCATTGGAGTGGAAAAAAAAAATTTTTCAACTCTTCATACGACGAAAAAACATCCGTTAATTAATATTGCTTGTTTTCTAAACCATACTAATAAGCCCTTTTTAATATACCAACCTGAAAGATAAGAATACGGGGTTTTCTGTGTGAATTTAACTCTAGAAGGAACAAAATTGCAGAGAAATTTGAGGATTTTTCAAGAAAGTCCTCTCTCAAGTACTTACAACGTAGTGGTGCATTATCCTACAAAAATATAAAAAAAAAAGATCATCTCAGTATCGCGTTTGAACTCTATACGAAATCTGCAAGCCTTGCTACTTTGGTTATAACGAAACGATTTTGTGAATATTTCATAGTAATTTTAGAAAAGATTGATTTATTCTAAATATCATTGCGTATATGTCTTATATTCATTTTTAGTTATAAGTAACATTTTTCCATCGAAAATCAGTCTATTTCAGTTGAAAAAAAAGTTATTTATTAAGTTTTCGTTTAATTTTCATCGGTAATCGCTATGTTTTATGAAAACCATAAAAACAGATAATGCTGGTAACAGGTGCTTTAAGATTATAATAATGTAATGGATGGGACAATGAGACAATTATTGACAAGAAAAGTACGATGCGTTTCTGAATAGAGGTACTTTTGGGTTATGTCGCTAGAACACGATATGTTTCCATGAAATATTGGAGGTATAGAATTTTTATTTACTATAATACTATCTTAAAATTCTTCTTGGAGAAAATATTTAAATTTGAATGTATCTGACCCTCTACAGAATATAACCTTTTGACTTTTTTAAGATGACATAAACCATGGGAAAATTATTTTATTCTCATTTTGACAACCGAATTATACCTTGAAATAAGATGGTATTAAATAGAAAGTCACGCTAAAAATGCATCCAGCATTTTTTTTTTGTATTTTTATAAATTTTGTCCGACACATCACAAATTTTGCCTGACCCAGGAAGGAAATATGAAATTTTAACTAAGTAGCTCATAGTGTAGGATTTTTGATTGCTTACATAAATTTTAACTGTCTCTCTTATAGAACTAGAAACGTATTCCCCTAACGATTCAGTACAGACAAAAAGAGCGAAATAATAATTTTATTTAACCTGCTAAACAATAGGAAAGCAAGCTAAATAGACAAGATGATGGGTTTTGTTAGGAAACACAATGATTTTTTAGTGTCAAGGATGTTTTAGGCTCCGATATCATTAATATTTTCTGAATACTAAGGCTATATTACTTTCAAAAGCAGACTCGTTTGAGACGATTGGCGAATAAAGATGAATTGATCGTAAATAAAAATATAAGATCTATGTGCTAAGACTGTGAAATTATCGAAAAGTGGGGGTGTGCTTTTGAAATCGAACTTAAGAGCGATAAAAATATGAAAATATACTTGTTTGATTTGAGTCTTCAGACAATGAAGTTCGTTGTAGTCGATATTCAAGGATTTAACATACCTGAATTTTGCGCGAAAGAATTGGCTATTTATGATGGGAATAGTATGAAAAGTTACTTTTTTAAACCAGTTAAACCATTCGACACCTTAAGTAAGGCTTGCAAGAAACAAGTCAAATATCTATTTGGAAATCATCATGGTATCCTTTATAATTATGGTGATACCGATTACAAGGAACTACATAATATCATATCCAACAATCTGATAGACGCAGACATTATTTACGTTAAAGGATGTGTTAAGAGGAATTTTTAGTTAAAACATTTTCGGAATTAAACTGCAGGACGCCATATATTATAAACTTAGAAGACAGCATTGGTGTACCAAAATTATAGAAGGGAGAGAGAGTTGATGGTTGTAAATATCACATTTTAGATATTCATGTTTGTAGTATTAGAAATGCCAAAGTGTTGTATCGATATATTTATAGTCTTTTACCTTAATAAATATTAAAATTTTTCAACAAGCCGACTTTATTTATTCCCCGCGTAGCTCAAACGGTTTTGTTTACTTTTCAACGAATGGAACTGTGACAACGCAACATGTTCACTATTGGAGTGATGTTAATCCTATGTTCAGAATCCTAACCCGATGTCAATATTTAAAAAAAGTGAATGTTTGGTACGCTGAAGAAACGTGTAAAGCTTTACGAAGACCGAAAATCTTTGGTTAAGTTACTGGGATACCCTACATCTTATAATATTTTTGAATTTTGCATAAAGTAGTCATTATTTTTTAATAAGCGTATTATGAGTCTAAACCTAATAATTTCCGAGATATCAATTTTTGAAAACCACTAACATTTGTATATAAACGCTAATGGTACAAATAAGATTCAGATAAATAACTTCTTGCCTGCCTGATAACACCGACATTTAGTTAATTATACAACATTTTTAAAATAATTATTGTTCTTTGATCAAACCAATATTCCACTATCACTTTGTAAACCGACAAAAATAGGCAAATTTTTCAATTTCGTATCGGGATTTTTGATGAAAATAGCCCAACATTTTCGAGTAAACCTACCTAGAAATATAGAAGATATTTATTGCAAAATTAGTAGTTTACATGCTTGGTAAAGTGAATTAATCTACCACTGTAATCGTTTCATTTTTAGCTAAATAGAGGTATTCTTTTTTAATCGTGAAAAAATAGACGAAATCTCTAATTTTATTTCATACCTAACGAATTCAACAATCAATAATACGATCTCATTTTCGACTAAGATCAGCTGTTACTTTAGACAGAATATTCCTAATAACATAATATATTTAGTTATACAGCTTTTTAAAATAATTATTGTTCTGTAACCGTAAATTATTTAATTATTTTCGTGTGATAAAGAGCTACTTTAAATTTTGTTTCTTAATCTTGTTCTATTGCGTATTAATCGTGTTAGCATCACAAATTACGGTCTGTGAAGCTGGTTTATAGGATCATTTAGTTCGATGGGGGGCATATTTTATGATATCCCATATTTCGTCAATTATTTGGCAGGTAGGTTTGATGCTTCAATACGGAACTCCTCAAGATGACATCAAATATTTCTAAACAAGAAGCGTCCAAGTCTATGGAATCCCATGTAAAAATAGCTGGTATGTCTGTTGCCTTCCGTAGACATTAATGACATCTCGCATGTATGCTGAAGTGTATCGTTAATAGAAATCTTGAATATTCTAGTACCTACCTATATCTTGCGTCATTATGTCAATGCTTACATTGATGTCGCCAGGTATCTTAAAATGATAGGTACATAATGTGCAAGCATTTGTGTAGAAAGCTATGTTTTTTACAAAATTTTCTCTAGGCAACCAAATTGTAATAGGGTTTTCGTAGTTCCAGTATATGTCTGGCTGCTTTAGCCTAAATAAATTGAAGTGTATTTGTAAGCAAATTAATCCTTAAAATTTATTATATCGTCTGATATAGACACTGTTTCAACTACGCGTTTTGGTAAAAAATAATTGGAAAGTAAAATTACTAAAGCACTAACAATAAATGGGGCGTGGATAAACTGGTAGATCTAAGCCCCAAAAATATACGCCTCTTATGATAAATGTTAAAAAATTGTACCGTTGCCAACGTCAAATTAAAAATCAGGATTTGGCAAACAGGACTCAACCCTCTCATTAATGCTTGATCTTCGGTATACCGAGTTTTATAAGTATTTTTAACACTCATCTGGAAATAAATGGATGCAAAAAACCTCCTTTTTCCATTTTTTCAAGCCATTAAACAACAAAATTGTCATTTTTTGAAGAAACCTTGCATACATAGGTATTAGCGAGCGAATTTCGACTATTGTAGATATTTAATATTAGAAAATCAATATAGAGGTAAATCGAAAAGTGTATTTTTACGACGGCTTAAGAGGTAGTTTATGGTGATGTACATATTAGAGTTCATTTTAAAATGAACGATAATCTCCTAAACACAGACTTTTGACAATAGAACGAAATAAAAATATAGTTTGATGTGATAAAGCTATGCAGCTGCTCTTTATGGAATTTCATGTGAGCCTAGACTTTATGGATTTTTGTTATTTTTTTTTTATCAGTAAAGTCATCCTATAGATATTGTTTGTTAATCCATTAAAATAGACAAAATCTTTGAATTTGTATATGATTATCCGCTGAAATACCCTTAATCTGCAGGGTACCTAACTCTACGGAGATATTTATTGCAAAGGGCGGCTTTTTCAGTTTTGAAAGTATTCAACATTTGCGAAATTCATCTAAATATATACTACGCTATACTTTAATCAAACTCACAATAGAGGGAAAGCGACAGACTAGTTTTAAACTAATGTGGCTTAAAGGATAATTTGTGTTGTAAATATTAGAGTTCATTTTAAAAGAAACTATAATCTCGTGACCGACAAAAAAAGTATCCATTTCGATACATCATTTCCCCTATTTTAACGTTAAAATAGTAAATTATGTTATAAGCTCGAAAAATGTAGTATTTCAGACGTAATGCGGTCGCTAACCTAAATAGCCCGAAAAACATTTTTTCTACTAGCGTGCGGAAAAACGCATTTTCCGCACATGTTTTAGTGCGGAAAATCCACTTTTCCGCACCGTGCGGCAAAGATTTTTCCGCACTGTTATATTTTGAAATTAAATGTTTTAGTGCGGAAAATCCACTTTTCCGCACCGTGCGGCAAAGATTTTTCCGCACTGTTATATTTTGAAATTAAATTTAATTAAATTAAATGCTGTACGATTTGAAGTCACTGTTCATCATATTACCTTTGAAATATCTTAGTTGCTATGGTGTATATAACCAGTTGTTGATTCCTCACGCTAGTAGAAAAACTATTGTTCCTAACACGTGCAGAAACCTATTTTTCCGCACTTAAATGCTTGACACCACTCCGCTACGCGTCGTGCTGTCAACGGCATTTGCGTGCGGAAAAATCGATTTTCTGCACTTGTTAGGAAAATAGCTATTTCGTCCATATGTCATAAGTTATTTTTTATTCGATCTTGTTTTTAATGCGATTGAGAGTTGTAAAATAATGTAGAAATGAAGTGAACCTATACATTTCATCTTGCACGCTAATTTTTTGGTCTTAATGTTTGTTAGTTAACGATGAAATCTGTAATAGCGTCCGAAAAAAAAAATTTTTTTTTGACTAACATAAAAAGTGTTGTCTAGCTAGCAGGGCAATAATCAATACTTTATTGAGAAGGTTAGCTCTTCGTCTAAATATCTAATCTATAAATCGTCATTTTTTCCGACACAATCGGTTAAAAAGCATACAATTGTATGTGAACGTTTGTACAAAAACCATCGTGTTAAATCAGTTCTTATACCTGACTGACAACGCCGATCTTTAGCTTTTTTTTTTACTTTGTAAAATAAAAAGATTAGTTCTTACTATCAAAGAAATTAAATATGCAAGAGAAATAGGTCGAAAAGATTAATAATAATTTATTTATTCCTAAGTTATAAATCTTAACTACATCACTTTCTAAACCAAGAAAATAGATAATCTTCCTGCATTATTCCGTACTTAGATTTATTTTTCATGAAAATAGTCGAATCTATGATTTTCGTTCAAATCCATAAGGGGCGCTTGTTTTGTATAGATGATTTATGATCTTATTTTCAACTAAAATACTAGTATAAAAAAAGTATTTCTTCCGATAAACGTGGAAGGAATAGACATTTAAACAGTTAGCCATAACATACGCATACTGACTTGCATTATTTTCATGGATTGAATGGCTACATCTTTGTGTGTGAAGTGAATTTCTTTTTAAAAAATTACAATGCGCTCAATTATGAATTTTCTAACATAACTTTTATGGATAGTGGAGTCGGATATTGGAAGAAAATATTATCATAAGGACAACTCGATTATTGATATAATTATTATGGTTTCACAGAAGTTTCTACAGAGTCAGCCATGCTGTAGCAGAGACTGTTGTAGGTCGTATTTTTTAAAAAAACCTAACAATACCTTTACTTTATATTGATAGACATATTCTATTAGAACATTTTTCTAAAATTTAGAGCCTTTGGAAATGTGATAATGCTATGAGCATCAAATATATTCAAAATATCAAAAATCCTTTGGTAGTTAGTTATTGCGGTATATTTTAATAGAGGCATAATTTATACTGTACTCCTAAATTTACGGCATATCACTTTGTTTATGTTATTATATTCACAGAGACTATTAATCTAACCAACTTTTATTTACGAAAAATTAAAAACTGAAATACTCTATTTTATTGCCGATTGTTCGCAAAGACACTTGGAGTTGTTATTTTACTTTTTCTACCTCTTTTTCCCCGGTTGCGGAGAAATATGTTAGGGGAAGTTTGGGTATCCTCAGACGGTTATATGCAATGATTCAAGCTTCTAAAAAAGTACTAAGGCAAGTAATTATCAATTTGAATTTATGTATGTCGAAGGTAATGTGTTACTCATAAATATACATGATGAAAACATTTATTGTTCGATTGCATCTAATTTTTAAGAGTCTAGAAATAAGCAAATAATGTTCTTTAACGTTTCTTTATAAACATCTCGAGTTACCTGTCCTTCCCCTGCATCATAGAAGGGTATTTGCCGACAAAGTTTGACCATTTTTTATGATTCGCTCTACAGATGTAAACTGACGTCATTCGAGTAGTCTGAACTTGTTAGATTTTAGCTTATATTCTTATTATGTGATTTTAAAATTTTGTATGCGTTTGTTTAATTCATTGTAAAGGATTTGTTATTATGCTAATTTCAAAAGTTAAATGTTGGTGAGAATATTGAATTTTTTTATTAAAATATCTAAAGTAAATATCTAATTGATTTTTTTTAGCGCTAATTGGGATTTTAATTAACTACCTCAGAGTCGGTATACACTATATTTTGCAGCGCAATTGCTTTCACACCCAGTAATGTATTATGATTTTTTTGGATGGTCGTTATATTGTGAGTTTCTTAAGTTAGCCAGATTAATAATAAATTAAAAAAACCAACGTGATTTGCTTATTGTTGCCTACGCCTGATATTCATAATTTTATTGGGGGTTCTACCTGATGACAAATACAGCTTATGATACCTATCTAGTGGGTATTTTCAGTTTAAGGACCGAATAATATAGAGTTATTGTGCATACATCATCGCAAACAAAAGGTAGCTTTTTATATTATTTCGTATTTACAATCCATTTAACTACAATTTTACACTGTGAATTAATTTTTTTTACTTTTTTTCCTGAAATTGTAGCCTATTTACTTATATTATGATATTATCCGAAATTTTTATAAAAGCATTATGAGGGCTTTTACCTGATGGCGAACACAAGTTGTATAGTACCTATACCTGCTTGGTATTTTATACGTATTTAAGTTTTATTTACTTTTTATTACTCTGTTCTCATTACAAGATAGTCCTATAATTTATCCATTTCCAGTACAAAGAAATCGCTAGTTAATGGTTCTAGATGGTAATTATTTTATTGTATTTTATATAAGTGGTGCAAAAATTGAAAACAATTATTAGATATGCTACTGAATTTTAATGAGGGTCCTTCGGAATAATAAATAAAGGTTTATGTCCCTTTCTTTTTAAATCGAGTCGGCAGAGGGTTTGAGAGGGTTATTTAGGTATAAATAATTATTGCGGGGTGACAAATGTGCCGCCTTAATATACTTATCTTGTTAGACCATATAAATTAGGGATTTATTTCGCTTTACTACCCGCCAGCGGCGTTTCACTAAGTTAGAAAATATAAATAATGTTTTTTACTATACCGCTTTAACAGCGGCGTTTCAACTAAGGGAAAATAATAAAAAGTCTGGTTTAAGGATGGCTCAGGTCGGATCGTAAAAAGTTGGGTTTAAGGATGGCTTATAAAAATTGGGATTTAATTATCCCGCTTTAGCAGCGGCGTTTCACTAAGGTTAAATCATAAAAAGTCGGGTTTTATCTCGGGTCAGATCATAAATATTCAGGTTCAAATTAGGGTTAGATGAGAAGCCGCCTCGCGAAAGCATCCGGGTTAGGTCGTAAAAAGTCGGGTTTTTATCTCGGGTCAGTTCATAAATATTAAGGTTCAAGTTAGGGTTAGATAAGAAGCCGCCTCATGAAAGCATCCGGGTTAGGTCGTAAAAAGTCGGGTTTAATTTCGGGTTATTTTGTAAACAGCACCACCGAACCACCCGGGTTAGGTCATAAAACGCACCACCTGCACCACCTGGGTTAGGTCGTAAATCGCACCACCGCACCACCCGGGTTAGGTCGTAAATCGCACCACCTGCACCACCTGGGTTAGATCGTAAAACAGCACCACCAGCACCACCTGATCTCGCTCTCTCTATATCTCTCTACTGTTGTTATGGAAAAGCACATTTTTATGTTTTGCAAATACCTACTTTTGAACTAGATGCAATAAAACGGCATTTACCTTGCACTACAACCTATTCGCATCTGATCTAACATAAACAATATAATATTAGGGATGAATTCTTAAATGAACAAAATCAATCCTGGATAAACTGCTTTTATATGATAAGCCATCTAAAATAGTAATCTCAGTTCAATAATAAATCTATCCAGCGCCAACAAGTGTAGTACAAATCTCAAGAAATTATGGCACTATGATTGATCAGCTCAAGACCAAATTTCCATACCGCCGCGCCGCTGAGTCTTATTAGGGATGACGTTACCCACTTGGCAAGAAAACGTGAATTTCATGTATAATTTTACGTCAGACTGAAAAACGTTAGAATACGAATAAACGTGTTTTCAATGTGTAAAACACGCTTAATGTTACGGTGTTCTGACGTTGGTAAAAATAACGTTACTAATTTTAACGTTTTTATAACGTATTATATTATGGTACAATTCTGCGTTTTTGTAACATTTTTAACTTATAAAACTAAATTTTTCCTCAGGAAAGTAGCGTATTAATTATTTCATACATTATTATTTGGGTACTTATAAATAATTAAACAACAAAACATTCAAGTTATGAACTTTTATTTTTTCAGGTTGCCTTAGGTTACCGTATACAATTTACGAATTTTAACTTATTTTAATTTAAAATCTAGTAGCTATATAGTATAAGTTTTCATTTTTTTGTCTCTTCAACGGTTCGCGGCATACCTGAAGTGGTCCATTAATTTTTTTCCATCGAGTACTCAGTAGTTCCTCCAAACTGAACTTGCGCTATTTCTAAATTAAAAACAAAACATTTTTTAAATACTGTTCCAACAACCTAATTACACGAGATATTACATTACATAGGAAACATCAAGAGCCCATAATAGTAATAAAGAACTACAATAATCATTTTTTGTAGAGGTTAAAGTGTAGAATCTAGAGAACTATTCAATTAAAGGAAAAAATAGGGTGGCGTATCTTGTTTTATATTTGGAATTAACTTCAAAAGGCTGGTATTTTTGTTACATTAAAGAGATCCTTTTAGCATTTTTTTTGTAGTGAAAATAAAATTCACGAGACGCCATTTTGCCCTTCAAACGTTTGTGGTAAAGAACAAAAGAACTTGTGAAATATATAAAGAATAAACAGCAGTTATTTCATAAAGACTAAACCATAAAATTAAGAACAATTTACGCTTACAATAAACGAAAACTCACAAAACTTAAAAGAGATTCGGTGCCATCCAAAATTTTCATCAAAAACTGCTCCTTCCACTATACACTCACAACACAACGACACAACGTCAAACGTCTATGAGAGAAGTGACAATCGCCGATCGCTGGGTTTTAGGCGCTAAATTTAAAAATGTTAAGATAAAGTGAAAAATAGGTTACTTATTTCGACGTTATAAAACATAACGCAAATTAAATGTTTTATAAGTAACGTTACTTCTATTTACATAAAATGAATGTAAAAATGTAACACAAATTACAACGTGAACAAAAATTACATTAAAATAACAGTATTAAAAAAAGATCACGTTTTTAAAACGAAGTTTTTGGTAAAGGGAAATAACATTACTATTTTTACGTAAAAATAACGTTTTTTCTCAAAATATGTCAAGTGGGTAGATAGCCGAACTTTTGTATGTACGAGTTCGTACATACAAAAGTATTAATTAATATCGAAATCCAAATGGGTACATATAGTTGGGGTCAAGCAAATATTTGACGCGTGACACTTCCATATTGTCATGGGTGTCAAATACGGCAGGCCACTCATAATATAAAAGTTACTAATGGCTAATTTATATTATAATAATTACCACCCACTCGAAGTATTTGTATCTTTATCCTTTTAGATGACTAAAAAGAGATATACATAATTCTCGTCGATTTGGTCAAATCATATGGGCTGCAGATCCGCATTTTATTTATTCCAAAACGAGTGATGTCGTTGTCTTGTTGACATTCTGTATTTGGTTTTGGATTTTGAGTATTTAAATAATTTTATTGCCTTTTTATAGTGTTCTATTGTCTTTATTTGTGTAGTGTTTCCCAGCAATCATTTTCTGCAAAGGTTTATAAATAACAATATTCGTCAGTCCGGGCCTGACTAAGTATCAGCTGTAATAAAGTTGGTGAAATCGAAATAACCTAGTATTGGACAAATATGACAAGATGGAAATGTCACGCGTCAAATATTTGCTTGACTCCAACTATATTATTGTATCAAAATTTATCTCTTGAACGGAGAAAGATATCGAGATTAATAGAAAGCAAAATGTTAAATAATTTCACAGAAAATCATTTATTAGGTAGTGTTAACAATATTGCAAAAACTCTACAGGTGACTGCAAGTATTTCATTAAGCAAAACAGTTTTTTTTCTGCAAGTATGTCGATTTCAATATATAAACCATCAGCAGGTGCTTTGGATAAAAAAAATCATTTAAAGTTAATAAGTAAGGTTTCGTCCACATCGATCATATTTCCGGGTGAATACGCACGCAAACGAAAGAGCGTGAGCGGAAGAAATCCGCTCTCCATTCTGGGAGACTGGCATTCTGCATCCTAAATTAGCTGCTTAGAATGCTGTCGGCACACTTACGTTTTTACGCTGAAAGCGTCTGCTGGTCTCTTTATGCTCTGATGTGAACTAACCTACAACTATTTGTTTTTGGTAGGCACCAAAATTGGAAATTAACTGAGATTAATTTATTATAGTAGGTATGAGAGCGGGGGTAGCGGAGGCCAGTGGGTAATGATAGTCACCACAGCATTTCGTATTAAAATAACATTTGTTTATTTCCGAACCTAGCTTCCGCTTGACCTAGAGCTTTGCCGGGTTTATGACAACACCAACACATAGACTTTTTGATAATTTTATTATATAGTGCCACGTGGAAATTAAGAGGATCTGTTACGGGTTATAATTGAAGCCAATTTCCATGCAGTTTAGATACCCACGAAATGGAGAAAGAAGAGCTTTTCTTGGACATTGGAAAACTTTCAAAGGACAGTTCAATTAGTTGCTAATAGATGCGGTGGCTCCAACCAAGGACGACAAAGCAAAGATAGACGCCGCATGCTCTTCTATCACAATAAGCAGACAAGACGTCAAATGCAAGAGCCCGCTAGGTTCCTCGCGAGTTCTACCGTGAAAATATTTATACACTGTTGCCGATGAATCCAAAACTTACCACTTTTGGGTTTTATTTCAGTTTAAATTGACTCAATTGTGACTATTTGGAACTTACAAGTGCTATGGCCGCGCATAATGCCGGTTTTAAGAAAACCTGTTGGCTGGCAGTAAATCAAAAATCAATTTTACGGTCAGAACAGTAGGTGTATTATTCGGAATATTTCACATTGGTGTAGAGTACGCAAAATGTGGCAACGTCTGCCTCCTAGCGGTGGTAGCAAGCAAAAATAAGAAAATGAAATGTCACAATTTTGACATTAGAATTATTATCAAGTGTTTTCGGCTTTATAAAATAATTTAGTTGTGAGATTATTGTATTTTATAGTTTTGTGAGATAATTATAATATTACAATATGGTGAGAAAGTGTCAGGATTGCAAAATAACCGATTCAGTGCCTGGATTTTCTTTTCACATGTAGGTATTTATGACATAAACCTTTCATTGATAATTGGACCAACAGTAGCTGTTTTCATGAAGGTATTTTTTTATGTTGATGTTAAACAGCATGTTGATTTAATTTTAACAGGGCTATTATAAATATTGTGCTTTCAACGACAAATTCAGTATTGTTTTAAATAGGTTAGAATGGCAAAAATTGTAGAATAACTAATTAAAAATACACTAATGAAGAATCTTAATTTGTTAGGTACTTGTTATAAAATCTGCGGGAAAAAGTTTAGGTTTATGTTTATTACCTTATTATACTCCATATTTTAGTTGTATTTGATGGTATAAAAGAGCCGCCGGGCTTTCCTGAGATATCCCTGGACATCAAATAAGTATCCTTGTATTACAAATTATTTACCTAGTATTATTTGAAACATTACATAATGTACAAATTATTCAGTATTTATACATTGTTACAGGAAAATGTTCAATCAATAAAATAAGTTTCTATTATTATTATATTTAAGGATTCCTAGTGATTCCGTACGTAGAAAAAAAAATGATTTACTTTGGTCGGGTTTGAAGGGGATAAACCATTACCACAAAGAGCTTTGGTATGTTCAAAGCACCTTAATGAGAACAATTCTTGCATTAAAGAAAACGAAGTGAAGTACTTAAGTGTTAAGTGGAGTTAACCCGAAACTATTGTATATAGGGAGAAATCAGTGAATCGAAATATCACTTTTTATTTTAATCCTAAATACAGCAATACTCTTGTCAGTTTTTAGAAAACCATTTGGCCTGTATCATGGTTACCTATTTTTATATAATTATTATTGAAATGATATTATTGATAACCTATAAAATGCGTTGAAAGTGATACGCCACTGCTAATTGAACCCGTAGTAGCCTAGTAGCCTGCCCATGCTATCGTCCTCTTAAAAACAGTGAGTTGTAGACTCGGCGCAAAAGTACGTATATGAATGAGATGCGTGGTCTATCTTTGCTTTGTTGTCATTGGCTCCAACTACCCCCATAATGGGGGTAATAATGGAAGCAAAATACATTTTTTTTGTAAGATAAAAATAAAATAATTTAAATCGGGCTATGGGAAATATGAATAGAACCCTGTCTGAAAGGTTAAGGTAAACGATCTGTATATCACAAATGTCCTGTATAAAGTATACTTTCATTTAGGACAACCTCACATAAAAACTATTCCTATAAAAAATAAAACACACTGGTTTAAAGGTAGAACAAAGTTTTATTTCTGCTCTATGTCATAACAAGTTGAATTTACAAAAAACATTGCACTAAAATACTAAATAAATATTTGTCAGTCTAGCAATACCTACATACGTACACAGGGCCCATTCTACTAACGACATTTACTATAGGGTTGGTTTATAATAGCGAATTCCATTGGTAAAAGAAGTGCGGCACCGGTATGTCAGTAAAACTGCATCAGTGCACAAAAAGTGTTGCACTATTTGAGTACCAATGGTTTTCAGAGTAGACCTTGAGTGCATTTTTCCAAGAAAGTTGATGATAATACTCCTTAATCCTCAGTGATTTGACATACCACTGGACAATTTGAGACAAAATAGAATTTTAAAGATCGAGAAAACAAACCAAAACACTGTATTTTTTGACATTTTCATCCAGTTTCGGTGCAGCACGGTCTCCAAGAGCACGTGCGGAACTGATTGCACTCGGTGCAACATTTGTTGCACCGGTTTCTCAATGGTTTACAAAAACTTGCACTGAAATGTCCAATGGTTTTCAAATTTTACACTCGTTCCGCACTTTATTTACCAATGGAATTCGCTATAAAAGTTTAGTCGAATTGCATTTCTTCTTCTTTTTCCAGCGTTGTGCCCAGAACCTCATCTAACCTAAAACCAGAAAACGAAGAAGAAACTCAGCTTATATAAACCTTTAGCTTAAATTAAACCTCTTAATAAATGCAGTTAGATACTTAATGGTCAATAAAATAGTTTTTAAACGTGGTGTGTAATAATATCTTTAAAATTTCCGGATAAGTATAAAAAATTACACCGATTAACAATCCCGGAAACGATATCAGCGTTTCTAGTTCAGTTAAATGTTTAACCTACTCGAACACATAGCGATAGGCATGGATCTCGCAGAAGGGAAAAGATGAACCTTAAAAAGGTAAATTCTTTACGGTCCTAAATTGTTTGTTAATTAAGCAATAGATTAAACATCGCCAGACCGGTCTTTGCCCATTGTTTGACTGTCGTAGGTGCTTAATCCAAATTTATAATAAATTATATTTAGTATTTACAGTTTCTTCGGCCGCTGCAAACCCACACGCTTTTCACAAATCAAATTTCCTAACTACTATAAAGCTGGTTACTCAGACACATATATTTGGCAATCTACAAACTTTTATTATACAGTTTATACAAAGAAAATTATATAAAGCATCTTTAAATTAAACTAAAATTATTGCTATTTGATCAAAGAAATACATTTCTTTTAATATACAGTGTGTCCCCGGAAGGTATACTTATTGGATAGTAGATTGACTATGCGTGCTAAACATAGAACAACTGATTTACCCCGTTTTTTACCTAATTTTTATGAAGCATTTATAAGGTATGATCATCCCTGGAAATTTGAAGTCAATCCGATAAGTAGTAAGTATACGAGATCACAAAATCAAATAAAATGCTCGGGAGGCGATGACGTCACTACCTCCCACAGTTCCTTCGTTTTGAACTTGTGCAACTGTCTTTCTGTGCATCTACAAGGGAGATGCGCTTACTGTTTCTTTATTTAGTTAAAGTAGAAGCTTATTATAACTACTTTTAATAGTATGCTCTACAAGAAGTAGGAAATGCCATTTCATACGAGTTCTAGCCTTTACTTTCTCTAACACTATTTTAGAAAAAAGAAAAAAAAATTATTTTTATTATTTTTTTCTCTTCTGTCGATGTCTACTGCATTACCCAGCAACGGAACGCGACCCGGCCGCATAAACGTAACTAGCGTAGCGTATTTCACGCCGAAGACCTGCGAGAGCTTCCGAACTTTGCTACTTAAACAGCGCGCGTGAACGCATGTATGCGGTCCAGGAGCTACGTAAACAGCGTCTCAGAACGCATTACTTCTTGCGACTATTATTGTTTGAGTTTTGTTTTGATTAACCGTGACAATGCATGACTTGCCGCCAGAATATATTTATTACAAAAATCCTCCTAGTAATTAATTAGGAACCAGGTTTGTTGAGGGAACTGAGATTGAGCTGAGTTATTTTGTACAATCTTATTACCGTTTCTTGCCCTGTCATATTCTTATACTAAAATCAAATAACTCGGACCTCTGACGCCTGATGTAAAGAAAAGCTCCTATGTTGAGAGATTCGCCAGAGCGGATCACTCAGGCACGACCTTTATTTATTTTTCTTTTACAATTAATTATCGTTTACGTCAAATGTATTGGCTTTAATGACTGGATTAAAATGGTTCAAACCATCGACAAAATTATTTGCAACTTTTTTTCTTATTTTGATCCAATGAATATCCCTTTATATTTGTGATATGCAGGGTCCCAACTGTTTCATAGGGACAGTAGGTAGGTATTGCTATGTCGGAAGCAGTTAAAGTTACAGGAGCGGTTAAATTAGAAAAAAGTTGCGATTTCCGAAGCTTACCTACCTATTAAAACTATATTTTCGTTGTTGCCAAATTTCTGTTAGTTTCGGAAATACAGGGTGATTTATAAAAACCAACGATTATAATTTTATTAAATATTTTCGAATCTATTGATTTTAAAGACAGTTTAAATTTAAAAATTTTATATTTTTTTTCGCTCTATAATATAGTATTCTCAGATTTTACGTGTGACGTTTCGTTTTCGAAATACCATCATCAGCTTAATTTTTTTAAATACGGACCTGGATTTTTTCTTTGCGTTTTTGACGTCTTTGGGTAGTCAACAACCCATACTGTTTTTAATTTTTTTAATAAAACATAAAAAAAACAGGTTCGTATTTAAAATAATACCTAATCAAAAATAATAATTTATCAGGTGATCTCGCTTAAGCACCTAAATATTAAAAAGAAAGCTTAGCCCTAAATAATTAGATTTTAGTGGTTTTTAGTACAGTGGAGTAGTCGAAATAATAGAAATAAAGTAAATGAAAAGTTTTTACTAGTGGCAAATTATAGTTTATTAATTTACTGTGTTAATGCTTGCTGTTTGAAAGTCTTGCATTGAAAATTCTTTATGTTAATCTGCTTTTCAAGGAAAGGGTCAGGTTAGTTAAAGCCTAAAATAAAAAAAATCGAAATACCAAGGAATAGTTCATAAAAATATTTAAATATACTTGCCTTATTTACTTTCATTAAGATCATCATTAACAACTAACTACATACAATATGTATTGTAATATGTACGTCCAATCATACAATGCACGCATAATGCGATGTAGCACGCTATTTACGAAGCGGTGGTTGCAAAGTGCCTTCACGCGCGCTGTTTACGAATGATCTTCGGGCATCGATGGCGATACGATACGCTGGTTACGATTATGCGACCCGGCCTTCTATAGGAGGTAGTGACGTTACACAGCGGTTTCCGCTGACCGTTCGTCAGTTATTGTAAAGGCTTTAGAGGCTTCAGAAAATTAAAAAATATTGCAGTTCGCACTAAAGTTACAAAATCTTTCAGAAAATGTAATAAAAAAATGCTAAATTATATCCTACTGGGAAAAATATAACTTATCAATATGGAATAAAATTGCAGCCTTTAATGAAAATTACCCCAATGTTTACGTTTGGGATTTTAATTAGTAGGTATTGGTAGAGATACCTTTAGAAGATAGATTATGCCACGAGAACATTCTATGTTTCGACGAGGCAAAGTTCAGCAGAAAAACGTAATCCAAATCATAGAAAGTGCAAAGAAATAAGGAAAGGAGAACAACAGAAAAATACAAAAAAATCAAGATCAAGAAAGAAAATATCTTGATGAAACCAACTATAAAATAAAGAATAAAAGAAGTAAAGGACACATGTCCAAAGTAAATAACATATTTAATAAGAGACGAGACAAATTTCACAACCAATTTTCTTCACAAAATTGCAGGTATTGCACAGGAGAATTCCCAATTTTAGAATTAAATAGTTTAAGAATTAAATAAGTATTTGGTGCCGCATAATACGTAGAGAGGAAATTTAAATCAATATTTTGTATCTGGAAATCCTGTTCCGGCTGAACTAGAGCACGAAAATTTAGAGTTTAGAAGAAAACTTATTTTTCAACCAGGTCATTGTCCTGCACCCGCTATATTACCAGTTTCTAACTGGTTGAATATTAACTTTCGACATTAGTGGATTGGCCGTTTTTGACTAATGGCTTGGCCGGCACTCTCTTCTGATCTATCTACATTAGCTTATTTTGCTATGGGTTTACTAGACGCAAAAGGACTGCAACAATGAGTTTAATGATAATCTTGACTTACCTACACTAAAAGATAAAATTGTTGTGGACGCTGTTGACGCTATAAATTAAATGAAGATATGTCGCACCTGTCTACATGGGATTTAAGAACATGTGCTCTGAATTTACAGCAACATAATAATAGGACTTTACTTAGAATTAATTTCATATTTCTAAAAATGTTCAATATCCTGTAGGTATAATTTCTCGTTACTTTGATCACTGATTATGACATTCGAAGATATGCAAAACTTTTATGTGGCCTGACCCCTTCTTAAAAAATCAAAAACTATCAATTTCCCTACAGTACTTCCGCTAGGTACTTCATACGGGGACAAAGTGTATATTTTGCTTTGTATTATATTGTATAGTTGTAAAACGTTAAGACATCGCTTAAAAAACCTACATAAATACGTATAAAGATATGTTATGCCCTTGTTAAAAATATATACACTGTACACCTATTTACAGCAATAAATAAAAGTATGAGATCACAAAAGTTTCGTAATGAAATAATGCAATAATTTGAGACAACTTTTTTTGTTTTCTTAAAGAATTACCTCACAGTTAGACTGTTTTATAAAAAAGGATATAATGTATATCTACTTGATTCGGGATAAATTTAAACATTGACATTTTCACTCAACGATTAAATTCGTTTCAGTGTCAATGAACGGAATGTTTTTATTTATAATATATTCAATATTCAATATTCAATGGTAGTTTTAAAACATAATGTCAATAGTCAATGCTAAACTCACTCAATTAAAATAATGTGTAAAGGTATTTCAACTGAATCAACCTTATTTGGCACCTTTTCGTCAAGATCATGAATCTCTAGTGATAATACAATAACATGAATTAATTAGGTAAATAAAATTGACTTTAAGGGATATTAATTAACTAAAAAACTCGATTTGAAAAATGTAGGTAACCTAAAACAGGCCATTCTCCGAGAATTTAAAAAAATCTGTCCCACATCGATCACCACATTCTGAAAGAAACGTAGTAAACAAAATAACTTATTTAATAAAGTATGATACTGCTTAGCAGCTAAGGGGCATGTCTTCGTCGTCACATGCTACAGTACTATGATTATACAATCCTTGGGCCATAAGTTGCAAAGCCAAAGCGTTTTTTTGGCCGGAGGACTTTTTAAGTTTGGCCCTTTTATTTTGGAACCATATTTTTATTTGGGCCTCGTTTAGTCCTAGTTCGCCACTTAACTTCTGGCGTCTACTTTCTGTCAAATAGCGGTTCTCGTTAAATTCCTGTTTCAAACGTGCCAGTTGGGCACTGGAAAAAGCGGTCCTGGGACGTTTGTCTTCCGTTTTCTCTGATGGTAGTTTTTTAATTCGTCGCGAACGGGGACCTGCAACAAAATTGTAAATGTAATAATAGCAAACGAATAAATAGGATTCGCTTAATAAACATTTATGAGCGTAGCCAAGGAAAGGCGATAGATTTATCCTTGTCCGAGAATATGTTATTTTTCCTACTAGATACACAAAATTTATTATTTTCTCAAGGGTCAGAAACAACAATTTTACTACAAGCTTGCGAAAATTACGGAGACGCACAAAAATACATACAACAATAAAACAACAAATTATAATATAAAATAAACTATGTAATCGGTGACTATGTACCTATACCGGGTGTTGCATCGTCGAGCGGGACATAGGAAATCCCATGTAATTTTAAATGGGGTCAATTATTGGCTTCCCTAATTATTTCAGAGAAAAATTCTATTTAGGTTTATTAAAGAGCACTAAAACCCACATTCAAAAGAATAACTTTAGATATTTTTGATGAGCCCGTTTACGGGTTATCGCCGATTTCTTTTTAACTATTTCTCCTTTTTATGGCCCCGTATTTGCGGGCACCAGTCAAGGTAAAAGATGACTGTCAAATAACGTTGTCATTTTGAAATGTGTGCTTTATTGTTATAAAAACTCGTACATCGAAAATATTAAAGGTGTATTTATGAGTACAAATTAATCTGAATAAAACTAAAATAAAGTATCCAATTACAAGGTTAATTATGACATTTTACATGTTTCAATATTTTACTAATTAATAGGTAGGTACTATTAAATTGTTAGAACTTTAGGATTTAAGAAGATGTTTAAATATTCCTCCATTGACTGCTAGACAATAACCGAGGCGATCATAAAATTCTCTTCTTACATTCGCTAGTTGGTAAACTGAAATTCTATTGCATTCGGCAGAAATAGCATTTTTAACTCGTCTAGATTTGGGTATTTTTTATCTTTGTATATCCTGTTTTTTAAATGGCCCCAGAGAAAGAAATCATTTGGCGATAAATCAGGAGACCTGGCTGGCCAATTTACTGTATGATTTAAGCCAATAACATTTCCATTAAAAGCACGGTTTAAATATTCCCGGATAGCCAGGGTACTATGTGCCGGGCAGCCATCCATTTGGTACCAAACTTCCTGATTTTCCCTGGCGGCATCATGTAAAGTAGGTAAAATATGATCTTCAAGTAGTTCCAAAAAATATTCTGCATTTAAATTTCGTGTAAGAAATAATGGCCCGATAATATTTTCTCCGAAAATCCCAGCCCATACATTAACTTTTTGTGGATATTGCGTCCTTGTTTCCACAAACCTGTGTTGGTTTTCTTTGCTCCAATATCGATAATTTTAAACATTGGGTTCATTGTTTAAGGTAAATGTGCATTCGTCAGTGAAACAAATGTTTTTTAAAAATTCCCTATCCATGTTTGCTCTTTCCATCATACCAAAACAAAACTCCTGTCGTCGTATTTCGTCACTATCTCTTAGCTCTTGGTGCTTTTCATATTTGTATGAATAATATTTATGTCGTTTCAAAGCTCGTAACGCTGTGGTGTGA
The DNA here is from genome assembly GCA_963920685.1 of Polydrusus tereticollis. Classification (NCBI taxonomy): domain Eukaryota; kingdom Metazoa; phylum Arthropoda; class Insecta; order Coleoptera; family Curculionidae; genus Polydrusus; species Polydrusus tereticollis. The sequence continues at coordinate 189,486,223 of OY987326.1, forward strand.
TCTAATCCTATGTCATCCTCAAGTTTCCTTGTGCTGATCTTCCCATCATTTTCTTCCTCGCACAATAAAACTTGCAAGTCCCTATCATTTCTTGCATCTCTTCTTTGTTCCTGCCTTTCTTCACATCTGCAGTTATTTATTACAGTGCCTTTTGTCTCAAATTTCTTGATAGTCCTTTCGACTGTAGATTTTGCAGGTATCGGTCTATTCGGATACAGAGCAGCAAACATGTCTGACACATTTTGATAACTATTTCCTTGATAATACCATTTAATCATCAAGATTTTTTCTTTAGAAGTGTAATTCATTGCTAATATTTTCGATGTACGAGTTTTTATAACAATAAAGCACACATTTCAAAATGACAACTTTATTTGACAGTCATCTTTTACCTTGACTGGTGCCCGCAAATACGGGGCCATAAAAAGGAGAAATAGTTAAAAAGAAATCGGCGATAACCCGTAAACGGGCTCATCAAAAATATCTAAAGTTATTCTTTTGAATGTGGGTTTTAGTGCTCTTTAATAAACCTAAATAGAATTTTTCTCTAAAATAATTAGGGAAGCCAATAATTGACCCCATTTAAAATTACATGGGATTTCCTATGTCCCGCTCGACTATGCAACAGCCGGTATAATTTACAGGGTGTTTCTTAATAAGTGTATAATATTTCGTAGGACAATTCCTAAATTCCCTAATAAATGGGAGAGATCAAAAAATGAAAATAAAAATAAATTTTCATGTCTCTTTTTGGAAATCAAGTGTTTTTAATGAAATTTTTTTCTTAGATACAGGGTGACCGTTTAGTGCGGCAAAGTAGAATAGCTCCGTTTGTATTTATAATACACAAAAAATGTTAACATAAAAGTTGAAGGAGAATAACTGAGTTATAACGTAAAATTATTTTTGACTCTAAATTCCCCTCGATATTCCGCGTATCGTGGCAAACATAATTCTTAATTATTTTTCAATGTTGCCAAGTTAATTAAAAATATTCTTTTTTGAAGAAAAAACTTGGCACCTTAAAATTTGAAATATAATTGAATTAACTTAAGACATTCGAAACATTCTCGAGGGTATCAAAGATTAATTCAAGACTTAACAATGTTCATTCCATATTTTGTATAGGGTGTGCTCTACAAACGTGTCAACCTTTCACATTTTTAAATTAATTTACTCTTTTTTTTTCAAATGGAACACCCTGTATTTTAATATTTTATCTTGTAGAGTTTCTTGCCTTCTACAACATTTGTTAAAAGGTTCATTTGATACTTTTGGTCATTTTGGCGTAATATTTTGTTTTAATAAAAAGTCTGAGAAAAATGTTTTTTTTTTTAATTTTAATTATTTAAGGTGCTATAATCAGTTTATTTAACTGCTTACATAAACTATCTAATCAAATGTTCAAAGTGTCCTTCATTAGCCTCTATACACTTTTGGATACGATCATCAAATTCTTCGCTTAAATTGCGACATATTTCGGGAGTAATCGCTTGGAAACAATTTCTTATGCGAATTTTCATGTCTTCTTTATTTGTCGAATACACTTTGTACACCTGATCTTTAACAAATACGCATATAGGAAAATCCATTTTTGTCATATCCGGCGATCTAGCTGGCCATGATACAGCAAGGGCGGTTTTAGCTTTTCAACATGGGGGGGGGGGGGTAATTTCTAATCCCAATTTTTTTTTTAAAATGGTATCAATTACCTATGCATTTAAATAAGTTCCTTTTTTTTTTAACAAGCATGCAGTAATAAATAGAAAAGTTCTTATTAACCTGAAGTAACCATAAAACAAGTATGGGGGGAGGGGGGGCAGAAAGAAAATAGCGCCGCAGACGAAAATTTTTTAGGTGCCACGCCCTTTTTTTTTAATGATAATGCTTAAAATTCTAAATTCATGGGGGGTAATTACCCTATTACCTCCCCCCCCCCCGTAAAACCGTCCTTGTGATACAGATACAGGTCCTCCTCTTCCAATCCATTGCTGACTATAAGTTTCGTCTAAGAATTCTCTAATGAGCCTTGTGGAGTGCACCGGGGCTTCATCATGAAGAAACCACATGCGTTCTTGAACTATGTTCGGTATATGGGAAGTTGTAAATCATTTTGGAGAAAGTCCAAATAGATCTGTCCCGTTAGAGTTCCCTCGAAAAAATGTGGACCAACTACGTAGTCTCCTACAATTCCTCCCCGAACGTTTAGGGACCATCTGTTTTGTGAGTGAAATCTAACAAAATGGGGATGTGTAGTGGCATAATAATAAAAATGATGTCTATTGACGTTGCCATTTTTATGGAACGTAGCTTCGTCGCAAAAAAAAACCCTTATTTTATTTTGCGTACACGCAGAAAATTCAAGTCGACTACCATAGTCCTCATTATTAAGCTCTTGCAGCAACTGGACGTGGTAAGGATGTAACTTGTTTGAGTTGATTATTTTCGATTTATTTATGACCAGTTGATGTGCAAGAGGACGTTAACCAATATGAGGATACTTAACAAAACGTTGAATTCATTTTCTTCGGTTCATACCCGTTTTCTTCGGTCATTTTTTTTATAAGCCACACTTCCTGTAGTTTCAAATCTCTCCATTAGCTTTTTTAATGTCTTTTTATCAGGGTATCTTTGCTCTGAGTATGGTTATTCATAAATTCTTGTAGCTAATAAACCATTTTTATCACTAGCACCCAAAACATACTAAATCATATCGATCATTTCTACATTTGAATAATTAATTTTTGTCACAATATGAATTTAACTTGATAAAAAGTAAGAAATAAAATGACAATGACATCTTAATAAAATTTTACTATTACTTTTGCTATTATTTGCTTTGTCTGTCATGGCTAACTATAAAATAAAATTAAAAGAAAAAAAAATTTCTCAGACTTTTTATTAAAGAAAAATATAACGTCAAAATGAGCAAAAATAACTAATGGACCTTTTAGCAAAAGTTGTAGAGGGCAAAAAACTCTAAAAGATAAAATATTAAAATACCATCCATTTGAAGAAAAACAGTAAATTTATTTTAAAATGTGAAAGTTGACACGTTTGTAGAGCACACCCTATACAAAATATGAAATGTTCTGAGAGTCTTAAGTCTTGAATTAGTCTTTATCTTTGATACCCTCAAGAATGTTTCGAATGTCTCGAGTTAATTCAATTATATTTCAAATTTTAAGGTGCCAAGTTTTTTCATCCAAAAAAGAATATTTTTAATAACTTGGCAACATCGCAAAATAATTAAAAACTATGTTTGCCACAATACGCGGAATATCGAGGGGAATTTAAAAGTGCAAAAATTTACAGGGTGTTCTATTAAAAAAAATAAAAATTCTTGTTTTTCTTTGTTGAGCCACCCTACAGAGTCAAAAATAATTTTACCTTATAACTCACTTACCGTCCTTTAACTTTTATGTTAACATTTCTTGTGTATTATAAATGCAAACGAAGCTATTCTACTTTGCCACACTAAACGGCCACCCTGTATAATTGAGGAATCATCGGACACTTATTAGAAAACACTCCTGTATAATTAGTTTTCCCCATAGTAGATTAACTTATAAACAAGGAGCGGAACCTCAGCTAATCTGATCAGTGGCGTAGCCAGGTTCCGAAAGTGAGGGGAGGCAGATCTAAATAAGGCGCTTGATGAGTAGGAATAATTTATTGAATTTTTATCAACGCTTGGAAACATTAAGCAGCTTGCGTTAAAAAGGGCTTCCCATAAATCTTTGTGCTTCTAAAATACGATACAGTGAATTCAGCAGAGCTGGAAACAAAGAAAAAATTACATACCTATTAATACCTATGCCAAAAGAAAAATATTCCCTCGCCCTAAATCAAGCACTCATGATAGCAACAAAATTTAACGATAAATCTGCAAAACTTACCTACACAGTCGAAAAATAGATAACATTTTTATACTTATAAGTAATGATTTTAAAAAAGACTATTTAAAATCCACTTACGTACATGTTGAAATCTGTTACGCGTGTACGGCACAAATTAAAAAGCTATTTTGGGAAATTTCCTTTTGATATAATAAGTGCTTTGATGACACTTTGATGATATGAGCTCACTTAAAATTTGTTTTCGTTACAAGCAAACGTTTTTTTATTGAAAAGAAAGTGACTCATCAGCGGCGGTCCGACGGGGTAGGCAAGGTAGAGGCCGCCTACCCTTAATTTACCCCCTTGTAATATTTCCCAGTAACAGTAACCCAAGTTCATATTTAAAAAATAATATTATTGGAATTAAAAAGCAGTCCACACTTGCAGTGGAGTTGGCGTAATGTAGTTAAGTCTTCCTCCACAAAATTTAATTATGAAAAGGATGGTTATGTTTCTTACATGTTTCGGGAGTCTAGCCGTCCACCTTCAGGGGATATTAGAAGGGATTATATATTGGTGAAACGACCAGTTAAAATAAAATGAAAAACGACTTACCCAAAATAGTGTTGAATAATAGCTATTTATACAACAAGTTACAAAATAAGGGTCTTTTAGACACGCGACGTGAAAAATGTCCCACGAGGCAAAGTCAAAAAAATTGACACTCGTCAAAAAAAATTCAAAAGAATTCTTTTGTCAAAAACTGCGGCAAATATTAAGTAAAAAATGAGTGATTTAGAAGACTTAGACATTGAAAGTGCCGCAAATACGGCAATGGTGAACCTTGTTCCCCAAAAATCAAGGAGTTTGTATGAGGGCACATACGAAAAATTCAAGAACTGGTGTGAAGAAAAAAAGGTAAAAAATTTATCAGAAGAAGTCGTTTTGGCATAATTATCACGATTATCCGATGCCTATAAGCCATCAACTTTGTGGAGTACTTACTCAATGCTTCGAACGATGGTTTATTTAAATAAAAATGTTTAATCAAATGTTGCAAGAAGCTTTATAATTAGCGAAGGCTCTATTGACGGCATCAACTTCTTGAATATTGTCCGAAAGTACGCCCAATTACGTCTAGCACACATATGCCAAGTACACATAACCCATGAAAGATTTTTTTTATCACGTACAGAAACTCCAAATGTTCCAGACTTCCAGTGGGCATTAATACCATTGGAGCAACACCAAAGAAAATTGCTGAGTTCTTGGGGCTTCCAAAGGCAAATGAATATACAGGCCATTCCTTTCGAAGATCTTCAGCAACTTTTTTAGCGGACTCTGGAGCGGATATATTGATGCTAAAGCGACATGGAGGTTGGCGGTCAGATGCCGTGGCTGAGGAGTTTATAGACGATTCTTTAGAAAACAAAAGAAAATTTCCGAAAATATTCATGGTGAAAAATCTTTGGACGCTAACAACAAACGTGTTAAATCTAATGAATTAAAATGTTCTACCAGCTCTACTAGTGGCATGGGTTTAATTGATATTGCTGTTGCAGATTCATTTTCTATCTTTAGTTCAAGTTCCTCATCTATTTTTCGAAGAGAAATATCTCAACGTACTGTTTTAGGTTACCCAAGCATTAATTTTAATAATATAAGTAACTGTACTTTTAATATTTATAATAAATAGGTAAAATTATAGTTTGTGTTTAGTTTTTAATTGTAAATAATTACTTTTAGGCACAGCGTGCTTAAAAAACTTTTAAAAACGCTGTGCCTAAAAGGAGGTTATTTAAAAATCAAAACGACAATCAAAAAGGAGTTATTATAAAACGTCAGTAGAAAAAATTATTTGGAGTTGCCTAAAATTATTGAGTACAACTAGATGTGCTCCACAAGTAAAGGATTTTTCATGCAATGCTTGTGCCTGATAACAAAAACAAAAAATATCACAGCCTTGAGACAGGCTAATAACTAATTCCAATTTGCAACTATATAGTTAAACAGCTTCTGCTGTCAGGGATAGAAAAAGTTCCTAAATAAATGTTGTTGGAATGGACCTAAGTCGACAGAATGTGCTAAGCTAACAGAAAAACAGTTCAGAGTTCAGATTCGATATGTTTTGTAAACACTTTGAATATTACTTAATATTTTAATAGGACTTCAAAATCTTTTTTCAAAAATATGGGGCCTATACCTAAGCTTTAGTCGTTTTCGAAAAACATATTGTTTATTCAAAATATATTGCAGTAGCGACGGCACAATAAAGGTAAACAAAAGATACCTTATATGTATACCATTTTGAACACAAGTTTTAATCCGAAATGCTATTAATTGAAAAGAAGCGTATCTTTTAAAGAGGTTTAAAGAAGTTTGCCCATTTTCTTTCCGTCAGACCCAATCCTTGGATGCGGTTCGCCGTATTGCGGCTTATCGGCAAGGCTATATAGATATAGGTTTATAGAAGTTTTTCGCAATATTAAGCAACCACCCTGTATAATCGCTCCAATTGTTTCTGGATTAGGTAGGTACCTGTTAAGTTTAATATATTCAAGTATATTCCAAATAATATATCTATCGCATATTAAAGAGGAAAGAAAAATCCACGATTCTTCACAAATATTTAATATTTTGCTCTACGCGTTTCGGTTTCTTAAACCATTTTCAAGAGCTGTCTAAAAAGTTCATTTATATAATAATCTCAATTCAAAATCAAAATTATTGGGTATTTCTTACATAATATAATCACAAACTTTACATTAAGGACACAAACAAGTTCACCAAGGCATCTGTGTTTTCATCAACAATAATGTAAAAAATTTTATCACCCAGTGAAGCTCTAATTTCTTCTAAAACGGTTTCGTATACTGAATGGACATTCTTCTTTTTAAGCGTGGATTCTTCGGGAATGGTTTGTTGACAATATTTTTGCAAAAATCCTCTAAATTGCGGATTCTGCAATTTTTTAAAGGTATGTTTGCTGCGATCAAAGCCTTGCATAAGTCTTCTTAAAAAATTTCCTTTTCAGATTTCGATTTTTCTCCCACATTTTGAAATGCGTTTTTTACACTCAGCTGAACTAGCTCAGATTTCATTTTTTGTAACTTGGATTTATGCAGCGGTGTTTTCAAATGTTGATCGATTTGGAACTTCTTTTCACAAACAATTATTTTTGCACAAGCTTTACAGAAGACTTTTTCTCCACTAAACTTTAACTCTGGAAATTCTTAATCCGCGAAGACGCTTTGGCCACTTTAGACATTTTGAACACAAATTTGAAATCACTAGTTTAAAAATACTAAAATCTTTCGACAAACTAAAACAGAAGTAGGTACGTATTACAACCCGATATAAATACAGTTTGTTAAGCAGGTAATAAAGGCATTATGATATGACAATAAATAACCCCTAACAATATACCTTCAAACCCCGGAAACCCCCAATAAATACCTTGTGTCTAACCAAAATGTAAATAATAATTATTATATAATTATCTTCAGATTGGAAAATCTCTGAAACAAGTGCCGGACTGGACAATAAACCTATGAGTCCAAAAGTTATCATGACCGGGCGTTTTTAATTTTTTGATAACGCCGAAAATATAAAAACATGCTCATAAAATAATAATTTGGGAAAAATATGCATTTTATTATAAAATTGACAAAATATGCAAAAAATACATATATATATGCACTTTGCATCTATTCCGCCCTTTAATGATCACTAATATGAATCATCGTCTCAATAAAAACATATTTTTAGAAACAATACATTACACTCAAAGAATATTATGTTTAACACTTAAATTTATACCTTCTTATGATGACGACGATAACCACTCGTGATAAACGCTGTTTGACTTGCCAGTTAATTTCTGACTACACTTAAAATTTATCGTCTATTGGTGTATATCTAGCCCAAAACAAATGAACATAAATCATAAATGGGGCATTTTAAAGCCCGTGTTAAAGTGTTTCTATAATAGGACCGACAGATGGCGTGATAGTTATATGGGTTTTGATGACATGCCCTGCTATTGCTACTTGGAGAAATGTGCCGATGGATATATGAGGCTTTGAATGGTTCGTTTCTCGGTCTTTCATCGTTAAAGTTTTTTTTTTTAAATACATTCTTTTTACAAGTATAACCTAGAGAGAGAACAGCTGTCTATATTTCATAAACACAGGTATAGGGTTTTCGTTTATATTTATATTAGTTTTAAGGTGTTTGCTCAGTCATTAGACTCTTATCAAAAACTTTACAATAAATATTGAAGCAAAAGAACCAACACAAAGTCCCGGTCTCAATAAATTTATTGAGACCGGGACTTTGTGTTGGTTCTTTTGCTTCAATATTGTATTCAGGTCTCTTAGAGAAATATGGACACTTTTTTTGATTTACAATAAATGATCACAATGTCTAAAAAAAAATCTGTTTTTTGAAATGGAAAACCCAGTAAAGTCTGGACAAAGGTGGACCTTTGCCGGTGTACCATGGATCATGGCATTTAAACTTGCTGAACAAATATAAATAAAACACAAGTTTAATAAGAAAATCGGCAAAGCTGGCTACGATTGGCTCCATTGTTTTTTACGTCGTCATCTAGACATATCAGTAAGAAAAGCAGAGGGAATTTCTATAAATCGTGCTACGTGAATGAATCATGAGACAGTAAAACACTATTTTGAGCTACTAGAGAACGTTCTTACCGATAATGAACTTTACAACAAACCTTCAAACTTCAAACGTTTTTAATATGGACGAAAGTGGCTTACAACTAAACAAGCAAGTATTAGCTTCAAGGGGTTACAAAAATATTTCATCGTTAACATCAGATGAAAAGGATAAAACCATCTCTGTGATTGCATGCTATAATGCAGAGGTTATGTTTCTGCCACCCTATTCAATTTTCAAAGGTAAAAACAAGAAGAATGAGTTTCTCTATGGAATGCCACCCAAATCGCAGATATCTATGTCTTAAAAATCCGCTTGGTTAAAATCACATTTTTTACCCCGCAAACCTGCTGGAATCGTTTTACTTATTGTTGATGCTCATACTTCACACACCTACTCAGTTGAAGTGCTTGAATCTTGTGAAGAGAACTACACTACCTCCAGCCGCTTGACCTCCCATTCTTCATCAGTTCATTCAGTCACTAAAAAAACCATTATTACGCAGCTTCCGGTAATTTCCTTAAGACCAATCTGACTCGAATATTAACTAGGTTGCAATTAGGAAAACTTTTAGGCAGCGCATAGGGTAAATCTGCAACCGTAGAGAATGGAATGTCGGATTTTAGAGTCACAGGCTTGCACCTTTCAATCCAGCTGCCATTCCAGATTACGCCTATGTGGTCATTCAAATGAACTTGATTTGACAGCTACATCACAGCCCATTTCAAACACACCTTCAAAAACTAACTCTCTTGACACAACGACTCGTAGATTTTCACCTCAACCAGGTTGTTCCCACCCTGCAGATATGTCGGCAGACGACATTACACCAGGAAAATTGCTAGACGATATTTCACCGATTCCAAAATCCGGTGCAGCGGTAACGATCAAAAAAAGCGGAAGGCAGCTTGCAACTATTCTAAATACGTCGGAAAAAATTAACTGGCAGAAGGAAAAAGATAGATCAAACAAGCAAAAGAACATGCCAAAGAAAAAAAAATTAAAATAACTAATAGGGCTTCAATACAAGATTCCTCAGATTAGGGAGATGAAAGTCAGATTTTTCAAGAAAGTGACGAATCAGTAGATGATTGGGACGATAATGATTGCGCAGGATGCGGTGAAAATTATTTGCAAACTTCCACAGCGGATAAGTGGGTGAAACGTATTAGGTGCAGCCATTGGTTCCATAATGGATGCTCCAAGTATGAAATATTTTGTGCTTTATTTGAAAAGTTAAGCAGGATAAACACTTAAATATTAAATCCCACTATTGTTACGTTCAATGTAGTTTCAAATTATTTAATTTTGTTAGTCGGTCTATCCTGTACCTGGTGGGTGGTCTAACCCGGATATGCGGGTGAGATTCGTCGGTTGCATTATTTTTACTTTTTATCAAAAATATTAATAAATAGCCTACATTCGTTGTTAGTGTATATTTATTTGCAATCAAAACATTTCAAGTGGTGCCTCCATAAATTTTAGAAGCAAAATTTAAGAAAACGAAGGTGACTGCAAAATTTTCTCAAAAAGTGGTCGAACTTACCCTAATTTGAAATGGTTTCTTTTTGATTGAGCAAAAACCTAAAAACATTCGATTTAATTTTTTGTTCCCTCTTATAGTTTTGGCTCTATACAGGGTGAGTTTTTTAAAGTGTTACAAGGCGATATCTCGCAAACGGTTTAAAATATTTTCTTGAAATTTTATCGAGGCAATAGTAAGATGGGTGAACATATTTAAACATATTTTTATGATATACCCCTGTCCCCATTTTGAGGGGTGGATGGTAACTTTGAAATTTTAAATAGGATTATGTACTTTTGTTTATTAATTTCGATTCTACGTAAAAAACTACGTATGTGTACAAAAAAAAAATTCATTTGCTCCACTGGTTACGGAATTATGATTTATTAGGTTATAAAAATTAAAAAATATTATTTACCATTTAATTTCTACTTATTTAATAAGTTTCTATTGGATTTAAAAAATAACTACATTTCACCAAAAAAATTCACTTATTTTAGAATTATTATTCGTTTACATAGAAATGCGTTGTTTTGACTTCTGTCAGTTGATAATTTTTACGTATCAACGATTATTTTTCAGTTTGGTCAATTAAACATGGAAGTGAATTTTAGTGTGCATGTTGATATGTTGTTAATGTTGGGGGAGTGCAGAAGAAACTACAGACAAGCTTCACTAATGTGGACCGAGAGGTTTCCTAACAACCCGAAATCTTACATATGGCATTTAAAAGGCTGGAAACAAGAAGTCGTACTACTGCATGGCAGCCTAAAGTCAAAACCACGATTTCGGAAGCGAACTAAAACGAATGAAGATAGGGTAGTTGGAGTTTTAGGAATGGTAGCTATTAACCCGCATGTAGGTTCCAGGCGGCTTGCTGCAGATGTTGGAATGAGCCAAAAATCGGTTGTGACCATATTGCATATGTACAAATTTCATCCATACCACATTACACTCCACCAAGAGCTTTATGGGCAAAACTTTAAAAATCGCGTTACATTTTACAAAGGCAAATAACAGGTTCCTAAAGAATGTTATTTTTTCTGATTAAGCTACTTTTCATAATTGTGGCCGGGTAGGATTTTAAGTTATCCCTTGTCAGTAAAAAATTATTGTTTTTTTTTTTGTTTTCTTAAAGCTAAATAGACGCAATATGCACTACTGGGCATCGGAAAATCCCCACTGGATGAAAACTGTGCCAAATCAACATCACAGTTAATGTCTGGTGTGGTATAATTAGAGATAGAGTTATTGGTCCGCATTTCTTTGAACGCCATTTAAATGGAGAAATGTATACAGATTTTTTAAGGAACCAATTACCCCAATTATTAAACCGAAACATAAATCTTGAGATGTGGTTTCAACAGGACGGAGCTCCACCGCATTATGCAATACTGGCCCGTAATCAATTGAACGAATTGTTTGAAAACAGGTGGATTGGTCGAGTTGGTCCGGTCAATTGGCCTGCTAGGTCCCCGGATTTGACCCCTCTTGACTTTTTCTTCTGGGGATTTATAAAAGACAAAGTGATGGCGACTGCACCTACTAGACGATATGAAAGACCGAATCCGCATTGCCTGCTTTTTAGTGACACCTGAAATGTTAGAGCCGGTACGAAATTCATTTAAAAAAAGAGTGAGAAAATGTTTGGAAGTTGAAGGGAGACATTTCGAACATCTCCTAAAACATGACAGGCGATAAATGGTAAATAATATTTTTTAATTTTTATAACCAAATAAATCATAATTCCGTAACCAGTTGAGCAAATGAAATTTGTTTTTTGTACACATACGTAGTTTTTTACGTAGATTCGGAATTAATAAACAAAAGTACATAATCCCAGTCAAAATTTCAAAGATTCCCCCCACCCCTCAAAATGGGGACAGGGGGTAAATGATAAAAATATATTTGGATATGTCCCCCATTTTACTATTGCCTCGTTAAAATTTCAAGAAAATATTTTAAACCGTTTGCGAGATATCGCCTTGTAACACTTTAAGAAACTCGCCCCGTAGATATAAAGAGAATTATAAACGAAAATCATGTACTTACCTCCATAATTTTTTTCATTTATTTGGGCATGTAAAAAAGATATCGCTACCTTGTGGTACAATTTATTCTCTTAAAAAAACTATTATTTCGATTTATTTATTCAGAAATATAAAGACCCCCCAAAATGTTTGCTCGTCAAACAACATTAACAATCTGAAGAACCTTTTTTTATCGAGAATCAATCAATTCTACCGGTCAGGATACATATACGTCAACGGGATACCACTTTTTCAACAGAGTACCACTTTCCTAGTGTTATTCCCTATGTTAATGACCCAAGATCAATCAGTATACCATTGTTTTACCTTTTTGGAACTATCTATAATTAGGTGGCTACTGTATTTTTTTTTGGGTACCATCTTGATAACACTGAGGAACCGAAAAAGTAAATTAAATTAAAACGGGTTCGCTTTTAAAGTGGTATTAATTTTGTTGATAAGGATTTGAGCAGGCTTATTAATTCTCTATGTCGTATTGTTAATGTTGGATTTACGCATAGACTTAGTAGGCTAAACCTTAGGTATAGGGTAGAAAATTGTGTTTAATTGGCAAGTCACCGAAATAAAGAAAAACATAATTTCAATGTGATTTTTCCGATAATAAATGGTTTGACGTTACCGAGATTTAAAACGTCATAACATTTAAACGTACTCGACAATTAAGTTTGCCCAGGTTTACTCAGGTTTGATATTTCTTATAGGAAACAATTTTACGGGTGAACCACCCAGTGGCGGCTCGTCGTATAAAGCAACTGAGGCCGGGCCTCACATGTAAAATTAATAAATTATTTATTTAAATATAAAACGTTTTTTAACTAATTTCCAATCATTAAAAGTATCAAAACAATAGAATATTGAATTACCATCAAAGTTCAACATATTATCTTTTAAATTTAGCGCGCACCCCATCCAACATTAATTTTAAAAACTGAAATCGTTGCCTGACCGCATAAAAAGAAAAATGTAATCCCAAAAACGTAAGCTTCCTGTACGTCACAAACGCTATGCTCTCCAACCCGGTACCTCCACCGCATTAATTGCGCAGAACAGGAAGAATAGGCAAATTTTGTAGGCGAGTGAGGCCCACTTATTTGGGCCTATATATCGTATTATTTTTACAGTAGCTTGCAATGGCTTGCATGTTGCCAAATGTTTATTGAACAAGGACACTTATTGACTTATTTACTTATTATTTAAATGTTTTATTTTTAAAAACATAAAAAAATAAGTTAGAAATGATTGATAAATGTTTTCATTGTTCTATAAGATATTATTAATAAATATGCAATTAAATCCCAATAACAAAAAACAGATAAAAATTAAAGATTATAGGTGGGTGCCTAGTGCCTATTTGAAACTTGGCAATGTTTATTGTTATCAGGCTCATATATCTTTTCTTCTCGTAGGATCAGGTGTCGGGTTATTAGATTTAATTAGTGCCATTCGTTTATGATTGTTAACCTATCGTGATTTTAGATTTTCGAGGCAGGTCTGCGGGTTAAAATACTGACACCCAATTAATTTGTTTTCTTGTTGTGCTGGTGCACATACCGACTCCTGTGGTTGGTGATAGGAGGTAAGGTAAGGCAAGAGCCCTTTACATCAGGTGAGTAAGCCGATTTGCTTTTTATTTTAATAATTAATACAGTATTGCCATTGCCAAGGTCCAAGGTTTCGTTACATAAAATTATTTTTTTGTGCTTTGTGCCTATTTTAATTTAAATTATGAATCCCTCTCACGATATTGTTTTGTCTTTGCTTGAAACCCCTTTCTCGCGACGACCTGAGATAGAAAAACGGCAAATTTTGGAGAGTCGACCAACACCAAAAATAACGGCAGTTTTTAGCGAAAAGAGGGTGGGTCGGGAAAGTTCGCGTTCATTTCAAACTTCATAATATGATAGTTACAAATGGCTTTGCGGGAGTTCATATAAACAAAGTTTGTATTGCTGGCCGTGTATTTTATTAGGCAGCGTAAAAAACAATTGGAGTTCAGGGTGTGGGTATTCTGATTTAAAAAAATTTTCACGGGCGGTAAAATCACACGAAAGTTCCAAAGAACATATTAAGAATTCTGTGGCGCTTAAGAGAGTAGAGCAAAATGAAGACACAATAGCGGATGCACTGAGAGAAATTGACCCTGACCTTGCAAATTGAATATTTTTCTCGTGAAACCTAGTATTTCAAAATAATTATATTGCTGGTTGAATTCCTAACTACTCATTTTAAGCCACTGACCTTGAAATCGCGAAAAATTTTCGCCTGCGGCGCTATTTTCTAGCCTCACCCCATTATACACCCACGAGCCGCCACTGATGGTACCCGGTATACAGGTTTATGCAAAACTTCAAACAACAATATGTCAAATAAATTTGTGAAAAACTTTAAGACCTTATACAATAAAGATTAACAAAATTATGCTAAAACAGCTATTCGCTGACTTTCTTTTTAACCAACACACTAATAAATCAAAAACTTTTAAAAAAATGTAAGAAAAACCTACACCACAAAAAATCTTTATCACATAATTTCTTATGTAGCAAATCTTTATTTAAACAATCCTAAATTTTAATAACTATTTAATAATAACCAGAAAAACATAAATAGCCTAAATAAACTAATAATTCTGAAGATCCCTACAAAATATTAAAGTAACATCGCTATAGTGATCATTATTATGAAATATTGGCTTTATATTTGATTTATAGATAATTTAGTTTCAACCCTGTATTAAATCAACATACACAAGTGAGACGAAGAGACCTTAAGCTACAAAAAACGCCTTTTTGGAACATCCTGTATGTTTATTTGGATTTTCGTATAGGGTAAATGCGGGAGAGTTGCCGCACTTTTTGAAAAAAATTCATAATTTTTGTAATTTTTAAGTTAATTTTTTCAAAATAAGTCACTACACAGGTATTACTTTAAACTTTATTAAAATACAAAAATAAACGATAATTCTAAAAAAATATAAACATAACAAAAAAATATGTTTTCTTCTAAAAATCGGCGACTCTCCCACATCGCTGGAAGAGATGCCGCGTATAGAAAGGAGAGATGCCGCACTGTTTAAAAAGTCTAATTTTCATTTTTCTTGCGTAGAGCCAGTCTGGAACAGATGTTGCAAACTTCACCATACATGCTGCAAGTAACGTGGAACCATTTTAAACATTTAAGGCACTGCACCCAATCGACTTTTTTAGTTGTGGTTGCATAAATTTCGAAACATTTCACGCAGCGTTTCTTGTTTTCATCTTTTTTTATAATCATATTTGCTAGGATCTCTTCATCGCTATCGCTCCGCTGTTCTTTTTCTAGTTTTTTTTTCTGTTTTTTTCTTTTTTTCTGCCACCTTGGGCTTTTTATCTTTAGGATTAGGGCGAGACTTTTTTGTTTTAATATTTTCGTATGATGTTAACACACTTGCGCTTTGCTTGAACCGTTGTTTAATGGATACAGGTATTTTTGGGGCGGGAGACACTTCATGCAGATATTTTGAAGGGGTAACTTTCGGAATATTATCTCCATAAGCTCCACTACTAGGAGAATTTGTTTGAGTAGGATTGACAGAGCTGGTGGATGGTAGTTCTAAGCTTGGACGTAAATCTGGAGTCATAGATCTGGGTAAAGTAGGTACTAACCTCTCCTTCTGGGGGAACTTCTATCGTGGATGAATCTATCATAGAATAAAAGTGGTCTGAAATTGCATTTGGGTCTAAAGGATATATCCCAGTTGCCCTAAAACCGTTAATGGCCGTGGCTACAGATGCTGATCTAAACCAAGCTTACTTTCCTGTCATATTTTCTTGGCATTTTTCTGAATAAAAATGTTAATTTTATTATAATAAAACTTATGGAAAAACAATAACATTGGAAAAATAGTATGCGGCGTCTCTCCTTACTGATAATGCGGCAACTGTCCTTTTTGTTGGGAGAGACGCCGCACCTGCTTATCGAGGTCACTGGCTGTAAACGCTACAAAATATATCATGATACGTGTAAACAATAACCTCAAAATACCGGAAAAACTTTCAAACATAAAATAACACTTATTAAAACCGTACTTTAAACTTTGTAATAAAAATGTATTCTTACCTTCGTAAATATCGGAATAGGAAGCGATACTTTTAGAAACAAACACTGCCGCTGTACTAATGATTCACTAATGGGTGTACTCTCATCACAGGTATGCTTGGTTGTCTAACTTTTTACGTATTAGGGGTAATACGACAAATGCGGCGTCTCTCCTGCCGCGGCAACTCTCCCGCATTTACCCTATCAACAAATTTGGCTTTCCCATACCAATAAATTTCCCTTTTTAATATAAAATATATAATAAGAATGCATTTAATCATTTATTTTCCGATTGATATGATGAATTTTGCTAAACTCCAATATAATTTATTGGGACACCCAGTATTGCGACATCCTGTATATGTAAATTTTCATATTTCAGCAACATTGGCCTTTCTATCAATAAACTTGCATAAATATTCCTTGTCATTACAAAAAATATGTAAAAAAATTTATCTTGATATTTTTCTATTTTTATTATTTCTTTTCGCTAAACTCAAAACATATTTTAGGAGAGCCGGTACACCAAAGGCGGTCAAAAACGGTCACTTTAGTGCAAGACGACAAAATATTATCATATACTGGTTTAGTTAAAGGTTATTAATTTTTCCATGGTTTTTCTTAGCCCTGTATAAAATCAACACAGACAAATGAGCCAAAAGGAAAGAAAACGAACTTTTGAAACCTGGAAATTTTGGGATACTTAAATTTTAAAAATGCCTTTTTTAGGACATACTGTACATATGTGTGAATTGTCGTATTTCAAGAAAATTGGCCTTTCTTTATTAATAAGTTGCCATTAATCGTATGATATAACTATAACAAATAACAGAAAAAGCAGTTCTTCATATTTTCCGATTTTTATTTTTAATTTGCTCGACTCGAACATAATTGGAACGCCGGATACATAAAAGTTGGTCAAAAACCTTACGAAGTATTAAGTAACATTGCCAGAATTTTCCATCCTGTATAAAATAAACCCATAGAAAGTAGCCAACAAGACTAAAGGCATCTAAGAAAAACGCACTTTTCAAATCCGTAATCATTATTCATGGTAGTTAGAAAGTAGCTGTTAAGCTATATAATCTCAAAATTTACAATTTAAAGCAAAACATACAGGGTGTACCAAATTAAGTGCGCACCATTGCTAACTTTTTTATTATTGGAGATATAAAGTCGGTTAAATTAGCAAAGTAGTAGCATTTTTTCTGTTAATTAAAATGGCGATAGCAGAAAAACAATTGGACATAACGTTTCTGAGTAAGTGAGGAAAATGTATTTTTTTAAAATGACACACCCTGTATATTTTTTACCAAAACGTTTGCAAATCGCATACGAATAAAAAGTTCATAGTATGCAATATTGGCCTAAAATTGAAAAACAGCAACACAGCCATGGAAATAAAGAATGGTTTGCCTTTGATGTTTTCATCGAGACTACCATGAAAACAAAAATGAA
The DNA here is from genome assembly GCA_963920685.1 of Polydrusus tereticollis. NCBI lineage: Eukaryota > Metazoa > Arthropoda > Insecta > Coleoptera > Curculionidae > Polydrusus > Polydrusus tereticollis. The sequence goes on from OY987326.1 coordinate 189,503,850, forward strand.
TTAACTAAAGTGTCCTCGTTTTGGGTAGCCATTATTGTTAACGAAGCCAAAATTTTCATAGTTTTGCGTTAAGTTATCTAGTTTTTGCATTTTAAATTACAAAATGGCGTTCACGCATTTAGAACATTGCGATATGTTAGCATCATGTTTTGGGTCATAGGCCATTCTTTCTATTCATATTGTTAAGAAAACCGGATATTCCTTATTTTTTGGCAGTTTTCGCTACACAAAGGCTTAAATATCTGTAGTTTCCTTTAGTGAAAGTTGTTCAAAATTACGGGTGAATCAAATAAATCCAATACGAATATAAAAAAAAATATTTTATCTATAAAATATTTCAGTTTAAAAAATAAAAAAGAGAAATTTCAATTTGTTGCACACTCTCTATAAAAGTTTTTCAAATTCAAAATATAGGTTTTACGTGTTTTAAGGAGCGCTTGCCGATAAGGTATCCAAAATTTTTTTAACCCAAAAAAAATTAAGAACCGTTTTAAAAAATTGTAATTATTAGTTTATACTCGAAAATCTACAATATATCTACACAATTTTTACACATAGGTAGTAAAAAGAAAATATTTGAGATGCTCTATCTATCGGTTTAAACCGCATTTGAATCAGATCTGTCGAAGTGTTTCACTTACCATAGGGAAAGTAAATTATTTACTTTTGTGTTTCACCTCCTCTTCCTCTTACTCAAAAACTAGTGAAGTAATCGAATGAAGGTAACTGACAAAAAAATCTTAGAATTTAAAGTACTTTTAAACGCACCTACTCTCAAAGTCCCTGCAAACGATTTATATTTTCACAGCGTCGCGACGCCCATGGCGTCGAAGGGGTTGCATTAATGTTATCTTAAACTGCAAAGTAATCCTACCGAACGACGACTTTTTGCGAAATCAAAATATATCCATTTATTTTCGAGATATGCTGCGCCCTCGGAGTTTGTTTAAAGTGATATACCGGGTGATGCATGGCTTAGTTGAACATAAATCCCATACAAATTTTGAGGTGGCTAAATACTGGCGTCAGTGACAACATCTTCATTAAAGGCGCTTTAATTATAGCTAAATATGAGCTATTCCATTAAGAAAAAGTAACTATGATTAAGTGGTATTATACAGGAAACAGTTTAAAGGCAGTGTCTGAAATGTTTTCAGTTCAATTCCCTGATAAGCCAATTCCTTCCATTTCATTAATTAGTAAATTTGAGTCCAAATGCACTCCAATAAGTAACTGTAAATGCTCAACTCAGAATGTCAATAGAGCTGAAGAAAGGGATAATAGAGATCTTAATATTTTACTGCACAAACATAAATATTTTCCTTACAAGTATGAAAAACATTAAGAGCTATGGCAAGGTGATGGTGATCGGAGTATGGTATTCCGTTTTGAAGCAATGGAAAGAGGAAATAATAATAGGGATTTTTTAAGAAATATTTGTTTTACCGATGAATGTTTATTCACTCCTAACAACGAACCAAATATTTAAAATTGACAGTATTGGAGCCAAGAAAATGAACATCGTCTTGTTCATACTTGGACGCAATATCCACAAAAAATAAATGTTTGGGCGGGAATTGTAGGACATTATTGGTCCATTTTTTATGGAAGGCAACTTTACAGCAGTAACCTATTTGGACTTACTACAAAATCGAATTGAACCCGCACTAGAAGAAGTTGTACGCGAAAATCAGGAGATCTGGTATCCAACCATCCAGTCCTGCCCATAATTCTCTCATGGTTAGGGAATACTTGCAAAATATTTTTAACGGAAATATTATTGGCCAACGGCATCTAATCCTTTGGCCAGCCAGGTCTCCTGACCTTTCGCCAAACGACTTCTTTCGGCGGGGTCACTTGAAAAACTTTATTTATAAAGATGTAAAATTTCAAAATCTAAACCAGCTAAAAAACTGTATTTCTTTAGAATGTGACAGAATTTCTCAATATCGACTTAGTAATGTTAGAAATGAATTTTATGATCAGTTAGGATATTGTTTAGCTGTTACTGGAGGGTTGTTTGAACTTTTAATTAATTAATGTTTATATGAAAATCTGTAGTCTTGTATGTTGTAGGTATGTTATGTTAAATTAAATGCTTAGTAAGAAAAACATAATGGTGTCTTTTATTTTGGATGTGTGATTGCAAGATTGGTGAAACGAAAACGTGTTTTTAATAAGAATTAATCTTTATTCCTCATGTCCAGCTTTACGTCAATGTTTGACAATAGTGTCATAGAAATTATTTGCTGGTGCTTGCTGTATTATCTAAACTATGAAAAGTTCGTAATTTTGCCATCACATTTAATTAAATAACTTAGTATTGGCTTACTAAAATTTATTCAAACTAGGCACATGGGTTTATTATATCGGCTTCTTCAAAACATTGTAATACAATAACTTTAACAACTATTTTATTTGCAACCACACGACTCCCCCATTTTACTAATAACTACCAACGACTACATTAGTTTCAAAACGACTAACTAAAAACTTTTAATATAAACGTGTAACATTTCTTCTTAACCTAAATATCATACAATATGCAGTTCGCCATTGCTAATCTAGGTGGCGCTAGACATACAAACAACACCCTCCCTCAATGGCAACTTTTCCCTATTTTATAAACCTTAAAAAAAAAAACTTCTTAAACTAAATCACACTTAACAACAAACTTGTTAAATGAAGTCAGTGATAAAGGTTTTGTAAAAACATCTGCAATTTGAAATATATTTTAATGTAACCACTTTATCATTGACTTTGTCTCGAATGAAATGATACCGAATATCAATGTGTTTTAGTCTTTTATGGGACTCTAGGTTCTTACACACTTTAATAGCTGACTGATTGCCCTCATAAATAATAACACTTAGAAACTTATCATTTAGTATTTTAAAATCAAGCATCAAATTTCTAAACCAACAGGTTTCACTTATTGCTAAACTTAAAGCTATATATTCTTCCTCGGTGTAGGACAGTGCCACAGAAGCTTGTTTTCTAGAGCACCAACTAACTGTGCAACCAAACATCTTAAACATGTAACCAGAAGTTGAATTTCTGTCGGTTCTGTGCCCAGCCCAGTCTGCATCAGCATAACCCTCAATTACATTATGAAAACCTGTCTTTCGAAAAACTAAACTAACATCTTGTGTTTTCTGTTTATACCTAAAAACCCTTTTTATTGCTTGCCAAAGCTGTGAACTCGCAGTCGATTGGTACCTACTCAAAATACTTATTGATATACACAAATCTGGTCGCGAGGATAACATAGCATACATTAGAGAACATATTGCTTTTCTACATTTGTTCTCAATTTCCCTGCTTTCTGACTTTTCACGTTTAAGTTCTTCATGTCTAAATTTTGTTTCCATAGGGGTATTACACGCTTTACAATTTTCCATTTCAAAATATTTTAATACGTTTTTGAGATATACGGTTTGGTTTATAGTAATTATGTTTTCTTGTAAATTTTGTGTAATCAGCATGCCTAAAAATGTCTTATCCCTCCTAAGTCTTTCATTTTAAAATTTTGATTTAAAATATTTTTTATTTCATCAATTTCACCTTCATTAGATCCAGCAATTAATAAGTCATCAACATAAATTAATATGAATATTTTTGAAGCTTTAGTAACTTTTAAATAAATACAATATTCATTTTGTGACCTTTCAAAATTTAAAGACATCATTAAATCATTAAATTTTTTTTACCAACTTTTAGGTGAGGATCTCAAGCCATATAAGGACTTTCTTAGCTTAGCAAATTTTCTTTATTTTTCATTAAACCCTTTTGGTAATACAATATAAACATCGTCATCTATATCTCCATTTAAGAAGGTGCTACACACATCCAGCTGATGTAGTTTAAAATTAGAGTTATTGCAGATAGCTAAGAAAATTCTTACAGGGAGCAATTTTGCTACAGGACTATAAATATCAGCATTATATACACCAGTTTGCTGAAATCCCCTCGCTACCAATCTAGCCTTGTATGTTGTTACATTACCCAATTCATCTTTTTTTTTTGTACACCCACTTACACTCAATGACAGACCTTTTTACATCACTTTCACTCACTATCACCCATGTTTCATTTTCTTCCAGGACATGTAGCTCAGCCTCCATTGACTGTCTCCATTTGTTAGCCTCACTACTAGCCATAGCATCCTTGTAGCACATGGGTTCATCATCGTCGTCACTCACTGCCATCAACACTCTGTCTAGGTCCATTTCGTAATGATTGTATCTAGGGTTTCTTCTTATATTTCTTCTTAAGTTGTATCTTGCATTTACCATTTCTTCCTCGATTTCTTCATTTAACTCTGGATCAATGTCATCATCTTCAGGTAATCAACTCTCGTCACTGTGTGTGTCACTGTCATTCAATATTTCATTGTTTTGCTTATTTTGTACATCTTCTGTCTCTGATTCATAAATGTCTTCAGTATTTATTACCTCTTTTACTTCTAGATTCTTTTCTGGCAGGAAAATCACATATTTATGGGTTTCAACTTTATTCTTTTCAGGAATATACACCATAAACCCTTTTACATTTTCTCCATATCCTAGAAAATATCCTTCTTTATTTTCAGGATTATATTGAAATATATATTGAAATATTCTATTATATATTCTCTTTTATGCCATAGTTCATAGGGAGTTTCAGGTTTGTTAGGACTTGGGCCTGTACGGTTTAAAGTATATAAGATGGTATTAATTGCCTCTGCCCAAAAGATTTTTCCTAAAGTTTTGTTGCTATTTATCAAGGTTCTAGCGCTGATTCTACTAAGGTGCGATTTTCTCGCTCAGCTCTACCATTCTGCTGAGGTGTATATACCACAGTACGTTGGTGGCATAAACCTTTATTTTGCAAACTCCCTGTTACTTCTTTGCTTACAAACTCTAGACCATTGTCTGTCCTTAGAGTTTTAGTTTTTGTTCATGTTTGCCTTTCAGCCATGGAAATAAATTTTTCCATCACTCCTTGTACTTCATATTTTTGTTTCAAGAGGTAAATATTTCTGTACGAGGAATGGTCATCTTTGAAGAGTCTGAAATATCGAGCACCACCTAGAGACGGTGTTTCCATTGGCCCACATATATCTGCATGAACCAACTCCAGTGTTTCTGTAGCTCGTGACTCACTATTCTTAAAACTTGATCTATGTTGTTTACCAGCTAAACACTGTTCGCATGCAAAATCTTTTTCTATATTTATGTATTCTATGTTCATTTTTTTTAAAAACTCTTTGACATACGTAATATTTTGGTGAGCTAAATTGCAATGCCAATCTTTTAAACTGTGTATGTTTTTCACTCTCATACATTCGGAAACTAGGTCAACTACTGAGTCATTATTAATTTGTTCTTGTTGTGAGCATATCTTGGCACTGTAATCTGCTGCCTTTTCTTGGTTAAAAAGCATTGTGCATAATTTATTTTACCTTACTGCTTGGGCTCTTACATTGCCTTGTTTGTGAAAGAATTGACATGTTAAATTATCTGATGACATATAATATCCATTATCAAGTGCATACCCAGCAGAAAATAAATTAAACTTTAGGCTTGGTACATAGAAAACATTTGAAAGTGAGGTTTTAATAAATCTTTTACCGTTATATGCCCACAAAATTATTTTTCCACATCCTCTTACCTCTAATTTCTGTCCATTTCCAACTTGCACCATTCTAGGAATTTTTATCTTATAAATTTGCTCAAACAAACCCTTATTCCATGACATGTGCTCACTCGCACCTGAGTCAAGACACCATTCACTTGATTTGACACCTCTTAAGTAAACGATGAATGCATTTGTATCACCTTCTTCCTCTTTGCCTGTATTCTTGCTTAAGTTTCATTCTTTATTTTTCTTTATCCAACAAGTTTGCACTAAATGTCCAGGTTTTTGACAGTAACCACAAAATTTATTCCCTGTTTTTCCTGACTGCTCATTTTTAGGTTTCTTATGTCGAAAATAACACTCCTTGGCTATGTGGCCAATTTTTGCACAAATGTAGCACTTTATTTTAGTTTGATTTTTTTGATATCCTGTTCTAGCTGCAAGAGCTGTTGTAATTTCGACAGATTTGCATCTTTCCTCCTCCAGTAATAGTCTGGATGTTAATTCATCTAATGTCTGGCTTTCCACCGGCACTGATTCCCAGGCAGACCTGAAATGTTTAAACTGCTCTGGCAGAGACATCAACATTTTTGTTCTTATCATTTTTTCGGACAACGTTTCACCTGCAGTTTTTAGCTTGGTTTTGATTTCCTCAATCTTTGATATAAATGTACTTACAGATGAATCAAACTTGAGCAAGAAGAATCTCTGCTGCAGCAAGTGGACCCTTACTACACACTCCTTGTCAAATACAGTTTTTAATTTTGTCCACATCTCTTTTGATGACTCACACGACAACAAGTAAGTCAGAGGACCCTCTTCCATTCAAGTTACTAACAACTTCTGAGCCTTCGCGTCGTCCTTGAGTCATTTATCAAGGTAATTTCTTGAACTGGGTTCTACCCTTGAACCATCTACAATTTCTAGAAGACCTCGCCCTTTTAAGATAATACTGGTCTGAAATTTCCAGACGGGCCAGTTATCCCCAGTCAGTTTTATTGTGACGTTTTTACCCATTTTATAGATTTTCGTATTTACGTTGTTTTTTTCTTCTAACACTTTTGTCACACTTGCTTCTAACCCAAAAACGTACTATTTATTTTTACTACGAATCCCGCGCGACCTGGGCCCATAACCTATTAAAATTTTAGCCTCGTAGGTCGGTATTAAACTTGGATTCATATAACTTTAACAACTATTTTATTTGCAACCACACGACTCCGCCATTTTACTAATAACTGATAACTACCAACGACTACATTAGTTTCAAAACGACTAACTTAAAACTTTTAATATTAAATTTCTCCTTTAACCTAAATATCATACAATATGCAGTTCGCCATTGCTAATCTAGGTGGCGCTAGACATACAAACAACAATTTTCAATGTTCAACTGAGCCATGCATCACCCGGTATGTTAGATATCGAAAGATTTGCAATTTACATTTTTATGATTGACCGTTACAAGTGCCGCCTGAAGGATATCTGTCGACTGGGTAAGTAGATACAGGAGAAAGAATACAATTTTTTGGTAAATAAACATAATTTCCTGCTTAAATGATTCTTTCGTAACGCCCCCTGTATCCTGAGCATCGCAAATAATATAGGTCCAGTGCAATTTCAAAGTAAATATTTTTTTTAAATCGATGGGTACCACCGCATAATTCACAAATTATAGATTTCCCCCCCGCGTTACCACCGAAGAAATAAAAACGAGAGCTCTAATTAACTCCTTCCGATCGAAACCCGTCAAAAGCCCAAAGAATAAGTCTTGTAAATACCGATTATTATTTAAATCAATCAAAGAGAACTCTTAACTGAGTCTTAAACCGCAAGAAAGTATCATATTACCGGCTGCCCACAGCGCTCGTCTTGTGTGGTCCGCCGGTTCAACAGGATTCATTTCATTTCGAGATTGCTCGATCCTCGTTTATGTTGGCACTAAAATTGAATTGTAACGCCATCTAGCCGAGGTCGTGGGAACTGTTTAATGAGAACGCATACCGGGTGCTTTGAGGAAGTTCGTACTGTCGATCTACGAGGGCCTATTTAAAAACAGATGTGGTAGGTATTTGATAAAACGTAGATGAGGTTCCTCGAAACCCCTAACAGTATTGCAGGTCCGTAATCAGATCATAAAAAGAAAAAATATGTGTAAAAAAGTACCAGCAACGATGGGCAAAGCCAGGCCAAGCAATTTATCAATTAACTAACAGGATCGCAACCGAAAGTTCCTAAGGATAAAGCTGCGTTGCCTCGGGACGTGAATAAGCCACGCTTTCGTAAACCACGCGCCATGTCAAATACTAGATTCGTGAAATACGAATCGTAAATTTTTTTACGAACTAAAATATTCTGTCCTTAACAAAATCAAACCTGGTTAATTTTTGTTTCATTTAGTCATTCGTGAGCAGAGCAAGAGGAAATTATTTTAGAGCATCACACACTGCATCCATAACAACTATGAATTTACTTGTTGATGATATGATAAACATAAATAAATATTCTAAACTCGACAGCCATGGCAGTATGGCAACAGTCTAAAGTAATCCACATAGTTGATGCAAAACAAAAAACGATGCACGTCATCAATCAGCTAATAATTGTAAATCCGTAAGAAAACACGATAAGATTAAATTTGGGAAAAAATATTAAAACTATGCGATATTGAATTTAGATACTACAAAATTAAAATATTCTTCTTTGAAACGAAGCCACTTATAGCAGATATTTTGTTTATTTAAGCTTGTAAAAATTAATATGATTTGAATTTTATTGGCCGAGAGTTGGCAACAGAACTGTGAACGGTGCGGTGGCGCCAGCTCGTTCGTTGGCTTGGTTTGACGTTTCATGCAAAACTAACCTTAATTGTTCCGTGTTGCTGTGCATCTATTTCTTAACAAAATCTCCAGATCTTTTCATAAATAGCATTAAAAAAGTGTTCTCTTAAGAACAACAAAAGTGCACTTACATATCTCCGTCGATTTCGTTGTTTACTATTTGTGAAAAGTGCCGAAGCATTTAAATAGCCAGTGCAAAGAGCTTATAGCTTCTCTAATAAGCTATTTTCAGGAAGAACTTAACAACAATGGCCCATTGTTACCCTTGACAGCAGTTAGAGAGGTAAATTTAAAGAGTGTGTTAAGGTCTATATATTTTATATCTACTTTATTCATTTTTAGCGTGTAGCAGCTGCCCTAAATTTGAACATGTCCACTGTAAGCGCAGTTTCAACAACAGTTAAACAAAATACATTATTGGAGTAACCTAAAAGAAAACGTTCTTATTCAAAGAGAGTTGTAAATGTGTCAAGATTGGATATAAGTTCTATCCGTGACACTATTTACGAAATGTATGAAACGAGTAAGTTGTATTATTCAAAAACTAATATTTTACGTTGGTTATGCTTGAGCTGTAACTTTTTTTAGAACATCATGTAACTTTGACAACTCTAAGTAAGAAATTAAAACAAACAACTGTTTGATGGTTGTCTTGACTCTTTAAGAAGCCTCTTAAAGGAAATAGGCTTCGAATGGAAAGAAGATGAACCGAGGCGAGTAGCTTTCAAACGATTGGTATTTTTAAAAGAATATATTAAAGAAAAAGAATCATCCTTGTACCAATTCGTTTTCTTGGATGAAACATGGATTTTTCAGAATGGTACCATTGGTCGATCGTGGCAAGACGAAAATAAAAGTGTTAGATTCAGTGAAGTTGATGGTAAAAGGTATTATGCAGTAACACAAATACAGGGTCGTTGGTATGTATGGAAACGGTCGATTATTTCAGAAAGTAAAACAGTTAGCAAAAAATATTTAAGATAAAAGTTTCAGGGTTTCTAGTGGTATATTAGAATTTTAAAAAAATAAGTATACAGGATGAGTCAGAAAACCGTAGAGAAACAAAGTTATTTTTTTTTAAATGAAACACCGTATCACTTAGAATATTTTTGGATTTTACATAAAATAACAATTATTTTTCAGTAAGTGCATTATAAGTCTAAACCTAATAGTTTCCGAGATATCGACTTTTGAAAAGTTACATTATTGAACTTTGACAGCTTCTAGCTTTCTAACGGTACGTCTTAGAGTAAAACGGCTTGCATGTCCCAATGGAACAACACATGACTAAACTAATAACAAATAATCTTAGTTTCTTATTATCTTCCTAAAAGTGTCAACTTCCGGTTAATCCGGATGTAACTCAAAAGCCAGAAATACAGTACTTCCGATTTAACCGGAAGTTGATGTTTTTGGGAAGATAATAAAAAAGTAAGATAGGGACATGTAAGCCGTTTCACTCTAAGACATTCCGTTAAAAAGCTAGAAGCTGTCAAAGTTCAAAAATGTCATTTTTCAAAAGTCGATATCCCGGAAACTAATTAGGTTCAGGCTTATATTGCACTTATTAAAAAATAATTGTTATTTCATGTAAAATCCAAAAATATCCTAAGATATAGGGTGTTCCATTTAAAAAAAAGCAACTTTGCTTCTCTACGGTTTTTTGACTAATCCTGTATACCCATTTGTTAAAAATTCTAATAGACCTTAAAAAACTCTAAAACTTTTGTTTAAAATATTTTTTGCTAACTATTATACTTTAAGAAATAATCGACCGTTTCCATACATACCAACGACCCTGTATATAGGCTATGGGAAGTTTACCTATTTTTCTTCGTACATAACACTTCATACTGGTAGTGAAGATGGTTTTCTTGAGGGTGCAGAGGCAATATTTTCTTTTAAAACTAAGCTGAATGATTACCATGGAGAAATGAATCAGCAAAATTTTTTACAATGGTTCGAAACCCAGTTATTGAAAAATTTAAGAAAGCCATATGTGATTGTAATAGACAACGCTCCATACCATAGCATTAACATTGTTAACAAAAATACCTCACCTACATGGAATAAAGCTGCAATTCAAGAATGGTTAACTACTAATAAAATTGGATTTGATTATACAATGTTCAAAGCCGAACTTTTACAAATCGTTAATAGGTTGGTACAAAACATTTCGTATGCCTTATTTTTTTAACATATTCTTAAATATTAAACTTAAATTCTTTTCAGACATAAGCCACCAAAAAAATATTTAGTTGATGACCTGGCTGAGCAATATGGACATAAAGTTTTACGCCTTCCTCCATACCACTGTATGTTTAATACGATTGAACATATTTGGAGGATTACCAAAACTTATTATAATAGACATATTGGTCGAGATGGCAGTACAGAAACTGACTATATGAATATGTGGAAAGAATCTTTGTGTACCGCTTCTCCTGATGTTTGGAAAAATTTAATTCGGCACACAGAAAGCGAGATATTAAAATGGTATGAAAGAGAACATGTATTAAATAGACTGAACATTCAACCCATTATTATTGAAGTAAATGAAGCGAGTGATTCAAGTGATTTGGAGGATGATTAAAGATCCATCTTTGTATTATTATTTTATTAAGAATCCTCTTCAAGAAAATAGGTTTCGGATGGTAAAAAGATGAACTGAGGCGAGTGCTTGTGGAACTTTTCCATGTAACTTTCAAACGACTAGTAATTTTGAAGGAATATATTAACGAAAAAGAAGCATTCTCGTACCAATTCGTTTTCTTGGATGAAACATGAATTTTTCAGAATGGTACCATTGGTCGATCTTGGCAAGATGAAAATAGAAGAAGTGTAAGATCTACTAAATTTGACGGTAAAAGGTATTATGCAGTAAACATATATATAACGTATATGGCAAATTTTTGTAAACCTACTTATCTTGTTTTTATAAAAAAAAAAACGGTGTAATTCCCTCACTCGGATATTTTCGTGACAGGCTGGCAACACTGTCGATAACTGGCGTGCATCGGTTTTTGTTTGGCATTAAGTATATACGTGGCACTTCACATACTACCTCACAAATGTACGTAAAACGTGTACCTAATACCAAATAATTAATTATCAAGAAACTAGCACAAGATCGATAAAGGTATAGAATAAGGGATATGCCAACCAGCCTAAAAGAAGAAGTGGAACCTTATCAATAACATGTTTTGGTTTGATGACATTTTGAATATTGCATGGTGTTACTCACATAAAGCCAAAATTGAGTTATCCTGCTATGGTATTATATATTTTAAAAAGGCATTAAAGCTATTGAGCTAATAGCTGAATATTTTAAATGACTTTAATATATGTATTGGTTGTAGTAAGAAAAGTTGTGATAATTGAATTTGTACATAGATAAACCCGAGGATAAACCATTAACTTTCAAACAAGTTTTTTGGGGTGGTCATGAAAGTCCTCCAAAATAAAGTTGAAGTACTTTCTGATGTTTTGTATGCTCAAATATGTTCTTAGGGAAAAGATCCCTGAAGATGTCTCGTGCAACCATAGTGTCGGTTTAAGGTACTAAAGCGCCCGGTGCTACTCGTGACTGCCGCCCCTTTTTTGTTTTTGTTAATAAGTCCTCATAAAAGAATAGAAATGCAACAAAATTATTTTCTTCACTAACTTTGGTTTTCACAATCAACTAAAAAGGATACGTAATAATAAAAAAAAACGATATATGTAGGGTAAAGTAGGGACAGATGACGCAGCAGGAGAGAGGACGCACCGTTTAAATTAGCCGCGATTTTTCATAAAATCAGGCGGTTTAAATATTACTCAAAAGCTCTCAATAGCCGCTACTTGTTAGTGTGAAAATATTGATAAAATATGCGTAAATAAAGTAGTACCGATAAATTTATAGTTTGGTAAGTACCGCCAAGTTTTTCAATAATGTTAATTATACGTTTGTAAAAGAAAAAATAGCGATTTTAACACAATATTGAGTAATGTTCCGAAAAATAGGTTAGGTTGGGGAGTGCCTACAGTCACTTAAGCTCAGTTTACACTTAGGAATGTATCACAATATGGTGCGTCGTCTATCCCTTGGTTTTGGGACAGACGACGCATGTTAATTTGGGAGAGATGACGCGGTTAGTTGAAAGTAAATAGCAAATGTGTTTTTTTTTCTTTTTAGATAAAATTTAAAATGCCAACATTTCACGGCCCAAGGAAAAGTAGTAGGGGTCAGTGGTCAGAAGACGATATCCGTAAAGCTGCTGATGCTGTAGTTATTCATAAGGTTCCCATTAGGCGAGCAGCTAGGGAAAATAACATTCCCGAACGAACTTTAAGATTTCGCATAATAAAGAACAATTTTAAAAAGGGAAGCATGGGTGGACAATCTAGCCTAAGAATATTTTTTCTTTTAATTTCATGTGTTTTTCATAAGCAATGTGCCCCATAGCTGATGCGTCGTCCCACCTATACAATGTGGGATAGATTGCCAAATACAAATTTTTTTCTTTTTTTCTTTTTTTTGTTTAATGAATAAACTTAAGTTAATTTGTTTATTTTTTTAAATAAATGTATTAACAACCAACTTATGGTTATCTATTATTTTCCAATTAAACCAAAATTAACTATTGTAGATCACTTTAAAAAAAGGTGCGTCATCTGTCCCTACTTTACCCTATAATAGTAATATAAGAAATTTTGTCATAATATAGTTCCTAGTGCCCTAATCGGATTAGGAGCATAGGAGCTACAATGAAGGAACTTTAGAAATTAAGAAATTATCAAATGTACCAGTTTTACAAGAGTCTCTTTCTTCATTTTAAATTTGAGAACGTTTGTATTAGGTGGTTAGTGTTTATGGTTTATAAAATGTCTGAATTTATTGATATGATGGCTAAAGAATTTAGTCGTTCTTGCGCAACTAAATTTCAAAGATTTAGCGTGGAAATATAAACTAGCATTAGTAACCAATATAAAAAAAATACGAAAGCAGATATCTATCTATAGTTGGAAATGCACATGTTAACTTATTATCATGTAACAATTTCACAAAAATCTTTAGGAGATTCAACTTTAAATTAATCACTTTAGGAACTTTTTTAAGTGAATACATTCTTCAAGAAAATATATATCTTAATCATTTATCTTTTTGGAATTTAAAAAAATTTCAAGCAAATTTGAACATGTTTTGCACACTGAAGACAGACTGAAGATCGTCAAGGATTAAAAGGTAAATCTGTGTTCTCAATTTCTCCCTAGTTATTACAATATCTTCTGTATTTGGTTCCCCTGCTTTTAGTACTTCGTGATTCCATATAGTTTTTGCTGATTGTTAAAGCCATTCCCTTAGCTCCATATTGATCAAACTCGTGCCGTAGATATTAAAAGTACTGGGACAATAAAGATAAAATGTTAGATGTGTTACTTTTATCCATATTCTCTCGTTGAAGAGCGTTATTTAAATCATTCGTTCGATGTAAAATATCCAACCAAAATGTTAAAAGAATGCCATTTCACTTCACAGCAAAAGAAGCCGCTTCAACCCTCATAATACTTTTTTCTTCTTTGTCTTGAGATATTTGTTCTAAACATATTGTTATTCATGCGTAATTGCATTTTAGAGCTTTTATGGCATTAAATCGTGATGACCACCGCATAGTGTTAACTCTCTTAGGTCAAAGAGACTCATTTTCCGAATTTTTTATAGATTTAGATAACAAGTTCCATTTGTATGAAGAAGCACTAAAAACGTTTAAATTCTTTGAACCATCATAAAGAACGCTGTAGATTCCAACCAGCACTCTGCTGGAGAATATTTAAATCGTACATTTCATATACTATAATTAATTTATTATTACTATAATATTACGTCAGTACAGTACAAGTAACCAAGTGACAGAAAAGTTCACGGAATTAGTTGCCTACCTAATTAACTAAACAACAACCCTATTTATTTGCAGAACCCCCTTTCTTTAAAGAACAAACGTTTTTTCCCTGTCTATAATATTCCATATTCGTCGTATTTTCCCATATCGATGCATCCGCGATAAGATGAATAATAAGCACTAATCGTACGCACAGAACAATAAAGGTGCAAAATACAAATAGCGAGAAAATCGGCCCTGGAAGAATATGTCACCGCCTACTCCCCGACGAGTAGTATCGTTCCTCGCCGCGACCGTCCAAGCAAACCTACCGAGAGTCGTTGCCCTTAAGTGATTACCTTCAGGATTTCCGAAAAATCGTTTTTTTTGATTAATTTATATTGTTTTAACCCATATCTTCTCGACCTAACTCACAAACCGATTAACCAATTTCCTTGTTCTTTGAACGGTTGGATAGGCAATTAAATGCCTTTTGCAACGATGTACCACTAGATACCTGGTAGTGCCATTTGACAATAAATAGTAATAGTAAAATTTCATTAAATACGCAATTCAGCTTTCCCCTCGATATTAAAATTGACGTGTTTTTTGCCAAATCTTATTTCCCTCAAAATCAAGAGATATTTAGGGTTTCTCATTTTGAAATTAAAGCCCTGTATAGGGCACCTTGCGGAAAATGTATTGAACAAAAAATACGGTCTGGTATATTAACATGAGTTAATCCAACATTTTTGCTCCGCCAATAACATTTAGACGAGCTAAGAATAATTACCTACCATTTAAAGTAGTTTACAGTTTTAATAGTAGGTATCCTGGTATTTTGTGACGTATAAAATAAAAATTTGCATTTTTCTTAGATATGGTCGAAAATTAGTAAATGGGATCCTCAGCGAATTCTAAACAATTTTTTTTTATTACATTTTTTGATCAATTTAATCTGTGTTTATCCCGTCAACCTATCTTCATTCCCGCCAATCAGCTACATATTTTTGGTTTTCGGACTTGCAGAAATGAACCCCCATACACGTTGCGCGTACAAAGTATCCCCCTCCCCTCCACCCCAGGGTTGACTTGATTTAAATCAAATGATTTAAAACATGCGGCCACATTTGAAGACTGAGTAAAGAATTTACCCTTAAAAAGTAATATTTTGGTTGTTCCAGAACGTAACAAATTTTCTATAATTTGTAAATTAAAAGTTAAGAGGCGGGACGGAGACTTTATACATTTGAAAACATGATTTAATTGTAGATGTAACCCCCTAACCCTACGCCTACGTCACTAACAATGATGGCAAGTTTAATATTTTATATTAACAAGTTTTCTAGTAGTTTGCTAAATTTAATGATTAAGTAGGTATCCCATTTGTTCTAGAAAAAAAATTTTTTTTTTAGTTAGTTTTAAATTTTTTTAGCCGTTTGCCCGTGGAAAAATTAAAATAAAAAGCGCAAAAAAAGGATATCATGGTAATTACTTCAACTGGAACAACCAACACATAGCGTGAAATTACGTCTGCTACCAACTACGCAATTCTGCAGGACGCCATCAGTTAAAAAGCTTAATCTTCTTTAATTATATCATCATTGGATTCATTCATTCGTTTCGATTTTCGAATTAATTGCTCCGTATTTTATTACCGTCAATTAACCTTACTAGATTCAGTTATTCAGTATTTTAAACTTGAATCAGAAACTATAATGATTGTGTAAAAGTCAGTCTTGCAAATAAAGCTTGGTGTTTTAATATTAACGTATGTATAGAAAATAAAATATTAATGACAAGGGAAAATTGTTAAAATAGTCCCTCTGACACTGACAAAAGAGCGTAAATAAAGTGAAAGCCAGAATTTATAAAGATTCGCTGGTGACATAGGGCAAGCGTTTCTAATAAATCTTTCTTGTTCCAACTACTTGTCAAATTATATACTTTTTTCTAATAATGTCACTTAAACTAAAGAGTCAGAGATTCTGTTTTAGCCATACCTATATTATTATTGTTCGCTGTTGTCAAAACACCAACTACTTCTTTTAATCGCATCTATTATTTAAATCAAAATAATTCGACTAAGATATATGTTACCTACTACCTTTGTGTATTAGTAGTGTTTAAATAAATATTTGATCGACCAAATATTTAGACAGACATTTTTCATAATGATAATTAAAAAAAAATAAAAGCAAACATTTCTGTAAAATTAAATCCTGTATTTCTTTTTGATAAAAAATACTTACTATACAGGTTCAACTAAAATAAAAATATAATCCTACCTGAGCTGGGTCGGTCTGAATATCTCGTACAGTATACCCAAGCAGGCCACATCTTTGGCACGTTTCCATCATCCTTTTTGACATCATCAGTACTCAGCAAAGTGGAATTCTTTAATTTCGGGCTTTGGGTATTTTTAGAGTGCAAGCTGGTCCCATTAACCGTACCAGAAGGTGCTGTTAATTGACTGGTGGTATTCGTAGAACCAATTTGTGAAACTGTGTGACATAGAGAACCAAGAGGAGCTATTTCAAAATATTTCTTTGACGGTTGGTCTTGTTTTATTAGCGGTGCAGTGCTCTCATATGGTCTAAAGCTGATTCTAGGAGGAGTTTTAGTTTTTACAACAGCATTTTTACCGAAATCTGGTTGCAAAATGTTCCTTATTGAATATTTTAAAGTTTGGATAACAGGTTCGTTGGTGGGAGGTGGAGAAATACTAGAAGCAACACTGTCCATCGGAGATGGTGATCTGTAGCTTACCGGAGATCCTCTGTCACATTCCGTCTTTGGACTGGGCAAAGCAAACGAAGTTATTCTAAAAAATGATCGCTCAGGTTGTTCAACCTTTGGCATCACAAAGCATTTGGGTGAGGATGGTGCCGATCCAGGACTAAAGGACCGACTTTCCTGACTGTTTGATATAGTCATGCAAGTGTAAGGTGAAGTCCTGGTACTTTCCGGTGAGTTAGGTGTGTTAAAGTTGCCTCCAGAGTCACTTGTGCAAGGACTGGCTGCGGTGTTCGGACTTGAGCGATCTTCAAAAGCCATTTCTCACCAGATATATTGAGGAAATGTTTTGTTTTTAATTAATTTCTGGCTATAAGCACTGTCATAAAATACTTTATAGAGTCAGTATTATTTTGTATAGTTCGTTGCACGCTAAAAACTTACTCTCCCACCTCCTTTGATAAAGCACAAGAATTTTTGCGCACTAATAAGTACATAAGTCTTTGTTCAAATATAAAAGTCACTATATTGCACTTGGCTCACCGTAACCAATTACGTCATTCCACGCTGTCAAAAACCTCTTCAACTGTTCTGTCCATGGCACACTGAGTGACACTTGACTCTTGCTACGCGAGTGAGTGTTTACCAGCAAAACGAATCTGTCAAACTGAAGTGAGATTTCAAAATAGTCATCTTTATTACTGGGACACTCTGTGATCCAGATGCTCCGCCTACTATCGCATGCGCTCGGGTATGACCGCGGGGCTTTTTTGGCCTGCTCTTTTTCATCTCTCTCTGTTCGTCTCTGAGAAGGACGAAGAGATGCGCTTCTCTTGTTCTGCTTTAGAAGGAATGCCTTCTGTCTTTATTGCCGATATAGAATTGAGGTATTTGTGTTCTTGTCTTTGTCAGGTATAATGGCAGCATGGCTGTGTGTTTGTTTAATATTTAGTTTCGATTAATTTTGCAGTTTTTTGGGCTTTGTTAATGGAATGTGGATGCTTTAAATTGAAATAAAGGTGCTCCTGATGGTACTGTAAATTTTAAATTTGAAAATATATACAACGTCTGATGTTTTATTTACGTATTCTGAAATTGGATTTAATTGACCGTATTGGCTGTGTTTACATCGCTACTAATAAAATGCTACAATTTGTTTTTCTCTCAAAGTGTTGAATTACTAAGAAAAACATATACAGGGTTATGATAAAGAAACGGATCAGCCTATTACATGGAAAACCGCCCAATTAATCAAAAATCGCTCGGACTCATCAAATTTATTTTTTTGAAATGCATTTTTTTTTTAAAGATGTTTGTGCAGGGTAGATCATAAAAGTGCTACATATGTCAACTTTAATTTTTTTAATTAAACATATTGTATATTTTTACATTTTTATATTCTACGATCAATTCTAGACATTTTTCATTAATCATGCCCTATACTTATCTTCAGCCGTTTACGAAATATTAACAATTTTAAATTTTTTAACAATTTTAAAACAAAATAAACAAACAACAAAGAATGAAAAGAAACTATTTTATAAGATATTGAAAATATCCTCCACCAATGCAGTAGATCAAACGATCTAGAAATTTCTGTTGTACATTTAGTACTACTTGTGGAAATATTTCTCTTATTACTCGTCGAATAGACTCCTTCAGTGTCTCTACCTAGATGGGTTTAGATTTATAAACTAAATTTTTGACGTAGCCCCATAAAAAAAAGTCCAGTGGATTAAGATCAGGCGATCTGGGTGGCTACTCTATTGACCTCTGTCTACCTATCCACCGCCCCGGAGAAATTGTATTTAAGTAGTCCCTTACATGAACAGCATAATGCGGGGGCAGGAGCGGATCCAGAACCTCGTTTTGGGGGGGGGGGGGGGGGGTCACTCACAAAAAAGTAATATATTTTACTTTTGTGTATTAATGCTATTATATAATAAATCTCCAAAATAATAAAAGAAGTTTGCATAAATCATTTTACGGATCAATATAATTAAATTTTATCATGCATTGGAAAATAATATGAGCAAAGTAAATATAATATATAATATTTTTTTGTGTTCCTCTGTTTGTTTGGGGGGGGGTCATGACCCCCATGACCCTCCCCCTGGATCCGCGCTTGTGCGGGGGGCACCATCCTTATTACTTTAGGCAGTACTGCAGCTCCTATTAAAATGCCGCCACTGAGTAACTACCTCTTAAGTATCTTTGTAAGTATATTAAAATAAATATTTTAGCAACAGAATTAAATATTTTTCTTGCCGTACAGAATTTATTCCTTGCTTGGAAAAAACATGTTGGTGCATTATTAAAATTTAAGGTAGTTTAAAATCGGAAGATCTCTTGTTTTCAGGTTAGTTAAGACTGCCAATGCCTTGCTAAATTGAGTATCTATGCAAAATACAACCATACTTGAGAGTACTTCCTACTTCAACAGTGCGACTTATTTTAGAAGAGCGATATGATGACGATACGATTTTTAATACTTCTGTACGTACGAACTTGTCGGTTATGTTAGATCGCACACCTCGTTGTCGTTGCACCATCATACACGTCACACGATCGTTGGCAGTCGAAACTTCAACGTCATCCCTAACTAAACTCAGCGATGGTATGGAAATCTGGCCTTGAGCTGGCAATCAGAGTGTCATAATTTTTTGAGACTATTTATTATAGTATTTATAATTTACTAGTCTTAAAGGGTGGTTAGGTAGAATAGCTCTGCTAGACGTCGCCATCAAGATATAATATTTTGTTCTGTACCTATCTCCTTTTAATTAAATATACTATACCTGTTTATTTATTTACTATTTATATGATAACCATTAACTGCTCTGGAATATTTGCGGATATATGAAGCTACATTAAAAATCGATGTCCAAGTAAATTTACACAACATGCGCTATTAGTCAAGGGAAAATCTACATTGGATTCAAGAGGCGTTAGAGTGTCACACTTCGAGGACAAATTATTGAGCCTTTTATATTTTTTTTTAAATGGTTTATTTTTATTATTGCATAATTACAAATATATACATTTTTCTTATGACCTAAACAGTGTAATTAAACATTGGTATCGATCATTTTACAAAATTAGTAAATTTGGCAACGGATCATGTCTTTATACAATTTATATATATAAGTACTAGCTTAAGTTTTCTTGTCAATTCCCAACTGGTGTTTAGTTAATTTCAGAAATTTTTTGTAATGAGGAACATTCCTTATTTCTACTGGTAGTTTATCGTAGGCAATAGATGCCCGGTACAGCGGACTCATAATTCCTTTATTTGTTCTTATATTATTAAGGTGGATATTACCTTGAGTCCTAGTGCAATGTGTATGCATATTAAAATTAAATAATATTTCATTATTTGCTGAAACCCTCAATTTACATTTTTTGACGCATGAGTTACGTCTTCTACTGGAAGATGTGCCTCTAAAAACCAGGAGAAACATGTTTTTGCAGCACGTGGTGATTGTGAGAAAATATCTGAATTTAGCATATTCTGACAGCCCAGCAAACATTGAGCGTCGATTAAACGTCGGCCGATTGGTTTCGGATTATCGGGCCAATGCCGGACGCCAACGTCGATCCGGACCGTATATGACCGCCTGGCCGATAGCAGAGCCAGCAATCGGCCAATTGGGGGTCCCGATATCTTGCCGATATTCCTTTACAACTCGATCCTCATTTAGATGCATATTCTTTACACAAAATTTGTTGGTACAATATCTAAATATTGCGTTTTATTTTATGTTACGTCATATATTCCTTTTCATTTAAATGAGGTATATTCAAAGTATGGATACATTTTATTTATCGGTTATCAGTTTTTCAAAAATTTTAAAAAAAATTTAGATTTTATATTTTTTACTTTTAAAAATCCCTACACTCGCAAATTACAGCTTGGCATAGGGATTTTTTTGAATGTAAAAAATATAAAATCCAAAAAATTTTTAAAAATTTTTTAAAAACTGATAATTGAAACTTATTGTTATTACTTGGTCCCTTTTATAAGTAACTAAAATAAAAAAAAAATTAAAGATATAGATAAAATAGGATGATGACTATATAATTTTAGAGTGATCATACATTAAATTAGATACATTCATTTTTAGTCTTTTCACTTTTGGTACAGATATAATAGGGATTAATATAACATATAACTCAAAGCCCTCTCAAATAGAATAATTAAAACAGTTGATATTTAAATATGAAACGTTTTTTTATTACACATCTTTCCCAGAACATAAAAATATTGGAAAACCTCTAACAGACAAAATATTTACAGTATAATATAACGTTATATGTTTAAGTTAAATAGGAACATAAATTATCATCAAAGCCTCTTGAGACATTATTTTAATTTTAGAAGGCACAATGATCACAATCGTACAACCTACAAACAAAAAATATATGTCAGTGAATTGCCAGTAAAATAAATGAAATTTAAAAACCGTAAACCACGAATTACCTAACAATAATTTACTGAACTTATACTTGGCAATAAAAATACCTAAATGAAAAGACAAAAAACTTACCTGAAATTTGGAAATATGAAAATGTAACGAAACAGCAAATCACTCTAATCGTATGCAACGCCGAAAAACACAAAAACACACCGACCGAAGCCAAAGAACTAAAGAACGCCATTTGCATTTGACGTCATCGTCACATGCAGTGGTCGGTAATGCAGGATACGATACTACCGTGAAATGGCGCTAAAATTTGAATTCCCAACTAATTTTTATTGCATTACCTATTCCGTTGGCTCTCGCCGTCTAAAATTAACATTTTCGATGACGAAAGAAAGAGCGTCGGTTAATATAAAATAATCGACATATAATAGATCGTGTTCAACCGACAATCGAAATATCAATGTTTTTTCGATTCAGATCCGATTACTATTCCCGATTGTCGGGAACGGGGCGTAAATTAAATGGTTTACCGTTCCAAGTAAACCGATCCCGATCAAAAATAGATCTGCGCACAGTCGGCCGACTTAAAACCAATCATAAATGTTTGCTGGGAGGTGGATAGGAATGGGACATTTATTTCTATGGCCATCAGCTAAGTAACCTGATCTACTTGCTTAGATTATTACCTTTGGGTTAATTTAGGAGGGTAAAAGAACTTGTTTTCCAAACAAGACCTACAGCAAGAGTCGACATGCCCCTTAAGATATGGAAATACTATTCGCAGTTTGCTCATGACTGTGTTATCAATATATCGTCGTTCATATTACGAAGTGACGTAACTCAGTATTTGTAATTTTTCAGGGGAGTGTTTTAAAGATTTTTTAGATTTTTGATCTCGGAGTTATAAGAAGCTATTTAAGTTAGCGTATTGGTTTTTTGAGTATATATAGAGTTGTGTATTGACTATCGAAACATGTATAATGCGATTCGATTTATTTGAAATAAATCACAATTTTGAGCAAAAAAGTGAGATACGCCAGTTTGTAAAATTGAAAATAAAACGATTTGGTCCATATGAAATGACTTACGCCTCATTTAATTTTAGTAGTTTTAGAATAAATAAAAGCATTTAATAGAAAAAAAGGGTTTATTCTAGTTTTGGGGTTAAACAAAAACTTCAAACTTCTGGTAAAAATAAACATCGTATACAAATAATGAAAACAGAGAACACTGAAAAAAAAAATAGTTACTCATGGGGAATATTTGAATAAAAGTCTTTATATTCGGCTAATCGAATGACAGGCGTCTCTCCTTGACATAACGACTTTAAATCTGCATACTTTTCTTTGCTGATTTTTTGTTGTTCGTTATTTAAAACCTCAATCTGAACATCTGTTAAACTAAATGTTTGCCTTTTTAATTTAAATGATTTATAATTTTCTTGGAGGTGACTCGTTTTATAAAAGAGCGTCAATGGTTCACTCTTCTTCACCTTCAATTCCATAAAGTCATGCCATTTGATAGGCTCCCCAGTTTCAGAAGTTCGAATGGTTAAAATTCTTAATTCTTTGGCCAACTTTTTAAAATTCAAAAAGTCATTGTGTTGTAAGGGGTGTAAAATGTATGGCTGCTTACGCCGGGCTAGGCGTATGACAGGGTACAACTGTGAAGGGATGAACACTGTGCTGAGAAAACCGTATCCTTCTATCTTTACTAATAACGTAGATATCTCGCAAAACCATCGAAAACTAGACACCCTGTACATAATTTTAAGCTTAAAAAATTTAATATTAAAATATATATTTGAAGAGAAAACTTGAATTTAATGTCGATACTTGTAGGTACTAATTCTGCACAAATGTAAAAATTCAGGCCTATTTAAATCCATGCATGCTGAAAAATCTTGCGCGCCCACGGAGAAGACGGTTTTGATTGATTTATTACTTTGCATCATGTAAATATTACAAGATAAAATTTGATCTTACTGATAAGGCATTTTCGATGAAAATTAAAGCATCATAAACAAGATATAACCAAGAAACTGGAAATATTCACTACAGTGAAGTTCATGTTGTAAATTTTTAAAAAATTATTCAAAATAAATGAGTTATGCTCAAGACCAAAAAAATTCTTAGAACAAGGATTATCAGAAAAACTGCAATCAGGCGCGGATCTAGGATTTTGTCCAGGGGGGGGCAAAATGGAAAAGCGCCGAAGGCGCAAAAAAAATAGCGCCGCAGGCGAAAATGTTTTGGGTGCCACGCCCTTTTTTGAATCATGGTACTTGGTTCTCAAGTGGGAAAATAAAAAATACAACACAAAATCCCCTCTGTATGATGTGAGCTTAGGCCGTTATACAAAGTAATTTTTAGAAACCAATGCATGATGACCAATGATTACTTAGTGTTCAATTATTATAACATACAATACGACATGTATATTTTTTATCTTCATTCAAGTTGTTTACAAGAATAAGTACTTTTTAAAGTTTATTATACCTAATTGCAAATTATTTTGATTTGTTTTTGTGTTCCTTATTTTTTGTTCTATAAAATAAATGTTAGTTAATAGATAAAGAATAAATAATAATTCTAAGTATATACTTTTTTTTAACATATCTGCACGTTTTGCAGAAATTAGGTAGGTACTATTTAAAATCAAACTTGGTTACAAAGATTTTTCACTACACTAAGTTTAAATATGTGTGTCCAGAAAGTTACGTATCTATGCATACCACAATTATTTCGTGGACATGGATGGACAATATGGACACTACCACACTAACGTAATTAAATAGATTAAATAGATGCAGCTATTAAGAATTTGGCCGTTTGTAAATATATTATAGGAAACACGGCAACACCGCACTGGTCCATCCGTCCATGTCCCCCGTAATTCCCCTATTCATTCCTATTATGTATTATTCAATATTCAATATAATTCAATGCATACTTTTTTACTTTTACTGTTTACTTGCCATGACTAATTACTAATTCAACTTATTTGATGTAGGTATGTTATAAAAATTAAGAAATAATGCAATTCACTCGACAATTCGAGAAAAGAAGTGACAAACGACATATCGGCATGTAAACAGATTTTCTCCGATGTTGCCAGATCAGATACCCTAACCCTCTAGGGAATTTGCGTTTGCGACAGTTTGCGTAGCTCTGGGACCGCATCAATAAGTAATTAAAATTAACTTGCGGAACTGCGGAAGGATACCAATATTCTAGTGGTTAGCGCGTTGACTTTCAAGAGTTTAAAGTACAGAGTACAGAAGGTTTAAAAGTAGACTTTCAAGTCGTGAACCCAGGTGCAAAGCTGGTGAAGGGAATTTTTTGTTTGTTTCTTAAAGTTTATGCAAAAAAAGGAAAAAAGTCAAAAGGTGGATTTATTGCAAAAAGGTTAAAAGGTAGATCTATTCTGTAACAGGTTAGAGCTTGTTATTGGTTATTGCTTTTATTATCCCAACTTGTCAGGCTATATAACTAGGTACTTTGTCTCATAAAATTTCAATTTAATTGATATTTCGACGCGTTACTTACGCCTGAATTAATAAATTTATTACCGTACTCGATTTTAAAATAATTATAGGTAGTATAGGTACTAATAACACCAGAGATAATATCAAAAACAAAACCGGTTCCACCGGCATCGCGGGTACTGGCCTACAAAGCTACACAGAACTACCAATCCCGAGATTAAATCGCGTCCATTAAACGAGTCAATTAGGCCAATCATATCAGTAATTTTCTTCGGAAATATCCCTAGCAGGATCGATTTTTTTTTGTAGTTTTATTCACTTATGATTACCTAATAGTTCAGAACTGCCCACGTATTTCATATTTGTAAATTACTTTCTTTTACGTTAAATATTAAAAAAAATACATTTTTTCCGGAATAGTTTATAATATACAGTAGGTATACTTTCTCCAAAGTCAGTCTGATGACATAAAAAGGTTCGACCGGGCTTCAAAGGGCATCATAATCGGGGTTGCCAGATCTTGTTTTAAAAATTCTTTAAGATTTTATTATTAAAAGTGTTCTTTTACCTATATAAGTGTTTAATTGATAGTGAGTGACTGTCTTAGAATGCTAGTTTTTAAACCAAGAAATTTTCAATATCAAAGAGAGAAGGAACAAGCCATTCATGAATATTATAATATTTTGTAGTACTTACTTCAGAAATATTATATAGATACTATACAAAAATAATTTAAATCAAAATAAAAAAAAAATTTACTGTTGCTGAACAAAAAAAATAAACAGTCAGCAAACCCTTATGTTTTTCCCGCACTTACGAGAACTTTGTAGAACTGGCAACACCCTGGAGACAGAACGTCTAGGCGCGCTAGCATTTTTAAAGAGCGAACAATTTTTTTCATTATTAGCATGACCGTGAAGTGTAAAGGTGTACTCATCAAAAAACAAAACATATTCTAATTGGATCACATTGTTATCTAACATTGCCATCATCTGTTCACAAAAATACGTTCTTTTATCAAAATCGTCTTCTATGAGCTCATGAGTAGGTATCATTATATAGGGATACATTTTATTTTCTTGTAATGCTCGAATAATCGATGAAAGGCAAACATCGAACATTGGGGCTGTTTTTCGACTAGAAGTATGTGGGTCTTCCTGAAACTCAAGCATATTATATCTAATTTGGTATCATCACTTATATTGCATTGGCAGCTACTTTTTTTTATCTGCTTTACAGGTCCAAGTTGGCAAAACTGCTTTTCTATTTGACTAATTATCCCTTGCGTTATAGGCGGCAAATCTGTAAATTTTTCATGAAATAAGCGAGCAACTTCCATTTGTGTCCGTGTTTTATCTCAATAACCAATCATCTGTAGAATTGTGATTTTCTGAATTTCATTTCTGTTAAATACACCATTTTTCTGAAATGCAGTTAACGAAATTCAAACAACTATAACACTGACAACTACTGTCATGCAGACAGACAACAATTTGGTAAGGTCAAGCGTTTTAAACAAAACTATTTACCTTCTTTTTATTTCATATCAGTAAAACCATTTTAACATCAATTTTCAATATCTCCTACATTAATGTTTTTTTTTGTTTTTTACATTATTAAGAAATAAACAGTATTAGATACTTATTAGTTTTTTAGTGTGTTGTTGATTTTTGAAATAAATCTGAAAACACTTTTTACTCCATTGGCTGATACATACTGTATACTTATCTACATAAGAAGGTATAAACCTAGTACCTAACTAAAATCTGATGAATTTAATGGGTCTATATAATTGTTAAATATCTAATAATATCCAAACTGCTACTGTCAGATATACCTACCATGAAATGTAACATAACTTCTTCTTCTATCTCTCCTTGACTTATTTGCGCATGCGCATTTATTCAAAATGTCCTTCGCCGGAAAGGGAGATTTCGGCTTCACTATAGTACTTATAGGCATGGTACAATAAACTAAATTTGTTCCATGGTAGTTAGGCATAGACTTTGGGTACTTAGGACTTACGTACCTACATTACAATAATTACAGAAAGCACTAATAATATAATAAGCCAGATAACGTGTGAAATTTAATAAATTCATAATAACATGTTCACATGCGGGCATGGATATTATTACTCATATGATAACATCAAAAACAAAACTAGTACTGGTAGTACCCATAAAGATACACATCACAATTACCAGTCCCGAGATTAAATCGCGACCATTTACAATTCAATAGGAGTTGTAAACAGTCAGAAAACTGTCAATTAGACTCACAGATTGATAAAACCATTATATGGGTTGCCGAGAACCCCTCATTAATACGATACCGCGATGCTACTTATGTTATCATATTGAATTACGCTGTTGCCACGCCCTCGCATCGTGCAAAACACACAACACGTCTCAATTCTCGACAGCTGATCCCCTCTTGTGTTTGTGTTTTTGGCCAATCGAAGTTTAGGTTTGCTCTGTAAACGCCTTTCGACGTGTGAGGTAGACAAGGATGGTCGATTGTGCCCGAGAAATTTAAATTGTTTGGCTATGTTTCTACCGAGGAGTATAACCGTTTTTTCGGAGTACAGCCAGTATCTTTATAAAGTAAGTTGAAATGAGTGATCAAGAAGCTAAAGGGAATCAGATTTAAATAAATAATAGGAATATTAATTGATCTGGCAAATTTAACAATTTTTTTTTAATCTAAAATTTGGTCTTTGCAGGTTGCCTCGAAAGTAGGGTGCTTTACTTACCAACAGCTTACGCCACATAATCTACATCTCTAAATAATCATATTATTTTAATAGACAAATAATAAAAAATGTCTCCAAGAAGCCCCCAATCAGCAATCCGTTAGTATTGGTTAGTATATCGGTGTGTATGGAAAAATACGCAGCAACTACCGCCATCTGAGGTTATATGAGACAGCAGGGGTTATATCGGACAAGAGCATATAATTTGAATTACCCGCGCTCCAGCTGTTCGGTGACATTTGACAAGACAAACAAAAATGTTCCTAAAGATGACAAGGAATTTTGACAATATTAGTTGTCGTGGTGTTTCAAAATATTTTACGGTAAGTTCTCGAAAAAATTCTTTTCTAAAATCGATTTTTAAGTAAAGTTTTATTATCCATATTGTCCTCTATACCATGGTACCCATGCGTATTATAACCTTGGTGCAATGACATTAATTTTATATCACAACCTTCTTAAATAGTTCCCAACCTCAAATTTTTTATATGTTGTATTTTGGTTGCAAAAAAAAACAAAATTCTAACTAGGTACTCTACTACAACACATTCACAAGCTGGGGACCCCTTATAGAAGAAATTATGCGGAGAATAATATGAAACTCGCCCTGAGGGCCATAGTAGAAGAAAATTATTCTATTAGACAAGCAGCGGATAGGTATGGATAGGGTACCAAAAAGTACATTATATGAAAAATACAGGGTCCTACATTCAGATAAACTGGGACGACCACCGGTGCCCTTAGAAATGGAAGAAAATTGGTTGGTCGATGCAATGATAACTGCAGGCAAGTTTGGATATCCATTCGATAGACAATCTATAAAGGAATTTATAGGCCATTACTTAGATAAAAAGGGTGTAATCATTCCATTTTTCTCTGACAAATCAACCTGGTGAGGATTGGATTGAGCATTTTATGTGGCGACACCATGAGCTGTCTGCGAGAAATTGTGAGAACATTAATAGAGTTAAAGCTGAAGTCACTGAGAGAGTTATTATACGCATTTGCAAGAAACAATCCAGGATGTTCCCCCCGAAAACATAATTAATTTTGATGAGACGAACCTAACGGATGATCCGGAAAAAAAAAGGTCTTTGCTCGACGTGGTTGAAAGCATGCCCGCAGGACAATTGATTCCTCAAAATCATAAATATCTGTTATGTCTTCTATCGCAGGAGATGGAGCTATGTTACCACCATATGTTCTATACAAGGCCAAGAATATTTATCCCGAATGGATGGAGGGTTGTCCTGAAAATTCCCACAATAATAGAACAAAAAGCGGCTGGTTTGACACAAAAAGTTTTCAGGATTGGTTTTTTCAAACAGCTCTTCCATATTTGCGGAGAAAGGATGATAAGAAGATCTTAATTGGTGATAACCTCGCCAGTCACCTGTCATATAATGTAATAAAGGTTTGTACGGAAAATAATATACAATTCGTGTTTTTGCCCAAGAACACCACCCATCTATACCAGTCATTGGATATTGCGGTTTTTGGGCCGCTAAAGCGAATTTGGAGAGTTCTTTTTTTTTTTTATGATAAGGCACAGCACTACAGGATAAATCCTTTATGGCGCTCTAGGAGCGGTGCGTGTGCGCAGGAAACGATTCACGTTGGACTTGAATCTTTGGAGATTATACTCGTTGGGGAACACGATCTCAGGAAGGGGAACACGATCTCAGGAAGGGGAACACGATCTCAGGAAAAATAGCTGACCGTACTAATCGATGATCTGACTTTGGTTTCGGTAAGTGCAAGTAAATGAGGTTTGGTAGATTGTAGATGTTGATGGACTGCATTGATGTTCGAGTTCAGTCCTCTTATATTGCAGAAGTCAATTTGGAAGTTGCTAATCTCGGGTCTTTTAACAACTCCAGTTTTCACACCATTTCCATTTAGAATATTGTTCGAAGGACCCGCATGGCTACTGGACATGGTGGATGATTGGATAATCTCGCTTAATAAGGCGCCAGGACCCGCCCCCACCCGGAGATCCGATCGGGGGGCGATTTTAACTCCGGAATATTTTGATCTTGGAACCATCATCATAGCATTTTTCATATATTTCCCACCCTGGAAACCGGAGACATCGGCACAGTGACGAAACGTTAGCTCAATGAGCAACTTCACGCCACCTAAGCCGATGCGATGGTATTTCACCGGGCGATGTCAGGTGAGCCAACATCTACCATCTACCATCTGACTGATTGCAACCGAAAACTGCTTTTCCCACAATGCTGAGAAAATTACTTGAAAAGGCCAAAGATCGCCTTGTAACGAATGCAAAGTCAGGGTTTCGTGCAACAGGCATAATCTCATTTAACCCCCAGGAAGTTTTAAGTAAGATAGTAAAATTTACTCGAGGCGAGGACAACAGAAATAACATGCTTAAATCATTTTCCGAAGTTATGAGCGATGTCATCACTCAGGTCAATGAAACAACCCCACAACCTAAAAGAAAATCTAAAACTAATGTACCTGCGGGACAATCAGTGTGTCTCCATGACTTAAATAATAATCAACCTTAATCTACCTCTAGGAGAAATTCCGAACATGACTGTATCAGCGATGACAATATATCACAAAGTGAAAATTATTATGAAACTGATGAAGAAGAGGTGGAGGGAGAATCTCCGGGGCAGGGAGGTCCTATTAAATTTCCTGTAACCCGTGACACCCTGGAAGAGGACTGCTTTATAATTGCATATTTTCTTTACAACAACGGAACCAAAAAAGAAAAACCAAAG
The DNA here is from genome assembly GCA_963920685.1 of Polydrusus tereticollis. NCBI lineage: Eukaryota > Metazoa > Arthropoda > Insecta > Coleoptera > Curculionidae > Polydrusus > Polydrusus tereticollis. The sequence continues at coordinate 189,534,319 of OY987326.1, forward strand.
AATTTGTAGCTCAAGTAAAGACTATAAAGAAAAAATATATTGTTGTGAGTTGCCTGCGATCGTACAAAGGGAGGAAGGATGAATTTATATTTCCTGATGTTGAGGATACAAAATAATGTTACCATTGAACAATGTGTCCAATAAAGGTGTTAGGGACTTAAAATATCGATCGAGTTAGAAAAATCGTGCAAATTTCTTCATGAAAAATCCCATGTCCGATACTAATACCCCAAATACCGGGTTATATCGGACACCAGAAAATCGAAAAGAAAGTGGAAATTAACTATATTTTGAAACTATTTTCTCAAAATATGGTGCTATGTAAAGTCCCCTAGCGATTTCTGCCAGCAGCACAGAGCCTATTTTAATGTTGACAAAAATATACAAAAAAAAAACGAAATTTACGTCCGATATAACCTCAGGTGACGGTACTCTTCCCCCTAATTAAGCCGCGTCCTGTCTTTTTTAGAAAGGTCAGCCGCTTCTCCCATTTTAGGAAACTTAACGCCTCTTATGCCAGTGTTGTCGTGCTACACACGCCTATTAAATAATACGAGGTCTCCTCTCCTGCTGCACAGTTAGGTCAGAGTGGAGTTTCCCCGGTTCCTAAAAGGTGTACCTGTCTATTAAGCCTACACTGACCGGTTAGAATACCCACTAGATCTGCTAGAGCTGCCCGCCCTTTTGACAACAACCAAACGTTACCCGGGACGAACTTGACTTCGGAACTATGGTTTTCGCCTGTCTGCAAGCGTTTCTTCTGCCGTTAGCGGTAGTGCTACTCCAAGCCCACTCAGAGAGGGTCTTGGATACCCTGGGTTCTGCTTATTCCCAGTTGTGACTCCGGTCCTATGGGGGGCATCAGCGAGCCCCGTCTAGCGGGTTCATCGGCCCTCTCGTTTCCCGATACACCGGAGTGTCCTTGGACCCAGCTAAATTGTACTATTTTTTTTTTGTTTCTTAGAGTTCGTCCTTGGCCGTTGGACTACCTTCAATGCTGCCTGACTATCTGAGTAAATGTATATATCTTCCTGGTCTCCTGTATTAATTAACCTCCTCGCCGGTTGCAACCTCAAGGATTGCGAAGACCTCGGATTGGAACACCGTGGTGTATCCTCCCAGAGGAAATGCCTGGCCTTTTCCGTGTCTTCTTGGTATATTCCGGCCCGCACCAGCTCTGTGCCAGCAATCCTTGAGCCGTCAGTATACCAGACCTGACCGCCTTCGGGTTGAGGTCTATTTCCTGCTTTCTCCCTCGTTGGTATATCTACCTAAATATTTTTGTTCAGTATAAGGTAGTCTTTGGAGGGCTCGGTGCGTGACTGACCCCTACTTGTTGTCCTAACTATTTTTACTAAGCAAAAAAACGAAATCTAGAGAGAGGCATTCCTTTAACTTTTAGATTCTTCCTTAATTTTGCTTCTATTTGCATAGCTTTCCTAGTTCTTAAATATATGCTAAACCTTTGCAAAAAGAAAATTTAAAAATATTTCCGGCCGATCGATAGCTACACCAACAAGTTTAATTTCGCGCTGCGTGTCAGGGAATACCTAATTGAGCAAGATTGGTTTTATTGTTTAATTTTTTAAATTTTATTACTTTTATACAAACTGATATTAAAATACAGTACTTCGTGCCGACCGTAGTATCCCTAGAGGAAGAGTAGTAGCACTTCGTCATTTGCGGGGTTAACCTGTGCATGGTTTTAAAAATAAAAAGTTCATATAAATATAGGCCTTCATTCACTTTATTTTTGAGATAAAGGGCGTATTATATACCTATATTTTTAAGCAGGACAAAAAATTATAATTATTAATTATAAATTAAATAATAGGTATCCGATATTTTCCAGAACGATTCCTCAGTTATTTATAAGGTGAAAAGTTCATATAAGCATGGGTCCGCAAGCCCTTTATTTTTGAGATACAGGGTGTTACAATTTTTAACAGGAACAAAAAATATGTACGCCACTGCAGTTTTCTCTTTCGATAACACTGTTGTGTAGACAATTTATTGGCTAATGCAAAGCACATTTTCATAATTTTTTTTTATTTCGGCTTTGTTTAGGAGATATATACTATTTTATCAAACTCTGATATGAGCAATGAGCATAGCTATATGCAAATAAATGCCATTTATTTCTTTATTATTCTCTTTCACGAGAACGATTGCTCGTAGCGACTTCTACCAACTATGCCCTTTTCATGTAAAAATGATGAAGAAATCCATTTTTTTACTTAAAAATGTAATACAAGCACGTATAAAGAATTTATGACACCCCAAAAGAGTAAAAATACACGTAGATTGCGCCCTCTACAAGTGGGAGTCATACTAACATCGAATTCGAATTTCGAATTTCAAAAAACCCCTAATAAATAACAATTTTCGTCTAAATATAGTCATTGTTTTAAAAAATATTTACGGAAAATAAAAATGAAAATAAATTTTTAACACCCTGTATCTCAAAAATGAAGGACCCATGCTTATATGAACTTTTCACCTTATAAATAACTGAGGAATCGTTCTGTAAAATATCGGACACTTATTAAATAACACACGGTATACCTATACGATAGAAAGAGACAATAAAATTATCAAGACCCAGGTGATAACTTGTGACCTAAGAATCCGAGCTGTGTTAGACGTCAATTGTTAAATTTACCAAAATAAATGATTAATTAATATTTCTTGAATATTATCTTTACTGCTTTAAGAATATAGTAAATTATATTACGCGATTATCATTTGCAATGTCAGGGGGAAAATAAGCGGAATTTATGTTATAGGATGTATACACTACAGGGACATGCATACGTCTAATTGTTTTATGTAATATATTTATTTGAATTACACATAATCCTATGGAAATTTAAACAGAGTAGGGGAGACCGGGGCTACTTGACTAAGTTTCTACAAGTTTATTTTTATTAAATTTGTTAGATGATCGTTATTGATCTGTAGCATGCCAAAAAGTTAGAAATATATTTATATAGTTGATTTTATTAACAAAAGGTATTTACGATCACTAGGAAAAAAAATTTGACATATTAGGAATGATGAACAAGTAAGTCGACTAGCCCCGTTTACGGGGTTAGTTGACATATATGATGGGGTTAGTTGACTTGACAGTTCCTTATAAGTCCTTAATGAAATAAAAAAAACAATGAGTTATACAAAAAATGTTTATTTTCTCAAAATACAACAGCAAGTAAAAAAACTAATAAAAGGGGCCTACAAATCGTCATCTGAGTCACAGTTGATGCACTTGTAAAAAAAAAGATTAGAGCTGCCGACACATTTTTCATGAGCCCATCTATGGCAACTTGTGCATTGTACCCAGTTCTCACCACTCGTGCTATTACGATAAAATTCGTCGCATACCAGGCACTCAGTCTCACCGTCCGATTCTGAAGATGATGAGTCTGAAGTAATGCGAGATGTAGGTAGATGCGACTGGACTCCCTTCGCGGAAAAGAAACTTTCGACCATCTTTAGGTTTTGCGTTTTTTATATTTTTCTTCTCAACCTTATTTTTTCCCTTAGGTGGTAATTTCCTTTTTTTCACATTTTCCTTTTCTTGTCGTAGAGCTTCTTTAATTGGAGTATCTGTTAAGATAGCAGTTTGTCTCCTTTTTCTTACCTTTCTGGTGTTTTGTCTTGGGCCTGCTTTGGGAAACGGTCTAACTTCCTGAGGACTTAAGATCTTTAACGAAGGGTCTTCTTGATTTTCGATTTGACTTTCATTTATTTTGCCATCCTCGTTTACTCCATCAACTTGTCTTTCATTGTCAACTTCGTTTCCTCTGTTAACTTCATTTTCTTCGTCTACTTGGCTTTCTTGGTTAATTTGGCTTACTCTATCAATTTCATTTTCTTCGTGGTTTGTGGGTGCAGGCCTATCTGTAACGTATGAAGCTAAAAAGTCACTATCAGTAAAAATGTTTTCATCAAACGGAGAAATTCCCGTTTTTTTAAAACCTGCCATTATATTAGTTGGTGTAACAGCTAGAGGTAGTGTAATTTTTACAATCCCTGGGATGTCATATATGGATAGAGTCTTGCCCGCATTATTTATCATCCAATTGTCAATAGCAGTATTACAATATTTCTTCAGTGGTCCGTAAACGCTTCTGTCTAGTGGTTGTAATTTATGCGAGCAGTGCGGTGGGAAAGATAAAACTGTTACGCCATTTTCCTTACAAATATCCAAAGCTGCTATTGAAAGGTGGGATTCATGATTATCGAGCAACAAAAGTACGGGTCTCTCCTTTGAACATTTTACATGATGGATAAAATGTTTAATAAATTTGATAAAATGTTCTTCTTTCATCCAACCCGATGGATTCGCATCTCCCAAGCTTCCAACCGGTCCGTCTCTGATAAAATGGTCACGAAAGTTGACCCGTGGAAATATAAAAAATGGCGGAATAGAATTGCCACTTGCTGATACTGCAACGGTAAGGGTTACAAGTGTTCCTCTTTCGGCGGACGTAAGTTTCCCTATCTGCTTAAAACCCCGTCGCGCAATTATCCTATCTGGTTTCTGAACCGTTGTAATGTCCGTTTCATCGACGTTCCATATATCTGAGGCTTCTAGATGGAAGCGGTAATATACGGTCCTTAAATTAGAAAAAAACATGGTTACGTTAGTTTTGTTAAACGAAGTAGCTCTTGACAGGCTTGTGGCTTGTGGACATCTTAAGGATAAAGAATTATTTCTTTTCATAAAAGACGCAGCCCAAATTCTTGGTAACTGACGTCTGATTTGGTATTTTCTTTTGTTACAATTGGGTTTTCACCCTGATTGTTATACGTCTTGTCCATACTAGAATATTCGTGTGGTGTGGTCGTTGTTAATAACAATTTTGCAATTTTTTTTAGTTTCTACAAGAACGGTTCGTTGTAAAATAATTAAATTAAACAAATTAAAATTTTAAAAACCTTGACTATACAAACATTTTTTTTGCACTTTTTTGTTTAAAAAATTTCAAAAATATCCGCACACATCGATAACCTAAAAAGTGCATGCTTGTAGTCCTCTCACAGTTACTGAAAATAAATAATTGGCTACGCATAAAAGTGACAATCCTTACTTGACTAAAAACCCGATTATTTCCAAAACTTAGTCCGCAGCAGTGTCACCAAAAAAAATTTACACTTTCGTTAGTAATGTTTCATTTTATTTATTAAATTAACAATGCTTATTTTATTTGAATTTTTGAATGCACTTTGTGTTTGGTTGCAGAGGGAACCCGAATGAATCTACTAGTTAAATTAGGTATCTATTATGACAATTTTGCTCAAGGCAAGTTGACTGTAAAAGCTATATTATTACGTTCCTGAATCATAATCCACAGTAGTATGATTGTATATTTTTAAAAGAAAGTGTAAATATTTGAAGCTTTATATAGTTTTAAAGAGAAACAAATGGTGGCCTACATAGTCATATTTTAAAAATTGTCAATTTTTGTTTTTCAGCAGAAAATCTTACACAATATACAGGGTGTCCAGAAAATACGAGTACAACGTTTGACGACAGACCCCTGACGTCAAAATACGTCGATCTAAGCCGACTTAGTTATATCCAAAATTGTCTCGTTTAGCCGGTAAAGGGCGTCAAAAATTTGTAAAAATATTGGTTTTTCCTAAATTTTATTACGTGAAAACCTGCTAATCGATTTTAATGATGCACCTGTAAAATGCCCACCACGTTCTCCGAAGTTAAATATGTGTGATTTATTTTTGTGGGGCGCTATTAAAACAGAAGTTTACAAGACTCCGGTAAACACACGCCATGATTTATTGACGCGGATTTTAAATGCAGGCAACCATTTTAATAACCCCGAGACATTAAATAGGGACCAATATCATTCTTTAACGGGTGTTAATAAGTGTATTCAGCAAGATTGCGGTCATTTCACACATTTGCTTAAGTAATGTTTTCGTTTTACTTAGTCTCTTAGAATATTTTTAATACATACTTCCAACTTTGTTGTACTTTGTTTTATAATATTGAAGAGGTAAAATAGCTTCCAAATACATCCAGTCACTCGACAAAAATATCTGGGCTCTCATAACGCAGTTGATATAAAAAATCAGGAGAAATGTTGACGTATTATATCACTTTTATAACACTTCCACTTATTTACAGCCGGTGACTATACTACTAGAAAACGTAATTTTATAGTATTAGTCTACATACTAAAAATCATTAAAATCGATTAACAGGTTTTCACGTAATTTAGGAAAAACCAATATTTTTATAAATTTTTGACGCCCTTTACCGGCTAAACGTGACAAACTAAGTCGGCTTAGATCGACCTATTTTGACGTCAGGAGTCTGTCGTCAAACGTTGTACACGTATTTTCCGGACACCCTGTATATTGGTATAGATATTAAACTACTTTAACATTTACATGCACCAATTTAATCGAATGAGATTTAATTTCACCCAATTTTCCACCGTCTTTTTTCGCACCCTTATCATCGCCCGCCCATCTTTCGCCGATCCTCCAAATTGATGTTCGATTTTTAGCCGAACTCGTCGGGTTCACTCGTGCGCGATTTCATTTACAAGTGATGTAGAAAATTGAATTTCTCACCCCGAGGTGTTGGATTTCTCCCCTCTCGCACTTCTCATCCGGATCCCTCATTCTCAATCAATCGATATAAGGTTGTACGGATTCTTCAAGTTTTTCGAAAGTAACATGAAGCTTAAATAATATTAGTGTATGGCGAGGGAGAGGTAGAGCAGTGGCGTGCGCTAGTATATTAGTTTAAGAGTTATTAAGGTACTCTGATCAGAAATTATTTACACAAAAAACTTAATGATGTCCAAAAATGACCTTCCAATGTATATTGGATGCTATTTTTACCTATCTTCATTGAATGTTGTCCTATAGTGATAGATGTCAAGTACAAACTTTGCAATTGCACTGAGGAAAAGCTTTCTCCTGTGCAAATTATAACGCTTAATTGATTTTTTGTCAACAAGCCGGCGAGACAACGCGCGGACGCGTCATTTATGTGTTGTACAAGTTTGGTTCCTGGCAAGGGAGGGCGCATAGTGCATAATGTATTAGTTTTATCTTCGGCATTGTGTGTTTAAGTGAATTGTTAGAAGACTGGGGAAATGTGTTTAGGTACTATATGATTAATGAGGCTATGCCATAAGGGCAGTATTGGAATAATTCAGCTCTTTCAGAATCAAGTACTAAGGAACATAGTGTTTGCTACATATATTATGTATTAGTACTATATGGCTATTACCCTAAATATCTTGAAGCAACAACAGAGATAGAAGATCCAGGGTCATTACGACTTGTGCGCATGCGCCGTAAGGGTATTGCCAAATGTACTTTTATTTCTTTAGAACAGGGCAGAAGAGTGAGCCTTAGAAAATTAGAGCAATGATAAAATTACCAAAAATCTTGCTAAAAAATTGTAAAATAAGCATTAAGTCTGTACTTCCAAGCAGTGGCGTAGCGTAGGATTTGGGGGGGGGGGGGGGTCACAGTAACATTCATAGTTCAAATTCTGTATATTAACAGCATTAATTTATTTTGTAGGGTGTGTAAACGTTTAAGGTCATGACATTTATAATAATATTGAATTTTCGGGGGGGGGGGGGCGCCCCCCCCCGTTACTACGCCACTGCTTCCAAGTGCTTTCAAATTATTTGTTTCCATTTCTAAACTAAAGCGCGTTAAACAACAATTTCATATAACTGGAAGGTGACAACGTCTCATTTTTACTCGACATAACCTTAAAATCTTTAGCAAATGTTAATTTGGTTGACAGCTCGTTTTATCGAGTTGATTTGTTATTATTAACGGTTTGTGTACTGTTTATCTTTACTTTTCTGCAAACTTTGATTGTGTGTGTGAAGTGTGATCATTTTGTGACGATGCCGAGGCAAAACAGAATATTTTACATTATGTTAAATAGGCGTAAAAACTAGAAAAAAGATTTATCGTTCTATACAGGTATGTATCCAGACCGGATGTTTCTTTCTTTCAACTTATTTACGTTAATTTCGCGAGGGAACAATAACTAGGTAGTCTATTTCCTAAAGATTAAAATTTCCTTTGCTGCTATTGATATAATTAGGTACCTGCAAAATTCCATGTACTTCAAAGAATCCTACAAAAACCTATTATTTTACCTGTTGAACTCTAAAAACAATTGTAAAATATCTAATACTAGTTTTATTAATATATTTACTGCGTTCTTTTTCGATTCTCAATCGAAATAATATACAAAGTCTAAACAAATCAAGAACTTTAATGTTTGTTTACAAATTTCTGTCCTGTTGTCAAAGTCAAATGTGGTAACATCATTTTTTTCCCGTTAAAACAAACGGCAACTTATTTTTTCTCGCGCATGCGCACTGTGCAAAATGACCCTGACTGTTATTATAACAATGGAACCTCGGCTTCACTACGCTTACATTGGTTAAATGAGTAAGGCGCCATATAGTACTAATACATATATGGTTTGCTATAAGAGAAACGAAAAGCGACTATTCAACTACGTTAATGTCGAGGCTGCTCTGCTCATCGATCACAAAGGTTTAAATAGAAGACTCGAGAGGGTGAATTAGTGAAATAGTTTCAGTGCAAAGCAGAGTAAAGTGCGGTAGCTCTACATTTTAATCTTATAGTGTCTAATTAGAGCCTATAAAGGACTATTGCTGGAAAATCAGATAATATCGTAAGTATTAATTTATTAAACTTAGACCTGCATTAAACGACTGGTTATGAATTGTCCATATTTAAAAATGAAAATCCCATTATTTTATACTTCTCTTTACCGACCCATCTGTTAAACGACCACGGGCACTCATCATCGAAATTTTTAGTAAACAGTAGTGCTAAAAACATCCTCCATTAGGGGCAGTAAAACCCGACCCGACGAAAATATCAAGCATATCTGAAGTTTGAGAGACTCTTTTAATAATGTTAACAATTTTGACAAGTATAAAAATATTTCTCAATTGCTATTAAAATGTGAATCTACATTTTATAAAAAAAAATTAAAAATATGAAGCAATCACTAATTCTGATTATTTTAAAAAATAGGAATTTCAAAGCAAACGTACAGTACATTGTATATTATACAGAGTGGCAAGAAAGTCGCGCATAATGCCTGTAACTTTTAAACTACCTCGTATACGAAAAAGTGACCTTTACAAAAGTTGGTCAGTAAATTATTCCCCACATTTCTACCTGCATGCATTTTTTCTGTCATTTCTGGTTTGGTTGCCATAAAGACCAACTTACTTTTTTTAAATGGAACACCCTGCATGCATAATATGATTGCATATTTGGGTTCTACTGGGAAAACTCTGAATTTTTTGTATTTCAAATTTTCATTTAAACCTCTTCAGTGGATCAGGTGATCAAAATGACCACCATTTTCTGCTAAGCAGAGCGCCAGTCGATCCCTGAACCCGTCTATAACGTTTAAAAGGAAGTCCTCTGGAATGGCCCGAAGTTCAGCACTAATTTTGACTTTTAAAGATTCTAAGTCATTTGGACGGTTAACATAGACTTTGTTCTTTAAGTGCATGTCCCCACAAAAAGAAGTCCAGTAGGGTTAAGTCCGGGGATCGCGCTGGCCAGTCAATAGTACCTCTTCTGCCTATGCAACATCCTGGAAATTGTTCTCTTATGTATTGTCTAACATTTGCCGCATAATGCGCAGGTACTCCATCTTGCTGGAACCATACCTGTTCGTTTACCATAATACCACTCGACACACCGTTAACTGATTTATTGGAGGCCTATTTGGATATAATTTATTGAAAAGTTGACAAATCTGTCCTTGCGATCTCTTCATATTTCCTTAACCGCCCATTATTAAAATTTCAACTCGTTGTTTCTCATTCAGATGAACCATAATGTAAACAAATTAGAAATCAGACAACAGAAAATTAATCAGGAACTCAAAATTGATACCTCTTAGGTCGCTGTCATGAAAACACCGTGACTCAACTGGTGGGTAGCAAAGAAACTTATAGCTACGCAACTATAAAAAACTGATAAACTTAAACAAAAATATTTAAAATTATTTACATATGTGTACATACTTATTAGTTAACAACCACTGTAAAATGCAGACCACTTCTTTTAATTTTTCTTTAATTACCGACCACCCCTGTTTACCGACCAACATTTGATTCCCATAGGGTGGTAGCTATTGAGAGATTTTACTGTACCTATAGTAAAGGAAATGCAGACAGAACAACGCAAGTGTAACCTTATTCAAACTCAAACTCAAACTCAAAAATAATTTATTTACCCAATAAACATATGAGACAGGATGAGACAGGATATTCATACATATTTCTTAATACTATGGGTAAATAGGGCAATACCGCGATTATAAAAACCGATAGCACAAAGCACAGAAGAACTGTGCCTGTGTGGTAAAGCCCATGAACTAAAATTAAAAAAAGAAAATATCAAATATTAACCTTAAATATATTCATTGGTACGGCGACGCGAGGACCGAAACAGGGGCAGGGAAGAGAAGAGGGGAAGGAAGGTAGATATTAAAAAAAATATACAAAAAAATAAATAAATAGGTGCAAGCAGCCCAGCACGATAGTAACATAGTATTTATATACTCTAAGCATATGCGGGAATACAACAACAAAAAAATCAATAAAAGGTGGCTAAACTTCACTTCTCTGGGTCTCTAAAAGATGTTTTTTTATATAATCCCTAAATTTATTAGGGGAAAAAGCTTTTAACGATATTAGGTAAGCTATTCCAAGTTTGAACTGCTTTAAAACTAAATGATTTTTGAAAATTTGCTGTACGATGCTGAGGTAGGTATTCTAAAGTAATTCAAATTTCTTGTCTGATGAGGGTGATTATATGACTGAAAATGTGTTCTTAAATAGGAAGGTTCTCCATTCTTTAGCAGTCGAAACACAAATTGACACATATGGTATTATCTGCGGTTTCTCATATTTAAAATATAATTGTCATTTAGATAGGGAGTTATATGATTTCTAAAAGGAATATTAAATGAATGTCGCATACAAGAAATTCTGAATCTTTTGTATAGAGTAAGATATTTTTTCAGTTAATGAGTCGCCATAGGCCCTATACTACATCTCCATAATCAAATAAAGACAAAACAAGTGTATTACACAGATAATATTTAGTCTTAGAGGGAAGAAAATGTTTGAGATGGTACAATTTTTTTAAGCGCATGTACGCAATTTTAAGTTAATTTTTTACATGTGCCTGAAATGTGAGACCAGTATCAAAATAAATACCCAAATTCCTTGCCTCCTTAACCAATGGTAAGGGGTCATTGCTAATATTTATGTGAAAATTATCGGATATGAAGGAAAGAGCATTGTTATTATTACTGAAAAAAATAATGCAAGACTTAGCAACATTTAACTTTAAATTATGTTCTTCTGCATAGGAGCTGACACTCACCAAATCCTCATTAAATTGTACTTGAGCAGTCTGCAAATTTTGAGTGGAAAAAGATATATATAACTGTGAATCGTCAGTATATTGCTGTAGTTTTGTGTATTTTAAAATGTCAATCATATCCGCAACATATAAAGAAAATAACAAAGGCCCTAAGATGGAACCCTGTGGTACTCCTGTTCTCATTGGTGTGTAACTGGACTTTTGTGTAGTAGATTCTGATTTAAGAATAACACAGTGAGCTCGATCATGGAGATATGATTCAAAAAATTTTACTGCATAAGGTGATAGTCCGAAGTAGTGAAGTTTAGCTAATAACATTTTGTGATTTATATTGTCGAAAGCCTTACTAAAATCTAGTAAACCTAAACATGTGTGCTCTTTTCTTTCTATATTTAACCGGACTTCATTACGGAGATGAACAAGACTAGTAGTTGTACTAAAATTCTTACGAAAACCTGATTGACAATCTGGAATTACTTTAATACTTGTTAAACCTTTATGTGAAAGCACAATTAATTCACGGAAGCTGTGACAAAGTAATATTACCTATTTGTCCGAAATAAATTTTATTTTAGGCAATTATATTTCGCAATATTATAAGTTAATTCGGCGAATAAAATATTTTGTTGCCAATTAAATATTTTCATTGAATGAATTCATTTCAGGTTAACCCAATTGAATATTTTCTCGGTGTAGTTGTGGTTTGATTATCGTAAAACTGCTTATTTATACAGGGTCGTTGGTATGTATGGAAACGGTCGATTATTTCTTAAAGTAAAACAGCTGCCAAAAAATATTTAAGACAATAGTTTTATGGTTTTGTAAAGCCTATTAGAATTAAAAAAAGATAAGTACACGGGATGAGTCAGAAAGCTGTAGAGGAATAAAGTTACCTTTTCTTTAATAGAACACCCTATATCTCAGAATATTTTTGGATTTTACATAAAATTACAATTATTTTTTATTAAGTTCATTATAAGTCTAAACCTAATAGCTTTCGAGATATCGACTTTTGAAAAATGACATTTTTGAATTTTGACTACTTCTAGCTTTCTAACGGTACGCTATAGAACAAAACGGCCTACATGCCCCTATCTTACTTTTTTATTGTCTTCCCGAAAATATCAACTTCCGGTTAAACCGGAAGTACTATATTTCCGGCTTTTGAGCTACATCCGGTTTAACCGGAAGTTGACACTTTTAGAAAGAGAGTTAAAAACTAAGATAGGGATATGTAAGCCGTTTTCCTCTAAGACGTACCGTTAGAAAGCTAGAAGCTGTCAAAATTCAAAAATGTCATTTTTCAAAACTCAATTTGGGCAAGGGCCTAGCGACACCTAAAGCACCGGTTCCCGTCATCAGATCACCGAAGTTAAGCGGTGTCGAGCGCGGCTAGTACTTGGATGGGTGACCGCTTGGGAAACACCGCGTGCTCTTGTCTTAGGGAAGAGTGTAAAATGAATCGACATCAAAACAATCCTATTCACGCCGGACAGGCCGGATGAGATCGGATATCTCGTAGGATGAAGGTGCCGTTTCACACTCCCCAGTCGGTAGACCGCACGATTAAAAACCGTACGGTCGATGACCGGTTCTAGATGGCCTCAGATACGCCGACGAACCGTAAAAAAGTAAAATAAAAAAAAAAAAAAAAAAACTCAATTTCTCGGAAACTATAAGGTTTAGACTTATACTGAACTTAATATAAAATAATTGCAATTTTATGCAAAATTCAAAAATATTCTAAGATATAGGGTATTCCATTGAAAAAAAAGTAACTTTATTTCTCTACGGCTTTCTGACTCATCCTGTATACTTAACTTTTTAAAATTCTGATAGACTATAAAAAACCCTAAAAGTTTTGTCTTAAATATTTTTTGCTAGCTGTTCTACTTTCAGAAATAACCGACCGTTTCCATACATACCAACGACCCTGTATATTACCAAAATAGGGGATGTTTTGCTGAACCTACAAGGAAATGATATATTTTGAAAAAGGTGTTGCACCATCTGTATTGGATTGAAAATTTTATGAAAAAGATTGGACAGTTAGGGCATTCTAAGGTCAGGATAAAACATTGGTATTCCGTAAGGGCCAAAGGAGCAGAGGGGGTAACTTAGAGGATATCTTTTTTCATTCATTAACCTCAATAATGTGAGGAGTTCAACTTTTAATACTCCCAAGAAGGGGGGGGGGGCGGACCCGTCGATCTGCCACTGGGAGGTGAGTAAAAAAAATGTTCTTCCAAGAAAATAGATTATAAGGAAATCGAAACGGTGAGTGGCATTGCAATGCTAGTATTATTTTGTATGCCATTTAACCAGCCCAGTAGGGTAAAATGAATTTTATATATATTTTTTTAAACTTAAACATAAAGCAGAACTTGTTGTAAGGCACTTCTTCTCGTACAATTAAAATATTCATACAGCTAGTTTTGGTTTTTCATAAAAGAAGCGAAAAAAATAGGTTTTAAAAAGCAAGATGAAGCAAATTGAAATTGATACGTTACTGGCGATTCCACCCTATTCTAAGGAGCGGTAAACGACAAAAACTCAATCTGGATAAAATAACCAGAATGTGAACAAGCGCTTTACTTAATAGGATTGATCGGAGCTTATTTGGTCGGCAACTAAAAGAGGGTCTATTTCATTTAAAGGATGACCCGATAATAATCTTGTAAATATAATTCCAAGGATTAGTTCAGATAAGTTCAGGTTCTTTCATTAATTCGTCGTTATAACAAGTTTTTTCGGCTTAAGGCCTCTACGGTCATAAACGGATATACGAAGTTCGTGTGTGGAAGACATGAACTTAGATTTTCATTTTTTAGCAACACTTCTAAATATTTCGCCTGATGGGATAGAAAAACACTACATTCAATATTCGGCTAAAAAACTACGTTCTGAAATAAAATGATTGCGTCAACTTTTCTCAATTTAAGCTATGCCTTCAGGGAGTTTACTAAACATACCAATTCAAGGCGCTATTCCTTTGGAAATTTTAATAATGTTTTGTTCTTTAGTGATTTACAGGAAGCCGCTTGTTTTAAAAATACATGGTGATAAAAGTTTTTAGACATAAATAATATTGATATTTTTAAAATTATTAATGTAGCTTAAAACTATGGCGGACTGCATTGGCTCTTTAAAGTATTAGATTACGTCTCATAAACCTCGCTTATGGCCTTCTCGATCCCCTGACTTAAATCCCTTGGCTCTTTTCCCATGGATCTCTAACTGTAGTTTACTTATCCACCAAAAAATAAAAAGCTACAAAGAGTCGGATATACAGTTTATGATTCAATAAGAAACTTCTGTGGTATTTTGGAAAGAGCTTGACAGCCGAAGAAGAGTATAAGGAAGAACTCGAGAAGAAATATAACATATTAAACCTATATCAGAAAATTAGGAGATGACAGTTAGATACAGAAAAGAAGAAACTAAGAAGTAGTAGTATTTAAAAAAACAGAAACGGCAACATAATTCCATAATTATTGAAGACCTCCCTAAGTAAATAAAAATATCGGAAAAATACATAGAAGAACTTTTTTATGACGACTGAATCCTACGATCCCGAAAACGAAAATGTCCTGTCTGAAAGTCCGACTATAACAACAGAATAAATCAAATTTTATCCCTTCTATACAATAAAATAAGTAATAAAGCCCATAGGACAAAATATTTTTAAAACTACCCATGGATTTTGTTTTATGCTTACACCTTTCATGCATCAAGATGCATTTTCTGATGTACAACATTTTTTTTATTTTTTCCGGTGGTATTCGATTTTTTATGATTTTCTTAAATATCCTTTTTCCGATTTTATTTTAATTTGGTACCGTTGTTCATAATGTTAAGGGACTTAATTAGCCCTAACTGAGGATGAAGGTTTATGCCTTCGAAACATGTATGGGCATATAATATGAATTTATTTTATTAAATAGTGGAGCAGACTTTGAGTTTTATTCCATAAATAAAATATTACTCCACTGTGAGATGGACTACTTCCATAAAACTAACTAGAATACCTACATTTATTAAGTCCAGTGGCGTTCCGGGGAGCACCTTAAGGAATATTATTGACAAACAAAAGTACGCCAACTACTTTTGTCTAATTTTGATATTTTTTTTCGGATTTACCAACTAATAATACAACTTTTTTGTTCCTTAAATTGTTTTCGTATTTATATATTTACATATATTTACTTCGTTTTCGAGAGATAAAATAAAGACCACTTTATTGCCTGTAGTTAGTTGCACTGCTACCTTCCTAGCACTAGTTGAAGGATCATCTTCTATCTTTCAAAGTATAGCCTCTTCTAACTTATTCGTGGTTACTGTTGTAGGTCTGCCAGGAAGTTCTGTTCTACGCTTAAAACTCCCAGTCTTACTTAATCTTCCAAGGAGCTGTCTAAATGTGTTGGCGCATGACATTACTCTGTTTGGATAACGTTCCTGATAAATTCGCCGAGCTTCTTTAGCATTTCCATTTGCTAGGCCATAATTGAAATGCATCTGGGCCATTTCAGCGTCAGTAAAGTTATTCATTCTTGCCTTGTTATAAACAAAACAGGTAAACTAGACATCAAACTTACCTGGACCTCATATTTTAATTAACTTTGAAATACATAGGTATTTTTTTGGACATGCAACAAAGTGGTTTATATTTTCTCTTTCGAAAACGAAGTTAGATACGAAAACAATTCAAGGAACAAAAAAGTTGTATTATTAGCTGGCAAATCCTAAAAAAATATTAAAATTTGAAAAAAGTCCGTGGCGTACATTTTATTGTCAATAATATAGATTCATGTGCTTTCCAGGACCACTGGACTTAATAAATTTAATTTAGTTGGGGCTAATTAAGCCCCTTATCATTATGAATAACGGTACCAAATTACAATAAAATCGGGAAAAGGATATTTAAAATAATTATAAGAAAAGTTTTTTTTTTAACTTTAACACTCCGTACCTATATCAAACTTATTTTAAAAAGGACACCCTATATATTTTTCATTTTTTGATTCTACGTAAAATGTAACATGACATTTTATGTATAATGTTATACGCCTAAGTTTAAAGGGCCCCATACATTTCGTTCTTTTTCAACCGTTCGACTCGCCGCGATTCGGACCGACGGTAATGGTAACTGTAAATGATTCATGCCCTGCGTAGAATTTTGCCAAAGGGTTTCTAGACCGGTGTACAGAAAAACCTCAATTTCCCAAATATGCACTTTCTACTGACGAGGCCGTGTTTAGAAGAGAAGGCATTTTTTATTCGCGAAATAGTCATGTTTGGGCTGAAGAGAACCCTCATGGTGTTTCCATAAGGGGGTATCAACATAGGTTCTCGGTCAACATGTGGGACGGTCTGTTCGTTTAACCGGTACTATTTATCTTAATTTTTTTAAAAATGTTGTAACGTGTTACTTTCAGGTTTATTTTATATTGTGTCGTAGATCCGCGACTTTGTGGTTCTGCCTCGTTTCGCGAGACGTATTTCAAGGTATGGCACAGTTCTGTGGTTACGGTCTAAATATATGGTATTCCCTGTTTATCTGTGGATGTTCTGGGCTGACAGGAGAATCCTTCACCAACGACTCTGTCAAATACATGCTCTGTGACTGGCCAGAACATTGCCTTTGTGTAAGAATATCCGGAAATCACTTTCCATCTCTGATTTTTCTACCCTAAAACCTATTTGAGGCACATAAATGACCAGTTCCTAGTTCCTATTTGCAGTTGATCGATGTCCCTAGCTTGGATATAGCTTATATGTTACACCGATAGCTTGTAGCTGACTACAGCTGGTTGTTAGCTCCTATTTCCAGGCCTAGCTATAGACTTTCCGGCCAGGTTGGATTTTTCTTTGATTGCCCCGACTTGAGGCCAATTGAGAGCCATCAACGTGGCTGACCAGCCTAACTAGGACCAGTCACTGCAAGAGGACCTCCTCCGATAAGTACCCCTTCATTATTTAAAGTCCACATCATTTGATTTTTTTTAAACTTGAGTATTAATACACAGCCGAATGGAATATTAAAATACCTAATTAGTGATTATATAACTTACCCTTTCTCTTAATAAAGCCATCAGCTAGGTTACATTTAAATAACATAATTTCACAGTAAGTTTCAACACTTTAAGTGATACACCCCGACGGTTTCAGATTCAGAATGTATTGAGCACAATGTAAGAAAGTTGCAACTTTTACGCCCTTTTAAAATAGTGCATAAGGCCCACACTTTCTTATTTCTACTAAATTAGTACAACTATAGAACAACTGTCGAAGTTTGCCTGCCTTCATATTTTTTTTATTCAATAACTTATCAATCTAATTTTGTGTTGTGTTTTGCCACCGTTGCGGACCCCATTGTCTACTCACAGAGATTTGTTGTTGTTAAGGCGGGCCAGAATTAAAAAGAAACTGTGAGTGGCGCTCGAAATAACACCATTTGGCTTAGTTCGCCTTGCAGCATCCTCTGGGGCCCGCACCTGTGCATTTTGTTGATCCACTGGCAAGTACCCCTGCTAAAACCCTATTAAAGGACCACCCCAACCAATAATTGCCCCAAGCTTGGGCTAGCTGAGGCAAGTGATAGCCGTGGACCATATATGATTAAAAAAAAAAAGGATAAATAACTTTATTTAAGTACCAGCTATCACGGTTAAAGAGGTTACAATGTGTTGCCAGAATTGTTACATGATATACGACAGAACCTTTGGTTCCAACATGATGGAGTGATAGCTCATTTTTCACTTCTTGTCCAAGAGTAGGTACCTACCTAAATGAAAATTTTAGAAGACATTGGATTGGCCGCGGAGGCCCTGTCACCTGGCCAACGCGCTCCCCAGATCTAACACCATTAGATTTTTCTTTTTGGGGGTATATGAAAAGTCTCGTTTATAAAACTCCAGTTGAGTCAGAAGAAGATTTGTGGCTAGAATTTCCGCTGCGGCTGAAGAAATCCAGACAATGCCTGAAACTCTTAACCACGTCAAGTTAAATATGCTGCGTAGGTGCAATTAATCATGTATCGAGCGTGGTGGCAGGCGTTTTCAGCAACTACTAATTTAAGTTTCTTTTTGTACTATCTACCATAATAATAACCCTGGTTAATTTATCTCTTGATATCTGTACTGAACCTCAATGTTCTTTTGACCTAGTTTCTTTAAGACTTTAATAATTGATTTCTAGATCTTTACTGGTTTTCAGCCAATTTCCGAAGAAACGGTGACATTAAGCGACTATTCCAGAGAGTATCCTCTTTATGTAGTAAGCATGGGAAAATCATAATCTGATGTCAAAATGGCAAGAAATTGAAGCCTTAGAGGAATGGGGTGAAATTTACCCTAATACTCCCCTGGTTTGCACGCCCCGGATTAAAGTTAATATTGTCCAATAGGCTCAAATAAATGAACTTGGTTGTGGTAGCTGAAGTAGTTTCGGAGCAACAAAACGAAAACTAGTTTATAAGGGCCATCGTCAAATGGCTCTAGCTCCCTGAGGAAGCGTTTCTCGACCCATGTTCATATGAACTTTATTTTTTTTTCATGTGTTTTATCTACCCTAAAAGTTTGTTACATGATCACATTTAACACCGTGTATAAATTTCGGTTTTAGAGGAGAGGAGGCACTCTCCCCCTTGGCAAACCATTCACCCTCAACAAAATTACCGTTTGCATAAATCACTATCTTAACAAAGCAACTTGATGATATTTATTTGAAAATTTTTCAACGTTACCCGTACTGCTTTTTTTAGCAGGAATGACAAATCGAGGTACTAACGCCGCGGCTCGTTCTTCGTGTGTGGTAAATTGAACAGAGTCCCGAAGCAACACCATTACCATTCAGAGATGGTTATCGCTGCGGGACCGCCGTATGAGAATAAATTCACTCTTTAGTATTTCTCATAGTTATGTAGATATGAGGTCCTTTATTCAACGAGCTAATGGGTGGATTTGCGGGATCATTTGCTTAACGTCTGATGTGTGTATTTATATGTATGTGGAATTTTCGTTATTGTTAATATTTCGTGTCGTTTATATTCCTTTTACCGCTATAATTTTAATGCTTAACATTAATGGTTATAAAATGTCAACCCTAAAAAAATAGGTTCATATTATTTTACTCTGAAATACTCTGTACGATATTTACTGAATACATAAATACCAATAATAGCTAATTATGGCACTAGTGTCTTATGTTATACCGTGCGAGAAAAAATTATTTTCATTAAAGTGTGCTTTGGATTTAAGGTCATACTGCTTAGCGGTAGAGCTTAATACCTGTTGGGTGTCAGTAAATACCAGCATTATCTATCAATCCACTATTCCGTAATTTTTAACAGTCGTTACCAGTAATTTAATTTATCGCTAATTTATAATAACAATAAGCTTTACGCAACGGAATGGTTGAAACGTATTTTCAAATTGGGGTTAGAGTAAATGGTGAGTGGCAATACAATCAGCGCTTGTGCCTGAGAAGAACTGTGGTTCTGTTTAGGGAATCAGGTTCTATACAACATAAATAGGGAGCTGGAAAACCATTTGTAATAACAGAAGAACTTGTTGCAAACGTTCGTGAAATAATGCAAAATACGCCTACAAAATGTGTAACACGTCTTTTTTTTTATGATAAGGCGTAACACTGCAGGATAAATCTTTTATGGCGCTCTGGGAGCGGTGCGTGTGTGCAGGGAATGATTCACATTGGTCTGGAATCTCTGGAGATTATACTCGTTGGGAACACGATCTCAGGGAGGTCGTTCCAGAGTGGTGACGTTCTCCAGATGAAATAATTTTGAAACAGTGTCGTTTAAGGGATACTAAGCTGGATCACGTACTGGTAGGCTGCAGTGGCTCGTCGTGTATTTCTACCATGCACCGCTCTGGGTGGTATCAAGCGAGCAACCTCAGTTGAGCACTTGCCATGAAAATATCTGTATAATAGACTCAAGTCGCCAACCTGCCATCGATGTTCAAGGCTTTCCAGGTTGTTTGTCAAACTATGGTCACCGATCAAGCGAATGGCTCTTCTTTTAATGGAATCTAGCAATCTCAGGGTATGTTTAGGAGCAGACCCCGAAGATGCAAACAGTACTACAGCGATGGTCGAATTTGGGCTTTATAGAACATCACAAGTTGTTGGGGTGTATAATAGAGGTTCTTAGTTCGGAAAAGTACTCCAAGCTTCTGCAAGGCTATCTTAGCAATGGCCGCAACGTGTCTATGCCAAGACATATGACGATCCAAATTAACGCCCAAAAATGCATTGATGAAGCCAAGGGAATCGAGTGTCCCGCCATAACTATATCCGGTTCTTCAACGTTAACTTTTTAGAAAAAACTGCCGCCTGGGTCTTTTTAG
This sequence comes from Polydrusus tereticollis, assembly GCA_963920685.1. Classification (NCBI taxonomy): domain Eukaryota; kingdom Metazoa; phylum Arthropoda; class Insecta; order Coleoptera; family Curculionidae; genus Polydrusus; species Polydrusus tereticollis. The sequence goes on from OY987326.1 coordinate 189,555,147, forward strand.
CGTTAAATTCTAATTGGTTACTGTCACACCAAGACAGATCTTCCAGGTCTTTGTTGAGATATGAGACCTCTTGCTGCCTAATGCCTATAGAGATGTGCAATGTGCATTAGCAGCCGATGTGACTTAAGAAGTGGGCTGCTGGAACGAATATTCAATTTGAGAATAGGCCTGCAACGTCTTGTTCTCCTGTTGATTGACTGTGTGCTACTAGCTAGCTGGTTTTTAATTGTTTTATGATGATTGTTAGATATTTTTCTGCGTTTGCATGTTTTTGTTTGGATTCATTATTTGTATATTTATTTATTATTTTTATTTTTTTATTTCTTTATTTATTTATTTTTTGTTTGTTTTGCAATGTCATGTGTGAACGTACTTTCCTAGGGTGATACCCAGTCACGTGGGAGGGGGTACATACGGCGTCCTATAGCTGCTGCCTATAGAGATGTGCATTAACAGCCGATGTGTCTTAAGAAATGGGCTGCTGGAACGAATATTCAATTTGAGAATAGGCAACGTCTTTCTCTCCTGTTGATTGACTGTGTGCTACTAGCTAGCTGGTTTCTAATTGTTTCGTGATGATTGTTAGATATTTTTCTGCGTTTGCATGTTTTTATTGTGAATAATTATTTGTCTATTTTTTTTATTTCTTTATTTATTTATTTATTTTTTGTTTGTTTTACAATGTCATGTGTAAACGTACATTTCTATGATGGTACCCGGTCACGTGGGAGGGGGTATATACGGCGTCATTGTGCATGTGTGTGAGATTCTGTGATTAAAATGTGTTCTGAAGCGTCCGTCTTTTTGTATTAGTTTGATATTTGTTTTACTAGGTGGTCGTGTATTGTGTCAGTCTCTAAGTCATGGTGAAGTACTCTTGTCGGTGTGTATCTGGGGGCGTTAACTATTATTCTTAATATTTTGTTTTGAAATATTTGAAATTTTCTATGTTTAGTCTTTGTCATTGTACACCATGTTGGGACATCGTAGAGCAGGATCGGTCTTATCATGATTTTATACCGATTAAGTTTCGTTCGGGTAGACAATTTGCTTTTTCTGTTGATCAGCGGGTACAGCGCCGCCATTTGACGGTTGACTTTTTGTATCCGCTGATCAACATTGGCGTGCCAGGACATCTTCGTGTCAAAGCACTACCTAGGTAATTTGTATTATTTTGCCATGGGATTCTGGTGTTTTTACCCTTTACTATAGTTTCGGGCAAGTTAGTTCGCGCTCTGGAGAGGATAATGGCCTGGGTTTTGGCGGCATTCACCTTAATCATCCAGTCGTAAATAATGATTCAAGGAGATTTTATTGATTTTCCTTTGCGCATTAGAAAAAAGGTCGACTAGTCTTATAAGCAATTTAATATTCCACAAATAAAATGGTTAAGATTTGATAGGGAATTTGGTGTATTTAAATAGAGAACTATAGTTGAAAATGACTGCCCGTTTATAATTATTAGCTATTAGCATACTGAAATGGATGTTCCTATCACTCTAAACCATCCGTCCAAGAATATTTTACCAATATCACAGAAGAAAAAAAACTTCTATCTTCAAGAGATTTTTACAGAAATTTGCCCAGTAAAGATATGCCTGATATCATGGATAATAGAGGTTTGATATCGATCCAGATCCAGGTTAGAGGAAGAAGAAGAAATCCATCAATCCGTTTTCCAGTTATAGCGTTTTAAAGAAATGATTACCAATATTTGACGTTTAGTGGTCTATCTAAAGCCAGAGGTCCTTAATCCAAAAACTGGCAAAAACGTCTAGAGATATTTATCCTACCTTGGTAAAAACCCATATTGTAATGACCAGAAAAAATCACCACTGAAATGGCACACACTAAAATTTTGTGTTTTATTGCAGCACTCTATTGATCGCCCTGTATATCATAATAATATTGATTCTACCAAAAATATATGAAATGCAGGTTAAAGTAGAAAAATCGCGCTTTCAAAATTTGGAAACTACGTTCAAAAATGTCAATTTTTAAAAAAGTTACAGCAATTTGAAAATAGGCCTAAAAATTGAATGGTACGATCTTTTTGTTGACCAGCTTATATGCCGTAAGTATTATTTGCCAGTAGTAAAAAAACGCTAATGCTACAAAGTTACTCTTCAAAACATAGACCTACATTGCCTGTGGCCACATATATGTTTTCACATTTCATTAAAAACATTCCACGTTTAATTGTCCAAACAAAAAATTATTCTATTGTATAATTATAACTACATACCTTGCTTAAACCAGTCGTCAAACTATTTCATTCGTATAAAAATGACAACGAAAAACGACTGTGCCCCCTGCGGGTGAGTCACCTTCGATGACAATGCTTACAAGCGACTGAATATCGCACCTAGAGGCCACCTAGGTAGAAAAAAAAGAAGATTTATTAACGGAAGAATGAATCTTAAGATGTATTTTGAGAGGCTTTGCGAATGTGTTGTGACTTTTGGAGGTAAATAGATCAAATGGAAGCGGTACTCCTTTGATCTGTGAAAGAAAGTTGGTTGGTATGGGAAATATTGCACTACAAAGAAAGTTAAGTATGTACGAGTATAATACCGCGTCTATTAAGTGCATGGATTTGCTGATGTCATTGGATATTTACACACAAGGTTTTGAAATTATGCACAGTAGATTTGCGCGTTAGTCCTTATTTGCATGCACGCGAACAGGAAATAGTTATTTTCCTAACAAGTGCGCAAAGTGATATTTTTCCGCACGAAAGTATAGTTGGACGAACGACGCGTAGCGGAGTTCGGATAAATTCTTGCGTGCGGAAAAGCACTTTGCGCACGTGTTAGAAACAACATTTTTCCTACGAGCTTCATATCAGATAACAACAAAAATAAAAATATGATAATTTATTCATAAATTTTTAATTTAACTTTAAAAAAAGAACTAAAAATTACATAACAAAAAAAATAATGATAGAACATTCAAAAATTACAAAACAATAAAAAATAATAATAGGAAACTAAATTATTTGTTTATAACGTTTATAACAAAAGAGCAATTGCTGACATTATGCAAATTGATAGCCGGTGCAGTAAGTTCATTCAGTGGGTGGTTTATGGTATGGCTTGATGAGCACTGACTTGGTGTGGAAGGACAGTTGTTCAAATAGGTCGATGTCGGTGTTAACTCAGAAGGATTTATGTAGCTTGATGAAGAAGGGCAGTTGTTCGTGGCCAATATTTTATTCGACATGTCCTTTTTTTGATTTGTCGAATCTTCAATGTAGCTCTCGGCGACAGTCGTCGATTTCCAGCCTCCGAGTCGCTTGACATTAGTGATTCCTGCTCCAGAATCGGCCAACATGGTAGCCGATGAACGACGGAAACTATGTCCTGTATAATGCTTTGGATTTTTCAATTGTAGATATGCAGCTATTTCCGAAGGCATCTTACCGAATGAATTTATTCCAATACATTGAGTACCGCATGTTCCTTGTCGATACTGCACAAAAAAGCGCTTGTGCGGAGTGGATGGTTTTCGCAAATTTGCATATTTATGATAGAGTTGGAAATAATATCCCTTATTTGTTTCATTAGATACTACAAAGATTCTTGAAGTATTGTTTTTACTGTCAGGAATTTTCACGACTATCAATATTCCTTTATCCTCTATGTGATCAACCATTATCTTGCCAAACTCATCGCGCCTGCAAGCACTGGCCAACCCAAAAACGGTGGCGACTTTTATTAGAAGGTAAATTTGATCAGGTGCTTCTTCCATAAATCTGGAAACTTTAATTTTGTCAAAAATGTTGGCCTTTTTCGGACGATATCCCACATTTTGCTTTTTTAGAAACAATGTTAGCTTGAAATATTGACTTAAATTCAAGTTTATTTTGATTTTAAGGACACTTTTTAACATAGAGTACTTACTCCATAAAGTATTTGGCTGAACTGATTTTCGTAAATCTGCAAAATACGCTTAGAAGACCTCCTCCCTAGAACTATTTGTCCCTTTGTTGCGGCACCAGTATTCAAATTTTATAATAAATTTACAAGAATAAAGTACCCCTATTTCAGAAAATTCAGCAAAATCTTATTTAGAAAAGTTGTTTAGAATTAAAAGTTATTAATAATTTCAAAAAAAAAAATGTTTTTTTTCTAATTTTGACATATAAAGTGACACTTTTCAAAACTGATTGACATTATGAAATGTCTTACTTTTTGTAACTAGTTGCATAAAGTAAAATTTTATGCAATTGGTGACGAAAAATGTATTTCAAAATTAGTGACAAAAAGAATTATTCTATTTATTAAACTGTTATAATACAAGTTAAAAACATAAATTATAAATTAATTAATTATTATAAATATTGATAACACAATTATTGCAATTATTCAAATTAATTCCCGACGACATATTTTTTTCATTGCTCGAACTTGCTGTTATTTGGGAATATAAGTTTTTTATTATTCATGGAATTTTCAACATATCCCTCCGCAACAGAGCTAGATTTCCAACCTCCGTGCCTCTTTAATTTTAAAAGATCAGCGCCACTGTCTGCTAGGAAAGTGGCAGAGCTTCTTCTGAAGCAGTGGCCAGTATATAGAACAGGATTTGAAAGACCAAGAAATTGTGCAATAACTTTTGGCAGACTGCTAAATGTGTTAATTCCCACAGGATTTCTGGTACATTTTCCATTCGCATATTTTACAAAAAATCTGTTGTGTTTAAGAATCTGGGGACGCAACTTAATATATTTTCTTAATATTTCAACAAGATTCGTATTTTCAATGTCTCCAGTGGTAATTGCACACTGCCGTATAACTTTTGTTTTTGAAGGTGGGATATCAACACGAAAATGGCTTCCTTCGTCTATAACATTTTCAACTGGAAGAAATGTTAATTCTGCTTTTCTGCATGCTCCTGCCGTTCCAATTATCATTGCAACCTTAGCCATTAAGTAAGTATTCTTTGTCATCAGCTTCCAATAAAAATTTGGCAAAATCTTTTTTAATAAAAACTTTTGACTTTTTAGCACTGTACCCGTCCGCTTGCCTTTTAATATATGCTACCAAATTTGTATATTTTTTAATATCAATATTCCTTTTCAGATTTAGTTCAGACCTTAACATTGAGTAAAGTGTCCATAATGTGGAAACTTTTAGATCTTTCTTACCCTCAAAATATGCAAGTAAAACTTTCTCATTAACATGTTTAATTTTCTTCTCATCACACCACGTAACAAATTTTTCGTATGCCAAATCATAAACTGCCTTTGACTTTTTGGGAATTACTGATAATAGAGCATTACCTGCTGCCTCTTCAATATCGCTTGGTAGCTCTTCAGAACTTGAATGACTCATTTTTTAAAAATAAAACTAAAAATATATCAATCTCGATAAAAACCTTCCGTCTAGACTTTTTTACAAAATGTCAAACTGACAACTAACATGAAGTAACAGCAACAATAGCTATTTATGCCATCAGTTATATGTCAAAATTAGAAAAACTAAATTTATGTTTTCCAAATTTTTATCAATTATATTAAATTTTATTTTTTTATTACTTTCTTCAAAATTAGAAAAAATCTTGTATGCAATACGTTACGAAATGAAATTTTGTGTAACTTGTGAGTTTTGCGAAACTCACTTCGTTCGTTCCGCAAAAATCTCACGCGTTACACAAAATTAGGCATTTCGTAACTGATGGCATAAATAGCTATTATATTCACCCTAAAGACTTTCATAAACTAATCAAAATCAAATGAATTCCACATATCTTTGCTCAAATTCAAGCATATCTGGTAGCTCCTCGTCAGAGCTGCTCATTTTAACAGCGTTTATACTTTTTGAGGATTTGATGGAAAGAAAAGTGTCGGTGTTTGTAGATTCTTGTTGACATAGGAGGAAAAATCTGACATCATGTGCCAAAATCAACATGTACATTTATTGTTGCTTGGCAATATTATAATCATTTATCACTATACGAGGTACTTAAAAAATATAATTTTTTTTCGTTTTAGGCTGAAATACGAATATCGTGAATTACGATTAAAAGGTAAAAGAGAATACACTTGCAACGGCTTCGCACATTGCATAAAATTGTCTACAGTTACTAAAATAAATATAAATATTCCCTGCCAAGGAGATTTTTGAATAGTGCTACTTTTCCGCACCCGGTGCGGATACAAATTTTATCCGCACTAGTGCGGAAAAGTGTAACTTTGCACACGGAAATCGTAGAAAAAGGTATTTCTACTTCCTTCTATTGACTATTGTCTGTTTTTTCCTCCACCCTGCCTTTTTCTAATTGATGGGAAAGTTATCGCATCACATTGTTGGTTATATTCTTGTGCTTCACCTTCCTTGTCACATGCTAATCTAAATGTTCGTCACTTTGACTTCCTCTCTAGTAGGGTATTCCCAGAAAGTTTCTTACAAATTTCAATCAGCCCACTTTTAATCCAAAACACTACTGCTTTTAAATTATATTGTTTCCAGTCGGGTCCCTGCATGGCAGCCTTGTATCTGGTTTATAAACTCTTTACTCGACTTCAATACCTATATTTTATATACAGTGTGGTCATTTAAGTGTGCAACATATGGGAATTCTTTTATTACCGATTTCTCAGAAAATTTTATTCTTGATAAAAGTTGAAGCATGTTCGATAATCATATTGGCTGTACTTGGAATGGTTGCAAGTCAAATGGCGTACAGGGTAGGTCAAAAACTATAAAACTTGTACAAGAATAAAGTACCCCTATTTCAGAAAATTCAGCAAAATCCTATTAAGAAAAGTTGTTTAGAATTAAAAGTTATGCATAGATTCGAAAGCGTGACCTAAAATAAAAAAAAATATTTTTTTTAAAAACATTAATAATTTCAAAAAAAAAATGTTTTTTATATTCACCCTAAAGACTTTCATAAACTAATCAAAATCAAATGAATTCCACATATCTTTGCTCAAATTCAAGCATATTTGTAAAACTTTAAATTTATTAAGGAATCACAAACTTCATGGTTGCTGCAACGACATTAAACACAACCTTAAAATATCCTAAAAATTCTTTTAACAAGATAAAACATAAATAATAATAATGTGCAAATTAAAAAACTCTCATTTAAAGTGCAAAACTTTACTTTTTCTAATTTTGTCTCGAAAAATAGATATTTCGAACGCGCTAGCGAGTTCGAAATATATCCATTTCGAACTCCGAATTTTATTTTTTAAAAGTTGGCATTGGTTATATTTAAATGTTTTATTCTGTTGACGTCTGACGTTTCCTGTTATTGTTATCCATGAGAAAAGAAAGTTTTCGGGATTTCTCTGGTAAAAGTTGATTTATCGTTTTATTAGCAATATCCCTTAACTCAGGGGGAGTTAAACTTAGATTATCATGCTCCATATTTTTTTAATTATAATTATGAACAACTCTATGAAATATTAAATCACAAATTTCGTGACAATGACACAAAGAAAATATTATTTATTGTCAAGGCTACTATGATAAAAAGAAATTTAGAGTATTACCAACATAGAATTTAGACACACAAATTTACAAAATTTGAAGGGTTGATTTTCTTTTTAAATATGTATTTTCTTATTGAAAAAAAAACAAAATAGAAAAAATAGTATAAAGTACGTGTTTTATAAAGCAGTTAGAGCACTTGTCCCGTTAAAAAACTCGCCGCAAGCGGCTCGTTTTTTAACATGGACGCGTGCTATAAGATGATGCTTTATAAAACATGTACTTTAATATACTATTAAATGTTTATATTAAAAAACTGTACAAGTTAATCGTCAGACATGAAATCCTACTAAAAATATTCGCAGATACCTATGGAAAAAAACAAATAAGGGTTAAAAGTAAACAATATGACAGTTTGGTGGCGTTATTCATTCTTAAATAATTATTATTGTTATTTGATTTTAAATTCCTCCTCCAATACAGTTAACGTTAGCCGTGAGGGCAGAATTAGTGTTAATATGTGGAGAAAACTATAAAACGGTGCATGAAGCAGGAGATATATTCAATGAACGACATCCACATAAACAAGTTCACTATTCAACTGTAAGCAGAATTTTAAATATTTTTAAACAGACAGGGTCTCTAGACTATAGATATAAAAATGAACATACCAAAACTGTATGTACTGAAGAAAATCATTTAGAAGTACTTCAAGCAGTAGTGGTTGAAAACCCTAGAAGATCCACCCAAGAAATTTATGCTTATACGGGTATAAAAAAAGCTCTTTTAAAAAGATTCTTAAAAAACAAAAATACCGTGCCTATAAGCCAATGTTTATTTGCACGTTTTAAAAACGAGACTTTCACTTAAGGTATGGTTTCTGCATGTGTATTCAAGGACAAATAGAAGATCAACGTGTTTTCCATAGACACATACTTTTTGGGGATGAATCCACTTTCACAACAAATGGCGTTGTTTTTTCCCAAAATTATACTGGTGGTCGGACGAAAATCCAAATTTTGTCATTGACAATAAAAACCAGTATTATCAAAAAACAGACGTTTGGTGCGGTATTATTAACGACAAATTAATAGGGCAATTTTTTTTCGCCAAAACCTAACTGGTGATACCTATTTACATTTTTTGGAAAATGAACTGACGGATTTTTTGGATAATATGAGTATACAAGAACGACATAAATTATGGTTTGTATTTTTTATATTTTGATGCAAGAGTTCGAGTAGAGGAGACAACATTTTTTATCATCTCTCCCTTCTCTAAATGGCCCTCGGATCGAAATTGCAATTGTGCAGCATAAGTTAGTTCTTCTGAACTAGTAGTAAAGGGTTTTCCAATAAGAACGATATGATTTCAAAATGAAATAAAATTAAAATTATTTCAGATACAATAAAACTTTTTATATTATCTTAAAGTATAGTTGATAACATTTATGTTTTGAATAACACATCGTTTAAATGTCCTCCGCGACTTCGTATACACGAGCGAATTCAACGAACCCAATGTTCGATGACTTTATGCAATAAATCGGGCATGATCTGACGAATGCAGGGTTCAATGTTCAACCTTAATGCATCAAGTGTTTGTGGTCTGTTTGCATAAACCTTAGATTTCAAATAGCCCCAAAAGAAGTTATCTAAAGGAGTTAAATCACAGCTTCTTGGAGGCCACTGAACAGTAGCATTCCTTGAAATTATCCTTTCGTCAAACTTTTCTTGCAGTGTATCGATAGTTTCATGAGCAGTGTGACATGTGGCACCGTCTTGCTGGAACCACATATCCTCCAAATCAAGTGCATCTATATTTGGCCACAAAAAATTTCTTAACATCTGTCAATATCGTTTACCATTCACTGTAACTGCATCTCCTGCCTCATTTTGGAATAAAAATAGTCCGATGATGCCACCATACCATAAACCACACCATACAGTTACCTTTAGCGGATACAAAGGCTTCTCATGAATCTGTTGTGGATTGTTTTCACACCAAAAACGGCAATTTTGCTTGTTAACGTATCCACTTAACCAAAAATGAGCTTCATCTGAAAATATATTTTTTTTGGCAAAATTAGGATCCCTTTCAAGTTGTTCTAAACTCCAAGCAGCAAATTCTCTGCGCCGACGATGGTCCAGTGGCTTAAGTTCTTGGGTCAAAACAATCTTATACGGGTGTAAATTCAAGTCTTCTTTCAAAATACGCCAAGTTGTCGTTTTTTTAATCCTTAACTCTTGAGCACGACGAGGAATTGATAAATTTGGATACACTGCAACACTAGCTCTTACAGCAGCAATATTCTCAACAGTTCTTGCGTTTCGATGTCTTCATGGTGTTTTTGCATCGTGAAGAGTAAAATTGTTTTCAAATTTCTCAACGATGCGACGAATTGCAAGCAAAGAAGGACGATTATTTACACCAAAGTTTTCGCGAAGTGCGCGATAAGTGTTCACAAAAGATCGTCTATTTTCATAAAATTTTTGGATAATAACCAAACGTTCTTGAAGCGCGTATTTAGCCATAATAAATTGTTATAGTTTACTGACAATAAGTGACAACTGGTGACAGGTATAACTTTATTACCATAGTTACCATATCGTTTCAAAATCATATCGTTCTTATTGGAAAACCCTTTAGTAGTAGTTGTTGCGGACTGGGAGGATCCGAACCACAATATAACCGACAGATGTTATTCTCGGCACAGTACTTTTACGATCTTGTTATAATGAGACTCCGTCGCAAACTCTCTGGTCAAGGCTTTTACCTCAACCACACGAACATCAGACAGTACCCGAGATACACCATCCGCATCACTGATCATCCTTCATTTGGCTCAAGGGTCCCTCCTTAGACAGCATGACGTTCCAAGAGTACCCACTACAGTGCCATTGAGAATTTGCCGTTGTGTGTTGGATCCGCAACACTACACGTAGTATGGTGATCTGGGCCTTGAAAACTAAAAAGGTCTGCTGGGCCAGCCCGGGCTTGAACCGGCAAGAATGCTGCTACCCGACCAGGTCGTCACCTTCTTCTGGACTAAATTCAGACCGTACACTTTAAAAATTAGGGGAAATTTTATTAGACATTGACATTTACAGGTAAAATAATGTAATATTTTTACATACATATGCTGTAATTTAACATGCACTCTGTACATCATCTTAAAAAATGCACGTTAATGTGTTTTTAAATAATTTTTATAGTAAGTAGTATATCACAAAAAAATACATATAAAATATTAAAATCACATGAATATTACACGCCACTGTAAAAATTATGTGATTCTGCTGTGAACTTACGACAACAGTCTGTGGGAATTGTGGGATTCCCCATCACTTTTTCGCACAACGAAAGAGACGCGTCCGTCGCGTCCATTGTTTGGACTTCATCACACCTGCCGGCATCGGTCTGTTGTTTTTTCCTCGTATACAGTTGTAAGTGTTTTATTTTGTGGTTAAAAAAGTACTTAAGAAGTAAGTATTGTATAGTTTTACTATGTATAAATGCTCATTTTGTGGTTTTACTTTAATTAATAGTTTTAATAAACTGTTTCCCAAATAAAAACAGTGTAATAGTTAAGCTTAACTAATTATATATATTATAAAATAGGTTGTTTTTTAATGTTTTTGTGTATACTATTTATTTTAGCATTCCAAAGATCACCGTAGGTACCTACTTATATACCAAAAAATAGGCATTTTTTAAAGTTCTTTTTCTTTACTAACAAAAAGCTATTTAAAAACTTTAAAATGCTTGTTGGAGACTTGTTTTTTTTTTGGGTTTTATGTTACTATTTCTATTTAAAAAAAGATAACTTGACACATGTTAGATTTTTTTATATTTGTTAGTTATAGTTTTTGTTATACTCGGTTATAATGGACAAGCTGTTTAGGATACGTTTAACATAAATATACACAGTAAAAAAAGTCCCGGACCCCCCAATATTTCGAAAACCTGACGTTTAATCAAAAAGTGTTTTATATAAAGTTTATAGATCTCTTTCCAATTTATATTAAAAAAAGTTTCTCAAATATACAGGGTGCACCATAAGGGTGGTAAAGACAAAAGGTAATTTTTTTTAGATGGGAGAATCTACATCTTGATGGTGTCGAATTCTATACAAAATTATATATAGGTATATAGGTACCTAAAGTATTACAAAGCATTATTTTTTACCCTTTACATTCTATACCATTTCATGACCATAAAAAAAAGCACCAGCATTGTGGTGCTGGTATTTCTTAACATTTTTGATTAAACCTAGTAATATTAGAATTAGAACTGACAATGTCAAAAAATATCAGCGCCATCGCCACAATACTGATGGTGTTTTATTTAAGATAATATAAAGGTATAAAAAGTAAATGGTAAGAAATATTTAAAAAGTATATATTTTTAAATTAATATATTTTTTAAACTAGTGAATTTAGGTAAAGCACATGCTACATGAAGCTAGGCTACAATTTTGTGTAGAATTCGAAAATACATCAAAAAGTATAATCTCCACTTTGAGAAAATGTAACTTTTTTCTGTACCATCCTTATGTATATTTCAAAAACTTTTCTTAATGCGCATATGCATTGGAAAAAGATCTATGAACTTTATATGAAACACTTTTTGATCAAACGTCACATTTTTGAAATATTGATGGGGTTCGGGACTCTATACACACAATGTATAGGTATAGATATATTTAAATGAAGTTTATTAGCACCTAAGTGTTGCAAATGTATTTATTATTTTATCAGGAAATAATACTAGAAATCTTTAATATTTTTGTTTTACAGTAACCGTTTTCCACTTGTTTTTTAATTTGTTTCTAACGTGAAATAAAACGAGCTATATAAAAATGTTATATTTTTATTTAATTCCTTCGACAAACAAATTACCAAAAATTAAAATACATAGATTATTATGTAATATTACAAATTTATTACATTAATCATTGCTGTAAAGTTTCAGTTCTTGAACAGATAATTTACTGTGATAAGAACTAAAAATATACATTTTACTTTTTTTAAAGTGTAATTAACGTGTAATTTCACCTAATGGTAGCTGTGATTTTACCAAAAAACTACCCAATTTTTTAAGGAATATTCCGTATTTATTGTGATTCCCTTGTAAATTCACATGAATATTCTATTCTATTCTATAAATTCTACAGTGACTGGTAATATTGCATGCACTATTGCTGGCAACAAATGACCAATTATTTTTGCTGTAGTTTTACAAGATTTATTTTTAGAGTGTAGATCACTTGAAGAAAGAAATGCACCTGTCTGTCTTCCACCGGTTTTATAGGGATCATTAAAGTCAAAGGCAAAAACAGCTTTATTGTAATAAAACAAAATGTTATTTACAAAGCGAGTTAATCTAATTTAGTCGACATAACGTTGGTCAGATCCTGGGTCTAGACAATAGTAGGTAGAATAAAATCTATATTATAGTTACAAAGAGTACAAAAAATAATATATACAACAACCAGAAAAGGTAAGTTGTATAGAATCGAAACGTCAAAAAAATAAAAAAATTTCAATGTACAACACGAGTAAAAACTAATCCAAACGATCATTATAAAACTCTTCAATAGAGTAGTAGGCCTATCCAACCGATAGCATTTTTATTTGTCTTCTAAACTTAATAGAATTTCCTGAATCCGCGCCGTTAGATAAGACCTTCTCCAGGTCAGTGTTGCCCCCCTGAAACCGTATATTTCCAGTTTACCCAGCAGTACCTCGTGATTCACACAATCAAACGCTTTGGTATATGGCAGCTGCAACCTCTCCGTCATTCAGCTTGATGCATAAGCGTCCTATAAATGAAAAGATGGCATCGCTGGTGTTTTTTGAAGTCTGAAAGCCAAACTGAACATTACTCAATATTCTATGTTTATCAATGTAGCCGACGACACGCCGTCTCACAAGTTTCTCAGCGACTTTAGCCAAAGTTGGTAGCAACGAAATAGGTCTAAAGTTAGAAGGCACCTCATTATCTCCTCCCTTAAAAAGCGGAATTATTTTCGCCAGCTTTAGACATGATGGAAAAACACCAGTAAGAAAAGAAATATTTATTGCCTCCGCCAGGACCTGAATTGCCGGATGAGGAAGCTTGAGAAGTTTTTTTTAGAGATATACTAGCCCATCCGGAACTACTCTTGTTTTTTATTTCGGAGAAGACGTTCTTAATTTCATGACTGTCTGTGGGATAGAAGTAAAATGTGTCTCGGACCCTCGCTTTATCAAGATAGTCAAGTGCACCTCTTATGGGATTTATATTTTTTGTTCTTTTGAGTTAAAGGAACCAAAAAAGTTGTACTTCCAAATTCAGCCATGATACATTTTTGTTACGGAACAGATTTCCCGAGGTTGGCTTCCACTTATTGTTGAACTGCACCATGCAAAAACTTTTTTAATTTTGTGTGAGATTCTTCTGACAAACTGTCACTTTGCATTGCAGATACCACTTTAGCCACTAAATAATGACATTTTTCTTTAATTTTTTTTTTGTTTTACAGTGCTTTTCTCACTCAACACTGGTCACAGAAACGTACTTCGCTCCAGATCCTGCAACAAAATAGAAATCCTTCTTTATAGGGTGACCTATATTTTTGTCATTACATCGAGGAACTAAAAAATATATTGAAAGCAAGATCGCAAAATTACGTAAAATTTTGTTAAAAAATCTGAAAAAGATCTCTTCAAAGCATAAAAGAAATGTAATATTAATTGTTTTGTTAATAATAATAATTAAGTATTTAAAAATTTACTTTTTGTCGAAGCCAACTTTCTGAAATGGAATTTTGTTGTGTGTAATATAAGTGCAATATAAAAAAATCAATTAAAAAAAAATATTGCAGAAATTTCGAATATTTAATTTTTGTAGGCTTTTACTTACCACTTGCAATAGGCGCCGTTATAGGTTCTTGAAATATTCACAAGGGGTAAGCACAAAAACGCTAAAATGAAACAGACAATTTTAAAAGCACTTCTTTAAATTTTACGTCACCCACTAAAAATGCCTACTTTCGACTGTTATTATTTTGGTACACCACAGTACCCTGATTATAAAGCAGATAGTTTTATGACATGCTGGGGTTTAGATGAACGATTGGTAATAAGTTTTTTTCAGGATTTTAATGTGTAGTATTTAAGGTTTTGACCACGTTTTTGGAAAATTCGCCTGTATGCGACAGTCCAAATAGATCTTATTTGCATAGTTTAGATTTATTTTAAAATGCCAACAACGTTTTCATAAATTAAAGTTAACCGCACTTGTTGATTGTTGCAATTTTGACTTTGGCCACTTCATTACTCGCATCCAATTTTATGGCATACGATCAGTTTTAGTGAAAAAGAATATTAATGAATGAATGATTCTGAGAGCGCTTCCTCGGATATCCAAGGCATTGCGCAAAACGTTTTCGTTTCCCCACTTGCCGAAAAATCAAGGCAATCAACAGATGTTTATATAACAAAAAGGGGGGGGGTAGGCTACTACACCCGGCTTCGATTTTCTTTCGACGGTCCTGCATGTTATACAAGTTCTGTATCATATAAATACGTAACAATGTTATTTTAACTTATTACAAATTTATGCCATGGTCAGCAGAAATTTATTATAGGTAATAGTATTTATACTCAAAGTATAGAATTTTCGAACCATTTACTTTTAATTCAGGGTTGATGTATATATATTTATATTGGGAATCAATTTTGCAATTTAATTTCAAAAATTTTTAATATTAAATAAAAGTATTCACCTGTTAAACACATTTTATTTTTAATCCCAAAGACAGCGTATTATTTCTATGTATACCACCCACCTACGTGAGTCTAATCAGTTCTCAATAAGACCTGGTTCATCTCACCTTCAGTTATTTACCTTGACACAAAACTGCTCTGCTAAATTGAACGGAAATAAATTTGAAACTAAGCCGATCCTTGTCCTTTTAAAAACCTTTTCAGGCCATTGTTTGTGCTATCTTGTGGTTTTTGGGCACAAAAGGTTCCGAAAGGTGTTTTTGAAAACACGTCAACATTTTGTCCAAACATTTCTAAATTGAGTTGCGTTAAAAATTGATTTACAGGTGTCAAAATGTTAAATATGTCATGTTTCCGGAATTGTGTTAGTTTTAGTTTATGCCAATTTAAGTTAAGAATAGAGCCAAGCTGATTTAATTTTCTGTTGATAATGGCAGGTGACTTTACAATATTTTAAATCCTCTTAAAAACTTTCAGACTTTTTGTTTAAAGACAGTTTGTGGTTTCTATTATACTGATAGGATTTCTGTGAATATGTCAACTTTATCCATAAAAAAATCGAGTTCCGTTTAAAATTGATTGAGAATGTGACCAAATAGTACAAATTTAAAATTTAACACGAGTTTAAATTGCTTAAAATGCCAAGTACATGGTTAAGAAAAAACCCAAGGCAATAAAACAAAGGATTTAAATATCATCTAGGATCTAAATTTTTCATTTTTTCTTTCACAATAATACAAATGGGCATAATAGTATATTATTAACCAAGGTTTAGACAGTATAGACAGCCATCATTATTGCCCGAGCGGCGAGTTTAAATCACGAGGAGCGAAGCGACGAGGGATTTAAGACGCGAGGGCTATAATAAGCTGTCTAAACCGTGGTTAATATATTATTTTTTCCACTACTACAAACTTTTATATGACATTTATCTTTATAGTATTAATAATTGTAAAAAATTATAGGTAGGTATAAGTATATTTTTTAATCAAGTTACCTGCGCTTTGGAATTGGCAAAATATTTTGTTGTTTTGTTAGGTGGCTTTGTCAATGTCAATTTGTGTTCATTTGTGTCATCAGATTTCACGAGTTTTGCGTTTTTTTTAAAAATGAGCGAAGAAAATGTTAGTGATAATATTATGTGTACACCTCCCGAATTAAAGATGGAAGCAGAAAAAATGTTGATTGTATCGATATTTTACAATATCAAGTAATCTAATATGTATTGATAATTATCTGGTTGCCTAACCACAATGAATTGATGTTGTAGAATTAAAAAATCAAGTTACCTGCGTTCAAACAAAATTCGGTTAAGGTCAAAGATCGGTCAACAATGGATTTCAATGGCTTATTATTGACCATGGTCAATAATGACTTATAAGGTAGAGAAAAACGATTTCTAGCGTTAATAATCGGTCAATAATGGCGATGTTATAGGTTAGTAGTGGAAAAAAAATATTATAATGTACCTAGTTAGTTTAGGGTAGTTCAGGTTAGTTCAGGTTAGTTCAAAAAAAGACATATGCGAGCGGACTCACAACAACAGCAAAGCGAGAAGCTCCGCCTGCAGCGTGTACACTAGAATGAACATGTGTATAATTATGTTCAAAGACTCAGCGCATGCATGCATGCTCAAGTTTGGACGCGATATAGAGGTAAAAAAGTGTCAAAATATGATAGCAATGAAGGCTGCTCACATATAATTAGTTTTAGCGTTTTCAAAATTGTAGCCATTCCCATAAAAAAAATTAATAATATTTCTGATTCCACGAAACACATAGAATAGCATTTCATTCCACCCCGTAGTCCTTGCACTGTGGACGAATTAGGAAAACCAAAATCAAAAGTGCAAAATACTACCGTCATCGCTTACTAGACAATACTAACTTTACTTTTGAAGAGTTTACTACAATTCTGACTGCTAGAATCAACTTGAAGCTCACTATATATATCCTCTTGCAAACAAACAAAACTTTCTCAGTTCATGTCCCTACACTCGACACTTAGTCCTCAAATTAATAAATAATTAAACACCTCTAATTGTCAAAGTCAAAGTCAAAAAATGCTTTATTGTAGAAAGAATCAGTTTTCTTATTTACAAAGCTTCTCAATGTTAAAATATCCCAAATATAAGTCAAATACATTGTTCAAAAATATCTTGAAGTAGAGGAAAACTAAGAGAGCTGGATCAGGTGGTGCTGGTGGTGCTGGTGGTGCAACTAACCCAGGTGGTGCAGGTGGTGCGTTTTACGATCTAACCCAAGTGGTTCGGTGGTGCGTTTTATGATCTAACCCGGGTGGTTCGGTGGTGCGTTTTATAACCTAACCCGGGTGGTTCGGTGATGCTGTTTACAAAATAACCCGAAATTAAACCCGACTTTTTACGACCTAACCCGGATGCTTTCGCGAGGCGGCTTCTCATCTAACCCTAATTTGAACCTGAATATTTATGATCTGACCCGAAATTAAACCCGACTTTTTATGATTTAACCTTAGTGAAACGCCGCTGCTAAAGCGGGATAATTAAATCCCAATTTTATAAGCCATCCTTAAACCCAACTTTTTACGATGCGAACTGACCCGAGATAAAACCAGACTTTTTATTATTTTCCCTTAGTTGAAACGCCGCTGCTAAAGCGGGATAATTAAATCCCAATTTTTATAAGCCATCCTTAAACCCAACTTTTTACGATCCGACCTGAGCCATCCTTAAACCAGACTTTTTATTATTTTCCCTTAGTTGAAACGCCGCTGGTGAATGGCAAAGCGAAATAAAACCCTAATTTATATGGTCTAACAAGATAAGTATATTAAAGCGGCACATTTGTCACCCCGCAATAATTATTTATACCTAAATGACCCTTCCTTTTATGGTATGCTCAAACCTTAATTCAAAATTCGATTAGTTAAGGTAAAATAAAATCCATAATATAATTTAATCATAATTTATTCAAAATTCAGGATTATACAAACTACATAATATGTTATGTTCTATACTACTATAATTCTTAACTATGTTATTAAGCTAAACTAATTACTTAGTATAAATTTATCTACCCAAAAAATTACACCCGGTTCGAACAGAACCATCTAAAGCATTATAGCTTAAAAATGCATCGTGTAACACCAATGCAAAAACTTTAATGTTTTTTGCAAATTTGTTACGCGTTTCAAATTCAATTTTTATGTCTACTGTCGAATTTTTTATGTTATTATCCGCTTGCTGACTGGAATCAATGACAAAGACCGGGTTTGCGAAAAATTCATCTAAATCAAGTAGGGGGCTACAATCTTGTCGATTATAGTAACTACGCTGGAAATTTTCGTATGCGTAGTATGCAGGGCCACAAAGCTTTTTGCTAAAATCCAAGTTCCATCTTTCATAAGGAAATACGTTGCTATTTAAATACACGCGAATATCTCGAATACCCGCGTTTATAAAATCTATCGCATTCTTTTTGTAGTTATCCAAACTATCGGCGCTTATAAAGCTGAGAATAAGATATCTTGGTTTTTCAAGATTGGTACTCGTTTTTAAAGCCCATATATCTGAAGTCGTTTCTCGTAGTGTTGGAAGCTCATATAGATCCCACATTCTATAAGCTATATTTACTTGAGCATTATTGCCACCTTTATTTATACGAGAAAGCAGTTTAAGCTTTTCTCGATCTTCGGGTACAATATGACGAACTTTCCATTCAATTTTGCTTACATTAATAGTTGCTTCTACTTCGCCGACGTAGCAGTTAACATATGATCTAGATAAAACCATTATTAATTCCTGCTTTACATTAAGGACTCCTTTCAAATAGTCTTCTGCAAAACCCAATAGATATTTTAAGGGAAGCTTTCCGCTAAATATATGGCTTGTTTTGTCCAAAATAACTTGACATCCCTCATTTAAACCCCATCCTGTGGTAAGTAAGTTTTTACTATGCAGTGGATTAAATGATACCAATGTCTTTAACGCTGTGGTGATTCCAGGTTTTCTGACTATAGATACTTGTTCACCACCCATTTCATATCTAATTTCATCAAATAAAAATGCCAAACAATTATTTGACAAATAGCATTTTTTTGTAGCATCACTTGAATTAAATGTGCCCTCAATATATATGTAACTATCTGCAATATTGAGTATTAGATCTTGAAAATGAATTGGTATACGGATTTCATCAGAATTGCTATATGTTGGTGACCCATAAGGTTTATATGTATGCTCATTTAAACTGACAAGTGAATAATCAAATACAGGATCATCGAAAACCTCCAATTTTTCACTTGTTGAAATGGTGGCCATATTTTCTTAAATTTTTAGTTGTAAACCCAAGGATTTCAAAAATTCACGATCTTCGATGCTTATATCACTTCCTTTCAGATCAACGTTTCTTTTTAGAATGCGTGCTATAGTTTTAGGTTTACTGCTTTTATTATCTTTTATTATCTTAGACGATTTTTGATATTTATAAATCTGAGAATTATATTGAAATCCCATTATGTAATTTTCTTTAATTCTAATTTAATTATAATTTTCTCTCCTTGGAAATTAACCAAGTCTCCTTGATCGTCCAAGATTCTCAACGTAATGTTATCTATAAACTGACGACCCAAAGGTTGTATGGGCATATATATTATATTATGGGGCTCCTTAGAAAGTTTGTAACCAGGTTCAACGTCAATATCAAATTCGAATAAAGTATGAGATTTTGTTGAATTCAGATATGCTCCAGAAATAATATTACAGTCAACTCGTATCATTCGAACTTTCATTATATCCACTGGTAGAGTGGATTCATGAAGCTTATTGGCTTTAAACACTTTCTCTGCAAATCCAAGCGTTCTTCCTAAAGAGGATTTTATTGAAAAATCTAAATCCAATGTAGATTTAAGCTGACACTTTAAAGTGTTGTTATTAGCCTCCAAACTAAATATTCTATTCATATCATCAATTTCATTATTATTTTCTAAATATTTCTTTTTCTTGATTTCTTTCTGAATTTCTTTATGGATTTCATCAATTTCATATGCACCTGGTTTAATTCTAAAGTAAGTAAACTTTTTCTGATCAGGCTCGCCAAATCCAAGTAAATTATTATTTTCATCTATGTTAAAAATTGAATTATAAGTGTAAAATCCCAACAATCCTAAACCATATATTGAATTCTTCTCAAGCTCAAGCGAGGGAAAAAAATTAGCACTCAACACGCTGCTATGATCTGATAAGGTAAACGTGTACGACATGACTACAAAAAATTTAGATGTATTTCAATATTTATTGTAATATACAACGTTTATCCGATGGTAAAACCTCGATTTTATTTTCTGTTGCTATATTTATATCCTTCATTTTACAATAACAACAGAATAATTTTCGCTTCGGAGGACCATCATTTACATCTCCATCCTCACTATCATCCTGCTCATGCTCAGTACAAAATAAATAGTTTTTTAAATCTGGATCTTCCTGTAAGTGTTTAGGAAGCTTAGACCAAATAAACGGGATTTCTCGAAATGCACAATTTATAATAACTTCTTTGGGCATATAAACTAACTCCTCCTTTGTCATATTTAATAAGCTTCTCGATTTGAAAAACACTTGCATAGATTGAGAGATCTTTTTTATAGCATCATTCTCCATTTCTTAACTTTTTTTAGCAAGAAACTTTAAGCATAAATGTCCACACCAGACTGTATCAAAATCTTGCTCGCGAATGTAGTTATAGAAGATATTTTCTGTTTTATATCGCCCAGTATACAAATAACTAACTAACTCACTTGGTGGAGGTAAATCTCCGAAGCTATCGTAATAATATGTTTTATCATTTTTCTTCTTATATGCAACCCAATGCGTCCCTACCCCCTCGGCATCATCCAAATTAACAATTCCACTTTCAAACTTGTTAGGACCTGTTTTTGGCATAGCATCTCTCATATATACACCTCTAAAATATGGAATATTTAGCTGTAATGCATACTTAGACAAGTCGAAATTTGTAAGCGCTTTTGGAGGTAGGGATTTTATTAGTTTTTTGAACTTTTATATGGTTTTAGATATAGCCCCAAACCACTGCGATATGGCTTAAGATATAATCCATTACCCTTTTTTCCTTCATCTATATTTTTATCATAACGCTTTCCCGATGAAACATCTTTAGCTGTTTTTATCGCTCTTATAATTCCAGCGGCCCCGCCAGCTAACGAACCCAAAGCAGAAAGTCCTGCAAATATAGGAATCAGAGGTAAAATTCCTCCCTGCTTTGGTAATGGTATGATGCGCGGAGTTTGTATTTTTCTTTTACCTCCGTGAACTTTTAATGTTTTTTGCGCCACTATTATTCCCATTTTTACCATTTTTTGTATATCCGAATTTTTCGGGTCTAAATTTAAACGTTTCTTTAAATTTTTACGAATTTTATTTATAATCCCGCTACCAAAAACTATTTTTTTCTGTTTTTTATTTATTTTAATACTCTTTTTACGTTTAGGTAATGCTTTTTTACATCCTCTACCAAGCTTCT
Organism: Polydrusus tereticollis; assembly: GCA_963920685.1. Lineage (NCBI taxonomy): Eukaryota > Metazoa > Arthropoda > Insecta > Coleoptera > Curculionidae > Polydrusus > Polydrusus tereticollis. The sequence continues at coordinate 189,576,879 of OY987326.1, forward strand.
TTTTTATTTTCATTCCAGTCGGGTTTTTACATCCCATGCCAAGCTTTCTTTTTATTTTCATTCCAGTCGTTACTAGCCAAGCTGCAGTTTTTTCGCCAAAACTAGAGTTTGCCGACTTTACACGTTTCCAAGCACTTTGTTCAAGTTCGTAATCTGCTTTATGTCGTTCACTTAACTTTTTATGTCTTGCATAGGCTATATCATGCTTTTTACATGCAATATCTAATGAATTTATTCCAGGATCACCGCGGGTGAGTCTTTTCTCTAACTTTGTTCCAGGTCCGCAATACTGATATCCAGGTAAATGTAATTCAATTGGTAGCTTATTTATTACAGTATCAACTAAGCCTTTACCACTCGCCTTGGTGCTGCTGGAGCGAGAGGATATACGTCCTAATCGTTTGGCGGCTGACATTAAAATAAAATATAGTGTGCAAGTAACGTATATTTACAGCAATATGTTTATTGAAAAATCAGGTTATGAATTGGAAGTTGACAATCTGGATCAGACCGTTGGAGCAGGGTTGCCGACTACTAAAAGGAATGGACCTTTATTACCAAATTCAATAAGAGCGCTTTTAATAGGTCCTTCAAATTGTGGGAAAACAAATGCTATGATAACCCTTCTAACTCATCCTAAAGGCCTTTGTTTTGAAAATATATATATTTATTCAAAGTCCTTATATCAACCAAAATATGATTATATTCGCAAAGTACTCAAGCCGATTAAGGAAATTGGTTTCTATACTTATGCTTCCAATGAGACAATAGTTAATCCCGCGGATGCTAAACCTAATTCTGTTTTTATATTTGACGATGTAATTTGTGAAAGACAAGATACTATTCGTTTATATTTTAGTATGGGGAGACATAAAAACATTGACTGTTTCTACTTGGCTCAGACATATTCTAAAGTTCCAAAACAATTAATTCGTGATAATGCAAATTTTCTTATTCTGTTTAATCAAGATCAAACAAACCTTAAACACATTTATTTAGATCATGTTTCTCCAGATATATCATTTTCTGAATTTCTAGAAATGTGTGCAGAGTGTTGGAAAGAAAAATATGGTTTCCTAGTTATTGATAAAGATAGCGATTTAAAGAGAGGCAGATATCGAATAGGATTTGATAAATACATTTATTTTTAAAATTTTATATCATTTAACATTGAGGCAGTAAAGGGAGAGGAGTAAAAAAAAAAAATGAACGATACTTCAGAAATTGAGCTTAAACGCAAACTGATTGAAGCAACTGATGCTGTGCGTAAAAAATATTATAGCATTAAAAATAAGCAATTTGAAAACAAGAGTGGACTTGAAGAATTTTATCAGCCTGTTACAACTCGTTTAAAATCTATTTCTGATGCTGTTCAAGTTGCATCAAAAAAATCTAATATGCAGCCTCCCTCAGCTAACAAAAGCCAAACCACTATTGTAAAAACAACTAGCCAGCCTTATTCGTCTGATGATGTCGATGTTCATGATGACAGCTTTGATGAGACATCTGACGCTGTTTCACCGCATATCAGTATAATACCTGCAGAAGATATTTTCTCAACACCGGATTTAAGTGATACACCTCCTATTATCAAACATGATAAACAGCTAAAAACAAGAAAGATAGACTTTTCCTCGCATGCTAGTCCACATTCAATTTCAATGAGTTATGTGGAAAAAATAAAACGTAATATATCCAGGTTTGATGTAAGATATGGAATTCGCGTAGATTCAAAAAATAAACTTCACATGGGGAACACTGAGGTTAGATTTCCTCCTAGTGAGATTTCCTTTTGGCGCGGTAGTACAAATATTGGAACATATCCAGCATCTGCAGAACTTTTGGATATACTTTTTTTGAAACATCCAAAAGCGTTAGAAAATCCTGATGCTATAAGCGAGCAAACAAAGGGTATATATCAAGAAATTCTACATAAAACAAATGTAATTTTTAATCAATATAATCCAACTCAAGGACTTAACCGCAGTAAATCAAAAAAATATTTATACTTAATAAGACCTCTTATTTTTAAAGAAGGAAAATCAATAGCAAGATTACCGCTAAATACCAAACAACTAAACTTTAAAAATAAAGAATTTGTTTACTGGAATACTCCCCAGGAATTGATCGAACGTCTCCGCCTCCTTTGGGCGTCTAAATTAGCTGGAAGCACGGCACATGATAATGAAATTATATCCATTTTAGAAGAACTACGAGAAGCTAATATAATATATTAAACGCCTTATAATATGTAACATTCCAATTTTCATCTCAGTTTATACATAAAATGATGAGTGTTAACACAATAGATAAATTTGGTCGTAAACGTAAATGGAAAGACTCATTCCAGTTTAAACTTAGAGAAACCCCTATAAGCGCCTACAAACTAACTTCCGACGGAAATTATGATTTACAAGGAAAACGGCTAACCAATGTTTCGCCACCTACAGACTTAAATGATGCTGTGACAATGAATTATTTGACTGAAAAAATGAAAGTATTGGAAGAAAAAATGGGAAATAAACTATCTGAAACCACTGAACGAATAAACAAAAATCTAAGTACATATATTGGCTTAAAAATGGAAGAAGATTTAGCTAAAACGCTAAAGGAGATTAGAAAACAACTTGCAAATATAATAAACAATGATGTTATACCATATGTTCATAAAACGGTGATTGAAGAGCAAAATGAGACTCTGGAGAAACTACTTACAGAATACATAGATAAACATATAAACAATTTATTAGATAAAAGTAATATCCCAAAAGAGATGGAGCGAATCATAAATGAAAAAATAAAAGATACTAAACATTCAAAAGTGGTGATTAAAAAATAATGTTGAAATAAAAAATGAATTTAACGCGCTGTATATTGGAAACCTTTCTAGTTATCAAGCTACTCTAGTCACGTCAACAATTTACAAGATGATCTCTAAAGAAAAAAGACAAGTCGTTGAAGAACTCCATAAACCCACACGTCGAAATTTTTCTAGGCGTAAAACTGTAATACGAGATTATTATGACTATTTTCAAATTGACCTAATGGAGTTTCAACCATATTCGCTTCTTAATAGAGGTTTTCGCTATGTATTAGTGGTTATAAATTGTTTTTCTAAATTTGTTTGGACTAGACCGCTTAAATCGAAAACTGGAAGCGAAGTTACTAAAAGTATGAAAGATATACTTGAATCGGCAGGATATTCACCTAAAAATATAGGTTCTGATATGGGCTCAGAATTTAAAAATTCACACTTTAATTCTTTAATGAAAAAATATAAAATAAATAATTTTTTTATCTATAGTAATAAAAAAGCGGCAATTGTCGAGCGTGTTATACGCACATTAAAAAACCGAATATACAAATATTTCTCTTTACGTGGAACTCACATTTGGTTCGATATCTTACAAGAAATTACAGACGATTACAATAATAGCAAGCATAGTACCACAGGAATGAAGCCTTGCGATGTAAAACCTAATACATTGCTAAATGTATATAATGTGCCAAAAATAGTTGTTAGAAGAAAGATACTAAAAATAGACGATATTGTCAGGATAAGCAAATATAAAGGTGCATTCAGTAAAGGATTTGAAATTAACTGGTCTCCAGAGTTATTCAAAATAGTTAAAGTTAATATTAACAATCCACCAACGTTTCTTTTAGAAGATATGAATGGTCAGCCGATAAAGGGTTGTTTTTATCAACAAGAACTACAAAAAACCAAACTTCCTGATGTTTATTTGGTGGAGAAAATTATAAGAAAACGAACAAAAAATGGCGTTAAGCAAGTTTTAGTTCGCTGGCTAGGATTTCCCAAACCTACATGGGTTAATGAAACTGATGTTATATTATAGTATTATTAATTCTTAACCTAACTTATTGTAGTATTTTTTTAAATTGTAATTAGTCTATTGTTTTATAATAGTATTATTCCCTAGCCTAACCTATTATTTTTATTGTAATAGCTTTGAGGTAAATAAAACAACTTTTTAATAAATACTTTGTTTTTTATTTTTAGGTTATTCATTTCATATACAAAATTTTCGTAATATCACATAATATTTGGTGATAATTAAAAGCTAAATATTCTAACATGCAATAATTCTGAATAGATAACTGTAAACTACATACATTTTTAATTTTTTCGGAATATGTTACATCACTATCATAATCGGTTACATATAATAAAATACTAGTATAATGACTTGAGAAATCAATTTCTTTTAAAATTTTTAGTTTATAGTCAATAACATGAGAATATAATTTAATTTCCTGAAGCCATTCTTTACAAAAATATAAAATATTATTATATTTTTCCAATTTTAATAATGTTTGCCCTTCACATGGTATACTTGTAAGTTTAAACTGCTGAAAAATCATTACATTCTCAGTCAGTGTTCCGTCAACATTAACTAATGGAGACATATTCAGCATATGTTCAAATAGTTCATGCCAATCTATATCCATGAATGATATAGAAATGCTATCCTTAGAGCAGGGAGCAACATATGTTAGCTTGACTGTCGGTAGAAAGCCCTGCATAGTACTTAAGCCTGTAGAAATTTGTATGGGAACTGTGAGGAGATGTATAATGCTCTCGTTAATCAAATATTTTTCTTCCTCTATTTTTTCGCTATAATTTGGTAGCAACATATTCATATATTCAGGATAGCAGAAATCTGATGAAGTCATAGAAGATTGACTAGCCATGTTATAATCTTAGTTTCTTTAATAGATATATAACCTGCTTCTTTTGTTCGTATTGTTTAATATCTTTTTTCAGTTTTCTGATTTTTTTAGAAAAATTATTTATTTCTCTTTGAAGATGCGGTGACTTGCTCATCTGGCTTACTATAGCTTAAACCATCTGCTTTAAGTTCTTTTATAGTTACAGTCCCCCTACCCATCCCACCCTCGTTTACAAACAAGTTTCGACAAGTCGAAACAAATATCAACCGATGGAAATAGCCTTCAGCAATACAAATCAGCTTTCAACGTCTCGAAACAGCTTTCAGCTTTAGGCGAGTTGAAACAGGTTTAGACTTGTCGAAACATGTTTATTCTTGTTTAGACAGGTTTTAGCATTATACCCAACTTGAAAAATAGCATATGGTTAATATTTTTGAAAAAATATAGTATAATTAATAAAAAAATATTAAAAACTTTCATGTATAGCATTTAAAAAGTCGATTTTATAATGACCCCACGCAAGAGTGCTTATTCCATCAGGCAAAATGTATCTCTTATCATCGTTCGCAGATAAAGCTATCTTATTAACCGTTTCTGTATGTATGACATGTTTTATTGATCGAAATACATTTTGTCTAGCTAAGACAATATTCTTGCTAAAGAGGCAATTTTTATAAGCACTATGCTTAAGTCTTTTAATAACAGATTTTTTAACTCCTTTTCCTTTTTTAATTACTTCACCATAGTATCCACTACTTTTTTTAGGCTTGGCTACAACATAATCATATAATTTAGGTCTAAGGCCGACAAATTCAAGAATTGGTAGACCTTTCGCTTCGTCTTTAAATACTCCCAACACTGCTTTATTTACTAATGGTATTGAATATGGATTGTTTAAGTCATAATTGGAAGTATCAAATTTATTGAGATTTTCTTTTATGTCTGAATAAAAATCTTTAGTATCAATTTTATATATTAATGAGTCAGTATCAGTATATAAGAGTTTTGCATTATCTTTATATTTTTCTTTTACAAAATCATAGTGAAAATCAAACATCACAGTTTTGGAAATATCGAGAACGCTAAAACCTACATATATAGGTTTATTGAAAAGAACTTTATCTTTTTTAAGTTGAATGGCAACAAAATTTTCATTAAAAACTTTAACGCTATCTATTTTAGATTGTGAAATAAAAGTTTGAGCACCCTTTTTTTCACGAATATTTTCCCATTGTTTTAGCAACTTGACGCTTTTTCGGTTTTCGACAGCTTCCATACATTTACCAAAAACTGCGTTATTAGCTAATTTATACATATCTTTAGCGAAATCATTTGTAGCCGCTTGCCTCATCGCCGTATTTTTATCAACATATGTTTTTAGCCAATCTGACTGCCTGAATTCAACAATTCTATGGATTTTTTCCAATTTTAGTCCATGTTGTAGAGCCTGATATAAATTTCTATAATGAATTACATAACGTTTTTTATCATTTAAATTAGGTATTAGCTTAGCTAAACGACTTTTACCATTAGGTGCAACTATATTTTCAGGACAGAAAGGGAGCTCATTGTGTAAGTCGTGAAGTTCTTCCGGATAAATTAAATCTACTTCTAAAATAAATCCTATTGCGCTTTTTTCGTTTGAACATTGTGTTAATACATTAAAATTTTGAACTTCTTCATCTTTGAGCCATCTGAAGCCTCCAAAAGGCAAGTACTGAGAAAGGGCTTGTCCATATAAGTTGTTGGCATCCAGATACGTGATGTATGAGGTAGGTTTAGAAGCATCATATTTTATATAATTGAAATCATCGTCTAAGTTATGTGGTAGGTAACGGTTATTTGCTACCGCATGACGGTGCGCACATTGTACGACGCCACCTCGGATCCCCTTTCTAATTAGGTGTAACATATCTGGATCGGTAAGAAGTTCTAGTTTTACCTGCAATTAAAAAAAAAAAATAAAGCATTAAACCTTGTGATGAAAAAATGGAAAGTTAATCATCATACCTTTGTATAAGACAGCATACAAGACCATGCCAACGCTGGTAGGGTGAAATAGAAGCAGGCTTCTAGATTGTATAGAGATCGAAATAGCTTTCTGAATGATTCAAATATGTCCGCCAATAAAAGCACGTCTGTTTTTAAATATAAATCTGAATATTGGCCTAAGTTCTCGCAATTAAATAGTTGCCAAACTTTTTCTGCGTGCATGTAGTCTTCCAAGCTAATGGCTTCTTCACATAACGTGCTGTAAAAATCTCCCATTGCTGGTAATTCTTGTGTAGATTCTAGTTTATCATATGAATCCACAAACTCGTAGGGGAAAACTCCTTTTCGTCGCATTAAATTAAACTGCTCATCATCTGTAAATAGTCTTCTGGTTTCAATTAGTTGGTTTTCATTTAAAGTTTTCGCTAGGCTATCTAAGCTGGAAGGCATAAAGCGGAACGAATCCAAGAAGCGTAAGTAAAAATACCTTTTCTTCTCGCTTTCAGCATTCAAATTTTTGCCATCGCTCGGACTTAGCGCAATTTTCGCTGTAAATGCGATATAAAGTTCTTTATTTTGTGGGATGACTTCTATGGACTCGGATTTTCTTAATAGTTCTTCGATACATATGTGAAAGTCGTAATGTGAGCCGTTATGGAAAAATATAGGTATAAACTGTGGCGTTCTATATTTTAAATTGCACTTGCTATGTGCTGCACCTCTGTACAAACCTAAAACAACAATATTTCATTAGCATCTATGTATTATTAAATTTTATAACTAAAATAGTTTGTCATAATTAAAAATTATTTAAATTAATAGTATCTACTAACCTGAAAAATGACAGTGGTCTCTCACTTTTTTTAGTGAGACGTCTTCAGTATTAGGTTGGAATATGTCTTGGCATAAAAAGCAGTTTTTTGCATTTGAAAATTTTTCTTGTTCTCGAGCTGTTAGTTTTGCCATTGGCTTCGGCTTTGCATAATATGTTTCATGTATTTCTCTGACATCTTGGATAAGCCACTCTGCAAAAACTTCGGCGCAATCCAAGCCTCTATATTGTTTCAGAAATGATTGTGAATTATCATGTTCGCATTTCACAAAATAGGCAAAACTGAATGGTTTGTGTACATGCGTATCCACTGTATATTTCTTGGATGGGTCTGGATTTGCTATATGGATAGGCTCGAGTAAAGTTTCAAAATCTGCGTATATGCAGAACGGCATAGGAAATGCCTTATGATGATCCTTAAATTCGAGAATATTATTCATTTCGGTTGGGAGCTCTGTTCTAACTTTTAGGCAGTCATTTAGATCTAAATGCATTTTTAATTTCTCTTCTGTTAAAAATGTAACTAAACAGCCATCGCATACATGAACTTTTCCGTTGTAAGCGCTCCTTTGCTTTGAGATTAGTTTACTTAAATTTTTTATGTAACAAAAATGTGATGCCCCCGTTGCGGGATCTTCGATGTATAAGAGATTTACATGATTATTTTTTCGTTGCTTAGTATGATATAAAGGTCCTACAACGATATGTTTATCCTTTTTCTTACTAAGTCCAAAAACGTTGACGCTTATATCCATGTTTTGTTTTTCAAATTTTTGAATATTATTTAATTCCATAGGAAATGATAAATTATTAAAATTTAGTTTATCCAAATGTTTTTCATAGTTGCTAACTCTAACAACATTGTTGGCAGCAGGATAAAGATGGCAGAGAATACTATAGGCGAAGCACTTATTATCGGTATTTTTAATATTGATAATAGCTTTTTTATCTTCTATGTCTTTAGGGAGTGGTATATAAGATGATCCTCGAAATGGTTCAAATCTGAGCATATTTACTTCTAAATATAAAATTGCGAGCATTGACCATCCGGAATCTTTTTGCTAAAATAAAATAAATTTTTTTTAGATATAAGAAATCGAATAATGCTATTAGTATGACTTACCTGAAACTCTTCACTTTTCACTTTTAATATTTCTGTAAATTCAGAATACATGTCTTCCAAATCCGACGATACTGTTGCAATACGATATTTGCTATTAAATGATTTTGTTTCATTTTGCACATCATTCCCATCTTCATTTTGTTTCGTCGATAGCATATATGAGGCAAAAAGCTCAAAATTAACTTTAAGGCCATTTTCTTGCTCGGTAAGCTCTTTTTTTATTAAATTTAGGGCATCTGCTTTAATTACTGTCATAAACTCGTTTACATTTTGTAGTGTTTCACCCTCGTTGTTTATTCTATATGTGCAAATGTTTTTTTTAAAAGCAGAATTAATTAATTGCACATTTGTTCCAATGCTAACACTGCAATGTTTTTTGTGGTATAATGTTTTTAAGTGGGCGCTCATATTTTTTCTATTGACATCTATCTGGCATTCCTGACATCTAACAGTAGATGATGATGTTGAGGCTCCATCATTTATTTTAGCTTGTTTTTCATTTGTCTGATTAATCTGTTTTCTATTTACATTATTAGCTAAAGTGGCAGCTTTTTCGGCTTTTTTTGCATCGCTTTTTTCATGGGTTTTAAGATGTTTTTTAAAAGTATCCTTTCTATTGCTAGTTAGCGGACATAAATGACAACTAAATTGTTTCTGACTACTTGAATGCTGCTGTTTTTGATGTCTTTTTAAAGCTGACAGCGTTGAATAACTTTTATGACATGTAATACATTCCATTTTAATGTAAATGAAATAAAATAAAAGTTGACAAAATTTACTTTGAAATTATTAATCTTGTAAGGTTAGTTTAGTCTTAACAAGTTGCTTCGGTATCAAGTTTAACTTGGAACTGAAATCTCTATGCGACCAAAGCCGCTTTTATACCTCTTTTTCCCCGGTCACGGAGAAATATGTTAGGGGAAGTTTGGGTATCCTCAGACGGTTATATGCAATGATTCAAGCTTCTAAAAAAGCACTAAGACAAGTAATTATCAATTTGAATTTACGTATGTCGAAGGTAATGTGTTAATGATAAATATACATGATGAAAACATTTATTGTTCGATTGCATCTAATTTTTAAGAGTCTAGAAATAAGCAAATAATGTTCTTTAACGTTTCTTTATAAACATCTCGAGTTACCTGTCCTTCCCCTGCATCATAGAAGGGTATTTGCCGACAAAGTTTGACCATTTTTTTATGATTCGAGGGTTGGGTATTCTCTACAGATGTAAACTGACAAGTTTCAACTTGTCGAAACTTGTTAGATTTTAGCTTATATTCTTATTATGTGATTTTAAAATTATGTATGCGTTTGTTTAATTCATTGTAAAGGATTTGTTATGCTAATTTCAAAAGTTAAATGTTGGTGAGAATATTGAATTTTTTTATTAAAATATCTAAAGTAAATATCTAATTGATTTTTTTTAGCGCTAATTGGGATTTTAATTAACTACCTCAGAGTCGGTATACACTATATTTTGCAGCGCAATTGCTTTCACACCCAGTAATGTATTATGATTTTTTTTGGATGGTCGTTATATTGTGAGTTTCTTAAGTTAGCCAGATTAATAATAAATTAAAAAACCAACGTGATTTGCTTATTGTTGCCTACGCCTGATATTCATAATTTTATTGGGGGTTCTACCTGATGACAAATACAGCTTATGATACCTATCTAGTGGGTATTTTCAGTTTAAGGGCCGAATAATATAGAGTTATTGTGCATACATCATCGCAAACAAAAGGTAGCTTTTTATATTATTTCGTATTTACAATCCATTTAACTACAATTTCACACTGTGAATTAATTTTTTTTACTTTTTTCCTGAAATTGTAGCCTATTTACTTATATTATGATATTATCCGAAATTTTTATAAAAGCATTATGAGGGCTTTTACCTGATGGCGAACACAAGTTGTATAGTACCTATACCTGCTTGGTATTTTATACGTATTTAAGCTTTATTTACTTTTTATTACTCTGTTCTCATTACAAGATAGTCCTATAATTTATCCACTTCAAGTACAAAGAAATCGCTAGTTAATGGTTCTAGATGGTAATTATTTTATTGTATTTTATATAAGTGGTGCAAAAATTGGAATCAATTATTAGATATGCTACTGAATTTTAATGAGGGTCCTTCGGAATAATAAATAAAGGTTTATGTCCCTTTCTTTTTAAATCGAGTCGGCAGAGGGTTTGAGAGGGTTATTTAGGTATAAATAATTATTGCGGGGTGACAAATGTGCCGCTTTAATATACTTATCTTGTTAGACCATATAAATTAGGGTTTTATTTCGCTTTACTAGCCGCCAGCGGCGTTTCACTAAGGGGAAATAATAAATAATGTTTTTTACTATACCGCTTTAACAGCGGCGTTTCAACTAAGGGAAAATAATAAAAAGTCTGGTTTAAGGATGGCTCAGGTCGGATCGTAAAAAGTTGGGTTTAAGGATGGCTTATAAAAATTGGGATTTAATTATCCCGCTTTAGCAGCGGCGTTTCAACTAAGGGAAAATAATAAAAAGTCTGGTTTTATCTCGGGTCAGTTCGCATCGTAAAAAGTTGGGTTTAAGGATGGCTTATAAAATTGGGATTTAATTATCCCGCTTTAGCAGCGGCGTTTCACTAAGGTTAAATCATAAAAAGTCGGGTTTAATTTCGGGTCAGTTCATAAATATTCAGGTTCAAGTTAGGGTTAGATAAGAAGCCGCCTCATGAAAGCATCCGGGTTAGGTCGTAAAAAGTCGGGTTTAAGGATGGCTCAGGTCGGATCGTAAAAAGTTGGGTTTAAGGATGGCTTATAAAAATTGGGATTTAATTATCCCGCTTTAGCAGCGGCGTTTCAACTAAGGGAAAATAATAAAAAGTCTGGTTTTATCTCGGGTCAGTTCGCATCGTAAAAAGTTGGGTTTAAGGATGGCTTATAAAATTGGGATTTAATTATCCCGCTTTAGCAGCGGCGTTTCACTAAGGTTAAATCATAAAAAGTCGGGTTTAATTTCGGGTCAGTTCATAAATATTCAGGTTCAAGTTAGGGTTAGATAAGAAGCCGCCTCATGAAAGCATCCGGGTTAGGTCGTAAAAAGTCGGGTTTAATTTCGGGTTATTTTGTAAACAGCACCACCGAACCACCCGGGTTAGGTTATAAAACGCACCACCGAACCACCCGGGTTAGATCATAAAACGCACCACCGAACCACTTGGGTTAGATCGTAAAACGCACCACCTGCACCACCTGGGTTAGTTGCACCACCAGCACCACCAGCACCACCTGATCCAGCTCTCTTAGTTTTCCTCTACTTCTTGAATATAATAATATGTCGAAATATAAAAAAAAAATAAAATAAGCGTAGTTTAACACAATACGAAGGTACAACAAATAGATATACAGAAAACAACAAATAAAAGTACAGACTTAACAAACAAACAACCCCATATAAAACAGTGTTCCCCGGCAACAAGATTACCGTTTAATCTGGAAAGGCTAGACTCTTCGTACAGACGTCAACAATAAATAAATACCTGTAAATGTGCAACATTCAAATCGAAAATGCGTCAAAAGTAAGCAAGTTCTGGTTAAATTTGTTGTAAAGCAGACAAAGTGTTTCTAGAATGAAGATACCGGTTAGAGTTAATATTTTGTGTCTTATGAATAAAGGTTTACAGGAATCTCTGATTTTTGCCTTGCACATATATCGTAGTGCACGTTTTTGAAGGACAAAGACCGCATTCAGTAGACCCTGGCCAGAATTTCCCCAAAATGGTATACCGTACCTTATGCGTGCTTCAACAAGTGCAAAGTACATTGTTCTTATTGTTCCAAAATCTAACTCTCGCGATGCAACCCTAAGGGCATAACAGCTGGATGCTATTTTGCTGCACAGACTTAAAATGTGCTGCCCAAAGGACAATCGGTAATTGATGATATAACTTGTTGTTTAATTAAATATAGCAAGCCATTTTCATAATACTCTGTATGTGATTAAAAAATTCTAAAAATCGTTCTAAAAGGCCAATTTATGGGCCATGGATTTAATCTGCCTCGGACTTTAATATCTGCGTAATGGACTGAAGGATACGATGCACTAACTACACAGCCTTGAGCTTGGCAGTAACTAAAAAGTGTAAATTGAATTACTTTTTCAGATTCTGGTGAATGCGTACAACTTTTAAAGGATGTAATCTTCATCATGCATCTCCGTCAGAAAGTTTATACAACCAACATCTAATTTATTCCTAAGAGTATCTTCTCATACATTCACCTCGTTATACATGACGGTATAGTCAATTTAGTTTTAAATGCGAGAATTATACGAATAACAAATAGGTTAAAAAAATATTTCTCCTAAGCCGATCGTTTTAGAACTATTTATTATAGGGCATCATTAAATCGACTGAAGATATTGTTAAATAGCCGCAAAATCAGGTTATATGTATCAAATACAAAATACAAATACAAATATTAATTATTTCCAACAGACTCACCGAAGTGAGTATTGGATAATGTCAAATACAAGAATTCCTTTATCTAAATTCACAAGAATAAATTAAAATTTAATATTTTTTAAATACTCATCAACTGATTAAAAAATATTATCTATTTATAGCTATTCATGCAACAAGTTACGAAATAAGAGTATTTTAGGCACGCGACGTGAAAATTGTCCTACGAGGCGAAGCCGAGTTGGACAACCCGTCAGAGTGACTAAAAGACATTGTATGGTAACGAATGGTATACAATCTTTTATCTACTTTCATTTAGTAATATGAATTTTACAGTTCTGTAAATCGTTTTGTAAGGGCATATATTACAGCACTAGTGCTGTAATAGATGCCATTACAGCACTAGTGCTGTAATAAATGCCCTTACAAAACGATTTTTAATAGCAGGTGCATTTTTATTTTTAAAAATGCCTTTTGCCAAATATTTTTATTCATAGATGAAAGTAGATAAAATTTTGTACAATATTCTTGTTGTAAATTCATATTACTACACTCGATGTTTTATTAAACTCGGCTGACGCCTCGTTTAACAACTTTAACATCTCGTGTTGTAATATGAATCTTTACAACACTTATATCGTAAATAACTATTTTCTACGGGCGTTTTGTAATAACAAACTTAATTTATTTTACCAAACATTTTATTACCTGGGTTTTATTTACACCTTTCGTGTCAAAAAAATTGACACTTGTCAAAAAAAAATTGGAAAGAATTTTTTTGTCAAAAACTGCATCTTACAAAGAGAAATATCTCAACGCACTGTTTTAGGTTAACCAAGCATTAATTTTAATAATATAAGTAACTGTACTTTTACTATTTATAATAAATAGGTAAAGTTTTAGTCTGTGTTTAGCTTTTAATTGTAAATAATTACTTTTAGGCACAGTGTGCTTAAAAAACTTTTAAGCACGCTGTGCCTAAAAGAAGATTATTTAAAAATCTTTCTTTCTTTCTTTCTTTTTGTTATTGGCTCTGCCCTGAGGGGCAATTCTGCCAGCACATTAGTAGTGACCGTGACCTTGTCGGGCTCTAGACCCCGTCACGACCACTGATTTCTTCAGGTTATTTAAACGACAATTAAAAAGGGGGTTATTATAAAACGTCAGTAGAAAAAAGTTTTTTAACTTCCACATTGAAACTCTCAAGGGCTGTTTATGCGTTTTACACTTAGTGGTAGCCGGTTAATAGTATATTATTAACCAAGGTTTAGACAGCCATCATTATTGCCCGAGCGGCGAGTTTAAATCACGAGGAGCGAAGCGACGAGGGATTTAAGACGCGAGGGCTATAATAAGCTGTCTAAACCGTGGTTAATATATTATTTTTTCCACTACTACAAACTTTTATATGAGATTTATCTTTATAGTATTAATAATTATAAAAAATTATAGGTAGGTATAAGTATATTTTTTAATCAAGTTACCTGCGCTTTGAAATTGGCAAAATATTTTGTTGTTTTGTCAGGTGGCTTTGTCAATGTCAATTTGTGTTCATTTGTGTCATCAGATTTCACGAGTTTTGCGTTTTTTTAAAAAATGAGCGAAGAAAATGTTAGTGATAATATTATGTGTACACCTCCCGAATTAAGGATGGAAGCAGAAAAAATGTTGATTGTATCGATATTTTACAATATCAAGTAATCTAATATGTATTGATAATTATCTGGTTGCCTAACCACAATGAATTGATTTTGTAGAATTAAAAAATCAAGTTACCTGCGTTCAAACAAAATTCGGTTAAGGTCAAAGATCGGTCAATAATGGATTTCAATGGCTTATTATTGACCATGGTCAATAATGACTTATAAGGTAGAGAAAAACGATTTCTAGCGTTAATAATCGGTCAATAATGGCGATGTTATAGGTTAGTAGTGGAAAAACACTTTTATTGGTAATACAAGGAGACTTTTAGCAAGTAATGCCAGTTTGTGTTGAGAAAGATGAATGTTCAAATTACATCTCAGATCATCATTATCACGAGTTCTTTAAAAAACTAGAGGGAAATTATAGTTTACACACTTTAAAAAATATAAGAGGTTTAAAGAAGTTTGTCCCTTTTCTTTCAGTCAGACCTAATCCTTGGACGCGTTTCACCGTATTACGGCTCATCGGCAAAATCTAGAGATCATTGTATGTACAACTCTACTATTTTTATTAATTTTTGTGTCAATTTAACATTTTTAAAATCAATGTTATTCTTTTGTTCAGAGTGCCATGCCCCATCTTAAATCGTTCTAATATACGTTAACACATGTGCAAAAATACCTACACAATAATAATGACTATTTAGATTTGATCGATAATAAATTTAAACAAGCAATAATATTTAATACTACCTAGATGTTTATTTAAACATTACAAGTAAATAACATAACAATTAACAGTTTTAAATCCTAACTTAGTGACCGAGTTAGTGACCAATAAGGTTTTCAAAATATCCACCTTGGGCACATAGTCTTAGCCAGTATACGTTATTTTCTTACGTTTCTGAGCATTTCTGGGTTGATATTTGCAAAAGCTTTACGTATTCTGTTTTTAAAATTTTCAGTGTAGCTAGGGGCGTAATGTAGACTTGGTTTTTAATATGACCCCCTAAAAAGAAATCAAGGTAGGGGTGGCCATTGTACTGGCACATGGGTGGCAATGACCCTATCCCCAAGTCTCTCCTCTATATAATTTCTTACTATATGAGCATTATGGGGTTAAGCCCCATCTTGCTGAAAATACATTTGGTGTGTTATTGTCAGGGGTAGGTCTCCAAATACTCTTCAATTTCGTTTTCTAAGAATCCCAAATTTCTCTCACCGGTTAAACGTCCTTCAGAAAATCGTGCTCCAATTATTCTTTTGCCAATTATTGCAGCCCAAACATTGATTCCAAATTGCTCTTGGAAATTTTCCTAAATCATCAAATGTTGGTTTTCCAACGACCAATATCTTGTATTTTGTCTGTTGAACATACCATTATTGGTAAACCTGGATTGATGTTATTATTGCTTTTATTTAAAAACCAATTGCAATATTCCAATATTCTATCAAAATCGTTTTTGTACAAATGTTGATGCAATTATTGGTATTTGTAAGAGCGATAACCAAGTTTCTTTAATTTTTTTCGAACGGATTCGCAGCCTATATTTAATTCTTGGCATACTTCCCTTGTAGAAATAGTAAAATTTTGGTCTACCAAATCCAAAACATGTTTTTAAATTTCCTCACTTATTATTAATTTTTGAGTAACAGCGGCCTCAAGCCGCATTTTTCTAATTAAACAAATGATACATTGCCTACATGGGTGGTTAATCTGATCAGGATACTCTTCTTGATCGACATTTTCTCTCGGCTTCGGCCGCGTTTTTCCCGCATTGTCCATAAATAACTAAAATATCTACTTGTTCAGTTTTGGTAAACATAATTTTAATTTAGTTTTGCCCAAAATAATTAACACAAATCAAAAAGAAAAAATAATTGTTTAAAAATTAAAAGAATTTCAATATTTATCCTAAATTCAACTGTTAAGCTGGTTTATAAACTCGAAAAGTTGGTGAGGTTGAAGTTATGATCAAGTTTGTGAGGTTAGATATTCCGAACTCCGAGCATAAAAATTGCTAATCTCGAACTACCCGGGAAGTTTTCGAACCTTACATAAGCTTTACATGAACAACATGAACGAGTGTATAAATGGAACTGAGTGTTCCCTTTAGTTTAAATTAAACTCCTATTTCCAACACCAACTGAACCTCAACCTCGCCAACTTTTCGAGTTTATAAATCCAGCTTTATTCATGGGACACTTAAGACATTTTTGGGGCTTTATCCCATTGCTTTTCAAAGAGATATTAAATTGTTTGTCATGGCTAACTAAATGTCATTTCTTCGTAGTTCTGTTGAATATTTGATACAACAATGAAAATGGGTATTGAAAGAAAATGAAGTTCTTTTTAGAAAATCCAAAAAAGATTTGATGTCGTGATGCACCAATGGATTTGTATTTAAAAACTGCATCTAATTATAAGTACTATGAAAGTGGTATAGTTGTATTTCTTTTTAAGTTATTGCCAAAAATGTGATTTAGTCAACCTTAAACGCTCTAGTAAGACAAAAAGAAAAGTAATAGATAATAATAATAAAGATACGGAATGTGTCACGTTACCTCATACCAGTTCGTAAAAAAAAATGCATAATAATGAAAATGTTAAAGTAGGATATAATCCATACAACAAAGTTTTTAACACTGATCAAGAGCTGCAGCTTGTCAAATATTGTGAAAAGTCAGTAGTTTATATTATGGTCTTACCACAAAAGACCTTCAAAAACTTGCATATAGTTATGCCCGAACAAATCGGTTACGTTATCCTGCAAATTGGGACACAACAGAACATGCTTCTGAAGATTGGCCAATAGGATTTTTAAGAACAAACCCACAACTTTCTTTACGAACACCACAAGCAACAAGCCTTTCTCGTGCAATGAATTTCAACAAAGAAAATGTTTCCACATTTTTTAATAAGCTTTCAGAAGTTCTGGAAAGACACAATTATGAGCCGCAAAATATATAGTATAATATTGATGAGGAACCAAGCAGGTTTAGGGCAATTACGTCACAAGAACGTGGAACTCTAATCACTATATAAATATGTGCCTGGCCATAAATGCTGTAGGTAATACGGTCTCACCAATGTTTGTCTTCCCAAGAAAGACTTTTCATTCGGCTGGTTGTGTAGGTAGTGCAAATAAGTCTGGCTGGATGCAAGAAGAGGATTTTTTAAAATTTATGACGCACGTTGTAAAACATACCAAGTCTAGCGCCACTAATGAGATTCTAGTGCTTCTGGATAACCACGGCTCCCATTTATTTATTTCCTTAATAGATTATTGTAGGGACAATTTTGTAACGCTGCTGTCATTTTCACCCCACACGTCTCACAGGCTTCAGCTGTTGGATCGAGGCGTGTTTGGTCCCTTTAAAAAATATTTCAACAACCAGTGGATGAAAAACAATCCTGGCAAACGGATGACAATATATGACCTGCCTTCCATAGTAAGAGAATGTCTTACTCTCGCCACCACCCAAAAAAATATTCTCTCTAGATTTTCTTGTACTGGAATCTACCCTTTTAATCGCGAGATTCTTGATGAAGCGGATTTTGCCCCATCCAACGTTACCGACAGACCTTTGGACCATGAGCCTGAAATAGAGAATACAATAAATGATGAGACTGACTATAAACATGCTACCGAGACCGGATCCTTGGTTGAAGTTGAAGCAGGCAACGATATGAATAGAAATGATAGTGCCGGAGACCATATAAATAAGCCCAGTTCTTCTAGAACATCGCATTTCAACTTAGAAACGCCAACGACAATCATATTGCCTGAATCGATAGAACCTTATCCAAAAGGTAACTTCAAGAAACCGAAAAAGGGAGGTAGAGCTAAAGGAAAAACTGCGATATTGACTGACACTCCCCAAAAACTTGAAATTGAGAAACGAAGCCCTAAAAAAAAAGTTTCTCTAAAAGGACTTTCAGAAATAAAACCTATTGAAAAGAAAAGCAAAGGGAAGAAGATCATAAAAGAAACGACATAGAAATGAAAACCGAAGAAATGTATTTGGGCTCGGACGATGAGGAAAACCTTTTGCTTAGTTTGTTGTGAAGTCTACTCTTGAAGTGTAAAAGATTGGTTACAATGTCGTGTGTGCAAGCAGTGGGCTCATTTGAGTTGCACAGACAAAAGTCCCTTTTATGTTTGCGTTAATTGTGAATCCGACGATGACCTAGAATAATTATGCATAATTAACTTTTCGCTTATTTGTGAACTTAAATATTATGTTTTGAGAAAGAATTTTTATTTTGTTAGCTTTGTTTTTTTTTATTCGTTTTTAATTAAAGTTTTTTTAAATTATTTAGTTATTTTTGGTCTGTGCTGTTGTCTAGTTACGTTACAAATGACACCACCTTTGGTACAATCGACACCAATATGGTGTCACTTGTAACATACGTTCCTTTGATATATATGGACCTATAAAAAGTATTGGGATCTAAAAATAATAGTTTGAAATATAAGGTGTAAAAGAATAGATTTTGTTTAACGCAACAAAAAAAAATTAAAATATTTTCAAGTATATCTATAGGTAAGTACCTACTCTTACCAAAAAAAATATATTTTGAATTTTTGTTACAATTTGATACCAGCCTCCCCTACCTTAAAAAGTGTCTTTTTACTCGCCTATAACTCCTGTCACGTTTTATATGGGCTAAAATATGGAGCAAATTCATTTAAAAATCAGGCATTAATTTTTTGAAAAAACGCTCGGACACGACAATTATAATTTTTTCTTCCGAATTTTTTGCCTCATAAATAAATTATACAGGGTGTGTCAAAAAGTAGATGTAGCAAAAAATTTTTGTATTTTAAATGGAACCCTCTTTTTTTCAATCGAATTTTGAATTCTACGTCAAAGTCTGCGCATAATTCATGTAGCATACCCTATCCTTATCTCTAACGGTTTTAGAGAAAAATTACATCATAAAACGAAAATTATTTTATTAAGTGTTGAAAATGCCAACCATTAACTTCTTGACAATATGCCAATCTACTTAAAAACCCTTCTAAAACATTATTTACAGTATTTTCATTAATTTGCCTAATTTCATATCTAATTTTAAATTTTAAGTCTTCCAAATTTTGTGGTTTATCCTTATACACTTTTGATTTCAAATAACCCCAAAGAAAGATATCCATTGGTGTAAGATCGGGAGATCTTGCAGGCCATTCTATGGGTCCTCTTCTACCTATTCATCGTTCGGGAAATACAGTATTCAAATACTCTGGTACTTGTCGAGCAAAATGAGGCGGAGCACCATCCTGCTGAAACCAAATAGACGCTTCTGGTAGATTAGGCTGATTCGGATTTGGAAAATCCGCTGCTAGTGTGGGAATTAATTCATTTTGAAGAAATTGTAAATACCGGTCTCCTGTAAGATTTCCATCGAAGAAAAAAGGTCCAATAATTCTATCATTTAATATCCCTGCCCAAACATTTACTTTTTGTGGGTTTTGCGTGTGCTGTTCTCTCATCCAACGGCGATTATTTGTACTCCAATACCGAAAATTTTGTCTGTTTACCGAACCATTCAAACAAAACGTGGCTTCATCGCTAAAAATATTGCGATGGAAAAATAGATTTAAGTTGCAAATTTCCATCATAGTTTCACCAAACTGTAGTCGGCGGTCGGGATCATCTTCGTTTAGCTCATGCAGCAATCTAATTTTGTACGAATGGTACTTTTCTTGTTTCAATACCCGCAAAACAGATCGTCGGCTCACATCATTATTAAAGGCTACTTCAGTGGATGCACTATGGGGATTATCTTCAACTTCTAACAAAATGTTCAATTTTGTGTTTTCACTAATTTTTGGACGACCTGGCCGTAGACGATCCTTTACATTCCCTGTTTCCCTGAATTTCTTCTCAATTTTACTTACTGTAAATCTTGTAATCGGTCGTTCTGGATACTTAGCGCTAAACAAGTTACAAACTTCTTCTTGATTTCTTGTTTTGTCTCCACATCCAATTAAAATTGAAATTTCGATTCTTTGAGATTCCTTTAAATGCACCACGATCACCGTTTTTCAAAATTATACCTAAAATTATTTTTGATTGACACATGCCTTGCTATCGTAGTGACAATTTAAATTTACCTGTTTACTTTTAAGTATGTACATGTAACTTCTTTTAAAGAAAAATTTCGTTATATGAAGTAATTTTTCTCTAAAACCGTTAGAGATAAGGATAGGGTATGCTACATGAATTATGCGCAGAATTTGACGTAGAATTCAAAATTCGACTGAAAAAAATAGGGTTCTTATTAAAATACAAAAAATTTTTGCTACATCTACATTTTGACACACCCTGTAAAATTTCTTTTTGAGGCAAAAAATTCGGAAGAAAAAATTATAATCGACGTGTCCGAGCGTTTTTTTCAAAAAATTATTACCTGATTTTGAAATGAATTTGTTCCATATTTTATCCCATCACTGTATAAATTCGATTAAAATCTAAAGAAATAGCAGCCGGAAAGTGATTTAATGGTCACCCCGTATATTGATGAAATTGTAAGAATTTGCAACTATCTAAACGCATGAGAAACATTTAGTGCGTGTAGAGTGATAGACTGGTTAGCACTAATTAATTTTTTAAAAAATAAATTTTTCCAATCTTTTCTACCATGGGCCATAGCCCCGTTCTCTAATCTATACCAAAAACTTTTCTTATCCCTTAACTTGGGACATAGCTCCGTTTTTAATTGAATTTCTTTCTTCGCATTTTATAAAACTAAAACACTTTTTCATAATCCATAACATAAAATCTTCAAATCGCACATCTAATGAAAAAAAGACCTAACTGCAAAATTGGTTGTTTTGAGAAAACGCGCTTTTAAAAATTGAATAGGTATGAATTATTTTAATTTTCAGAGTACAAAGTTTGGTTTAAAAACAAAATATAAACATCAGCGACTAGGTTTGTTCATTAATTATTAATAATGATCAAATTACTTAGTTTTTTATTAAATGCTTTAGTAAATAACAAAAATATGTAATTGTGACACTTTTCTTCTTAAAAAATTAACGATTGTTTCTTAGTTACACTAAAATAAAACGACATTATTATATTTTTTTGTATTAAAAATAAACAATATAAGGTTTACACGAAAGTAACCATAAACTCCTGAAACTTTAAACTATTTGAAGTTAAAGTTAAACTATTAAAGTAATTATAACTTTATAAAATAAAAAATTTAATATACTTGACCTAAACTACAATTTCAAAAATAAAAATATTGCCAAATTTAGAGGAAAAACGTCTTAACTGGTACTTCCGTCATTTTTCTGTTGAAAATGCAATCAAAATATAAACTTAACTTTCTTAGAAAATGCGTGCACCTGCGTCGAAGGCTAAAGCCGAACTGATAGTTGGGTCACTGACAGTCACTGTTCCAATTAAAAGTAGCGTGAAAGAAAGGTGACACTTCCGCCATCTCGCGTTTGTTTGCTTCAACACAATAATGTCGTTATTCCATTAGAAAGAATATAACATTAGGACACTTATGACGCTTATAACTTAAAAATGGAATTTTTTGCAGTTAGGTCTTTTTTCCATTGGATGTGCGATCATCAACATGACACCATTTACATTTTAATTCACAAGTTTACTGTGTTTTCAATTTTGAAATTCCTACTCTCATTTAGTTCTACTCATTAATTTGGGGCAACCTTAACAATTTTATTCAACTCGATTTTGAGTAAGTCATATTACTTAGTTCATTTTAACTGGTCGTTTTACCAATATGTGATCCCTTCTAGTATCCCCTGAAGATGGACGTCTACACGCCTGAAACATGCAGGGAACATAACAACCCCGTTTTTATTTTATTTGTGGAGGATGACTTGATTGTTTTATTTACATTATACCATAATAATATATTATAGCATATAAACAATACAAAATGTTCTTACAGTTATAACGAACATTACCTTATTTGGTATAACATTTTAGCTCGTTACTCCAGTGAAACTGAAAAACAAATTATCTAAATTACTGTCTGCCACCCGCTTGTCAGCTTAATAGAATTAATTTTTCAAACATCATTATTTATTGCGCCCCGCGTTACTTCTAATGCATAATAATTAAGTACTTGCTTTAATGATACTTCTACGCAAGTTTTACATCTGTAATAATAGGTGCAACGAGGACTCTATACTTAAAAACATTACACCATCTTTACACATTGGTTTCTCTCGTGTTCTTAATCGCTGATGCACAGTCCCCTGAAGGCAGGGGTGTATAAAGAAGGAACACTTTTATATCAACCTCTTTTTCTTCTTTTTATCTACAAACTGTGACTATGTTTTTG
Organism: Polydrusus tereticollis; assembly: GCA_963920685.1. NCBI lineage: Eukaryota > Metazoa > Arthropoda > Insecta > Coleoptera > Curculionidae > Polydrusus > Polydrusus tereticollis. The sequence goes on from OY987326.1 coordinate 189,599,942, forward strand.
CACGAAAGTTCTTCGTTGGCACACAACGCGTAACTAGGTCGGTTGGTGCAATTTACCGTAATATTGCAGTGTAAACTTTTTAGGCGTGGCTAGATTAATGGAAAATTCGCCTCAATGACACCAAAACCCAAGCCATCTTCTTTTCGAGAGCCAGGAGCAGACTGGCCTGGCGTAATAATGTTAAATATCTGGGTCTGTCGTTTGATAAGCGATAGCGATAACGTAGACCAATGGTTAAAAAAAGCAAATGGTCAACATTTACTCACTTATCAACAGTAGAAGTAGACTAAATTTACGTGCAAGGACTTTGTTTTATACCTTTTCAAAAGTCAGTTTTGATATAAAAAAAAAAGTTTCGACCGGGCTTCAAAGGGACCGGCATTATAATCGGGGTTGTCAGATCAATTTTTAAAAATTCCTTAAGTTCTTATTATTAAAAGTGTTCTTTTATATGAGTATTAAATTGATAGTCAATAAATAACTTTCTTGTAAGCTGGTTTGCAAATCTACTTTGAACCAAGAAATTTTTAATGTCAAAGAAAGAAAGAACAAGCCATTCATAAACATTATAATAATTTTTTAAGTACTTCAGAAATAGTATTTATACAAAAATATTTTAAATCAAACTAAAAGGAATTTCAATGATGTTAAACAAAAAAAATAAACAATTTACAAACCCTTATGCTCCTCCTACACTTACAAAAATTTTGCGGAAATGGCAACACCGACCGTCTAGAGGCTTCCCACCAATTTAAAGTGCGAACTGAGACTCCGACTGAGAAAATTAATAGAGCAGCATATAAATACAAATATATATGCTGTAGACAAGAACAGCAAATAGTTAAAGGCTCTGCCAATTGGGTGATCCCTTATCAGCTTTAAAATCAGTTGGTGCTTGAGGTATGCGATATTGGGAATCGAACAGCGGCGTGGCTGGTTAAAACGATTTACTGTAATTTACATATTTCATTTTCTGCTATAACTGTGGCCATCGAGAGCGAGATAAGTTCGAAATTAAAAAACAAAGATTAACATGTTCAATGTCGACGCAATATTTTAAATATGTACACGTGTTTAAAAAAGAAAATCCGGGAAAAACTAAAAATACGCTTTGTACAAAAATGTAGGTATCGTTATGAATTAACACAACTTGGGTTTTATACAAATTTATAACGTTATTAATTTGGGGATTGTAACCGGTCATTCCATAAAGCGCAAACCAATAAATCAAAAATTCAAAACGGCTGACAATACTACAAGGGATTTTATTCTGCGAACTATTTTCAACCTTAACGAGGATATTATAGTGCCAACTTCAGAACTGGTTCGTGATAAGTTGCAAGTTTACAACAACATTGAGTGATGTTTTGTTAAAATGTGACTTTAAACATAAAAAATTAGATAACCTAATGGTTATAATGGAATCCCTGCGTATCATTGAACTACGACAGGGCTATTTGCGCAAGATAAAGGAGTTAAGTATGGTTGGGTAGACAGTTCAAATTGTACTTTTGGTACACCGTGTTCGAGAGGAAAACGCGTTATCTTGTTGGAAGCAAAGATGGCTTTGTACCTAATGTTTTGCTCTTGTCAGCAAAGAATATCACTGGATAATCAATCTCCAACTTTAAGCGCAGTTGTCCTTGATAATATTCGGCAGGTAATAACGAAATTAATAGCGATGTATGGAAAAATTGCGTAGCTCATGTTATAAAAATAAAAAATGGATATTCTGTTTCACCACCTATAGCGCAAGTAGTAATCTAACCTGGAAATGATTCTACTTCTGAAAGTTCTAACGATTCCAAGCATTAAATTGTTTAGGAATTTTAAATTAATTATGTTCGTTTAACACGTATCTTGTGACGTATATTGTGATTCTGCTGATGCGATCAATTTGTTGTTAAAATAACGAGTGATTATTAATTATTTTGCTCAAGGGCGGCTGTGACCCAGTATACATAGTGTAGCAGCAGCGCGTAGATTAAATCATAGGGCGAATTTGCAAGAAAGCAGCGTTGTCACGTTGAAAACCTAAAATAATGTTTTTTGACGGTATGTAATATAAAATTCTGAGCTATCTTACTTTGAAAGCCTACTTTATATGGCCGCCTCCTACTTCTAGACACCTTCTGATGTTTCTTCTTACCCTCAGAGACACATTAACCAATACGTTTGGAGAATTATTAATTTCGGCAATTTTTTCTGAAATCCTTCGTTTAAGATCATTTATATCCTCAATTGGTGTTCGATAAATGGAGTTTTTTATAAAAGGCCACAAGAAGAAATCGCAGGGTGTTAAATCGCAGGAACGAGGTGGCCATATTTGTTGCGTATTTCGGCTTATAACTCTGTTTTCAAAAAATTCACTTAAAAAAATTAAATTTTCTCTGGTTACATGAGGTGTAGCGCCATCTTGTTGGAAGTAACCTTCCCGCAATTCATCATCGTGAAGCTCATTAATAAATGTTGTCAGAATTTCGATCCGATATCTCTCAGCTGTAATTGTGCCATCAAAGTAAATTGGGCCTACTATTCTTCTAGAACTAATTGCTGCCCACACACCAACTTTTTGAGGATGAAGAGGTCTTTCTACAAAAACATGCGGATTTTGCGTATTCCACATTCGCATATTTTGTGAATTAACATAGCCTGATAAATAAAAATAAGCCTCATCGGTAAAAAATGTTTTTTCAAAAGCACCACTATTTTCTTCTTGAAAATTGTTTAAAAACCATTCACAAAAATTAAGTCTTTGGGGAACGTCATTGGGAAGGAGTTCATGAATAGCCGTAACACGATAAGGGTATAGATGCAGATCCTTTTTCAAAAGTGTTTGACATGTACTGTAGCATAAATCCGTTTGCTGAATTTGTTGAGATAAATGCCTAATAGAAGTTGAAGGATTATTTTCCATAATTTATCGCGCTTCTTCAATAACCTCATTCGATCATTTCGTTGGTCTTCCAGCCCCTTTTTTATGTTGAACAGAACCAGTCTGACGAAATTTATCAATTAGGTATTGTGACCCAGTACGAAAATTATGAATGGTCACCGCAACATCAGGAAACTCGGTTCGAAATTCATCAAAGCAGTCATGCATAGAGTAATTCCACACACCGCCTATTTTGTTTCCATTTCTAAAAAAACTTTCAACAATAAAAATTGTTTGTGCTTCACTAAACATTTTTACTGTAGAACTTTCAATCCGGCAACAAAGCTTCACCAAAACTTGATACGCTGAAAAATGAAAAAAAAAATAAAAAATTAAATCATATCCTGCAAATAGCACTTTATAATAGTCAAAAGACGACTCCCCCGAGGAATATTAGTTAAAGCAATAGTAACCTACCTTCAAATAACTGCAAAAATTACAAAATTTCTCCAATTTTTAAACTTTACAAATACACAAATTCAAATAAGACGTAAATGTCATAAAACGATCATGTCATCTTATCTACGCAGTACGGCCATGATGCTTTTAAAATGCATGGCCTCCCTTGAGCAAAATAATTAAAAATCACTCGTTATATTATATAGTGAATTCTAACTACTAACTGTAGGTATATTCCAACTAACATAGTACCTTCCCCTATCCTTTCTTGGCAAGGAAAACTCATTCCTCCTGGCAGTCCTGGCTGGGCAAAGGCAATTTTTTTAAACTGTTTTCGGCAAAATAAGCATTTTTTTGCCAAAAGACCATTCTAGAAATATTAAATGCATGGTTTCTTTGCAGGCGAAGTCACGAGTACAAACCTCTCATCGATATTAACTATATTTTTAAAGTGTTTTTGTCAAAATTAGCATTTTTCTTTGCAGAAAGACCATTTTAAGAATATTCTCTGCAAGTCACGGGTAAAAACCTTTTATCGATATATACTATAATGAACAAGCTTTGTATATACTCTTTAATAATATTAAAAATTTACAGCAATCCGCAATTTAATTATTTGGTAGAAGCGACGCCTATAGTCAGAAATTTAACGCTTTTTATGTCATCAAATTAAGCTTGGAACAACAATACAAGAGAATTATTGGGCCCGTACTTACTTACGGTGTTGCTACTTGGTGCACCGTAAATAAGTCAACGTTTCGAAAAATTATTATTAATTACTACAATTGGACGAGCGTTTTCCTGAATCCCCTTAGCACACGTTCACTCAAACCGACTCAAACCATATACAATACCGAAAGACTGGCTCACTCCTCCCCAGCCTCTGCCACCATAGCTTCGATCCAGCAATGGCCAAAATAACGATTTGAAAGAACCTCTTCCTCGCTGCCCCCCCCCCTCCCTTCATCCTCTACCTTAATAAATTAGAATTTGAAATCAATCCCTCTGTTCAAGATCCGCCCAGCAGCAACTGTGTTTAGAAATTGGAATAAAGGTCGAAGACCAATTCAAGAATCGAACCCGATCCTATAAGTAAACTTTTTAGAAACAGTTTTATAAGTTTAGTACCTTTCACGTAATTTTAATGGTATCAGCCGGTTGTCCATCCTTCCTCGGTTTTAATATCAATAATACTATAGGTACTTCCCCAAATGCCGCCAACATCACTATTTTTTAAGTTCATTCTGTAACTATTGTGTGATAGATACTTTAAGTATTCAACGCAGCATTCACTAGTTGTAAGTTGAGATTTTAAGTTAGTAGTTGTAATAATTCAAATACTTATAAGCAATATATTCTGCTGACTATCGATAGAACAAAACCAATTTTTACTCGCACGGTAGTTGTGCCGACTTAGGGGATGCAACCCCCTTAATAGCTACGATATTTTGATTCTGAATTTACTACATTTCGGCTTTTGAGCGTTTCATCGAAATGTGCGGTTAGGTACTCAATTGTTTGACAAGAAACTGATAGAACATGACACTTAAGGAATTCAAAAAAGACCAATCAAGTAGGGGTTGTCATTTAAGATTTTAGGGGTAGTTGGCTTGGGGGTCAGGGGGTTGAATTTAATACAACAACAAACACATCTACAGTTGTCCCTCTTCAGATCCAAATTGACGTGGTCCACCAAATGTCATCACCCAAAAAAATATTGCATGACATGCTGTTCGATTTCAAATCGACACCTTGTATTATTGGAATAACGTATTTTCTACACTGGTGTGATAACTTTGGTTAAGCGCACTATTTTTAGGGTTATGTGCGTCACTTTATCGTAGTAATACGTAAAGTGACAATTTTTAGACACATTTTGTAATTTTTTTAAATAAGTTAATGCATATTATTTAGGACACGAAAAATGCTTTCTGAGAATCAGGATGTCAGATGTCATACAAATGTCTCATTATCATTAAGGCTGGAGATTGTTAATTAGCAGGAAATTAGTAAGTAAATTACCGTTAAAGAAATTTGATGTTTAATCATTTTACCAAAATTAACAACTCGCGCATTAAATATAAAATATAATAACATTTAATTTAAATTTCCTGCAGCAGAATATTTACAACAGACATCTCAAATAAAATTATGTATTTCCTGTAACTCTTTTAATAATATTCCTAAGCTGATTCCCAAGCTAATTGATGCTTTTTTTTTGTTCGAACATTAAACATGGTCCATTTTTTATAATATATTTGGCATTTTTGTCAATCTTTTGGTAGTCGACAATGAAAATTGTTTTACGAGAGGTACACTGAGAAAATTGTATCGTGTATACCTAATATATATTTAAGTTATACATAATTTATACCTAAATATACAGGGTTATGATAAAGAAACGGATCAGCCTTTTATATGGAAAACCGCTCGGACCCGTCGAATTAATTTTTTTGAAATGCATTTTTTTTTTAAATATATTGTACAGGGTAGATCATTAAAGTGCTACATGTGCATACAATCAATTCTAGACATTTTTCATTAATCATGCCCTATACTTATCTTCAGCCGTTTACGAAATATTAACAATTTTAAATTTTTTAACAATTTTCAAACAAAATAAACAAACAACAAAGAATAAAAAGAAACTATTTTATAAGATGTTGAAAATGTCGTCCATCAACTGTTCTGCAGTAGATCAATCGATCTAGAAATTTCTGTTGTACATTTAGTACTACTTGCGGAGATATTTCTCTTATTACTCGTCGAATAGGCTCTTTCAGTGTATCTACCGAGATGGGTTTAGATTTATAAACTAAATTTTTGACGTAGCCCATAAAAAGAAGTCCAGCGGATTAAGATCAGGCGATTTGGGTGGCCACTCTATTGACCCCCATCTACCTATCCACCGCCCCGGAAAAATTGTATTTAAGTACTCTCTTACATGAACAGCATAATGCGGGGAGCACCATCCTGTTGAAACCAGAAGGTTAAACTTGGTAAATCAGGATCATTATCATCTGGAAACGGAGTGGCAAGAGCTGAAACCAGATAATTTTGAAGGAAATTTAGATATCTTTCTCCAGTGAGACTCTTATCAAAGAAAAAAGGTCCGATTATCCTATTTTCAACAATGCCCGCCCAAACATTAACCTTCTCATTATACTGGGTGTAATTTTCTATGAACCAGTAAGGATTTTCCTGTGCCCAGTACCTGTAGTTTTGTCTATTAACCTGACCATTTAAACAAAACGTTGCTTCATCTGAAAAACAAATTCTTTGGACAAATCTTGCGTTATTATCTGTTAGCTCAATAATTATTTCACAAAATTGGTCTCGCCTATCAGGATCATCGTCCAATAACTCTTGTACAAATACTGGTTTGCATGGATGAAACTTCTCTTTTTGTAAAAATTTAGATACGGTGGTTTGGTGAATATCGTAGTCCCGTCCAAGTTGTGTGCTTGAGCTATGAGAATCTTCCTGTAGTGATAATAATATGTTTATTTTTTTTCTCCTCGGATATACCAGGACGACCACTTTTAGCACTATGTTTAGTAGTACGGGAAGTTCTTCACTTACTTGCTACCCTAGACACTGTTGATTGGCCAATAGGCGGGCGATTTGGGTATTTTTCATTAAACATATCACGGACTTCCCTATGACTTTTACATTTATCTCCACAACCCAACATAATCAAAATTTCAATGCGCTTATCTTCGGCGAGGCGCATTTTGATGAAATATCAGCAGAGCAAAATTCAAATTTGATTAACATTCACTGTCAATTTTTGACGTCTCAAACTTAAATAAGAAGTTGTCATAGTCGAAAGACTTGTGACTTAAGTTCAGAACGTTGCTATGTCGAGAAACATACCAATGGTGCATACCAGCATTAAAGTGTTAATATTTCGTAAACGGCTGAAGATAAGTATAGGGCATGATTAATGAAAAATGTCTAGAATTGATTGTAGAATATAAAAATGTAAAAATATACAATATGTTTCATTAAAAAAATTAAAATTGATACCTACATGTAGCAATTTTATGATCTACCCTGTACAATATCTTTTTTCAAAAAAAAAATGCATTTCAAAAAAATAAATTTAACGGGTCCGAGCGATTTTTGATTAAGTGGGCGGTTTTCCATGTAAAAGGCTGATCCGTCTCTTTATCATAACCCTGTATAATAATGTATGCTTAGAAGTAAAAAAACCAATATATTAAGCCTCGTTCCACATGGGTGAAACTAATATGGGGAACTTCGCAACAAGAAAACCGTTACAAAACCTAGTGGGCCACCAGTCCACCAGAGGGCTCTTCGAACGGTCACTACCATGTGCTCCTTATCAAATCAGACTTGCATATTAATCTGTCGACTACCTCTCTCTCTCATAATGTTACTGATAAAAAGAGACAGACCTTGTTAAAAACGCAATATATATTACGCCAACTAACTGAAGGGCTTTATTATCCGTTTTTTGGATAAAAGAAGAAGAAGAAGAGAAGTTCTGTCAATTTTGTAAAATGTGAACCCCCAACGAATTGTTGTTAAGAACTTGATTTTTTTTTTAATTTTTATATCATAATTACCGTTTTAATCCTTTACAGGCCGTTTTACGAGTTTTGAAGAATTTTAGGATTGTTACGAGACCTTATATCACAGGTATGTAACCTAAATGTAAAATTTACGCATTGAAGGTTAGGTTTGCTGAATTTTCAAATTAATTTTCTAATATTTTTAGCATAGCTACTCTTCAAAAAGGTCTACCCACCATAGTTTATAGAAGAGGTACATATCCACAGCCCAAGCGAATGCAAATAGAACTGTATGATAAGTCATGCCGAAGGAGTTTTAATGTTCAGCCTCGTGTAAGTTTTTCATTTTGTTCTTTGCCATTTAATACTTTAAGTGTTATATTTAAGTGTATGCTCCTTATTTGCCTTTATTAGTATCTATGATGGCCTGTGTCGCCCATTCAATAACCAATACCAAGTTTTACTCTAAATATCCCGGTTGCACGAGTGCATTTAGATCTTCATCTGACCCTAATTGTGTCAATAACCATTTTTCTATACATTTCCCCTTACTGATAATGAAAGACTAAGAGTGTTGAAGAATAAATGTAATATTAATCCTGACATCGAGTGCAAAAACTTCAGGATTTGTGAAAATCATTTCAATGTTTGTCAATTTTAGAACTCAGTTTGAAAAAGGCTTAATTGGAATGCTGTTCTCAAACTGTCCCTGAGCTTTTACCGCCTGATGTTTTAGGATTACTTCCACATTCTCTGTAGAACTATGGTAGGTAGTTCAATTTTTTTTTTACTGCCAGTCAAACATTCTGTTTGGTCCTCTAAATGTATCCCTTCTACTTTTGACACATGTACACATTCCACTTTATATTATCGAATTTTTTTTCACTGCTTTCAGTTTCTCAATACTTAATTAAAAAATTATGTTTTGTTCAGTCTGTTAGTCATTTTGGTAATAATCATTAACATTTTTTTCTGTTGCATGGACACCTTATCAAGCCCAAATACTGTAACAATTTAACTCTGGCTGCAGCATTTGACCTACACCTGGCTAAGACATCATGCATCTGGCTACTAGATTGCTATTTTGTATCAATAGTCAGTAGAGTAACTAGAAGACGTGGGCTTGATATGAAGCAAACATTTTTTTTGGGACAACGCCCAAATGTCAAGAATTCACCTATTTGCCTCGAGCAAACCCTGGTTCATTAAACACTTGGAACCATTTTAGTCACGTCGCTGTTATTAGTTATATTTTTGGTTTATTTTTTACAGAATGTACCTATAAAGTATTTCTATTGTTTCGATACCAATTTTTGTCAGAATTTGTTCACATTATGTTTTATGGTAAAGTTTAAATAAATTTTGAATTTTTCTTCATAAGCTTTGTTTGTTATTTACATCGGCATTCATAAATAACAACAATATTTTGTTTTAAATGACTTTTAGAGACTTTTGGGTATAATTTGATATAAAATACATACATTCATTAAATTCTGAAATTTAGTGAATACATGGTATTTTAGAGTGAATTAACTCAAAAAGCGATAAAACGTCTTTAAAAATCTCAAATATTGTTTGAACAGTAAACCAGTAATTTGAAAACGAGTTATTTAAACTACCCGCCACCTGCAATAAATTTCCTACCGTAGCGCTCGGGGTGGACTGGTGGCCAACTTGAATCTTTGTTTCTCTGGTTTTCTACGTAGATCGCATTTCTAACCTCTTATCTGTTTTGTGCCTCGTTCTTTGTAATATACTTAAAACTAACAGTCAGCATGTGTTTATTTTGGTATACCATATTTTAAACGGCGTCAGAAAAATATATACTTAACATACAGAATAACACCACCCATTAGTTACTTTCTAAAATACTGTAATATCATCAGAATATTTATGTGTAAATTTAATATACAAAATATTAAAGAAAGATTTTATAAAATATTCTATTTAAAATTTTAAGATACTGTATGTTAAAACAAGATATTCAATAGGTAAGTAGGAAACAGAATCTGTCCCTTCATTTAACTATCAGCGCCGTATATGATGCAAGACAGAATTCCTGCGAGTCTGCGAACTTGTTAGATATAAAGAATAAGTATAACAAGTAGGTAATGATTTTGAGCAGAAACTTCGTCACTCCTGGGAAGGGGCGATTTAATAAACATATTTTAAGGTAAGTTAAACCTAAACTAACCCAAACTAATCTCAACTAACCCATAAAAGTTACTGTACTTTTATATCCAATTTATTGAAGAAGTGCCCTTGCAAGCAGATAGGTGCATTGTTGTTTTAACTAAAATAGGTACATCTGATTTTGTTAGTCTATTAATATTAGCAAACCATTAATTTAAAAAATATTCTATCTAGTTCTATGAGAATTTTAAAGTTCTCAAATTAGCTTTGTAAGGACATCTATTGCAGCCATAATGCTGTAATGGTATTCATTACAGCGCACTATAGCGCTGCAATTTTTTTTTTTATTATAATAACATTTATATAGGTAATAATCCAATATTAAGTTCCCTGGGGGCTAGCGAACTGAATACATTCTATTGCAGCATAGCATTAACACTTTTAGGCGGATCCCCACCGGCTGGTGACTTTCGGGAGTACATGTCACACATTGAGGTTCCTGAGACCTGTTTATTATTTCCAACTGATGCACAGGAGCTTCTAGGCATCTTCTCGTCAATGAAGAACCAATCCTCATCTGGTTGGGATGACCTCTCTCTGCGAGTCATCCGGACACTTCCAAAGAGCGGTGGACATTCTCGCCGAAGCAATAAATGTATCGTTTTCCACAGGAGTTTTTCCTGACTCTTTAAAGACAGCTGTCGTTCTCCCACTACATAAGGGTGGTGACAGCGACAATCCTGCAAATTTTCGCCCCATAGCGCTGCTTCCTACGCTTTCCAAGATAATTGAGAAACTTGTTAAAGTGAGAATGACATCCTTTCTCACGAGGTTCGATCTCCTTGGCGGACGTCAGTTTGGTTTTCGTGATGGATTGGGCACAGATGATGCGATTTTTGACTTTCTCCACCTTCTATATTCCAGACTTAATAACGGAGAGGTAGCCGCAGTGGTTTTGGCGACGTGTCCAAGGCGTTTGACTGCGTTAATCATGAGGTATTGCTGTGGAAGCTGGACAGGTATGGTTTTAGAGGTGCGTTGCATGGCTGGTTGCAGTCCTTTATGTCCCGCCGCTCTCAAATGGTGACATTTAATGGCAACACATCCCGGGAGCTATGGGTTGATGCAGGTGTTCCTCAGGGATCAGTCCTTGGGCCATTGCTTTTTCTTTTTTATGTCAACGACCTGCCTCAGCTCCATGGTGGTGGCTCTTTTACAATGTATGCCGACGACACAACCATCCTTTGGCATGACACCAATGAGGACAATCTTAACCAAAAATATTGGGGACGATTTGTTGAGAGTGAGGGAATGGTGTGACGCAAACCTCCTTAGTTTTAATGTATCTAAGACCAATATTCTAAACTTCAAGTGCATGACCAAGGACATATCCCTGGGGGATGGACCAATTGCCCCGCTCCACAAGAACAGATTCCTTGGACTCACGATAGACAGTGCACTGAAATTCGAGGAACACATTGCAAGTGTTAGCAGTAAGGTTTCGTCTGGATGTTTTGCTCTGAGGGTCATTGCGAAGAACCTATCATTCGCTGTGGCTAAGAATGCCTATTTCGCTTTGATTGAGTCGCACCTTCGTTACGGGATTGCATTTTGGGGTGTATGTTCGCGCTCCCTTTTTTAAGACATATTTATTTTACAAAAACGAGCACTTCGTTATAGGAATGTGTGGAGCGGGAGCTCGCGACTCGTGTCGCCCCCTTTTTCTTAAATATCGCATACTGAGTCTCTACTCTTTATTTATTTTGGAAACAGTAATTCTTGTATTTAAAAAGTTTAGGCGGGAGCTTGACGAAGTTACCCACTATCGTACCCGTAGATTTTGTCTGCTTAAGTTGCCTATTCCTCATTCTAGTCTGGTGAAGGGCTCTTTTGTGTATGAGGGCAAAAAACTTTTAAACCACTTGTCTATTCACATAAGGAGTTTAAGATCCGATGAAAATTTTAAAAGAGAAACAAGGACACTGTTGCAATCCAAGCCATATTATTCTATCGACGAGTATTATATTAGTATTAGTTTTAGGATGATACAATTACCCTTTTTACTAGTTTTATTGCTTTTGTATAACTTTGTATGTGTTGTTTATTGTGAATCATGATTCAGCATTATTACTACACATTTTTGGCTGTATTTAAATCTACGTTATGTGTGCTAATTCATCCATGTTGTTTGTTTTTTTAATTAACTTTTGACGTTTTATATTTTTTATCCGATTGTGTCAAAAAATGACGTTTTATAGATCAGATATTTGGACGAAAAGGTAACCTTTTCAATAAGGTATTGATTATTGCGCTGGTAGCTAGGCAACCTTTGTCGTCCTAGTCCAAAAAACATTTTGTCGGACGCTAAAATATTTTCAACAGTTTATTTTATTTAATTATTTACAATATTTATATTAAATGTACAATTAGAACAATTTTGAACAAGAACGGGGTGACGTAAATTTGATTTTGAGGATGTGTTATTATTTTTGGTCTCCGTTATGATATTATTCTCCAATGTTGAACTCGATTGGGAGACGGATTGCGACACCTGAGTCGAGACTGACTGCAGGTCAGATTGTGGAATGTTGAATATTTTCTTGGTCAGCTCTAACTTATTACTTAAGGAATCATCTATGTAGCCCTCGGCTACTCCCGAAGACTTCCAGCCTCCATGCCGTTTTAGAGATGTTATGTCTGCTCCCGCATCTACAAGTAATGTGGCCGATGTTCTTCTGAAACAATGTCCCGTGAATTCCTTGGCATTCGGCAGTTTTAAGTAAGATGCTATTTCCTGAGGTATAGAGCCAAATTTGTGTATACCGACAACTTGCTTATGGCATTTTCCATTGCGATAAGACACAAAAAATCGCCCATCACTCATATTTGTTGGACGTAAAGCCAGATAATTTCTATAATACTTTAGATATTCTCCAGTCACCGTAAATGATCTCGGTTTGTTTGTTTTATTATAGGGAATTTTTATTAACAAAGCCGTTCCCAAATCTTGTATGTCATCAATTTTCATATGAGCCAGTTCTTCTCGACGACATGCGCCCGCGATTCCAAAAATAAAAGCAACCTGTAATTAAGAAAATTGTTAGTCAGAAATTTAAAATACTATTATATAGTTACATTTACCTTCAACATTAAGTATTTGTCATCTGGAGCATGGCAAAGGAATTTGTGAACCTCTTCTCTAGTTAGGATCCTTGATTTCTTTGGACAATATCCAACACTTTTTTGTTTCAACAATGCTCGTAATCTCATGTATTTAGATATATCAATATTCTGTTTTACATTTACCACTGCACGTAGCATAGAATACTGCGACCACAGAGTAGATGACTTCATAGTTTTCGATAATTCCGCCATATAGACCAAGAAGACGTTTTCGGAGAACGACTGTATATTTTTTTCTTGCCGGTAATCCATAAATTTTTTATAAGCTCTTTCATATATTTCCTTAGATTTTTGTGGCAACAAATGTAACATTACTTCCTTGGCAGTTTCTTGAATGTCAGGTGGTGTACCTTCTATAAGATCATCGTCTATTTCCATTTTTAATTGTGTTTTTCAGGTTTTAAAACTAGCAGAACACGAAAGATTAGTTAAAACTATCGCCTGATTGATAAAACGTCAGTTGATAATATTAATTTAATTATTTGTTAGATCCATGGATACGCATATTACAGGTTTCATTGTTCAAACATTCAAGGGACAAAAAATTACAATGCAAGATGAAATATATTGGTTTTCTTAATTTTTACATTATTTTATAATCCGAGCAAAAACACAATCGGATAAAAAATAACGTATGTTATACGGACGAAAAATGTATTTCGGACTATGCGGGTTACTGGCCTCGGCTTTGCCTCGTCCAGTAATCTCCCGCAATACGTCCGAAATACTGCATTTTTCGTCCTTGTAACATAATATACTATTATTTAAGTTTATTTATATTGTTTTGCTTTGTTAACGACGTTGTACGTTCATAACAATAAAGATATGTTTGACTTTGACTTTGACTTTGACTTTTTAACCAATTAAATGATTTCCTAACTCATCAACAAATTTTGCCATCTACACAATCTGGGTTTAGAATAAATCATATCTGATGTCGATAACTGACGATATTTTTAGAGCACATGACCAAGGCAGAGACACTTGTTTGATCTTGTTAGATTATAGCAAGGCACACACTGGATCATAACATTTTAAACATTAAATTAAAATATTTTGGTCTAAGTGAACATGCACTGAAGTTATTTGAAAGCTATTTCTCAGGTCGACGGCAGAGATCTAGGTATAATTAATAATCGTACTTCTAATTTATTAGGAGTATCTAGAGATATCGCGCAGGATAGTATACTGGGTCCTCTAATTTTTTTTTGTAGACGGCTGATTTTTATAAATTTTTAAGTAATTGTAAATCTCATCAATACGCCGACGATACCCAGGTCTTCTATTTTTTTTTTACTCGGATAAGGTTGATGCTGCGGTTACCAACATAAATAAGGATCCCGAAGTTATCTCAAAAATTTCTGCTGCCCATGGTTTAATTTTAAATGAAAACAAGACCCAGATGGTGGTATTTAGCAAAAGTAGGCGTGTTTATGATTTAAACATAAAATTGAATGACGTAAAACTGGAAGTCAAATCAACTTGTAAGAACCTTGGGATTGAACTGGACAGTAGTTTAAGATTTAATGATCATATTTCCAATATAATACAAAAATGTATGTTTAAACTAAAACTTTATTAAGTGAGGAATGAAACACAAAGTCTGCTCCACTAATTTAATAAATAGGTTCAGATTAACATCCCAAACATGTTCTTAAAACTTTATTCTTGAATAAGAATATTCTCGGTCCCAATATTAAATTACCATTAACTAATACGTTAGTTATTTCCCATTTGGCTTACTGTAATATAGTGTATTGGCCTGCACTGTTGCAAAAAGATAAAGACAGTCTTCAAAAGCTTCAAAAATATTGTCTAAGATTTGTTTTAATGTACGTAAATATACCGACCCATCAGTCTACTCTCTCATATGTACAAGCTTTTCACTAAAATCATTACAAAACGACTTACAAATAAACTGGATGCTTATCAACCCCGCGAACAAGCCGGTTTTCGCTCAGGATATGGAACGAACGACCATCTACAGGTCATTAAATCACTAATTGAAAAGTGTGTGGAATACAACAAGCCGTTAATCCTTATATTTGTAGACTATGAAAAGGCATTCGATACCACTGATCAACATAAAATGCTGCTAGCAATTGCAGACTGCAGAATCGACCACCGCTATATCGCACTTATCAAAAACATCTATGATACTGCAACAGCCTGCGTTAGACTCCACGAAGATACAAACAGATTTGAGGTACAACGTGGAGTTCGACAAGGAGACACTGTCTCTCCAAAGTTGTTTACGGCCGTATTGGAATATATGTGTAAGCAAATAGACTGGCAAGACATGGGAATAAATATAAACGGAGAAAATCTAAACCACCTAAGATTTGCGGACGACATTGTGTTAATGACGGATAGTATAGATAAAGCCAGAGAAATGTTGGAACACCTCCACCGAACTTCAAGAGCGGTCGGGCTTAAGATTAACATATCGAAGACTCAGTTTATGACGAACCTTGTAATAAGCGACAATATACAGGTAGGGACCCATAACGTCGAACAGGTAACAAAATACAAGTATTTGGGCCATGAGATTAGATTAGGCCGAGACAATCAAACAACGGAGATTTGTAGGAGAACGAGTCTAACTTGGGCCGCCTTTGGAAGGCTTCGCAGCGTTTTTAAATCGGACATACCAATATGTTTGAAAAGGAAAGTTTTTGACCAATGCATACTCCCTGTTATGACATATGGAGCAGAGACACTAACATTGACGAAGAGAACAATAAACCGAATCAGAGTCACGCAAAGAGCCATGGAGAGATCAATGCTGGGAATAAGCTTAAGAGACAGAATCCCTAATAATGAAATAAGAAGGAGAACAGGGGTCGTGGATGCTGTGGAGAGAATAGCCACATTAAAGTGGAATTGGGCTGGTCATGTTGCTAGAAGAACGGATGACAGATGGACTAAGAAGATTCTAGAGTGGCGACCAAGACAGGATGCATATAGGAATAGAGGACCGACCCACCGACCCGATGGACGGCGATACGGCGCATAAGTTCAAATTGGATGCAGGCTGCGCAGAATAGAGATGTGTGGCAGAGGTTACGAGAGGCCTATGTTCAGCAGTGGACGCAGCTAGGCTGAGTGATGATGATGATGATGATGACGTAAATATGATCATATTTCTCAATACTTATTACAATCAGGATGGGATGGTTCAATATGCAAGAAATATTTGAATTTCAATTTTCACGATGTGTTTATAAAGTTATTATTTCAAAAGAATCAAGGTACTTACTGGAAAAATTAGCTACGGGTTCGAATATGCATAACAGGCTAACACGTCATGGAGGTTTGTTTAGGATTCCAAGACACAGCATCGCACTTTTTCAGCGCTCCTTCACCTACAATGCCACCAAACTCTTCAACTCATTGCCACGGAATGTCAGGGAAGCCCCCACCCTTGCCACCTTTAACTCACTGCTGAGAAATCACATTCTCGACAAAAGGGTTTAAATTTATTTAATATGCTGCTTGAATCGCGACTTACTTATTCTTGTACATTTAATATTTATTAAATTTTTTCTTATTTATTAATTTTTTTTTCTTTTTCAAGTAATTATAGGACAGGTTAGTTCTACGTTCTACATTCTTAAACATAATATTTTTTGTCCTTTTATTACTTATTGTTTGTATGTAGTTTTTTTCCAGTGGTTGTATGAGCAGCTCTGCTGAATACCGCTACGTTTACTACTAATTATTTCTTTATTGTAATATTCCTAATAAAAAACATCTTTATTTTATTTATTTATTTACTTATTTTTGTCATTCATTCAATTTGGAACACCCTGTAAGGCTCAGTAGTGCAATTGGGGCGGTATGGGCCTGTAGCAACTAACCTGAACTCCTGAACTACCTAGCCAATTTTCCCTTATTTGACAGTTCAGCTAATATGTTAAACTTAAATACATAAAGATTTTTTCCTTTTGTCTTTTTACTAACCTCAACGTTCGTCTCTTCAAATTAATGTTCATCAGGTCCCATCAGTGGCGGCTCGTGGATTTGAAAAGTACAGGGGCACACGGTGGGAGCTCGCCGCAGGCGCCGGCGGAGGCACCGCCGGAGGCGAAAAATTTTTCGGGGGCCGCGCCCAAATATGGCTATTTTGAGGACCCAAAAAATAAAATTCGCCTCTTGAGCCTTAAAAAAAATAATAAAAAAAAAATACTTTGTCCGGTGCACGGGTGTACCTAATACCGTGAAAAAATTGTGCGAATAATTTAAAGAATATAGACTCACCTAAATTTACTATTTGAACTGCAACTCTGTTCTTCTCGATTTTTGACAAGCAAACTTGTCTATCACTTTTTCGTTAAAGTTTGGAATGTTGTTAATCAACAATGTAATATGAAATAAAACAATGCAGTCTTCCTCCACTATATACTATATAGTTTTTTTTATGGTACCGCGTTTTCTCTTAGGGACCGATAACTGTTAGGTGTATATCCCAACAATTCGTGTATTAAATTACGTGCATAATCATCGTCACTGAAATGTTTCGAGCAAACACGGGCATTTTTAATAATAAACTTATCCTTGCGTTTACACACATGCTTTCAAACAGTTTGCAATTCCTTGTCCTTTGGGAAACTAAAAAACTTTATACCAGGCGTAAAACTCTTACACTGATTATCAACCTTACAACCAAATACCGCACATCTCATTTTTTATAATTAAAGGACACTTATAATTTAAAAAAGACCGACTCGTACACCAAAACCGTATGTAAACAACAGGAATATGGCCGCCTTTTCTCACTGCCTGACGTCACGAAAGACACGCCCACCTGCGCGATATCATATCTTCTGTAGTTGTATCATGGGCTGTGGCCAGACTTGCCGTATAATGCTGAACGAATAGCCACAGGCCACAGTAATTTACTATTATCCAGTACTCTGTCCTTATTTCGCATACGATTTAAAACAAAGAAGCATGCAGGGGCTCATATTAGTGTGCCCAGGTGCCTATGTTCGTTCGTTGTACGTTGCCCGGTTCACCCGGTTGCCGTTCGTTCATAGTATGTTGCCCGTTCAACAAATAATGTAGTGCAAAATATCAAGAGTTTACTTAATAATAGTTATACCTTTATACCTCGGGAATTTTCTAGGTCGGTGATTTTTCTAGATGGGGCACGTGCCCCAGTGCCCTAATAGACGAGCCGCCACTGGGTCCCATTAACATTGCATTAAAAAAATGTACGAAGGAGCTAATCATTTTACCCTGATTTGCACAGTCCCGCGGTAAATAGATAGGTATGTTCAATTTAAAGACACCAGAATATTATTATTGACAATTTTCCAAACATTTTTTGCCTACGGCATTTTTTTTGTCGCCATGTCGTCTTGATACAATACAACTGATTATTATAACATATCGCCACGTGCAACAATTTTTTCTTTACATTTGGTATACTTATACGCATGGTTTGGCAGGGTTTATATAATCACCCACTTATCCTCACCTCCCATATAATGACAAAAACACCGCTCACTACCACCAAGCCGAAATCCTGATTGTTTCACTGCATCAAGAATCCTTTCTCCCGTTCAATTAACAAAGTAAGATTTTTATTAGAAGAAGCAGCGCTAGTGAAACTAAAATCATCATCAACACAAAACAAAACGGTCCTTCGACGGCAGATGATCTAATTTGGATAGCAGAAATGCCGAAAAGTCATCAATAATATCATCAATCACCTCGACGCCATAATAATATGGTGCAGTGAACCAGTAAATCAGAACTGGGCTCTTAAAGCAAGCCAACTCGTCCTATTTGTATCCAGCGATTACAATTTATTAAAAGCAAAGTTAAACACCTGGATATCGCACGCCGATTAAACTAAGGTTGGTTCATTCCTTTCATTTCATATACAGTTTTATTTGCCATCATAAAAATTATCTTGATACCGTAACTTGGAGCTGTGTTTTCTTGATTTAGCTGAAACAGGTCTCTTTAGATTATGGACAGTTTCTTTGAATGTGCTAATTTCGTGAAGAATGTCTTTGACATTTGACGTCACATCAGTTATTGTTTCACTTTTTGCGAACCTAAATAAAATAATACCTCTCTAAATTTTTTATCCGCCAACCGACAATATAAAATATTCAATTTACATCACCTAGCGCCACCTAGTCTCTTTCGTGTGAACAAACCGCGGGGAGTGCGCGGAACGAGGGAGTGAAACGACGTGTGTGGTCTCTCAGCGCGAGCCGATTAACGAACCGCAGCTCTATCGATACCGCGAGTTGATGATGATGATGAGATGAAAAAGACAGGACCGGATTTGGTCAGGTAATTACCAAGAATTTTCTGTTTTTTTTTTCTTAATTATCAGGTGTACGTGTTTAGTGTGTTTGTTTTTTTGTTGTTAGCTTAATTAGTATTATTGACTAAGAATTCCCATAATTTTTACGTTAAAAGTACAGAGAGCGAGTTATATTAACGTTGTGTGTTACAGTAGTACGCACTATAAAATACGGTATGCGCTTACAAGTTTCAAAATAAATATCTAGGCAAAAATTTATTAATAGATACAAACTACTTTTTCTTTAATTTGTCCCAAACAATTTTTGTTTCATTTAAATATTGTCGTTTGTCTTTTTTTGGCCATTTTGATTCTCTATTGACTGTATCAAACAAATAAAATAGCAATTCGAAGTAATAACTTTCTTGTTATTGCTTCTTACTTAAAATTACCAAATCCCAAGTTATTTACAGGCCATTGTTTTAGACGGTCCAGTGTTACACAGTTAGCAAATAGTGGGGGTGAGTTGAACACTATTAAGGCTCATGGTGGCTGGAAGTCTTCAGCAGTGGCCGAAGGTTACATTGAAACTTCGATGAAAAGCGTGGTTGAAGTTGCAAATATTTTGTTCACACAATTTTCACACGGTGTATCTCCACCTTGCTTATCACGTATATTCCAAAATACCACAGCTACAGCGTCTGTAGCGTCAAGCGGAACGACTAGATTCATTATAAAAGAGCAAGGTCTCACACAAAATATTGTGTCTATTCAGAATATTCCAGGGATAACCATTAACGTCAACGAACATTCAACAGTAACAGTAAATATTTACAATAATCGTTCATCTCTTCCCAAGTCTGTTTCTTTAGAGAAATAAAATTGAGGAAAATACCACAGTATTTCTAATTGTAACTAAATAAACTGAATAAGCACTACTTACTACCTTTTGTCTCACTATTATTTTAATAGTCTAATATTATCGTGTTTTGTGCTTGAAATAACTAAATATACGTAAACCACAATAGGTTAGGTTATGTAGTTTGTGCATGTATGTAAAGCAGCGTGAGCGTGATCCTAGTAAAGATATACCTACGTATAATATTTTGTATTATTCAACCAGTAACAACTATTCAATTTAAATTATTTATTACATTTCTTGTAATTGAAATTTTTCAAAAATATGTCTCACTTCTAAAGATTTAAATAGGTATAAAACAGATAATTTAAGTTTACCACTACCGAAATATTTCTTAAAACAAAAAGTAGGTGTGACATGAAATTTGAAAACAGCCATGTTGTGTTGTTACCGCAACAGGAAGAAATAAAAAATGCGTGTTTAAAATGATTGCTTATGCAGCCCAATTCAAACCCATAATGAAGACTTTATTATTCCCCAATAGAAAAAATATTATATAAAACTCGTGCATAAAGTGTCTTTTTCTACTCCTGAAAGTTGCGGCTCTCGTTGCATGAAACACTATTTTCTACGATAGTAGGTAAACAAATGATTGCTTGACGTTTTCAAATATTTACAAATAACGCCGCTGCGCAATGTTGTCATAGAAACCCGGCCTTGTTCAATTTTCCATAGGTAACTTGGTGTTATCTCGTTACACGCTCACATCGCATTAGGTGACAGTAAAAAAACATGAGTTCTTATTAAAAATCACAAAAAGTGAAGTCTTTCAAACTTTTAATTAAACTTGGTGTCCGGCAGGGAAGTAGTCTCGGACCACTCCTTCCATCATCTATTTAAACCTTTAGCTTTTATAGATCAACAGAGGCAAAAGTTGTAAATTACGCAGATTAATCTAATATTATAATTAAGAATGAAAACATTACAAATTTACTTTAAAAATCTAAGAAACAATTTTTAACATTAACAAAATGATTTCACGACAATGGGCTTATCTTTAATACAAATAAAACACAATGTATTGTTTTTAAAACACACAAAGAAATTCCGGACAAAATAAAACTAATTGATTCCGATATAAATATTACTAACAATTTTAAATTTCTTGGGCCTCACATTAATTCTAATTTTAAATGGAACATTCATACTAATATTCTATGGAACAGCCTTGCAACTTCTTGTTACATGTTAAGAGTTATTTAGGTGCTAATGTTGGTGCTGCTTTATTCAACTATATTAATAATGTTGAACCATACACAATCCGATAATATCTGTACTTTAAAGAGTAGAAACAAAGTGTTAAAATTTTAGTTTGTTTTGTGAAAGATGTATAAAGTTTTGTATTGTTTACTTTTATGTACCCATATTTTAATGACTTATTACCATTAATTGCTTATTTCAAACTTTGTAATCGTTGCAAATATGTTTTAAAATAAATGCTTATCTGTCTGAACGATTTTTACTGTTCGATAGCTTTAGATCTTTCTAAAGATATTGATCCATGCATTGATCCACTTTCGTACATGAAGAATTTTAAAATTAAGGATACATTTGTCTTTAGTCCAACCGATGTTCAAGAAATAAAATTAATCATTTTGGAAATAAAAAGTAAAAATTCTACTTGGAATAATTTATTAATAAAAATTTTTTCACAACAAGCTTTAGCGAAGGCAATAAATGTTTCTTTTGAAAATGGAATATTTCCACAATGGCTTAAATCAGCTATTGTTATTCCAATTCATAAAGGAGGTGATTGTGAATCTGCTTCTAATTTTCGACCAATTTCTTTACTTTCAACACTTTTTAAAATTATTGAAAAACTGGTTAAAAATAGAATGATTTCTTTTTTAAATAAAAACAATATTTTTAATACAAACCAATTTGCATTTCAAGAAAATTAAAATTCTAGTGATGCTATTTTTTCATTTCTTGAACATCTTTATTTTAAATTAAATGAAGGAGATTTTGCTGCAGCAATATTTTGTGATATTTCTAAAGCTCTTGATTGTGTTAACCATGATATATTATTAAAGAAGCTTGAGCTTTATGGCTTTGGAGGTATATCGTTTAAATGGGTTAAATCATATTTATCTGAAAGATCTCAAGTAGTATTGTTAAATGGTAAGAAATCAAAAAGTAATGAAATTGATTGTGGAGTAGGTACCTTAAGGTTTAGTTCTTGGTCCATTACTATTTTTAATATATATAAATGACCTTGCGTCAATTTTTATAAATGGTAAATTTACCATATTTGCTGATGATACAACAATACTTTGGCATAGTAAATATTGTAATGAATTAAGAATTAAAATAATTAATGAAGATTTAATAAATGTTAAAAAGTGATGTGACTCTAATCTACTCTCATTTAATATCACCAAAACAAATATATTCACTTTTAAGTGTACACTTAATAATATAACTTTTGACAATCTAATAATTAATAACCCCAAATTTATAAAATTTTTAGGAATCTATATTACTCAAAATCTTTCTTTTAATGAACATATCAAAAAGTTATGTAGAAAATTAGCTTCAGGATGTTATGCCCTGAGAGTACTTTCTCATGAAATGAATATGGTGGTTTTTCGAAATGTTAATTTTGCTTTAATAATCTCTTTTGAGATATGGAATTTGTTTCTGGGGAAATTCAAGCCAATATCTTCTAAATTCAATTTTTATTTTACAAAAAAGAGCTATTAGATATTTGTGCAAAGCTAGATCTAGAGATTCTTGTAAAACTCTATTTATCTCACAAAAAATTTTAACGCTAACTTCAATTTTTATATTGGAAATAGTTTGTTTAATTCATAAAAAGCATAGAAATAGTATTAATTCACATACTTATAATACAAGAGAAATCTTTAATATATGTTTACCTATTCCTTCTTCAAGTCTTGTAAAAAAATCCATAATTTATGATTCTAAAAAAATTTTTAGTTTCCTTCCAGTTTTTATTAAGAAAATGTCAAACTTTAAAATGTTTAAAAAAAATGTTAAAAAATATATTATTGGAAAAAGCTTATTATACTCTAGATTAATATTTTAGTGAAACTCTGTCATAATTATTTGCATTTTTTTTTGTTTATTCCGATATTTTAAGTTTTACTATATTATTATATTTTATTGTTAATTTAATTTTAAAAAAGGATTTGTCGATAAAAATAATACTTTATGACAATAAAGCATATTTTGATTTGATTTGATTTGATATTAATCTAACTATCTATCTATCTATTCTATTAATTTCAACTTAGCACAAGTAATCCCATTAAGGCTTCGTTTTTCCTTTTAAGGTATTACGGAATCCTGAAAACAGAAATTATGATTTAAAATTTGCAGTTTCTTATTTTCATTATCGAAGCTGATCATGCAGTAAGTATTAAATTTTCCACTCTTTGTATACATCATATTTTCTTCCTCCGTATTATCATCATCTCTTTGACAAAACCGCGAAGCTGTGCGAGCCACAACACCGATAGGGCACGATCGGGCTATTAAAGGTCTTATTGATGATCGTCGCATTTCGAGGATAACCGTGAGGGAGAGCCAGCGGCTGTTTTTGTGTATGTGTTATTATACAATTTGCCAGTAAATGTATGAGGATATTATAATATCACAGTGGACAGTGTCGGGGAAATAAAAGGTATCCTAACAAGAACTTTAATTTTAAATCACAAATAAACATATTATTAAAATAACTTTCTTTAAATGTTTTAGAGCCAAATCGGTTGGATTTCATGCATTTTATATACGCTCATTTCACCCTTTAGTTGTTGAGTCATCTGAGGGGTTCCTGTACACCTTACTTCTTAAAAAAACCCTAGAGGAAGAAGTCGAAAGGGGTAAAATCGCAACTTCTAGGTGGCCAGTCTTCATCTCTAAATCGGGAGATGACTCATTGCATTTCAACACAAAATGTAACGGTACGTGTGAAAGATGTTGCACGTGGCAACATCTCTTGGCAATCGAGCAATCCACCCAACCAGATCAGCGAAGACTTATAGAAGACAAAAACGCGGGACTGAAACCCACATAAGCAGGTATCTACATCAGGTGATACTGAAAGTCAACTTATCGGTTTGTGTAAACTGAAAACTCGATTTTAAGGTGTAAAGGTTTAAAGAAGTTTGACCCTTTCTTTCCGTCAGCAGACCAAATCCTTGGACGAGATATCGCCACGTGCAACATCTCCCACAAGCCGTTACATTTTGTGTTGAAAGGCACTGTGCACCCTTTCCTTTTCGTCCGACTCTATTGCCTTGCCGATGAGCCGTAATACGGCGAGACGCGTCCAAGGATTGGGTCTGACGGAAAGAAGAGGGACAACTTCTTTAAACCTCCTTAAAATCGCGTTTCCGTTTCGCAGAAACCAATAGATTAGGTTTCAGCACCACTTGACGTTAATCCCTGCTTATGCGGATTCCATTCCAGCGTTTGGTCTTCTCTAAGTCCTCACTGGTCCAGTTGGGTGGATTACTCGATTGCCACGGGATATCACCACGTGCAACATCTATACATTTTGTGTTGAAATGCACTGTGAGGCCTCTTTACTTTTTGTCGTTGCCGATGAGCCGTAATACGGCAAAATGCGTCCAAGAATATGATCTGACGAAAAGAAAAAGGACAAACTTCTTTAAACCTCGTTAAAATAAATGTTTGGTGTGGACTTATTGACAATTACATGTTTGGTCCAGTCGCGCTACCCTCCATCTTCAGCGGGCAACTCTATCTTAATTTTTTGATAATCAACTGACCTACTGCCTGGATGATCTACCGTTAGAGCTCCAAGAGATGTTTGTCAAGCCAGGTGGTACCTCGGCACACTTCTCCAGGCGTGTCAGAGACTTCTTAATTTCCTAATCGCTGGATAGGTCGTGGAAGCCAAATGCCTTGGCCTGCCCGAACCCTCGACCTCAACCCCCTTAATTTTTGTGTATGGGGATACCTGAAATTTATAAAGAAACTTTCAATACCCGCGAACAAGTTTGAAACATTTTACATTTGCAAATCAACATTTAAGCGGATGTATTAGATATTATTGTGAATTTTGAGAATAGTTACTTAGTAATTTTTGATCACGATGACAACGAAAATGAGACACCGTTTGGAAAAGAACATTTAAAAATGATGAATTTATAATTATAAGTACGTACCTATAACTTTATGCGATATTGAATTTACTACAAACTTAAAGTATTCTTCTTTGATACGAACCCACTTATAGCAAATATTTTATTAACTTAAGCTTGTAAAAATATAATTTGAATTTTATTGGCCGATAGTTGGCAGCACAACTGTAAACGGTACGGTGGCGCCAGCTCGCTCGTTGACTTGGTGTGACGTTTCATGCAAAACTGACCTTATACATATGTTCTGTGGTTTCGTGTTGAACGTCTATTTTGAAACAAAAACTTCAGGTCTTTTCATAAATATCATTAAAAAACTGTTCTATTAAGAGAAACAAAAGTGCACATACATATCTCTGTCGATAACGTTATTTACTATTTGTGAAAAATGCCGAGGCATTTAAATAGTCGGTGCAAAGAGCTGCCCTAAATTTAAATATCTCCACTGTACGCGCAATTTGAACAACAGTTAAGGAAAATAAATTATTAAAATTACCTTAAAACAAACGTTCTAATTCAGAGAGAGTTGTTAATGTGTGAAGATTGGATATAAGTTCTATCCGTGACACTATTTATGGAATGTACGAAACAAGTAAGTTGTATTATTTAAATATTATAATATTTTACATGGGCTATTCATAAGCTGTAACTTTTTAAAGAACATCATGCAACTTTGAAAACTTTAAGTTAGAAATCAAAACATAGAGAACTGTTTGAGGGTTGTCTTAACTCTTTAAGAAGCATCAAGAAAATAGGTTTCGGATGGTAAAAAGATAAACTGAGGCGAGAGCTTATGGAACTTTCCCATGTAGCTTTCAAAGGACTGGTATTTCTGAAAGAATATAAAAGAAAAAGAAGTATTCTTGTACTAATTCGTTTTTTTGGATGAAACATGGATTTTTCAGAATTATTGGTCGATCTCCGCAAGATGAAAATAAAAGAAGTGTTAGATCTACTAAAGTTGATAGTAAAAGGTATTATGCAGTAAACAAATTTTAATATACAAACTATGGGAAATTTTTGTATATGTATCTTGTTTTTATGAAAGAAAAACTGTGTATTTCCCTCACTCGGATATTTTGGTTACAAGCTGGCAACTCGGTCGATAACTGACGTCACTCGAAGGGTGTGACGTGCATCGGTTTTTGTTTTCAATTAAGTATACCACACATGTGACTGTTGACGAGAAAATTGAAGAAATAAATAAGAGGGGGGAAGAAAGTTTAGTAACATATCAAGTTTAGCTCACAGACATTTGTGAAGGTTGTAGTAGTGATGATGATATCTTTTTGGCTCAGTTAGTCTAACCAAAATTGATAAATAAAAAATATAAACAAAAATACCAAAAAAGGACTGGAAGTGGCAAAATGCTATGGTTCAGCAAATTTCATGCAGTTGATTGGGACTGAAGGTGTAAATATTCGAGAATATAATCCTGTTAATTCTTACTGGTCCCTAAATACCGCTTTGTCCAGACTGTTTTGAATATTTGTATACAAGAAATTAAGGACAAACTAATTCATAGAGTCCGGTCGAGTGGACATGCTCGTTTTTCTTGCTTTTAAGAAATCATAATTTTATATCACATTTTTTCATTACTTCTTCTACTGTGTTAAGCCAAATTGTATTCTACAAAAGTGCATGAACTGCGACGATGGCTCATTTTACATTAACTTGTCACATCTTAAATGTATAATGCAACTTAAATCTTGAACCAGCCAGTAACAGTAATGTTATCTTCTCATGAATAGAGTGATACGCCAATGAGCCCATGTTTAAATTTCAAACCTGTCAATGAACATCAACCTTATAGTTTCATTAGCACAAAGTGAACATTATAAATTTAGAATGTACATTATTTAGCCATCTTCCTGACATACCCATTAGGCAGAACGTTGAAGATTAGACGCAGCTCGCATAATACCTTCCTACAACCATTTTCAATGTCTGAAAGGCTTTGATGACCATGTACAGTATGATGGCTAAGACAAATGACAGCTTGGGGAACTGTTGTTTAATGGTAATTTACTCGGCGATTTACTATATGGAGGCGATTTTAATTTTAAAACATGTGTTCGCATAATTTTACGATAATTTTTTATGCTAAAGATTACGTTTAAAAAAGTTGTATTTTCTTCTAACGTGTTCGTAACTAATGGGAATTTGTACAGCCGTAATAAAAGCAATTTGAATAACATTTTGGTAGTGTCCATTTAAAAACACGAACTGCTTTTTAATGGAACATGAATGTTGCAAACAATTGCTTATTACATGGTCATGTTTAGTAGCATCCAGATTTGTTCATCATGTTACACACGATTTTGACAGCGGTCTTCTTTTCATTCTCAGCTCAATGTTTAAATGTATTTCATAAAACAGCAGTATTTCCTTCAGGGCGTACAAGTTTCAAAGATAGGACAATTTACATAGGAAGACTTGCAAAGGGAGGTCGTTCCAGAGGGATAACTTAATAATAAAAGACATCTTTATTTATTTATTTATAACGTTCTTCATATGAAAGCATTTTTAATCAGTCTCGTTTAACACTAAGCTTACTCACGTACGGGTGGGCTGAAGTGGTTTGTCGTATATTTCTACGAATCATGGAACCAAGCAGGCAACTTCAGTTGAAAACTTGCCATAAAAATATTTGTAAGAGGCTCAAGTCAACAACCTGCGGTATTAGGCTCTCACGGTTGTTTGCCAGATCATGGTCGCCAATCAAGCGAATAGCTCTTCTTTGAATGGAATTCAGCAGTCTCGGGTATGGTTAGGAGCAAAAGCCCAAATGTGTGCGCAATATTCCAGCGATGATCGAATTAGGGCTTTAAGGAGCGTCAAAAACTGTTGGGGTGTATAGAGGTTCTTAATTCGGAAAATATCCCAAGCTTCTATTTCTTCTTATTTTACATGAAATCATTCATAAAGCCCAGAGAGCCCATACCAAACTTGTTTTAGAGCTGCAAGAAAAGGATTTATATCTATTTAAAGGGCATTCATAAAAATGTACATCCATGCATGTACACATTTCAACAGCTAATCAGCATCATCATCATCATCAATCAGTCTGGTTGCGTCCACTGCTAAACATAGGCCTCCCGTTATCTAATCCAACGCCCCTTATCCTGTGCTGATCTCATCCAACTTGGCTCCACTCTCCTAATGTCGTCGGTCCATCTTGTTGGTGGGCGACCTCTGTTCCGAAAGGCTTCTTGCCGGGGTCTCCATGACACATGCCCAGCCCAGTTCCACTTTAACATTGTTATGCGTTCAATCGCATCTGTTTCTCCAGTCCTTTGGTGAAGTCTAACATTAGAGACTCTGTCCCTTAGCGTTATACCTAGCATTGCCCTCTCCATGGCTCTCTGTAAAACGCGAATTCTATTTACTACCTTCTTTGACAGTGTTAGGGGAGAGTCCCCTAGTACCAGACATCCCCCAGTACCGGGCATAGTCAGTCTCTTCACTTTGCCGATAGGTGCCGCCCAAACATATTTAGGTTTGTAGTCGCGTCTATTATTAATGTTACCTCTCCGAAGCGTTGTAACCTGTGGTCAGTTTGGTTAAAGTTAAAGTGTTTGTAAAAAATATTTTTTTTATTTCTAACTGTCAGTTGCCCAAAACCGGACACGAATGAGTTTCCCAGTATCGGACAATATATTAGGTGCCTACAATTTTCAATAAATTTTTTCTTGGAAAAATAAGGTTTTATGTGTTTGCATGTTAGTTCGCATGTGATATGATGTGTTATGGTGTGTGGTGTGTGTGTGTGTGCGCGCGCGCGTTAATTTGCATTTAAAATGTTATGGTATTTAATTTTTTTTTTATTCTAGGCACGTTTTTTCAAGATGGCTGCCAATAAAATTAAAGGGAAATGGTCAGAGAATGATACGAAAGATGCAATAAAACGAGTTATGGAGGATGGTATGTTCATAAGGGAGGACGCATTGAACTTTTCTGTACCGAAAAGCACGTTGAATAAAACAGTTAAAGCGAGGCGCTGAGGTGAGCTTGCCCTCTCAAATGGGGAGACTTAAGAAGACATTTTCAGAAGAACTAGAATCTGATTGTGGTTCATCTTAAATTACTTGATAACACAATGATGCCGATGAGCCGTGGAGAGTTTTTGAAATTTGTGTTCGACTTGGCTGAGCATTTGAAAATTCCCCATCAATTTAGTAAAATGAAAAATTCTCCCTACGCTTTCCACAGTCTACTAGCATCCAACGAGCTATTAGATTTAACAAGGAACAGGTTGACCGGTTTTTTTTCAAAATATGAAGAGTTGCTATTAAAATTTAATTTTCCTGCTTCAAGAATCTTCAATTGTGATGAAGCCGATATTTCAGTAGTGCATGCAAATGCTGCCAAGGTCCTGTCTTTGAAAGGAAAGAAACAAGTTAGTAAAATTACCTCAGGCGAAAGACGAAAAAACGTTACGATTTTGTTGTGTATCAATGCCAGTGGTGACCAGTTTCTTCTCCCTTTATTTGTTTTCCCCCGGAAAAAAAAAATGGCAGAAGAGTTAAAGAAGGACGCTCCCGAGGGAAGTTGTTTTATTGCAGAAGAAAGCGGGTGGATAAATGCCAACGGATTTTTAACATGGCTTAAGATGTTTAATTCTCGAGTTAACCCCACTAAAGAAAGCCCTGCTTTAATTGTTTTAGATGGACATAGTAGCCATAAAGACTAGCAGGTAATTTTGTACGCCAAAGAACATGATATTCATATGATAAGCCTACCGCGGCATACCACCCACAGGTTGCAGCCTTTGGATCGTGCTGTGATGAAGCCGTTTAAAGCTACTTATAATGAGGCTTGCTCCCATTGGATAAAAAGGTATCGCCCTCTTAAAACAACAATATGGGATATCGCTGGTTTGGTAAATATTGCTTTTACTGCTATCTGCAGAATGGAGCTTGCACAATCCGCGTTTCGCTGTACTGGGCTTTTTCCTTTAAAAAAGGACATCTTCACAGATCTAGATTTTCTTGCAGCATCTCAGTTCACGTCGCTGACATCTTAAGAAAACAAAACAGAAATTATAGAAGAGATAGTAAGACAGGCCGATTCTCCTGTTGCAGGTCCTAGCTCTTCTATGGCTGCAGACTAGGAAAACAGTTGAATAAGTTTCTCCTGCTCCAGAAGAAGCTCGTCAAAAGGTAGCTATGAGAAAAAAAAGATCGGAAAAGAGTGAAATTTTAAAGAAAATGCTAAATTAATTGACGAAAAGAAAGAACAAAAATTAAAAAAGTATCAGAAGAAAAATGTTCAACTGGAAAAGAAAAATGTCAAAAAGACAACTTCAAAAGATGCAGCAAAAAGAATGTTGGAATTTGACAATGGTCTCACAAAAAAGCTTTGTAATGATATGAATGTGAACGTTAAATGTAAGAGTGTAACCCCTCATAAACGAAATAACACAGAATGCATCATATGTGGCGAATCCTGTGATGAAGACTGGGTGCAGTGTACTGTACGCAGGGGGTGGGCGCATGTAGCCTGTACCTGTTTTTTTTTGCGTCCGGTACTGGGTGACCATTTTTCGAATCATCGAAATGTAACAGTTTTTTGTTTTATTTTTTTTTAATAAAAAAACAATAAATATCTTAAAAATTGTAGTGCGTAGTTAAAAAGGCATATTATGATATCGACTAACCTAGTGTTTTTTTTTTTATTTTATTTTTTTCATTTTTAAAGTGACCAGTTCAAAAGAAGCTAAGGTGCCCGGTACTAGGAGACTCTCCCCTAATGTTTCTGCTTCATAAGTTAACACCGGAAGTATACACTGGTTAAAGACCTTTCTCTTTAAACAAGTTGGAATATCTGATTTTAGAGTGTTACTCAGTCTACCAAAGCCCAGTTTGAGCCGATTCTTCGTGCTATTCTCGGGTTTGGTTGTCTCTGCCTATACGAATCTCATGACCTAGATATCTATATGCGTCTACTTGCTCTATATGGTTAGCACCCAGGGAAATTTGTTCGCTGTATCACTAGGTTGGTCATATATTGGGTTTTACTGTGGTTAATTTTTAAACCTGCCGTTCTCGAAGCTTCGTCCAGTCTCTTAAGCATCTCTCTCGCCTCATCGATTTTGTCGGTTATTAGAACGATGTCGTCTGCAAATTTCAGGTTGTTTAGTCTCTCACCATTAATGTTCAGTCCCATTTCCTTAAAATCTATCTTTTGAAACATGTATTCCAGGAGCGTCGTAAAAGTTTGGGAGATATAACATCGTCCTGTCTTACACCTCGTTTAATGGGAAAATCCTTCGTATAGTCGCGCAGTTTTATACAAGCTTTGGCATTTTCATAGACGTGTTTAATTATATTTATATACCTGGAGTCAATACGGCAATCTGCTAGCGCGTGTAGCATTTGTTGTTGATTTATCATGTCGAATGCTTTTTCATAATCGACAAAGATGAGGATTAGGCGTTTATGTATTCGCATAAATAGCTTGTACAGATGAGAAAGCAGGCTAATGGGACGGTAAATTTTTATATGGATGATTATTATTACTGCTCGTTCCCACTGGGGAGGTGTTGTTCCATTTAACAAGCACGCGTTGTATAGCTTGCAGATCATTTTATGTAGTGAAGTTCCTTCTTGCTTTACAGCTTCTATTCTAATCTGATCGTCGCCAGCTGCCTTATTGTTTTTCATTTCTCGCAGGGCTGCTTTAAGCTCATCCAATGTTATATCTGGGATATCTTCAGATCCTTGATTCATTACTGTTGGTATATTAATATTCCCAACGTTTCCATCCGTGTTGCTGTAGAGCTCCTGGTAAAAGGACCTGACGACCTTCAGAATCTCGTCTTTGTTCGATGTTATTTGTCCGTCTGCTGTCTTAGCTTAGTTATGTTCTTTCTACCTTCCGAAAAGGTTCTTTTAATTGACTTCAGGCCCTTATTTCCCTCTCTCACTCTTGTTACTTCTTTGGTGTTAAACGTTCTTATATCTTTTCTAACGATAGATATTTTTCTGTTTAGTGCTCTTAGTCGTCCCGCATTTCTTGTGTGTTCTTCTCGCATTTCTCCTCTTTCTTTCATGAGTCCTTTTGTGTTATCACTGAGTTTGTCCATCTTTGTTGGATTTTTATTTTGATGTTTATTTTTTGCTTGAGTTGGGCGCTTAGCGACTCTACATTTCGCTCTTCTGTATCGTTTATAGTTTCTATTTGTGTACTTATTTCTTGTTGGAATTCTGCCAGATTTTTTAGGGATTTCCATTTACTACTCGTTCTTATCATCTTGGTCCTGCCTAATAGCGGTTTAAAAATAATTTTTGCAACTAAAAGATATAAATAAGATTGACATTAAATACAATTAATGGAGCACCATGAAATTATTTTGTCGACGTGCAGATGTTTTGTTCCAAGAACAAAATTGTCGAAAGCTCATATCGTTCGCCACTTAGGTATGGATTTCCTAAATACCTTAGAGCTTTTTGTACGAAATCCAACGATGCAGCTTTTAAATCATTCTTTTTCGATCCCAATCTGCTAGTCGAATCGCAACCACTTAGAGAGTGTAATGCTGGCAAAATACGGCAAATGTTTTGTCCAAGGGATTGAGCAGCCAAATGATATCCTGAAATGTATCTCTTCTTATAAGAACCGTTGAACCATACACCTAAACAACCTAGCTTATTCTAGAAAAAAATTCCCAATATGAAAACATCTGTATCAGCGCTAAGGATAATGATATGGGCAGATTGGATTTTTACTGCGTGAAATATGTTACAAAACATCCTTGAATCGGCTTCTAGATGGTTCGAATTTAAGTCAGATACTTCAGAAAATGAAGAGCCTTGTAATTTGAAACATTTTGTTGGATCATCAAATTCTCCACAAATATATAACTCACAATCTTCTTTTACTCGTGCATATCTAGGAGCAGCAGTACAGAGAAATCGAACGAGCTGTAACTTATTTTCTTTGCTTGAAAAGAAATGTTTACAATTAGCTGGAATTTTTGTGTGACCATTTGAAATTATAAAATTTCTCATCATTTGACCTTTACTCCGTAAAGTTGACTCCAAGTATTTGAGCGAAATATCATCATTTCTGTCAAATACAATATCTATTCGTTTTACATTTGGCTGAAAGAAAAGATTATGGATTCTTTTGAAGAATACCTCAGCAAAATTGCCAAAGGTGCTGAAATTTTTTAATTGGATTCGATGAACAAGTGCCATACCATCAACAATATAAACTTTTGGAAGACATAAATTTAAAACGTTCTGCCGCGTCTTTGTTCCACACTTATAATTGTTTTTAATTTCAAGAGCGAGTTCCGATTTTGGAGATTTCCTGTAAAATCCTTCTGCGTCAAAAAGGTACTTGCAGTAATTCAAAATTTCGTAAGATGCTAAAATTTTTGTGTCAAATCCACTTTGATTAGCCAATATGTAGGTTTTTTGAAAGAGACTTACATTCGTTGTATATTGCAACTTTTTATTAGAAGTACTTTTGCTTGATTTCTCAGAAGTAGTTACAAAGGTGTTTTTAACAGGATCGGATAACTTTTTGCTTTTCAGTACAAATCGCTTTTTTTCGTACGTGCCTAACAGATCTTCTCCATTTTTTACTAGATTTAGCAAAGATTGCGAAGAAGATTCATCAGCAAGTTCACCAGTGTAAATATTTCGAAGCGCGCAGTTCTCGTTGTCTTTGTAAGGATTGCAAGCATTGATATACTTTATGATATTTTGAATATCTTTTTCGTCTTTATTGGTCCTGGATTGCGTCCATTCATTGTGGTAATTAATGTCACTGGTAGAGTCTCCTTGCATTCCGATATATGACGAAAGAGCCTCGTGAATGCTGTTTTTAAACGGATAAAGAAGCAGCCATCTGTGCATCGCTTCTTCATTTTTAGTATTGCCAATCAAACCTCCAGTCACTGCCGAAGATCGGTTCTGAGACTGCTCTAAAGCTAAGTCGGGGTTCACTGCATTAAATTTACCGTCCGTTCGTTTGACGGGCAGAGTTCCTCTCTTCAAATCATGTACAACTTTTGAAGGTATTATTATTTTTTGTTTGTTTAGCATAAATAAGACATTTTAGATCTTTATGACATTTTAAATCAGTTCTTGATGGCCGATGAACACGTTCAGTATCTGAAACACTTGCTTCTGCAGAGGAGGTGGAAATAGAATAATGTTATTTCTCGGTGCCTTATTTTTTGTTCGCTAATGTAACTTGCCATACAAGTTCGATGCCATGAACAATTGTGTTCAGTAAAGTCTGTACTATGATCTATTTTCTCACTAATGTTATCTGTTCTCCGATCTGCTGCGCTTTAAATATTTATAAACGATTGTGGTTTTGGTTTATCCACCAAATTACCCGTTTTATCACAAAACAAACACAACATTTCGTTTAGTTTTCGCCTCATTATATTTATCACTTGTAGCGAGATTGTCCACGTTTTCGTTTAAATAAAACACGTTACTACAGGAAAACTTAAATAATATTACGTGAATACGAAAAAATGAACCGATACGCACTAAGAATTATTTTCTACTGACTATTCCGAGCGCTATGATGCCTCTACGCGCTGAGCGGTGAGAAGGGGGGGGGACCAACACAGCTGCTGGCAACATGGTTTTTTATTTTGTTTGGTGTCTCAGGCAAAAAAATTTGAGCATAGTTGCCGGTCCTCACATTTTGCATACTCAACTACCTCTGGCGCCTGCACTATAAGGAGAAGATTACGTGAGGTAATTTTTTACAGGCTCAAACCAAGATAAATCTTAATTGTTTTTTGTTACTACAGGATACAGTGCCTACAAGCCTTGGTAAATTTGAGCCCATATTCACGGAAGATCAAGAAAAAGAATGGGCAAGTCATATTCGGTTTAAAAATAAAAGACGTTGGGTCCTTAGCCTTGCAATATGCCGATATGAAAAAATTTCCACACCGGTTTAACTTGGAAACAAAACTGGTATTTTAAACAGAATTTTGCAGTTACAAATGCACTTGCAATGCGAAATCCAGAGAAATGTAGTTTAGCCCGTGCAATTGTGCAATGTCAAAGATTTTTTGATAATTTAAAAACGGTGGGCTCAAATAACGACAGATGTCGCCAGAAAAAACACGACTTATAAAATGGTGGGTTTAAAAAGACTCTTTAATGAAGCTATGGGTAAAATCAGTGCGGAAAGTGGAAAAAGTGTATCGATAATAATCGATCATGTGAAAGGAGAAGCCGAAATGTTGCAGGTAGATATAATAATAGAAGAAATTGTTGAACCGCTTATTATAAACGATGGTAATAAAAGTTCATCTTCCGAATCGTACTATGATTAAGCCATAACGACAAAGTATTATTCGATTATTGAAAATGCTTTGTTTGTAAGATTCTATATTATATCTTGTTTTTGTAATTATATTATGTAAAATAGTACCACCCACTGTTACTTATTAATTAATACGATTTTTTAAATGTTTTCATATGTTATAAGTACCTAGGAATATAATATAATACAATTTTAGGAGAATGGGCATGTTTAGGATTTTTAATTTAAAAACTTTCCCAATACACGCTTTTGGCTAAGGGATTCTTCCAATAACAATGGTAAATCCTCAAATATACCAATATCTTGCGATAAATTCAGGATGGACATACTACAGGTACCTAAAGAATGCTCATTATTTGGATCCTTTAATGTAAACACAATAGATTTTAAGGGATGGCGTTTAAATTGTTCTTGAAACCTCGGTATGCGTTTTGCATACTTAACGAGCACTTCGCTCCATTTACAGATAGACTATAGCAAAAGTTGTTTTCAGAAGCTATACGGTTAACGGTTTCCGAGATACAGAAGCTTATTCCACTTAGTTGGTCACCGTGTATAGTATCGACTATGTAAAGCACTAATGTGCATTTTAACAACGTCAATCAAACCAATTTACACACATCAAGGGTAATTAGACACCAAACAGGGTCATATCACCGCAAATTCCTCTATAATAGAATTAATCAAATTCGCACATCTTGGCAACTACTTAGCCCATCATGGTATCTAAATAGATAAAACTCCTTAGCTCTTGCCGTATAAGCACTATAATTATGGCATAATTATGCACTATATCATTAAGAAGACATCTTGGAACATTTTTAGATTTAGATATGCTATCTTATGGAATGGATATACTGGTAGGTATTAATAGATATAATTAAACTAAGATAAGAACACAGTTAAAATAGATAAATCTGTATGGAATAAGTCTAACAAATATTTTTTTTAGGCGACAATTAGGACCAGATGTATAAACCAATTCTGATGTTAAGTTCAACGGAACGCCAATCAACCTGCGCACTAGGTTCAATTATTATTACGTTGTTAAATATAAACTGAAATTTAGTTCACTTGAACAGTGATCAGTTTATGTTGGCACTAAAAATATCTGGTTACTTTTGTGTTTTTTTTTCTTTTTTGACATAATATAACATAACCTTAAGAAATCTTTGCACGACTTTATTTTACGCCCAGTATAACATAAGATTTTTAACTATTCCTATTAATTGTGTTCTTCTGCATAATCTAGATGAAATGGGCTTTCACGCAGTGCAAACCACATTCAAAAAGTCAACTTTTAAAGAGTAACAGCTAATTGAAAATTGTTCTAAAAATTGCTTTTGACGATCTTTTTGTTGACCAGTTTAGCTCAAAGATCAATAAATATAAACGCAGTGTTGGCCTAAATTTACCATTTATGAAAAAAAAGTACACCCTACCTTTAATTTTGTTTAAAGAGATTTGGGGAAAGCTGAGACTTTTATACGGAGCGCGAAAATACGAAGTCACAAAAATTAGTTTATTAGAGGACTCGGACCCTAAAACCGCTTTACTATTTCTTAAACCTTT
This sequence comes from Polydrusus tereticollis, assembly GCA_963920685.1. Classification (NCBI taxonomy): domain Eukaryota; kingdom Metazoa; phylum Arthropoda; class Insecta; order Coleoptera; family Curculionidae; genus Polydrusus; species Polydrusus tereticollis. The sequence continues at coordinate 189,637,323 of OY987326.1, forward strand.
CACTAGGTCTATCTTAGACGTTGGCTGCTTGCTGTATGGTTCAGCTAGCAGATCGACACTTAAAAAACTCGATTAATGCCAAATCAAGGTAATAGGACTTGTGACTGGAGTATTCAGATCCACCTCCACTCCCGTTTGAGAAGAATGTAAAGAACCTCCCTTATACCTAAGGAAAGATAAATGCTAGCTGAAAGATTAGTTATTAGCAATATGCAGCTTAACAACAATAATTTGATAAGTAAAACAATAACATTAGCTGTTCCTAATCTTGCAGCTCCATTCTGGACACATAGGAATAGACATCTACTAGCAAAAGCATTTACGACGGTCTCAAGTTATGGCGACCTCGTGAACAAGATAGACAAATATACTATTTATGACTCTCCTTATAATATCAACTTTTTAAATATTAAGGTAATATTCCCTAAATGTACTGAATAAATTTTTTTTCTAATGAACATATTTTGAAACCCTGCAGAGGTGGGCGTAGAATAATCCTGCACTGGGAACACAGTGACGGTAAAAGCCCGTCAAGTGCTTAAGCACTAGCACCTTCAGTCTGGTTGCTGGTTCAATCCCTGCAGGGGAGGGCATAGAATAATCCTGCACTGGGAACACAGTGACGGTAAAAGCTCGTCAAGTGCCCCAGCACTAGGCCCTTCAGTCTGGTTGCTGGTTCAAGCCCTGCAGAGGTGGGCGGAGTATAATCCTGCAGTAGAAACACAGTGACGGTAGAAGCCCGTTAAGTGCCCAAGCACTAGGACCTTCAGTCTGGTTGCTGGTTCAAGCCCTGCAGAGATGGGCGGAGTATAACCCTGCAGTAGAAACACAGTGACGGTAGAAGCTCGTTAAGTGCCCAAGCACTAGGACCTTCAGTCTGGTTGCTGCTTCAAGCACTGCAGAGGTGGGCGGAGTATAACCCTGCAGTAGGAACACAGTGACGGTAGAAGCCCGTTAAGTGCCCAAGCACTAGGACCTTCAGTCTGGTTGCTGGTTCAAGCCCTGCAGAGGTGGGCGGAGTATAACCCTGCACTGGAAACACAGTGATGGTAGAAGCCCGTTAAGTGCCCAAGCACTAGGACCTTCAGTCTGGTTGCTTGTTCAGGCCCTGCAGCAGTGGGCATAGAATAACTCTGCATAGCATTATGACCTTCAGTCTGGTTGCTTGTTGAAGCCCTAAGACCTTTAGTCTATTAGCTTCAAGTTACTTCTTGCTTCAGCCTCTAGTGTCGTACTATTTTTATTTGCTAGTCACTGGTATCTTTCCTTTATTTTTGTTGGTAAAGGAGTATTTCTAGTATTTCAGTATTATTATTTCTTTTGATTGATATTTTCTTCCTTCTCGCTTTGCTTGATATAAAGGCCATTAACATTCTTGGAAAAAAGGAGGAGAGTTAACCTCCGAGACTGACAGTTACAAATGAATGAATGTAGTTTTACACAGAAAACAAAACATTGAGCTTTTCACCAGTTTTAAAGCTAAAATTCAAATCAGATATGTGCTATAAATTACTATGATTAGGTCAGTTCTAATGACTTACTAGTGACAAAATTGAATTGTCACAACTGCAGAAGTACACTCTTTTTTCCAAGATTTTCATGGATTGTTCTAAAAGTGAGGAAGACATGGGGTTTGTTTTTTTGATCCCCGAATTGGAAATGAACTAGAAGTTTAAATGCAATATTCAGTCCATATTTATTGCAGATGTTCACTTCCATTTAATTTTACTACTATGCAAAAGGGTAGGTTTCAGAAAATATAAATCAAACATTCTTTATTCATGATAATATTATGTAGTATACTATTTTTTTTCGGGGGGTGGGACATGACCCCCCCCCCCCCCCCATAAGCCCCCCTGGATCCTCGCCAGCGTCGGTATAATATTTTTATTTCCTTATGTGATATTTTAATGGGCTTTAGATTCTAAAGGGCGTTAAAACTTTAGACACGAAAGCCTCGCTATGTTGTCACAGATTGTGGGTGAACATGAAAATAATTTATAAATTTCCGGAACAGTGTTTTACAATAAATTGTTATATGTTACACCTACCTAAATAAAATAATACATCTTTCCCAATTTACAAAAATTAGCGGATCAGCTTTGCATTTCTAACTGGTTTTCTACGTTAAAAAATGATTGATAGCATTGGCAACAGATTTTCCAACAAATACCTACTTATCATAACATACAAAAAATGTTTTTTGTTTACCAAGTAAATCTAGTTCTTTAAATTACGTACAGCCACACGACGGATTTTAATTTTTGCTTTTTTGATTTGAAAAAATGCGTGTTATGGCCAATGTTACCATTGCTTTTTTAGTTTACTTTGTTCATCAAATGAAAGAGAAGATGAAAATACAATAAATAGAATTATTAGGATCCCTTTTTACGTCAGTTTCAACTTGGTTTTTCATGTCATGTAATAGCCAACATTTTCACTATATTCAGTTGGAAACCTTTGATGATTATGTTTATATTCCATGAATGTTTTGTATATTGTAGGACATAACCAAGTGGATTGATTTCTTTTGTTCTTTGTTTTATACTACTTGTGGAATGACAAATCCTTGTTTTAATTGATTAATTAGTCAATTCAAGTTGTCAAGAGTAGATAACAATTTCGTAACCTTGTATTTAAGTTGTAGGTTAAATGTCTCGGCTATTGTAAATCGGCTGTTTTTAAGAAAATCGATAATTTGTTACGCAGATCAGTGTCAGCCTGACAGTTCTGTGCATTTTCACGACCACGTCTGGTTAATTTAAAGATGTTGGGTTAATTTAGGCATATTTTAGTGGTTGACTCGGTTTGTCAAGATTTTGTTATTAAAATAGTTAAGTTTTCATAGATAGGGTTACCTAATTTGTCGACGTTTTGTTTTGGTAACTATGTACTTTGGAGACGATATAAAATCCGGTCCTTTCGACAATAGACGCTTGAAGGAAAGCACGTTTGTCGAAGTAGCTCCCAAATTTTAGTTTTCTGGGGCAGGGAAGGCCATGCGGTGCCGATAAAATATCCACATATATATTAGAAAATGTTATGGCTTTGTAGTTTGCCTATTCTTTGAGCGGAATGCCGATTTAAAATGCTTTGACATGAACTTCAACAAGCGGTCGTAGACGTCATTTGGTAGATTGGAACCCTCGCTAGTTATTTGAGGATTTTTTTTGGTAGGGGCTAGAAGTCCAAGTATAAACTGGAGTATTTTTTTTCTACCAGTATTTACTTATTGGAGTCGCCTGAACGCGGGTCGTGCCAGTTGCCAGGTATTATTGGAATTATTGGAGACTAGCAGTGTAGCTGTATCCACGTTAGTTGTTTGAGAGACCATGGGTGTTTTACTGAAGATTGAGTCTTCAGGAAATATGGGTAGCACGCAAAGTTTCAGCTAAGTAACATTTTTCAAAGTATGAAGTAATACACTGATATCATTTTTCCTTTAAGATCTAAGGCGTATGCTTATGGGTTTTGATGGTGTAAGATTGGTTAGGGGAGAGCTCATTTTCCTCTATTTCAATAGGCTTAACAACAGTTTCAAAATCCGCATACACTACAAACGGTACTTTTAATTTTTTATCGAAATTTTCAAATTTAAACTCGTTGCGCAAATTAGTAGTTGGTAGTTTAACCGAAACGTGTTTACAATCGTGAGCCTGAAGGGCTATTAATTTATCTTCAATATAAAAATATTGCAAACAACCATCACATAAGTACTTCGCGCCATTGCGTTTTGTTAATTGACTTGAGACCAGCCTAGAGAAGTTTCTTATTAAACAGTAATGATTATTCCCATAATCGTCACTAATTAATAACAAATTTACATGTCTGTTTCTCCGAGATTGAGTCTTAATCAGTCATATTATTATTATTATTATTATTATTATTATTATATTAATATTTTGCATTTGCATATTTATATGTTTTGATAAAGTTTTGCGCCCATGTTATTTATAGACCTTGTGCTTTGTAAACGTATAGCGTATGTCGACATAGCGTTAAGACGTCACAAGAGTCTCGAGTAGTTTAAAACGGTAGGTGGTCTGTTACAGCTAATTTTGTTGTAAATATAGTTACAATTTATTATTATAAAGTAAATATTTTTGTTTCCCGGCCAAAGGCCATTTGTTTCTTCAAACTTTAAAGGTTGTAACTTTAACATTTCAACTTATCTACGCCCTAGTGGCTAGTATGCTTATCGAGTAACGACAGGTACTCGTAAGATTTTGTATTGTACTTTAAGAATGCTCTTATGGTAAATTTAGTTAGTTGTGAGAGGTTCTTGCACAGACCTTGCGGAAATTCCAAGTCTGAGGCAATGTCCTGGATGTAGGTCTATGTGGCTGCCAGATCAGACTGAACCAGTGGCGTAGCCACAGGAGGGCGCAGGGGGGCGATCGCCCCTCCCCGCCCGTCTTGGCCTGGCGCCCCTTTACTTCTTAAAAAATAATTCTTAAAAAACAATATCGGTCTTATTTTATTTTTAGTAAAGAAGAGCGATCGGAATAAACTTAATAAAACCGGTTTTGAGAGCGTCCCATCATATTTAATTTATTTCTTTTTATATAGCGGATTTTAACTTCATTTGGGGCCAGACCCCTGTTTCCTAGGGAGCATGAAGAAGGTAAATTCCTACGAAATTTGGGCGTGCTCTCAAAAATTTTTTGCCTGCGGCGCTTTAGCTCCACTGTCTACGCCCCTACGATAGTTCGCTCCTCCCGCCCCAAAATGCTGGCTACGCCACTGGACTGAACACTCGTTTCTTTTATGGTCTAGGTCTGACAGTTGCCGTCTTGTGCAAAACCCTGTCAAACAGGGTTTGACTTTTACTTATTCTTTTGATGATAACTTTGTAATTTAAACCTTCAGAACTTTTATGTCAAACCCAATACTACCACTTTATTATTACATTTCACTTATCTACCTTTAACTTTAAGTATTACCTATTGTCCACCAATGAAAGAGGAGATGATGACTTTAAGAATAAATATTTGTATTGGCCTCTACGAAAATTTGACTTTTATTTGAAAGACAGCGACTTTGAGGGACTTGAGTGGATGAAAGCTTCTAAGAAGGTAATGTATACCGATTGTGACATAAGTGTTTTTTTTTCTAGTTTGTTTTTTTCTGAGGCCAAACACTAGAACATTTAAAGGCTTTTAAGTAAAATAAAACTAAGGTGGCGCCTTCAGGATTTGACTTTAACTTACTTAGATATGAGTGCTAAACCGCTCAACCTAGAAACAAAATAGCGAACCTACCCTTAGTTGAGCTAGCTAAGGGGTGAGATTTCAGGCAGTACAACATAGGTCATTTTTAGGGACTGTTGTCTGAAGTACATCCTTTAAGGCATAGGGTTGCCAGAGTAAGGGTGGATAGGTTGCCTTGTTGCAGTATATTTTAGGTTACCCTAAGGTGAATACTGGCACCCAAGGATTATATTATTTAGGGAAAACGTTACACTGGCGACGTATTATTGGTGAAAAGGATAACACTATATTAGAGAAAAGAACAGCTATATTTAGACTCCAATTGCCACGTATCTGAGACCCATATTTGGACATAGCGCAATACATGTTACAATACACGGTGTCTATGACAACGAGTCTATAGACGACTTTAATCGTAGATTATATTTAACTGCGGCATAAACAATGAACATACAGGCAATAACATTTCTTTGTACTGAGCGCGGTAAAAAGCAGAAGCTTCCCACAAACGCGTCATCTCGTTTAACCCTTGTATCTACAAGTCTGAATATTGGAAATATTTTCATAATCTACTTGAAAAAGTGTGCAAGCAATTTAATTTTGTAACTATACTCTATGCAAAACAAGAACTGATGCACGTCATACCCTTCGAGCGACGTCAGATATCGACAGTGTTGCCAGCTTGGCACCAAAATATTCGAGTGAGGGAATTACACAGTTCCTTTTTCATAAAAACAAGATAAATATACAAAAAATTCCCATAGTTTACATATTTGTTTACTGCATAATACCCTTTACCATCAACTTTAGTAGATCTAATGCTTCTTGTATTTTTATCTTGCGAAGATCGACCATTGGTACCATTCTGAAAAATCCATGTTTCATCCAAGAAACCGAATTGGTACGAGTATGCTTCTTTTTCCTTAATATATTCTTTCAAAAATACTAGTCGGTTGAAAGCTACATGGGAAAGTTCCATAAGCCCTTGCCTCTGTTCATCTTTTTACCATCCGAGGCCTATTTTCTTGAAGAGAGTTCTTAAAGAGTTAAGACAGCCATGAAACAGTTCTCTGTCTTTTAATTTCTAACTTGAAGTTGTCTAAGTTACATGATGTTTTAAAAAAGTTACAGCTTATGAATAACCGATCTAAAATATTATAATTTTTAAATAATACAACTTACTTGTTTCGTACATTGCATAAATGGTGTCACGGATAGAACCTACCATAATATGTATTAGTACTATATTGCTATTACCCTGAATATCTTGAAGCAACAACAGAGATAGAAGATCCAGGGTTATTTCGACTTGTGCGCATGCTCCGTAAGGGTATTGCCAAATGTACTTTTATTTCTTTAGAACAGGGCAGAAGAGTGAGACTTAGAAAATCAGAGCAATGATAAAATTACCAAAAATCTTGCTAAAACATTGTAAACTAAGCATTAAGTCTGTACTACCGAGTGCTTTTAAATTATTTGTTTCGATTTCTAAACTAAAATGCGTTAAATAACAATTTTATATAACTGGAAGGTGACAACGTGCAACGTCTCATTTTTATTCGACATAACCTCGAAATCTTTAGCAAATGTTAATTTGTTTGACAGTTCGCTTCATCGAGTTGATTTGGTTTTATTGACGGCTTTTGTGTACTGTTTATCTTTACTTTTCTGCAAATTTTGATTGTGTATTGTGTGTGTTAAGTGTGATAATTTTGTGACGATGCCAAGGCAAAACAGAATATTTTACATTATTTTAAACAGGCGTAAAAACCTAAACAAAGATTTATCGTTCTACAGGTATGTACCAATGTACCTAGACCGGATGTTTCTTCCTTTTAACTTACCTACGTTAATTTCGTGAGGGAACAATAACTAGGTAGTCCATATCCTAAAGATTATTTTCCTTTGCTGGTGTTGATATACTTAGGTACCTACCCATTTTTACCGAAAATTTCATGTACTTGAACTAACCTGCGTTCTTTTTCTTTTCTCAATCGAAATAATATACAGTCTTAAACAAATCAAGAACTTTAACGTTTGTTTCAAAATTTCGGTCCAGTTGTCAAAGTCAATTGTGATAACCTCATTTTTTTTTCGTTAAAACAAAAGGCTATTGTCTTTTTCTCGCGCATGCGCACTGCGCGAAGTGACTGGCGGAACAAGGAACCTCGGCTTCACTACGTTTACATAGGTTAAATGGGCAAGGCGCCATATAGTACTAATACATATATGGAACCTACATCCAATGTTCACACATTTACAACTCTCTTCAAATTAGAACGTTTGTTCTAAGGTGATTCTTATAATTTATTTTCCTTAAGTGTTGCTGAAATTGCGCTTACAGTGGAGATATTCAAATTTCAAAAAATTTCAAAACAACGAGCTGGCGCCACCGCACCGTTCACAGTTCTGTTGCCAACTGTCGGCCCATAAAATTCAAATTATATTAATTTTTACAAGCTTAAATAAACAAAATATTTGCTGTAAGTGGGTTCGTATCAAAGAAGAATACTTTAAGTTTGTAGTAAATTTAATATCGCATAAAGTTTTAATAATTTTTGCCCAAATTTAATTTATTGTGTTTTCTTACGGATTTACAATTATCAGCTGATTGATGACGTGTATCGGTTTTTGTTTTGCATCAACCATAGGTTCCTTGCATCCTATGTTCCCGGGTAAATTAACTGATAGGTGAATGTTATCCTCATTTTGCTTATGTCCCCTTATAGTGATCTTCACTGTCTCGTCTACTTAAATAGTTGAACTGGATGTTAAATTAAATAAGCTTGTGCCAAAGGCTGGAGAGTACAAGATGTTGTTCTATATTGCGTGCCATTGTAAAATGTTAACATTAAAAAATATTTGGGTGTTTTTCTTGCAACGAATAATCCATAATTCATATGTTATTTTTAACCTTAATATACCTCAATACTATTACTGATATTTAAACATTTTGTCTATCTCAATATGTACATATTAAAACTATTCTCCCCTTATAATATTATCCCTATGTCATAACTTATACTCGAACTTTTATTAAATATATTTGTGGTTTGGACAGTCTTTTATTTCTATAAATATACCAAATATGTTTCAATTTATATTTTATAAAATATGGCGTGACGCAGACTTAACTTTCCTTTAATTTACACAACCTTTCATTTATTTTTAGACGGTTACGAATATTATCTTGGCGTTTGTTTAACTATATTCTCACTGTCAAGTATTTTGACAGAATTTTATTTAGAGATACCATTAACAGTAATGACGTAACTAAACCATGTTAAGGCAATTTCGGAAACTATACGCGCATATTAAGGAAAAACTACCTTTTGCTGCTGAGTCCTGTAAACTTTATTTCTTGTCATCTTAACAAAATGCCCTAATAAAGAATTATCGTTTAGGTAATTATATAAAGTGCATTAAATAAATGGGTATATATGTATGCCCACATAAGGGTATCTACATTACATGTACAGTTTTAATTTATTGCACTATACGCGTACGCATCTAGAATTTTCATCTTTCTTTAAGCATAGTGGCCCGTATTTTCTCTCAAGTAGCACCCAGATGATCCGTTTTCGGAATGTAGTGTTCCATTTTTGCAAGAGTCATGCGACTACTGGAAACATTAACGGCTTTCCTGATGTGAAGCCACGGAAGCGGATAGGTATGGATGATCGTGCAGCTCTGCAGAAACTGCACCACCCGTTTAAGGGGGGAAAATATTAACAAAAGGATTAAAGCTCCCTGAATCCCCCGCAAACAGCCGAAAACTATATACCTCTTTTTTTCATTTTCTGGAAATAATTGGGGTCAGGACGGGAAAACTAGCAAACTGATAATATTTTCAAGGCAAAAGAGAGTGCGGACTGAGGCCTGCTCTCAACACCCCTCACCCCCTCACTGTTGTGACGACCACCTCCTTCTACTACGCGGTTTCTTGGGAATGAGATGGGGAAAAATGGTAAATTGTTAGTGTTTTAAGGCAAAATGTGAGTGACTAATGGGGACTCAACACCTCAACCCTCCTCCTCCTCCTCCACATGGGCGAAAACCACCCCTTTTTTTATTTCTCAGGTGCTTTCGTATATCTATGGATGGTAAAAATTGGAGAATTGGAAGGACCTTGCGCGCCCACCCTCGATTTGTTTAAAACCCTTAAGCGCTCACGACTTTACAACTTATGGGGCACATTTCATATTACAGTTTAAAATTGAGCCCAAAGAAAAAAAATATGCACAAATATTTTTTCTTAATTTGGTTTACAAAAGAAAAATAGGCGTCACCTACAGGTGACACTGGACGTAAAGATGAACTAACTGAACGATCTAGAACGAACAAAAAACATAAATGTACATTGACAGATATAAATGGAGAATAAAAAAATCAAACATCTTGGTGCCTGAAGAACTCATACCTGCAATCAATATTGTCAACAAAATAGCGGCTCCACCTTAAAATTATCTTTTTTACACCTCTAGCCCACTGTGCGTTGAGGTCGCGGCCCACTGTGCCACCCAATGTTAAGTTTAATTAAACAAGAGTCAGCACTTTCGGTGTATAAATACTCGAACATTGGGTGGACACGGTACCTTCGTCTCAACGACTGGTCACCTTCCCTGAGATCAGGAGCGCCCAAGTGTCTTAAAGACTCCAGACCTTTCTCCTGATCTTTCTTAATTACCTCTCAGGAGCGCCCAAGTGTCTTAGGGACTTCAGGCCTCTTTCCTGGGCCCCGTAAGCCATTCTCGTCCCCCGGAGACGTAGCCACGTAAAGCCCCTCAGGCGCATCCCCTGAGAGCCCCCCATTTGCCGGCCAGGTCAACACCCCCCACGGAGATATGCTGGGTTTCCTCCTGGCTACCTGGTAAATTATTAACAAGTATAAATAAAAGTCTATATTGTTTTCTAGCCGAATCGTTCTCATTCACGCCCCGTTAGGGAAACCTACCCCCAAGTTGTGACAATATATATATACACCTAAATTATTAATGACGGCACATAATACGGGTTTGTTGATAGCACAGACCGCAATGTCTTTGGGTGGAACTTTGTTGAGCATGCTGTGCCGGGCTGCCACTAGGTGCAACTTTAGGAAGTACTAGTTGTGACAAGAAATATCTGCATACTTGATTGTTCTAGTGAGGGGTTCCATACTTATGTAGATACTCCTGGACAATAATTCGACAAAATTGACGGTAAGTTAGTTTATCTGCACGGTTTGCTTTCATCAGTTGGCAGGCAGTATCAATTTCGAATGCGAACAAGGGAATCCATAATTTTCGTCTTATATAATCGCATAAAATGAACATTTCCATCGAAGCGGTTTATGCTGCCCATATGTTTGTTATATTTTTGAATCATTGCCGGAGATCTCACCTAAATCCTGGATCTTCTTCCTTCAACAACACCAACTCGATCAACCTTGTACACAGGGGTTACAATGTGGCAGTTGCTTGCTAAAGTAACCACACTGTTGTCACGCCATTTCAAGAACAGCAACTTGGTGGAAATAGTGAGTGACATTCCCAATATCATCTTCATAAAAAAGTTCCTCTATTTCATGCAGCTTTAGCCTGAACGCAAATGCAAGCAGATAATATCTCATTGTTCCTGGTTAACTAACCTGAATTTTATATTACCAGAAAATAACGGAAATATCTAAAAATTTGTGCAAACTCTTGCAACTTTTAAAAATATTCCAATTTAGGGAGCAAACGTAGTTTAGTAGTAGAAAAAATATTTTTTCTACTACTAAAATAAAAACATAAATGTACTAAATTGCTTTTAAATTAGATAAATGTTTTTCCCATAATATGTTATTACTGCTAAATTTCAAAATTGATTTGTCATATTGATATTTCACTAACAATTTTGTACACACCTGTATCTTGATAAGCAAATTCACAAAAAAATTTTCTATAGAGTTGTATTAAAACTCCTCGTATGAACATCAACAATATCTTCAATGACACTATCCACCATATTAAAGAACACCAAGAATCTCAGATATTTCTATTAGCGTTGCCTTTCATATACATTTCCACTTAAAACTAGATGGAATATATACGTCTATATATGCACCAAGATACCTCCATATTTCAAGATGTCTTCTTAATTATATGGTGGCATAATTGTGCCATAATTAAAGTACAAATATGGCCATTTCTGGGAAATTTTATACGATACTTGGATGCCTTTATTGGTCAAGCAGTTGCCGAGCGAGATAATTCCGATGCGGTATGTGAATTGGATTAAATCTATGCGAAGAATTTACGGTGATATGACTCTGTTTTGGCGTCTAATAATCTTTTATGTGTGTAAATTGGTTTAATTGACATCGTAAAGATGTTTTTATATGCGGCGTAAATATTTATGTTCCTGGCGAATGTAGAAATTCTTTTTTTTAAGAGTGAAGTTGTGAATACAAATTACTTGCGATTGCTCAGGGTATTGATGATATACCTAGGCATAGTTAAGATCATTTAAAAAGACCGAAAGGGCAATAAAACCTGCAACAAAGAAAGCTATAGCTCTTCATCTTCTTTTCTTCTAAACAAATCATAGGCATGAAACTAGCAAGTACCAACCCTTCATTGCCTCTCTTTGTCAGGTATGAGAAATTAAAGCGGAACAAAGAACCTTTTCGCAGATAAATTCAGGTACGGGCGATAAATTTTGGAGTTTATTTGACCTTCGACTTGGTGCAATCTTTGGTGCAAAATGTTTTTAGGCTAATAGAGAAAAGCGTGCCCCAAAAACTGAGGCAAGAAAAAATTAAATAAGGAACGTAGTTTACAATATGATTGCCGCGCATAAGTATGTCACACGGCAAAAGCTAAAAGGGGAATTGTATGCCAAACAAATTATTGACCTAGGCAACTTTACATTAGGTCATTTGTTAAAGCATTTGGGATTTAAATTTAAAAGGGACGACGGCAGGCGCCGCATTATGGAGAAACCGAATATTGTTTCAAAACGTATAAAATTTTTAAGACAATATACAGAAAACTTATTATTAGAAGCTCCGTTAGATGTGGTTATTATAGACGAAACATGGATATTTCAAAATGGTAGCGACATCAGAACATGGCATGATGACAACATTAAATCAGTTTTAAATAAAAAAAAATCAGACGGCGAGAGATTTATAGTTTTGCATGCTGGCACCAAAGATGGCTTTATAGATAGGGCAGACTTAGTTTTTTCTACAGAAAATGAAAGCGCTGACTATCATGACAACATGAACTCTACATTGTTTGAAAAATGGTTGGAGGAACAGCTTTTACCTCGGTTTGAAAAACCCTCGCTTCTTGTTATGGACAATGCAAAGTACCATTCACGCGCGGCTCAGCGAAAATGTGCCCAATGCTTCAACGAGAAAAGCTAATATCATTTCCTGGCAACAAAGCAAAAATATCAATTTTATGGAAGACGCACTCAAACCCGAATTACTATAATTATTAAAACAATACAAAGCAAAATTAGGATATGCCGTGGATAAATTAATTTGTACCATTGCATTTTTAACGGTATTCAATTAATTTGGGCCCAAAACAAAATATTTTTTAATAAACAAATTATTGGAAAAGACAGGAAAGATGAAAATGCCGTTTTGAATGTTTGGAAAGAGGCATTACAAGTCATTACCCCCGAAAATTGGTCTGATTGTACTTGCCATACAAATAATATTATAAGGGATTATTGGCAAAAGGAACGCATTCTGGATGTTTAGGTTAAGCTACTGATAATTCATGTGTTAGATTCTGGCTCAGATTCTGAAAGTGATATTTCTTTATCTTCAGATTCAGATTAACTTTTTTTGTATGTAGTTGTATGTTTATTTCTTTATTTTTTTATAAAAATGTTATAAATATAAATAAAAAGTATATTTTTGTATTATTTTTTTTTTCTTTTCATTATATTTATAAGTATTTAAAAAGTATTAATTAATGGATTTTTTAATATACATATTTTAATATTTGCTTGCCCCCCAGATTTATTCTACTAGGAGATGAGGGGATACTTCATCTTTATGATACTTAATAAAATTAAAAGAAGAAGGAGATCACCAAATTTATCTAATGAATCTCTTCCTGGTTACGCTACTGAAATTAACTTCAATTTTAACCCAGTAGATTCTGAGCGGCTTTACCAATATAACATTGTATTAATTACCATACTTTCCCACTAACATATAAATTAAAATAGTCCAAACAATAAATCTCTTGAAATTTATGACCTGTCAAGTAAAGAAAATGGCTCCTCCCAAAAAATTAAATTTCGGTTCCATAACAAATCAACTAGGCAGGTGGAATGTCTGTTTAAGTTGTTCTATTCCCGGTAATACTACGTGTTGTATTTTAAGTTGATTGGTTTATTTTAATATCTAATGGATTCACCTGCTTAATAATGATTATGAAGGAAATAAGGAACTGTCAGAGGGAAAAAGAATAATTACTAAATTATGAACTTAGAGCGAGCTCACTATAAGAGAAGAGAGACAGGACAGTACTTTTTATTCATTCTAAATCATTCCTACTATTACTATAAGAAGTAATAATAGTATCAGTTAATTGGATGGTTGGATAAAGGCGGGGGTCAGGTTAACCTGATCTTTTTTACAGTGCAGCTTTACGGCTTATTGTGCCCCCCTATCTTGTTAGAAAAGTCCGGTTTATCTGGTTAGATCCAGCAGCTTCCAATATTTGTATGTGGGAGAATGGCCTCATCTTGAACTGCTCCAAATATGTTTAGCTTTCTGCGAGCTAACGCATTGCAGTTGTAAATGATGTGCAAGGCGGTTTCCTCTTTTTCACCACATATACTTCATTCATGGATCCGACGTAAATCCCAATCTTTTGCAGGTGTTTTCTTAAAGGACTGTAGCCTGCTACTAAGGCCATGACTAGTTTAATCTGAGTTCATGTTAAATGAAGCATATCAGTTGTTAATTTCTTTGAGGGGTTTCCTATTGTAGCAATGCGTATCTCTGGTCAGGTATAGTTGTCCACCGGGTTCAGATGTTATTGTAAAGACCATCTGAAGTTTTGAGCAGCTCCAGTTCTGGCTAGTCTGTTTGCTTTTTTATTGCTTGCTATCCGCGAGTCACCCAGAACCCATATGAGTTCGATTTTGTTATTTCTTGGTGATATGTCTTTTAGGTCGCTCCCTCCGTCCTTTTTGATCCATCAGTGTACCACACTAAGCCCTCGGATAATTAGGGAGGTGTTCCGTTTTTCCAAAGATCAGGGTCACATTTGATGCTGAATAATTTTTCGAAATTATAGATCTTTTTTTTATGGTCTGTAGGCGTTGCCAAGAGATTGTCGTTGATAATATCCGCTGCTCTTTTGTGATCTATATTCATAATAGGTTGTTTCCATCCCCCAGTGGTTCTCATTCGATGGTCGCTGTTGCAGGCCTCTGTTTTGATGTGTATATCTAGGGATGTGTGTCCTAGTATAATTTCCATGGCTGCGGTTGGAGTGCTTCTTATTGTCGGTAATGCAGAGGCATGTCAGTCTATGTAAGCTGTTTAATCTGGTGGCTGTTGCGATTTGATGCGTTTTCATCCGCCATTCGACAGCGCCATATATCATTAAGGATCTGATGACTGTGACGTATAGCCAGAGTAGTAGTAGAAGTAATAGTATGGACCTAGCAAGCAAACCAAAGGCGATCCTTTTCATTCACACTTTAGTCTTCCCCCATCCATTCAATCAGCCAGGCTATCATTAAACTTGCCTGATCTTCTTATGAAGATAAGGAATTCGACGTCGTTCCAAAGATTTAACGTCTGAGTCATCTCATACGCATAAAAAAAGTGCAACGGTCATCATCTAAGCATCCCGGATGAATCGGGTCCTCTAAACCCAAATATTTCTTCTTAGAGTTGTTGACAGCCCACTCCTTCAGTGCCACCCATACCTACTGCTTAGATATACTGCTTCAGGTTAGGTCCTAGGTAGTTTGAGGACGGTTTAGCTATTAGACTACTCCAAACCAAGTCATTATTTAATACTAATCTACTAGAAAGTAGTAGCAGCAGAAGACTCTGTATATAACTTATTTGCAATCTTCATTAGTTTCTAAATTAGTTTCCTGATTATTTTCCTATCATTATCTAATACCGTTTTTAAGATACTAATAATTAATATAATTTTTTTCGAAAAACATGGCTTCAAATAAATGCTGATATTTTAAAACTCTGAGATACTAAGACCCCATTGCATCCATCCGTCGTAAAAATATGACTTGCTGCAATTTGTGTTGTATGCAAAATCGTGGCCAAATAATATAGCTCTTAATAATCTACACAACTTTTGTTAGAAAACCTTTCTGTGTATCATCCAGATTTTAAGATATGTCACTCCCACGAGCTAATTGGCCCCTCGATTATAAAGCATTAAACTAAACATTTAAAAACATTAAAGTACCTGAAAGAATACTGATGACTGACTATATACCACCGCATGAGGCAAGCCATAAAATATGAAAAAATGTGCCGCCATTTTGGCTCTTAATAAGCAATTAACGACTTTTATCCTAAAGATTAAAAAAAGGATGGCATTGGTTAGAAAAATTAATACGTACGTTCGGAACAACGCTGAGATATTAAATACAAATGTGACAAACGTGGTCAAATGAAGTGGCACAATAAAAGTTAAAAAACAAGTGAGATCAAACTTTGCATCAAAGATAAAAAATTATAGGTACCGATTTCCGCAAAAATTATCACTTATGATTATATTAGGTATGTGGTATCCGGTATATTTTTCTGCAAAAGTAATAGCTGTATTGTTTATTTATTTGTTTCAACGCATGAAACTTTCAATGAATTTTTTCGCAAGAAATATATTACTTTTTCAGCTGTAAATAAAAATCCATAATATTATTACTAAGATTTACAAACTAAAACAAAAGAACACTGTAAATTATATTCAATTAAAATATCGAATTACTTAAATCACCATAAAAACACGCAATGGTTTTAAATTAATTTTGTTTAAACAAATAAATGTAACTGCTTTTTTATAAGTGAATCCACTAGTTTCAAAACCTGCTAAATCCATTGATGTCAAATGTTCGTAAATGGCAAAAAACTGATTTCACATATTTCCGTCTTCTTATTTTGAAAATGGGAAATTTTTGTATATTTATCTTGTCTTTATGAAAAAAAAACTGTGTAATTCTCTCACTCAGATATTTTGGTTACAAGCTGGCAACACTGTCGATGACTGACGTCACTCGATGGGTATGACGTGCATCGGTTTTTGTTTTGCATCAACTATATACAGTGTGTCCCCGGATCGACGCAACGATAGGTGAAAAAGGCTGAAATTTTTTGAGTTGAAACTTTATCTTCTGGGGTTCATCCCTGCTTGGATAGAAACTAATTTGTGGCATAATTCTAATTTCGAAAAATCAAGTGTGCTTTGGAAATTTTCAAAAAACTTTTATTTCCCACCAGTTGCTTGATTTCTAGGAGATACGAAAAAATTTTATTAAGAAAAGATGTTCGGAAATAATAAATGAGTAAGAATACAAAATTTTAAAATCCTATGCTTACTTTTATGTTTTGCATTATTTTTATTGCACGCACCTCCCTATTCAGGATATTAAAAAATTTCGTAAAGAAAAGTTGTTCAAAATAATAAATTAAACACGATCGGTTTATAAGATACATCAAAAAATTAATTTATTTCAATAGTAACATTAACAACGGTTTATACAATACATCAAAAAATTAATTTATTTCAATACTAACATCAACTGAAAGATTTATTTATTCAATAAGTTCGTCGCCTTTATTCGCACATTCCTTAATGTTTTCCCGAAATGCAGTGAAAACTGCTCTTATCTTCTCCAGGGGAATAGAGTTTATTGCATCTCTAATGCGATTTTTCAAAACTTCTACGTCATTTGGAAGCCTATTCAAATATACAATTTGTTTTATTCGACCCCAAGAATAAAAATCTATTATTGTTAGATCCGGAGATCTGGGCGGCCACAAAATAAGACCAGCATTGGCTATCCATAGTATTAATCTTTCTTGAAAATGCTCATTGAGCCATTCACATACCCGAAATGTCGAGTGGGCAGGGCAGCCGTCGTGTTAAAAATATGAAAAATATCTTGGTTCGTGTGGTAGTTCGTCAAGAAACTGATTTAGGATATTTAAATAAGTATGTTGATTAGGTCTTCCCTCAATAAAATATGGCTCAATTACACCACAATGATAGGAAATGGCACACCAAACATTAACCTTTTTAAAATACTGCCGCCTAGAATTTATTACATAATTTGGATTATCTTTAGACCAATATCGGCAATTCTGTGATGAAGGTACACCGTTAGTGGTAAAGGTCGATTCGTCTGAGAAAATAATATTTTTATAGAAATTTCGATCTTCTAGAATCGTTCTCACCTAAAGTTAGGCAAAACTCCAACCTTCGGGATTTATCCCCTTCTTCTAACGTGTGACGAAATCTAACTTTATATGGTTCTACCTTATTTGCTTCATAAATGCGTTGCAAATGTGATTTGCTAACACGAGTCTCCTCGTACCACTTTCTTAGTGACAGCTTTGGATTTTCGCGTAATGAATCCATTGCTAACACAGTACCTACATCATCTTCATCAAAGTTCTTCTTCTTTTTTAGTATATTAGGTATGTACAGTACCGGTAGTAACAAATTTTTTAACCAGTCTGGATACTGTAGATTTGACTAAAACTATGTTCGGAAATTTCATATTAAATCACCTGATAACCTCTGGAATAGATAATTCACCTATATCATAACATTGAATTAGGTAGATCCGTTCTGATGTAGTAAGCATAATTGATATTTCACAGTAATGTTCTCGAAAGTTCGGATCAGTTTTAGAGCACAGAACACTACAACAATATTAAAAATACCAAACTATTTTTGACAACAAACTGTCAAAATATTATTTTATTCTTTTTCCTTCCATGGCATACTATTTTTTTCTAGATAGCATTGAAACAAATTTATTCATATTTTAAAGGAAGTGAATTGCTTGTTATTTTTATGTTCGCATTTCTTTAAGTATCTAAATGTCTATTAAACGAAATAAAATAAACCCATCGTGTTTAATTTATTAATTTGAACAACGAAATTTTTTAATATCTTCAATAAGGGAGGTGCGTGCAATAAAAATAATGCAAAACATCAAAGTAGGCATAGGATTTTAAAATTTTGTATTCTTACTCATTTGTTATTTCCGAACATCTTTTCTTAATAAAATTTTTTCGTGTCTCCTAGAAATCAAGCACTTTACTGGTGGGAAAAAAAAGTTTTTCGAAAATTTCCAAAGCACACTTCATTTTTCGAAATTAAAATTATGCCACAAATTAGTTTCTATCCAAGCAGGGCTGAACCCCAGAAGATAAAGTTTCAACTCAAGAAATTTCAGCCTTTTTCACCTATCGTTGCGTCGATCCGGGGACACACTGTATATGTGATCGAACTCACATGACTCTCAGGCATCCTGATATAAAGGTATCCATATTATAATATGAATTCTAATCATTTCTTTCCAGTTTCTGTTGAAAATAATACAGTAATATGGGATAGTCTAACAGTCTAACGTATATTAATGACACAAATAACTTTGTTAATTATTGTAACTTTATAAAAAAAATTGTTAATACAAAATTCGAAAATAGAATCATAATTAATATACTTAAAATGCAAACATACTAATTATTATATAATTTCAAGTAATTTATTCCAAAAAATACATACCTGCTGTTAACATAAAATAAGAATTAATGTGTTTATTTTGTAAAATAATAGCTAATTAGTTTATGAGTCCTAAGTACTATATAAAACATAACAACGTAAATTATTTTTGTGTAATATTGCGTAGTATTCAACTATAAAACGTTATACTTTTTTTTTGTAATTTACTGGTAATTAAATCTTAAGTTTTATATTATACGGCATGTTACGTTGGCGTCTGTGTGACCAACGTATAAAGACACTGAAAACTACAGAATTATTTTTTGTAGTATGCGAGACCCGGGGGACCGTTAAGGCGGCTAGAGTCCAAAGTCAGTCCAATCTGAAATGAATAACAATCCGACCATCTTTCTTTAAGACCCTTAGACCACATGACCATTACCAGATTCTATAAGATGTAAAGTTGGTGTTTTATTGGGTAGGCTTTTTCTTTTAATAGCCGTTGATAAACTTTTATAATTATTTCGGAGATAGGGCGGTTATTTATGATAATAAGACATTCCTTCCCGGCCTAATAGCGTCTTCAGGTAGGCGAGTAAGATGGCTTCCCATGGCAATGTGACACTGATGGGAAATATTGTTTATTTTAAATACTTACTTAGTCTTGCCGTAAAAATAATTAAAAATGTTGAAGCTTTACTTCAGTCGGGGTTTCACTAAGATATTTTACATTTTTTTTAAACATATACACTATACGTATACAGTGTGTGTATAAAGTCTGGAAACGGCTTAATAACATCACAATTTATTGGCAGATTTAAACCAAATTTGGTACAGTTGTGTAACAGAATCTGACGCACCGAATGACGATATTGGCGTTGTTGCCAGCGTTTTAGTTTGTCTGGAATTCGAACGAATTTTATTTTTTTAAATATAACACCCTGTATATTTTTTCATATGTAGTTTTACTTTAAATTTGTTACGCTTCTGGTATAACATACTTTGTTCCTAATATCAGTAGTTTTCGAAATAAGGACGTGTTTTGAAAATGTCAACAAATTGTGTTTCATTTATTAATAAATAAAATACCAGTTCAGTTTTGATGTAATGTCATAAAAGCTGTCATTTTTAAATGCAAAAATTTTGTTTACACTATGGTTCATCTGAATAAGAAACAACGGGTTAAAATTTTAATAATGAGCGGAAATATGAGCGGTTACGGAAATATGAGGAGATCGCAAGATCAGGTTTCTCAACTTTTCAATGAATTATATCCAAATAGGCCTTCAATAAATCAGTCAATGGTGTGTCGAGTGGTAAAGAAATATCGAGAAACAGGCAGTGTTAGGGAAGCCGCTAGATCAGGTCGACCTAAATTAGCAATCGGGGGAGAGAAACCTATGGATATCACGCTCATCCAGACCAATGGCAATGGATTTTTTAATGTGTCTCATCAATCAGTAGAAAATTTGTTTAAACAGGAGAAGTTGCATCCCTACAAGATAAAGTTGGTGCACGAGTTAAACCAGAACGATTTTGATAGAAGAGCTGAATTTTGTGAGCTGATGATGGAAAGATGCAATAACGATAATAATTTCATAACAAATATAATTTTCTGGGATGAAGCTACTTTCCATTTAAATGGCATTGTTAATAGACAAACTTATCGTTACTGGTCTGCTGAGAATACTCACTGGTTCAAGGATGGTCATACTCAGAGGCCCGAAAAAGTTAATGTTTGGGCGGGCACAGATCGTAGACATATTGTGGAACCTTTTTTTATAGATGGTAATTTGAATGGCGAAAAATATCTAGACCTCCTTAGGAATCACATAATTTCTTCTTGTAGAATGGTTTTACCGGGTATAAATAATGGCATAAACGAACAGGTATGGTTCCAGCACCTGCGCATTATACGGTGAATGTTAGACAATACATAAACGAACAATTTCTAGGACCTTGGATAGGCAGAAGAGTTGCTATTGACTGGCCAGCGCGATCGATGGACTTAACCCCGCTCGACTTCTTTTTGTGGGGACACTTAAAGGACAAAGTCTACGTAACCGTCCAAATGACTTAGAATCTTTAAAAGTTAGAATTGGTGCTGAAATTCAGGCCATTCCAGAGGACTTCCTTTAAAACGTTGTAGACGGGTTCAGGGATCGACTGGCGCTCCGCTTAACTGAAAATGGTGGTCATTTTGAGCACATTATGATCCACTGAAAAGGTTTCACTTGTTTATTATTCCGATGTTAAGTTGGTCAATTTTCTAGGCTATTTATTTTGTTATTATAAGTTTGTTACAATTTTAAATAATTACAAATTTGAAATCCAAAACATTTGTTTTCAAAGTAAAATCCAAATATGCAGGGTGCTCCATTTAAAAAAAGTAAGTTGGTCTCTGTGGCAACCAAACCAGAAATGACAGAAAAAAATTCATGCAGGTAGAAATGTGGGGAATAATTTACTGAACAACTTTCATACAGGTCACTTTTTCGTGTACGAGGTAATTCAAAAGTTACAGGCATTTTGTGCGACTTTTTTGCCACTCTGTATATTCTTTTCAAAATTGCGCTTTATAACTTAGCAAAAATTTTCCCAAGATTTATCTTCGTGTGTCGACGATTTCCCATTTCAGAGTTTAATAAAACTACCGCTTCTTTGATCTACGAATTGCCTCTTTCGCCAATGATCTTTTTTGAGTATATTTTCTGCCTCTGACGATTGCAAGTGGTGGCCGCTAAACAAAGCCTAATCTTTTGCAATTCGCACTAAATTACAAAATCTTTCAGAAAATTTAATAAAACCAATGATAAATGACCCCATTCTGTAACGTTCTAAAATATAACGGTAATTATTTTATACGTTAGACTTTTTCACCTTTAATCTTTTGTTTGGTAAAAATTCTTTAAAAGTTTATTAGCCTTTTCTCAAGAATGATTTCTGTAAGCTCTTCAGCCTCACTGTGACTGCGACGAAAGTTAGGATGACGGATCTGATCCTTACTTATATAATTCGTGGGAGGAAATGTACAGGCGCTTATACAGTAAAACCTAATCATATTCGAACACATTGCAATTATTTTTTAAACTCCGAATGTTGAGTTTTGGTGGCGAAGAGCGTTGAACACATTGAGAATAATAATTTTCTCATTTCTAGAAAGCGCAGTTTTACTAAAGTTCCTTTCGTTGCCGTTGATAGCTCGATACCCTCATTAAAGATTCAAAACAAGGCTCGGGTGGCTTAAAATATTTTACCTATAATATGGTCTTTTTACGGACATCTAGCATAAGGATGAAGAAATTTTGACCTATTCCACCCGGTAACAGATAAAGTAACAATAGAGCCATAAAATGAAATGAAAGGATAATGATTAAAATGGCCCACCATGGTCGGGGAGTTGGGTTTTAATATAATCTAACCGCTTATTATTTTATGTAAATATAATAGATTTTATGATTTTATGAATTTTGGTAAATCATAACCATTGATTGATTTATTCTAGAATAATTGTACAAGCACGTATCCAGGGGGGCCCGGGCCCCCCCCCCTTCCCCCGAAATCCCGAGATTTGAAATTTTTTTGTTTATTGTACACCTTGTAGGTACTGCATCTTTTTATTGCACTATAAATAATAATACATTAAACGCCACATAATGATTTAAGTTTTAATGTGTGATTCGCCTTGCTCTGAATTAATTAAAATAAGTCCACATTTTTCAATGATTTTCGTCCTTGGGCCCCCGAAACGAATTTCTGGATACGGGCCTGAATACAATGTTTTACAAGAAAACTAATTTATTTACAGATAAAAAAATATTGACAATTTTAATAATTATAACTCGATAAAATCGTTCTCAGAAAAATCTGAAGAGTCATCATGTCCTACGCTTATTACTAAAGGCTCAATTTCCATAGTTGTGTCAATAACGTTGTCAAGTTCCCACATTTTTTGTTCCTCTACTATAACACTCTTGCTAATTTGACGAAGACACGTTGGCGAAATACTTGAAGCCATTGTCACAAGTATAGGAAATAATTCAACTTTGGGATAATTCAGTATCTAAATACACTAAAAACATAGTTTGACAAACGCACATCAAATGGCGTAATAATATCCTAAAGCAGGCAAAAATAGGTAAATTTAATTACTAATTACTCCTGTTGTACCTACTTTAACCCTAATATTCCTAATGTATATTTAACAATGGACAGAGGCCAATTTTCTTATTAAATAAGGCATAGTAGGTAATTACTATTATAATAATAATATACTAATTACCAACGCCTATGGTTTACGGTTGTTTTATGGCTTCAACCCTCGATATGAGCTATCAACTGCAACGAAACGGACTATAATCCGTTTCTCAGCAACAATTTCAGAAGCACTAGCCATTTTCAAGAACAAAGTTTTCAAACTGCCGGAAAGTAACTAAACATTTTGAATTTTTGAAACAATGAGGCACAGGTAGTTAAACTACCTACCCAATCTCGGGACCCCTGACAATATACATAGGTACAATAATAATAATTGAAGTATAATATTTGCAGAATTATACCGTTGACTCTTACTGCCATAAATAATCTACCCGATTAAATCCTATTGTATACGCCTCAACCTCTTCAAAGCTGAATAAATGGGATCAGGGTCGGCTTGAAAATGTACCTAACCACATGATTTATTTTTATAATTTAAAATAAATAGACAGGTATTTTTAGTTTTAGGTACCTATAATAAATGTAAAATAATGATAACAGTAGAGGAAAACGGAGAGAGCGAGATCAGGTGGTGCTGGTGGTGCTGGTGGTGCAACTAACCCAGGTGGTGCAGGTGGTGCGTTTTACGATCTAATCCAAGTGGTGCTGGTGGTGCGTTTTATGATCTAACCCGGGTGGTTCGGTGGTGCGTTTTATGACCTAACCCAAGTGGTGCGGTGGTGCTGTTTACAAAATAACCCGAAATTAAACCCGACTTTTTACGACCTAACCCGGATGCTTTCGTGAGGCGGCTTCTTATCTAACCCTAACTTGATCCTTAATATTTATGAACTGACCCAAGATAAAACCCGACTTTTTACAACCTAACCCGGATGCTTTCATGAGGCGGCTTCTTATCTAACCCTAATTTGAACCTGAATATTTATGATCTGACCCGAGATAAAACCCGACTTTTTACGACCTAACCCGGATGCTTTCGCGAGGCGGCTTCTCATCTAACCCTAATTTGAACCTGAATATTTATGGTCTGACCCGAGATAAAACCCGACTTTTTATGATTTAACCTTAGTGAAACGCCGCTGCTAAAGCGGGATAATTAAATCCCAATTTTTATAAGCCATCCTTAAACCCAACTTTTTACGATGCGACCTGAGCCATCCTTAAACCAGACTTTTTATGATTTAACCTTAGTGAAACGCCGCTGCTAAAGCGGGATAATTAAATCCCAATTTTTATAAGCCATCCTTAAACCCAACTTTTTACGATCCGACCTGAGCCATCCTTAAACCAGACTTTTTTTTATTTTCCCTTAGTTGAAACGCCGCTGGCGGGTAGTAAAGCGAAATAAATCCCTAATTTATATGGTCTAACAAGATAAGTATAATAAAGCGGTACATTTGTCACCCCGCAATAATTATTTATACCTAAATAACCCTCTCAAACCCTCTGCCGACTCGATTTAAAAAGAAAGGGACATAAACCTTTATTTATTATTCCGAAGGACCCTCATTAAAATTCAGTAGCATATCTAATAATTGATTCCAATTTTTGCACCACTTATATAAAATACAATAAAATAATTACCATCTAGAACCATTAACTAGCGATTTCTTTGTACTCGAAGTGGATAAATTATAGGACTATCTTGTAATGAGAACAGAGTAATAAAAAGTAAATAAAACTTAAATACGTATAAAATACCAAGCAGGTATAGGTACTATACAACTTGTGTTCGCCATCAGGTAAAAGCCCTCATAATGCTTTTATAAAAATTTCGGATAATATCATAATATAAGTAAATAGGCTACAATTTCAGGAAAAAAGTAAAAAAAATTAATTCACAGTGTAAAATTGTAGTTAAATGGATTGTAAATACGAAATAATATAAAAAGCTACCTTTTGTTTGCGATGATGTATGCACAATAACTCTATATTATTCGGTCCTTAAACTGAAAATACCCACTAGATAGGTATCATAAGCTGTATTTGTCATCAGGTAGAACCCCCAATAAAATTATGAATATCAGGCGTAGGCAACAATAAGCAAATCACGTTGGTTTTTTAATTTATTATTAATCTGGCTAACTTAAGAAACTCACAATATAACGACCATCCAAAAAAATCATAATACATTACTGGGTGTGAAAGCAATTGCGCTGCAAAATATAGTGTATACCGACTCTGAGGTAGTTAATTAAAATCCCAATTAGCGCTAAAAAAAAATCAATTAGATATTTACTTTAGATATTTTAATAAAAAAATTCAATATTATTAGCGCCACCTATCCGTTTATGGAACCTACATATAGGCTTAACAAGAATGACAAACTTTGGGAATATTATTTTACATGATTCTCTCGATTATCGCATCGCTATCACATTTCAATATTCTTGGCAACATTTAAGTTTTAAAATTAGCACAATATCAAATCCGTTACAATGAATTAAACAAACACATACATAATTTTAAAATCTCATAATAAGAATATAAACTAAAATTATAATGCGTAGCAGGTCCAAAATCTAACAAGTTTCGACTAGTCAAATGACGTCAGTTTACATCTGCGAAGAATACCCAACTCTCGAACCATAAAAAATGGTCAAACTTTGTCGGCAAATACCCTTCTATGATGCAGGGGAAGGACAGGTAACTCGAGATGTTTATAAAGAAACGTTAAAGAACATTATTTGCTTATTTCTAGGCTCTTAAAAATTACATGCAATCGAACAATAAATGTTTTCATCATGTATATTTATGAGTAACACATTACCTTCGACATACATAAATTCAAATTGATAATTACTCGCCTTAGTACTTTTTTAGAAGCTTGAATCTTTGCATATAACCGTCTGAGGATACCCAAACTTCCCCTAACATATTTCTCCGCAACCGGGGAAAAAGAGGTAGAAAAAGTAAAATATCAACTCCAAGTGTCTTTGCGAACAATCGGCAATAAAATAGAGTATTTCAGTTTTTAATTTTTCGTAAATAAAAGCTGGTTAGATTAATAGTCTCTGTGAATATAATAACATAAACAAAGTGATATGCCGTAAATTTAGGAGTACAGTATAAATTATGCCTCTATTAAAATATACCGCAATAACTAACTACCAAAGGATTTTTGATATTTTGAATATATTTGATGCTCATAGCATTATCACATTTCCAAAGGCTCTAAATTTTAGAAAAATGTTCTAATAGAATATGTCTATCAATATAAAGTAAAGGTATTGTTAGGTTTTTTTAAAAAATACGACCTACAACAGTCTCTGCTACAGCATGGCTGACTCTGTAGAAACTTCTGTGAAACCATAATAATTATATCAATAATCGAGTTGTCGTTATGATAATATTTTCTTCCAATATCCGACTCCACTATCCATAAAAGTTATGTTAGGAAATTCATAATTGAGCGCATTGTAATTTTTTAAAAAGAAATTCACTTCACACACAAAGATGTAGCCATTCAATCCATGAAAATAATGCAAGTCAGTATGCGTATGTTATGGCTAACTGTTTAAATGTCTATTCCTTCCACGTTTATCGGAAGAAATACTTTTTTTATACTAGTATTTTAGTTGAAAATAAGATCATAAATCATCTATACAAAACAAGCGTCCCTTATGGATTTGAACGAAAATTATAGATTCGACTATTTTCATGAAAAATAAATCTAAGTACGGAATAATGCAGGAAGATTATCTATTTTCTTGGTTTAGAAAGTGATGTAGTTAAGATTTATAACTTAGGAATAAATAAATTATTATTAATCTTTTCGACCTATTTCTCTTGCATATTTAATTTCTTTGATAGTAAGAACTAATCTTTTTATTTTACAAAGTAAAAAAAAAAAGCTAAAGATCGGCGTTGTCAGTCAGGTATAAGAACTGATTTAACACGATGGTTTTTGTACAAACGTTCACATACAATTGTATGCTTTTTAACCGATTATGTCGGAAAAAATGACGATTTATAGATTAGATATTTAGACGAAGAGCTAACCTTCTCAATAAAGTATTGATTATTGCCCTGCTAGCTAGACAACACTTTTTATGTTAGTCAAAAAAAAAATTTTTTTTTCGGACGCTATTACAGATTTCATCGTTAACTAACAAACATTA
The DNA here is from genome assembly GCA_963920685.1 of Polydrusus tereticollis. Classification (NCBI taxonomy): domain Eukaryota; kingdom Metazoa; phylum Arthropoda; class Insecta; order Coleoptera; family Curculionidae; genus Polydrusus; species Polydrusus tereticollis. Next base: position 189,664,584 of record OY987326.1, read on the forward strand.
AGACCAAAAAATTAGCGTGCAAGATGAAATGTATAGGTTCACTTCATTTCTACATTATTTTACAACTCTCAATCGCATTAAAAACAAGATCGAATAAAAAATAACTTATGACATATGGACGAAAAATGTTTTTCGGGCTATTTAGGTTAGCGACCGCATTACGTCTGAAATACTACATTTTTCGAGCTTATAACATAATTTACTATTTTAACGTTAAAATAGGGGAAATGATGTATCAAAATGGATACTTTTTTTTGTCGGTCACGAGATTATAGTTTCTTTTAAAATGAACTCTAATATTTACAACACAAATTATCCTTTAAACCACATTAGTTTAAAACTCGTCTGTCGCTTTCCCTCTATTGTGAGTTTGATTAAAGTATAGCGTAGTATATATTTAGATGAATTTCGCAAATGTTGAATACTTTCAAAACTGAAAAAGCCGCCCTTTGCAATAAATATCTCCGTAGAGTTAGGTACCCTGCAGATTAAGGGTATTTCAGTGGATAATCATATACAAATTCAAAGATTTTGTCTATTTTAATGGATTAACAAACAATATCTATAGGATGACTTTACTGATAAAAAAAAAATAACAAAAATCCATAAAGTCTAGGCTCACATGAAATTTCATAAAGAGCAGCTGCATAGCCTTATCACATCAAACTATATTTTTATTTCGTTCTATTGTCAAAAGTCTGTGTTTAGGAGATTATCGTTCATTTTAAAATGAACTCTAATATATACATCACCATAAACTACCTCTTAAGCCGTCGTAAAAATACACTTTTCGATCTACCTCTATATTGATTTTCTAATATTAAATATCTACAATAGTCGAAATTCGCTCGCTAATACCTATGTATGCAAGGTTTCTTCAAAAAATGACAATTTTGTTGTTTAATGGCTTGAAAAAATGGAAAAAGGAGGTTTTTGCATCCATTTATTTCCAGATGAGTGTTAAAAATACTTATAAAACTCGGTATACCGAAGATCAAGCATTAATGAGAGGGTTGAGTCCTGTTTGCCAAATCCTGATTTTTAATTTGACGTTGGCAACGGTACAATTTTTTAACATTTATCATAAGAGGCGTATATTTTTGGAGCTTAGATCTACCAGTTTATCCACGCCCCATTTATTGTTAGTGCTTTAGTAATTTTACTTTCCAATTATTTTTTACCAAAACGCGTAGTTGAAACAGTGTCTATATCAGACGATATAATAAATTTTAAGGATTAATTTGCTTACAAATACACTTTAATTTATTTAGGCTAAAGCAGCCAAACATATACTGGAACTACGAAAACCCTATTACAATTTGGTTGCCTAGAGAAAATTTTGTAAAAAACATAGCTTTCTACACAAATGCTTGCACATTATGTACCTATCATTTTAAGATACCTGCCGACATCAATGTAAGCATTGACATAATGACGCAAGATATAGGTAGGTACTAGAATATTCAAGATTTCTATTAACGATACACTTCAGCATACATGCGAGATGTCATTAATGTCTACGGAAGGCAACAGACATACCAGCTATTTTTACATGGGATTCCATAGACTTGGACGCTTCTTGTTTAGAAATATTTGATGTCATCTTGAGGAGTTCCGTATTGAAGCATCAAACCTACCTGCCAAATAATTGACGAAATATGGGATATCATAAAATATGCCCCCCATCGAACTAAATGATCCTATAAACCAGCTTCACAGACCGTAATTTGTGATGCTAACACGATTAATACGCAATAGAACAAGATTAAGAAACAAAATTTAAAGTAGCTCTTTATCACACGAAAATAATTAAATAATTTACGGTTACAGAACAATAATTATTTTAAAAAGCTGTATAACTAAATATATTATGTTATTAGGAATATTCTGTCTAAAGTAACAGCTAATCTTAGTCGAAAATGAGATCGTATTATTGATTGTTGAATTCGTTAGGTATGAAATAAAATTAGAGATTTCGTCTATTTTTTCACGATTAAAAAAGAATACCTCTATTTAGCTAAAAATGAAACGATTACAGTGGTAGATTAATTCACTTTACCAAGCATGTAAACTACTAATTTTGCAATAAATATCTTCTATATTTCTAGGTAGGTTTACTCGAAAATGTGGGGCTATTTTCATCAAAAATCCCGATACGAAATTGAAAAATTTGCCTATTTTTGTCGGTTTACAAAGTGATAGTGGAATATTGGTTTGATCAAAGAACAATAATTATTTTAAAAATGTTGTATAATTAACTAAATGTCGGTGTTATCAGGCAGGCAAGAAGTTATTTATCTGAATCTTATTTGTACCATTAGCGTTTATATACAAATGTTAGTGGTTTTCAAAAATTGATATCTCGGAAATTATTAGGTTTAGACTTATAATACGCTTATTAAAAAATAATGACTACTTTATGCAAAATTCAAAAATATTATAAGATGTAGGGTATCCCAGTAACTTAACCAAAGATTTTCGGTCTTCGTAAAGCTTTACACGTTTCTTCAGCGTACCAAACATTCACTTTTTTTAAATATTGACATCGGGTTAGGATTCTGAACATAGGATTAACATCACTCCAATAGTGAACATGTTGCGTTGTCACAGTTCCATTCGTTGAAAAGTAAACAAAACCGTTTGAGCTACGTGGGGAATAAATAAAGTTGGCTTGTTGAAAAATTTTAATATTTATTAAGGTAAAAGACTATAAATATATCGATACAACACTTTGGCATTTCTAATACTACAAACATGAATATCTAAAATGTGATATTTACAACCGTCAACTCTCTCTCCCTTCTCTAATTTTGGTACACCAATGCTGTCTTCTAAGTTTATAATATATGGCGTCCTGCAGTTTAATTCCGAAAATGTTTTAACTAAAAATTCCTCTTTAACACATCCTTTAACGTAAATAATGTCTGCGTCTATCAGATTGTTGGATATGATATTATGTAGTTCCTTGTAATCGGTATCACCATAATTATAAAGGATACCATGATGATTTCCAAATAGATATTTGACTTGTTTCTTGCAAGCCTTACTTAAGGTGTCGAATGGTTTAACTGGTTTAAAAAAGTAACTTTTCATACTATTCCCATCATAAATAGCCAATTCTTTCGCGCAAAATTCAGGTATGTTAAATCCTTGAATATCGACTACAACGAACTTCATTGTCTGAAGACTCAAATCAAACAAGTATATTTTCATATTTTTATCGCTCTTAAGTTCGATTTCAAAAGCACACCCCCACTTTTCGATAATTTCACAGTCTTAGCACATAGATCTTATATTTTTATTTACGATCAATTCATCTTTATTCGCCAATCGTCTCAAACGAGTCTGCTTTTGAAAGTAATATAGCCTTAGTATTCAGAAAATATTAATGATATCGGAGCCTAAAACATCCTTGACACTAAAAAATCATTGTGTTTCCTAACAAAACCCATCATCTTGACTATTTAGCTTGCTTTCCTATTGTTTAGCAGGTTAAATAAAATTATTATTTCGCTCTTTTTGTCTCTACTGAATCGTTAGGGGAATACGTTTCTAGTTCTATAAGAGAGACAGTTAAAATTTATGTAAGCAATCAAAAATCCTACACTATGAGCTACTTAGTTAAAATTTCATATTTCCTTCCTGGGTCAGGCAAAATTTGTGATGTGTCGGACAAAATTTATAAAAATACAAAAAAAAATGCTGGATGCATTTTTAGCGTGACTTTCTATTTAATACCATCTTATTTCAAGGTATAATTCGGTTGTCAAAATGAGAATAAAATAATTTTCCCATGGTTTATGTCATCTTAAAAAAGTCAAAAGGTTATATTCTGTAGAGGGTCAGATACATTTAAATTTAAATATTTTCTCCAAGAAGAATTTTAAGATAGTATTATAGTAAATAAAAATTCTATACCTCCAATATTTCATGGAAACATATCGTGTTCTAGCGACATAACCCAAAAGTACCTCTATTCAGAAACGCATCGTACTTTTCTTGTCAATAATTGTCTCATTGTCCCATCCATTACATTATTATAATCTTAAAGCACCTGTTACCAGCATTATCTGTTTTTATGGTTTTCATAAAACATAGCGATTACCAATGAAAATTAAACGAAAACTTAATAAATAACTTTTTTTTTCAACTGAAATAGACTGATTTTCGATGGAAAAAATGTTACTTATAACTAAAAATGAATATAAGTCATATACGCAATGATATTTAGAATAAATCAATCTTTTCTAAAATTACTATGAAATATTCACAAAATCGTTTCGTTATAACCAAAGTAGCAAGGCTTGCAGATTTCGTATAGAGTTCAAACGCGATACTGAGATGATCTTTTTTTTTATATTTTTGTAGGATAATGCACCACTACGTTGTAAGTACTTGAGAGAGGACTTTCTTGAAAAATCCTCAAATTTCTCTGCAATTTTGTTCCTTCTAGAGTTAAATTCACACAGAAAACCCCGTATTCTTATCTTTCAGGTTGCTATATTAAAAAGGGCTTATTAGTATGGTTTAGAAAACAAGCAATATTAATTAACGGATGTTTTTTCATCGTATGAAGAGTTGAAAATTTTTTTTTTCCACTCCAATGGTTACGATGCAGAGAGTCGGGTTTCATCATAATCTTTCAGGGTAGCTCAGGTTTGATTGCATGTAGAGAGTCGGGTTTCATCATAATCTTTCAGGGTAGCTCAGGTTTGATTACATGTACTAAGGTTAGTGCTCCTTACAATCGGTTTCAGGTTTGACGCGCCCCCCTCAGGTTTGTTCAGGTTTCTCAAACGTTTGAGACTCTCTACATGCAATCAAACCTGAGCTACCCTGAAAGATTATGATGAAACCCGACTCTCTGCATCGTAACCATTGGAGTGGAAAAAAAAATTTTTCAACTCTTCATACGATGAAAAAACATCCGTTAATTAATATTGCTTGTTTTCTAAACCATACTAATAAGCCCTTTTTAATATAGCAACCTGAAAGATAAGAATACGGGGTTTTCTGTGTGAATTTAACTCTAGAAGGAACAAAATTGCAGAGAAATTTGAGGATTTTTCAAGAAAGTCCTCTCTCAAGTACTTACAACGTAGTGGTGCATTATCCTACAAAAATATAAAAAAAAAGATCATCTCAGTATCGCGTTTGAACTCTATACGAAATCTGCAAGCCTTGCTACTTTGGTTATAACGAAACGATTTTGTGAATATTTCATAGTGATTTTAGAAAAGATTGATTTATTCTAAATATCATTGCGTATATGACTTATATTCATTTTTAGTTATAAGTAACATTTTTTCCATCGAAAATCAGTCTATTTCAGTTGAAAAAAAAAGTTATTTATTAAGTTTTCGTTTAATTTTCATTGGTAATCGCTATGTTTTATGAAAACCATAAAAACAGATAATGCTGGTAACAGGTGCTTTAAGATTATAATAATGTAATGGATGGGACAATGAGACAATTATTGACAAGAAAAGTACGATGCGTTTCTGAATAGAGGTACTTTTGGGTTATGTCGCTAGAACACGATATGTTTCCATGAAATATTGGAGGTATAGAATTTTTATTTACTATAATACTATCTTAAAATTCTTCTTGGAGAAAATATTTAAATTTAAATGTATCTGACCCTCTACAGAATATAACCTTTTGACTTTTTTAAGATGACATAAACCATGGGAAAATTATTTTATTCTCATTTTGACAACCGAATTATACCTTGAAATAAGATGGTATTAAATAGAAAGTCACGCTAAAAATGCATCCAGCATTTTTTTTTGTATTTTTATAAATTTTGTCCGACACATCACAAATTTTGCCTGACCCAGGAAGGAAATATGAAATTTTAACTAAGTAGCTCATAGTGTAGGATTTTTGATTGCTTACATAAATTTTAACTGTCTCTCTTATAGAACTAGAAACGTATTCCCCTAACGATTCAGTACAGACAAAAAGAGCGAAATAATAATTTTATTTAACCTGCTAAACAATAGGAAAGCAAGCTAAATAGTCAAGATGATGGGTTTTGTTAGGAAACACAATGATTTTTTAGTGTCAAGGATGTTTTAGGCTCCGATATCATTAATATTTTCTGAATACTAAGGCTATATTACTTTCAAAAGCAGACTCGTTTGAGACGATTGGCGAATAAAGATGAATTGATCGTAAATAAAAATATAAGATCTATGTGCTAAGACTGTGAAATTATCGAAAAGTGGGGGTGTGCTTTTGAAATCGAACTTAAGAGCGATAAAAATATGAAAATATACTTGTTTGATTTGAGTCTTCAGACAATGAAGTTCGTTGTAGTCGATATTCAAGGATTTAACATACCTGAATTTTGCGCGAAAGAATTGGCTATTTATGATGGGAATAGTATGAAAAGTTACTTTTTTAAACCAGTTAAACCATTCGACACCTTAAGTAAGGCTTGCAAGAAACAAGTCAAATATCTATTTGGAAATCATCATGGTATCCTTTATAATTATGGTGATACCGATTACAAGGAACTACATAATATCATATCCAACAATCTGATAGACGCAGACATTATTTACGTTAAAGGATGTGTTAAAGAGGAATTTTTAGTTAAAACATTTTCGGAATTAAACTGCAGGACGCCATATATTATAAACTTAGAAGACAGCATTGGTGTACCAAAATTAGAGAAGGGAGAGAGAGTTGACGGTTGTAAATATCACATTTTAGATATTCATGTTTGTAGTATTAGAAATGCCAAAGTGTTGTATCGATATATTTATAGTCTTTTACCTTAATAAATATTAAAATTTTTCAACAAGCCAACTTTATTTATTCCCCACGTAGCTCAAACGGTTTTGTTTACTTTTCAACGAATGGAACTGTGACAACGCAACATGTTCACTATTGGAGTGATGTTAATCCTATGTTCAGAATCCTAACCCGATGTCAATATTTAAAAAAAGTGAATGTTTGGTACGCTGAAGAAACGTGTAAAGCTTTACGAAGACCGAAAATCTTTGGTTAAGTTACTGGGATACCCTACATCTTATAATATTTTTGAATTTTGCATAAAGTAGTCATTATTTTTTAATAAGCGTATTATAAGTCTAAACCTAATAATTTCCGAGATATCAATTTTTGAAAACCACTAACATTTGTATATAAACGCTAATGGTACAAATAAGATTCAGATAAATAACTTCTTGCCTGCCTGATAACACCGACATTTAGTTAATTATACAACATTTTTAAAATAATTATTGTTCTTTGATCAAACCAATATTCCACTATCACTTTGTAAACCGACAAAAATAGGCAAATTTTTCAATTTCGTATCGGGATTTTTGATGAAAATAGCCCCACATTTTCGAGTAAACCTACCTAGAAATATAGAAGATATTTATTGCAAAATTAGTAGTTTACATGCTTGGTAAAGTGAATTAATCTACCACTGTAATCGTTTCATTTTTAGCTAAATAGAGGTATTCTTTTTTAATCGTGAAAAAATAGACGAAATCTCTAATTTTATTTCATACCTAACGAATTCAACAATCAATAATACGATCTCATTTTCGACTAAGATTAGCTGTTACTTTAGACAGAATATTCCTAATAACATAATATATTTAGTTATACAGCTTTTTAAAATAATTATTGTTCTGTAACCGTAAATTATTTAATTATTTTCGTGTGATAAAGAGCTACTTTAAATTTTGTTTCTTAATCTTGTTCTATTGCGTATTAATCGTGTTAGCATCACAAATTACGGTCTGTGAAGCTGGTTTATAGGATCATTTAGTTCGATGGGGGGCATATTTTATGATATCCCATATTTCGTCAATTATTTGGCAGGTAGGTTTGATGCTTCAATACGGAACTCCTCAAGATGACATCAAATATTTCTAAACAAGAAGCGTCCAAGTCTATGGAATCCCATGTAAAAATAGCTGGTATGTCTGTTGCCTTCCGTAGACATTAATGACATCTCGCATGTATGCTGAAGTGTATCGTTAATAGAAATCTTGAATATTCTAGTACCTACCTATATCTTGCGTCATTATGTCAATGCTTACATTGATGTCGGCAGGTATCTTAAAATGATAGGTACATAATGTGCAAGCATTTGTGTAGAAAGCTATGTTTTTTACAAAATTTTCTCTAGGCAACCAAATTGTAATAGGGTTTTCGTAGTTCCAGTATATGTTTGGCTGCTTTAGCCTAAATAAATTAAAGTGTATTTGTAAGCAAATTAATCCTTAAAATTTATTATATCGTCTGATATAGACACTGTTTCAACTACGCGTTTTGGTAAAAAATAATTGGAAAGTAAAATTACTAAAGCACTAACAATAAATGGGGCGTGGATAAACTGGTAGATCTAAGCTCCAAAAATATACGCCTCTTATGATAAATGTTAAAAAATTGTACCGTTGCCAACGTCAAATTAAAAATCAGGATTTGGCAAACAGGACTCAACCCTCTCATTAATGCTTGATCTTCGGTATACCGAGTTTTATAAGTATTTTTAACACTCATCTGGAAATAAATGGATGCAAAAACCTCCTTTTTCCATTTTTTCAAGCCATTAAACAACAAAATTGTCATTTTTTGAAGAAACCTTGCATACATAGGTATTAGCGAGCGAATTTCGACTATTGTAGATATTTAATATTAGAAAATCAATATAGAGGTAGATCGAAAAGTGTATTTTTACGACGGCTTAAGAGGTAGTTTATGGTGATGTATATATTAGAGTTCATTTTAAAATGAACGATAATCTCCTAAACACAGACTTTTGACAATAGAACGAAATAAAAATATAGTTTGATGTGATAAGGCTATGCAGCTGCTCTTTATGAAATTTCATGTGAGCCTAGACTTTATGGATTTTTGTTATTTTTTTTTTATCAGTAAAGTCATCCTATAGATATTGTTTGTTAATCCATTAAAATAGACAAAATCTTTGAATTTGTATATGATTATCCACTGAAATACCCTTAATCTGCAGGGTACCTAACTCTACGGAGATATTTATTGCAAAGGGCGGCTTTTTCAGTTTTGAAAGTATTCAACATTTGCGAAATTCATCTAAATATATACTACGCTATACTTTAATCAAACTCACAATAGAGGGAAAGCGACAGACGAGTTTTAAACTAATGTGGTTTAAAGGATAATTTGTGTTGTAAATATTAGAGTTCATTTTAAAAGAAACTATAATCTCGTGACCGACAAAAAAAAGTATCCATTTTGATACATCATTTCCCCTATTTTAACGTTAAAATAGTAAATTATGTTATAAGCTCGAAAAATGTAGTATTTCAGACGTAATGCGGTCGCTAACCTAAATAGCCCGAAAAACATTTTTCGTCCATATGTCATAAGTTATTTTTTATTCGATCTTGTTTTTAATGCGATTGAGAGTTGTAAAATAATGTAGAAATGAAGTGAACCTATACATTTCATCTTGCACGCTAATTTTTTGGTCTTAATGTTTGTTAGTTAACGATGAAATCTGTAATAGCGTCCGAAAAAAAAATTTTTTTTTTGACTAACATAAAAAGTGTTGTCTAGCTAGCAGGGCAATAATCAATACTTTATTGAGAAGGTTAGCTCTTCGTCTAAATATCTAATCTATAAATCGTCATTTTTTCCGACATAATCGGTTAAAAAGCATACAATTGTATGTGAACGTTTGTACAAAAACCATCGTGTTAAATCAGTTCTTATACCTGACTGACAACGCCGATCTTTAGCTTTTTTTTTTTACTTTGTAAAATAAAAAGATTAGTTCTTACTATCAAAGAAATTAAATATGCAAGAGAAATAGGTCGAAAAGATTAATAATAATTTATTTATTCCTAAGTTATAAATCTTAACTACATCACTTTCTAAACCAAAAAAATAGATAATCTTCCTGCATTATTCCGTACTTAGATTTATTTTTCATGAAAATAGTCGAATCTATGATTTTCGTTCAAATCCATAAGGGACGCTTGTTTTGTATAGATGATTTATGATCTTATTTTCAACTAAAATACTAGTATAAAAAAAGTATTTCTTCCGATAAACGTGGAAGGAATAGACATTTAAACAGTTAGCCATAACATACGCATACTGACTTGCATTATTTTCATGGATTGAATGGCTACATCTTTGTGTGTGAAGTGAATTTCTTTTTAAAAAATTACAATGCGCTCAATTATGAATTTCCTAACATAACTTTTATGGATAGTGGAGTCGGATATTGGAAGAAAATATTATCATAACGACAACTCGATTATTGATATAATTATTATGGTTTCACAGAAGTTTCTACAGAGTCAGCCATGCTGTAGCAGAGACTGTTGTAGGTCGTATTTTTTAAAAAAACCTAACAATACCTTTACTTTATATTGATAGACATATTCTATTAGAACATTTTTCTAAAATTTAGAGCCTTTGGAAATGTGATAATGCTATGAGCATCAAATATATTCAAAATATCAAAAATCCTTTGGTAGTTAGTTATTGCGGTATATTTTAATAGAGGCATAATTTATACTGTACTCCTAAATTTACGGCATATCACTTTGTTTATGTTATTATATTCACAGAGACTATTAATCTAACCAGCTTTTATTTACGAAAAATTAAAAACTGAAATACTCTATTTTATTGCCGATTGTTCGCAAAGACACTTGGAGTTGATATTTTACTTTTTCTACCTCTTTTTCCCCGGTTGCGGAGAAATATGTTAGGGGAAGTTTGGGTATCCTCAGACGGTTATATGCAAAGATTCAAGCTTCTAAAAAAGTACTAAGGCGAGTAATTATCAATTTGAATTTATGTATGTCGAAGGTAATGTGTTACTCATAAATATACATGATGAAAACATTTATTGTTCGATTGCATGTAATTTTTAAGAGCCTAGAAATAAGCAAATAATGTTCTTTAACGTTTCTTTATAAACATCTCGAGTTACCTGTCCTTCCCCTGCATCATAGAAGGGTATTTGCCGACAAAGTTTGACCATTTTTTATGGTTCGAGAGTTGGGTATTCTTCGCAGATGTAAACTGACGTCATTTGACTAGTCGAAACTTGTTAGATTTTGGACCTGCTACGCATTATAATTTTAGTTTATATTCTTATTATGAGATTTTAAAATTATGTATGTGTTTGTTTAATTCATTGTAACGGATTTGATATTGTGCTAATTTTAAAACTTAAATGTTGCCAAGAATATTGAAATGTGATAGCGATGCGATAATCGAGAGAATCATGTAAAATAATATTCCCAAAGTTTGTCATTCTTGTTAAGCCTATATGTAGGTTCCATAAACGGATAGGTGGCGCTAATAATATTGAATTTTTTTATTAAAATATCTAAAGTAAATATCTAATTGATTTTTTTTTAGCGCTAATTGGGATTTTAATTAACTACCTCAGAGTCGGTATACACTATATTTTGCAGCGCAATTGCTTTCACACCCAGTAATGTATTATGATTTTTTTGGATGGTCGTTATATTGTGAGTTTCTTAAGTTAGCCAGATTAATAATAAATTAAAAAACCAACGTGATTTGCTTATTGTTGCCTACGCCTGATATTCATAATTTTATTGGGGGTTCTACCTGATGACAAATACAGCTTATGATACCTATCTAGTGGGTATTTTCAGTTTAAGGACCGAATAATATAGAGTTATTGTGCATACATCATCGCAAACAAAAGGTAGCTTTTTATATTATTTCGTATTTACAATCCATTTAACTACAATTTTACACTGTGAATTAATTTTTTTTACTTTTTTCCTGAAATTGTAGCCTATTTACTTATATTATGATATTATCCGAAATTTTTATAAAAGCATTATGAGGGCTTTTACCTGATGGCGAACACAAGTTGTATAGTACCTATACCTGCTTGGTATTTTATACGTATTTAAGTTTTATTTACTTTTTATTACTCTGTTCTCATTACAAGATAGTCCTATAATTTATCCACTTCGAGTACAAAGAAATCGCTAGTTAATGGTTCTAGATGGTAATTATTTTATTGTATTTTATATAAGTGGTGCAAAAATTGGAATCAATTATTAGATATGCTACTGAATTTTAATGAGGGTCCTTCGGAATAATAAATAAAGGTTTATGTCCCTTTCTTTTTAAATCGAGTCGGCAGAGGGTTTGAGAGGGTTATTTAGGTATAAATAATTATTGCGGGGTGACAAATGTACCGCTTTATTATACTTATCTTGTTAGACCATATAAATTAGGGATTTATTTCGCTTTACTACCCGCCAGCGGCGTTTCAACTAAGGGAAAATAAAAAAAAGTCTGGTTTAAGGATGGCTCAGGTCGGATCGTAAAAAGTTGGGTTTAAGGATGGCTTATAAAAATTGGGATTTAATTATCCCGCTTTAGCAGCGGCGTTTCACTAAGGTTAAATCATAAAAAGTCTGGTTTAAGGATGGCTCAGGTCGCATCGTAAAAAGTTGGGTTTAAGGATGGCTTATAAAAAATGGGATTTAATTATCCCGCTTTAGCAGCGGCGTTTCACTAAGGTTAAATCATAAAAAGTCGGGTTTTATCTCGGGTCAGACCATAAATATTCAGGTTCAAATTAGGGTTAGATGAGAAGCCGCCTCGCGAAAGCATCCGGGTTAGGTCGTAAAAAGTCGGGTTTTATCTCGGGTCAGATCATAAATATTCAGGTTCAAATTAGGGTTAGATAAGAAGCCGCCTCATGAAAGCATCCGGGTTAGGTTGTAAAAAGTCGGGTTTTATCTTGGGTCAGTTCATAAATATTAAGGATCAAGTTAGGGTTAGATAAGAAGCCGCCTCACGAAAGCATCCGGGTTAGGTCGTAAAAAGTCGGGTTTAATTTCGGGTTATTTTGTAAACAGCACCACCGCACCACTTGGGTTAGGTCATAAAACGCACCACCGAACCACCCGGGTTAGATCATAAAACGCACCACCAGCACCACTTGGGTTAGATCGTAAAACGCACCACCTGCACCACCTGGGTTAGTTGCACCACCAGCACCACCAGCACCACCTGATCTCGCTCTCTCCGTTTTCCTCTACTGATAACAATTAATGATAATTGAAAATAATATAATTTTAAAGTATAACTATTAGGATAACAAGTAGGTACAATAAAAATTAATTAAATTCTTAAAAACTATTGACAATTTATTCATAATTTAACTCTGTATTACTATCACTATCTTCATCTAAGCCTAAACTTATAATTAAGGGTTGAACATTTGTAATCATACAATTGTAAGAATTTTCCACCTTAAGTACATGCTGTACACAGTTTTTCCAGCTGTCTGCAGAAATTTTTCTTACTTCGTTTTTAATTAATTCTACTACAGATGCATTTAATGTAGGAGAAATATTATTTCTCCTAATATTGGATTTTAATTGGTGCCATATTAGCTCAATAGGATTGAATATACAATAGTATGGAGGAAGACGTAACACTGTATGTCCATTTGCTGCTACAAGTTTGTCACACTCGTATTCCTTATTTATTTTAAAAGCTTGCTTTTAATATACTTCTAGCAGTTCTCGTTTTTTGTAAATTTCTTCAAAATATAAATCATTTTCAATCATAAAATTTTGAATTTCTGCTTTTGTATTATTAGAATTGGGAATGATTTTTGCTTGCCGACTATGATAACTAGCATTGTCCATTACAATGACGCTATTTTCAGGTATATTTTTAAGGAGTTTATGTTTAAACCAATCTTCAAAAAGTTGTGCGTCGGTATCTTGATGGTAATCTAAAAAAGAATCTGCTATGTTTTTAGCTGAAAGCAACAGACAATTTGGAACAAACCCGTTCTCTGAACCAGCATGTAATATTGTGATTATTTTGCCTTTATTTGATGGTGCCTTGGTTTGACAATTTTTAAAAGAATCATCCCAACCTTTTCTTGGAGTGTCATGGGTATCGAACCATGTTTCGTCAAGGTAAATAATTGGACGATTTTTTTCTCTAAATTGTTTAACAGCTGTTAAATATTTAAGTCTCCATTCCCGTAAACGTTGAGATTCCATTAGATAATGTTTGTCTTTTATTAATGCTTCGGCATTTAAAACCCATTTTATGCAATATTTTCCTAAGACTTGAAAGGCTACAAGAGATATTTGTTTCGTCTTTAATCAGCCGCTCTTTGAGGAAAATCAAAGTGGGTACAGTTTGTGCCTCATATATTTGGTAAATCTTTCTTCTTAATAAATCCATGTCATTTTCGTCAATGCTTCTAAATGTGCCCAAAGCACTCCGATTTGTTCGGGTTTAAGTACTATGTCTCTTACCGAAGATAAAGGAGTTTTTGTCAAAGTAGACGTCTCTGCTAAAGCATCCATCTAATTAAAATTTCTACTCAACAAAGATTGATACACATTTTTAATTATTAGTTTGGCATGGGTATAGATAAATGCTTTCTTTTAAAAATGACACATGAAGATGCCCCCCTATCAGCACAATTCCAAGGACGCCACATTCTACCACTAATAAGCCCAAATAAAAATTACTCGCCGGAAAACCGCTAAAGACTAAAATTATTAAAAATCAGTTTGTATTTATATATGCATCAGGCATAGGTATAAATTGAATTTGTACCTGGTCCGGCTCTACTCGAAAAGGTTTTAAAATTTGGGATTTCCTTATTTATTGCATGGTCAAAGGGATAATGAGGGTTTTATTGCAGTCTAAAGATCAACGATATAATTCTACAAATACTATACACCTATGGAATACGGCGAAGACAACTGGGTTTTATAGTTCAATAATGATTTATTACTTTCTCGCATTAAGCAATGGGCTCTAGTAATTTGCATTGATTTGTATCTTTTAGGCATTCATATCTTATATTATTAAGTTACATTGCCTTATAATTGGAATTTATCTTCCGTTAGACAATAAAAACTATTATTATTATTACAATATACGAAATAATGGGATTATTTAAAACATCGGGAAGGCAGTCATCCTGTCCTAAATCACCTTTACGAAGTATGGACACTCATGGACAAAAACAACCGAATTAAATTAACTGAGTGTAAGGCGGCATTGATAGGACTAAAAAATTAGAAGGATCATAAAACAAATGGTCGTCTCTAAACCACTTACCTCCCGAATTAGAATTACAGATAGAGCTAAATGGGCATTTTTAGTGTTTTCACTTAAAAAAAACTTTTAATAAATAAGCGCCTACCTAAGTGGGTTCAACTGCGAGATCGTCTTCACTTTCGCCTCCATACTTTTCTTATCGCTCACCGTGTTCCAGGTAGGCATATTAAATTAATCTCCAGATACGACTCGAAAAGCTTGTGCCGACAGGATTTGGTAGTCTGGGCAAAGATTGAAAATACAATAATTGTATATTTAATTTAAAATGAACAAACTGCATGTAATTGGTCAACGGGTAGTTCGGTTAATTTACACTGGAAGAATGTTGGGGCATTGCTAATCTAAATCTAAAGAACGAAATATTCCCTTTTTGTAAGATAGGTTAAAAAGCCTATAAAATACCGGATTCAATGACTGGAATATCGTCACGGCCAGAAGCTTCTTTGTGTCAAGAATTCTCAATATTCGTTTAACATGGCGGTGCCGGGAAACAATCTCCAAGAAGTTTGTCTTTGATCCTCTGGTTGTGTGCTTCTTTGCTTTGGTTTATCGTTTGCTTGCATTGGTTTTGAGCGTTAACAAAGATGGTACGATTTTCGGCGGTAGGGTTTTGATGCCATTGTCGGTAGTCGGTAATAATTTTTTTGATTTAACAGCTTGTTCGCAGTTTTTGGTAAACCAAGGCATGCCGTTAGAAGGGCACTTTTTTGACAAAGGGATGAAGGTTTTTAGTCTAATAAGGATAACCTCCGATACTTCTCTAGCACAGATGGATGGATCATCAGAGGTAAAACACGTTCCGCCAGGGAAAGGTTCGAAAATCGTCCTTCGGGTCATACCACTTAGCTGATGCATAATGCCAGATCTTGCGTGGTCTCGGAGGCTGCTCGGCACTAATTGGTAGTTTGTTAAGTGCTGAAATAAGGTTGTGGTCAGACGTTCCTAACGGCGCCGGCGGCTTCACGGTGACAGCGTACAAGTCGGGGTTTGAAGTTAAGAAAATATCCAACAAACTAGCAAAATCACCATCTCGGTCTGGAATCCGAGTTGGTTCACCCCCTTGCTCGTCGGTTGTTTTTGAGTATTTGAGCCAGTTGACATTATGAACGTTAAAGTCGCCAAGGATGACAACTTCGGAAATTCGATGGAACCTATATACTATTGTTCTGGACGGGACTGGATAATCAGGATTTAAAGCTACAAAGTTATCGACAACTTCTGGGGCCGACATTTTTGGCAAAATAAACTTTTCCTATAACTAAGACCCTAAACTCTACCTGTTCCAAGTTTTAGCTAAATTATTATTATACAGTGAGCACTAATAGCAAAAGTATGGAGTAGGCAAGGTTACAGTAGGGGATTAGAAAAGAAACCGGAAGAATATTGAACAGTGGTGCAGCAAGCAAGTGTCTACCTGCTTTAAGAGAAAATCAATGAAGTGAGCAGAATATGAAAAAATTAACAGAATATTGTTTACGTGGTTTACCCAACAAAGAACAAAATGTATCCCCGTTTCTAGACCAATTTTACAGCAAATGGCCCTAATAATAAGCAGATAATTTCCTGCCCTTGACCATTTCACGGCCAGTAATGGCTTACTCGTTGGAAGAAAAGATATGGTGTGCACCAGTTAGCCTTATGTGGAGAAAAGCTTACTGCAGATAGAAGTTCTTATTTTAGGAAAATTTTTAAAGTTCTGCTAGAAAGTTAAGGTTACACATTGGATCGAGTTTATAATTGCGACGAGACTGTATATAAATTGACGAGACTGTGTATAAATTGCTGAAAAGTCATCAGCATCCAGGGAGAAAATGGCAGCTCCAGGTCATAAACGCAGTAAAGAGAGGCTTACTATAATGGCATATGCAAATGCGTCAGGTACACATAAAATGTCACTTATGGTTATAGGAAAATCAGCCCGCCTAAGAGTCATAAAAAACATTTCTCCAAATACCCTTTCAGTGTATTACACAAACCGAAAAGCGCCTGGATGGATAAAAATACTCTTTTACTTATGGATAATGCTCCGTCACATCCTGGAGAAGATCTTCGTTTTGATGAAATTACTGTTAAGTTTTTGCCGCCCAACGTTACCAGTCTTCTACAACCCATGGATCAAGGTGTCTTTGAAAACTTAAAGAAAAATTACATACGTTTGTTTTCAGACCATGTGTTGCAGATGACAGAAAATAACGTACTTACCACGATTCTGCGGCCGATTACCTTAGAAGATGTTGTCTTTTGGTTGAGTCAACCTTGAGAATTTGTTCGAGTACATACAATACAAAAATCCTGGAACAATATTTTGATCCCCGAGACACAGAGAACGATTTGCCTCTAAATCAGCGGGCTATAAGATTAAGGGACACACAAGATGACAGCGATTGTGTAGATGAGATGAGCTTGTTTGACTTAATGACCAATTGAAAAATGTGAAGACGTTACAGAAGAAGATGTGGATCAATGGATTGCTCTTGATGACAATGAGCAAGAGCTTTCTATAGAGGAAAGAGCACAGCTACCTCTGAATAAACTGAAGAGGTAAATCTGCTTAAAAAAAAAGAACAGCAAGAGTTTGTTGCTGAACGCATCTCTAATCAAGAAGGTTTTGCTGCTTTAGAAAATGCCTTGCAATATGTGGAGCAGCAACCTGAGTCCACGCCATCATGCTTTAAAAAAGATTAAGAGATTGTAATGTTTTCCATAAATCCGCTGGTGCTATATTATCACCATAATTCTTGGGTGCCAGTACTCACCTTAGGATAACCTAATATATACTAAGATAAGGCAATCTATCCACCCCTACTTTGGCAATCCTACGCCCTGAAGGATGTACTTCGAACAACAGTTCCTAAAAATGACCTATGTTGTGGTGCGTGAAACTCGCTCCTTAGCAAGCTCAACAAGCTCAACTTAGGGTAGGTTCGCTATTTTGTTTCTAGATTGAGAGGTTTAGCAATCTTATATAAGTTAAAGTCAAATCCTGAAGGTGCCACCTCAGTTTTATTTTACTTAAAAGCCTTTAAATGTTCTAGTGTTTGGCCTCAGAGAAAAACAAACTAGGAAAAAAAAACAGTTATGTCACAATGGGTTTGCAATAGCTTCTTACGAGCTCTCATTCACTCAAGTCCCTCAAAGTCGCTGTTTTTCAAATAAAATCCAAAGGCTAATACAAATATTTATTTCTTATGTCGTGTTAGGCCCTTGGCTACTTGGATTTATAAATGCAAGCTCCTCTTACTTTGGTGGACAAGAGGTACTTAAAGTTAAAAGATAAATCAGTGAAATGTATCAACAAAGTGGTAGTATTAGGTTTGACACAAAAGATTTGTAGGATTAAATTTCAAAGCTAGCATTAAAAGAATAAGTAAAAGTCGAACCCTGTTTGACAGGGTCTTGCACAAGACGGCAACTGTCAGACCTACACCGTAGAAACGACTGTTTAGTCTGATCTGGCAGCCACATAGATCTACATCCAGGACATTGCCCCAGACTTGGAATTTCCACAAGGTCTGTGCAAGAACCTCTCACAACTAGCTAAACTTACCATAAGAGCATTGTTAAAGAACAACACAAAATCTTACGAATACCTGTGGTTACTCGATAAGTATACTAGCCACTCGGGCATAGATATGTTAAAATATTAAAGCTACAAGCGTTAAAATTTGAATAAACAAATGGCCTTTAGCCGGGAAATAAAAATATTTACTTTATAATAATAAATTGTAACTATATTTATAACGAAATTAGCTGTAACGGACCACCTAACATTTTGAACTACTAGAGACTTTTGTGACGTCTTAACGCTATGTCGACATACGCTACACGTTTACAATGCACAAGTTCTGCACATAACATGGGCGTAAGACTCTATCAAAACACTGTATGTAGAACAATATGCAAATGCAATAATATAGCAAAGGTTGATTTCACGCTTTCCTGTCACCTACTGAGTACTCCCAAGGTTCCGTACTACTCAAGAAAAATGCTACATTGCTGCAACTTTATGTGCTACCCAAGGTTCATAAAAACTCGATTCAGTAAAACACACACACATGATCTCTCAAACAGCCAACAGTGGATACTGCTACACTATTAGTCTCCAAAAATTCAAATAGAACATGGCAACTGGCACGTCCTGCGTCCAGGCAACTCCAATAAGAAAACTAGTACTCCAGTTTGAGCTTTTAGCCCCTATAAAAAAAAAAACCTCAAATAACTTACGAAGGTTCCATTCCACAAAATGGCGTCTAGGACCGCTTGTTGAAGTATTTTTTTTAATAAAATTTGTGAAAGTTTTATCGGCACCACATGGCCTTCCCTGCCCAAGAAAACTAAAATTCGGGAGCTACTTCCACAAACGTGCTTTCACTTCAAACGTCTATTGCCGAAAGGGGCGATAACATTCCCACTTCAACATACATAGTTACAAAAACAATCGTCGACAAATTAGGCTTACCGATCCATGAAAACTATAACCTCTTTAAGACCATAAACCTACGTCAACCAGCGCAACTGCAAAAATACGCCTAAATTAACCAGATGTGGTCGTGAAAATCCACAAAACTGTCAATCTTATCGAATGACACCTGACCTGTCTTAACTTATCGATTTTCTTAAACAGCTGATTCACAACAGCCAAAGCATTTGACCTACATCTTATGTACAGGGTTAAAAAGTTATTTCTATTGATAACTTGAAAAGTTGACTAATTACTAATCAATTAAAACAAGGATTTAAAATAGGACCTGTATGCAAGTAGTATGAAACAAGAACAGAAGAAATCAATCCATTTGGCTATGTCTTACAAGATACAAAACATTCCTGAAAAATAAACATCAACAAAGGTTTCAAACTGATTTAAGTGAAACTATTGACTATTAACAGGTAATTAATGTTTAAGGTGAGAGTCTACATAGGTACTTTAACAATTTAAAACCGAAAACTATGAAAATGCAACTCTTATTAACGTATATTAATGTAGTAAAACAATTACTCTTTTTATTTTATTAAATACGTTACATACATTATTTTATGTACAGGGTGTCCCAATTCGAGCCTCAAAACCGAATATTCGCGATTTAATTTTTATTTGTTTATGACTCTATTTGAATAGATATAACAAAATAAATTTCACATTCTGATTGCTACTTTTTCTGTTCTACAAGGTGGTGTTATAAGATTTTCAAACCGACGTTTCGTCTTTGAGCTGCCGTCATCAACTTTGTTTTTTTAAATACGGCTCTGAATTTTTTATTGCAGATTTTAAGAGCTTCTAAGGTCTCAAAACTAGTGATGTACCGCACTTATTCGAAAAATTTATATTAATGTCATTTTCTATAAGAACTCATTCGTTAAGAGAGCGACAGAAACGAAAACTTAATAAAACTGAATAATGAAAGTTAAAGAAAATATTCAAATTGTAATCCGTCCGCTTGGATGAATTTTATGGATGGCACGCTGAATAATCCTTACGGAGATAGCCCTTATCTCTCTTATTAGGTCTTGACGTAAACTTGGGGATTTGTGGTGTGTTTCGATAAAGACGGTTTTGGAGAAATCCCCAAAGAAAGTAATCTAGAGGGCTTAGGTCTGAGCTCCTAGCTGGCCAACGTACGGGTCCTTGGTTTCCAATCCATTTATTGGGGAACAGTGCATTTAATAAATTTGTAACGAGTCTCCCATTATGAGGTGGTGCATCATCTTGTTGCCACCATAGTTGACGTAATACGTCCAACGGTTCTTCCATTAAGGAATCCAATATATTGGTCCTTATTAATTCGGCATATCTTTCAGAAGTTAAATTTCCTTCGAGAAAAAACGGGCCGATAATTTTATTATACCAGATACCGACCCATAGGTACATTAAATGATTGCCGTCCTTGAGGTCTTACTTCTCGATTGTGCCTTGGGTTTTCTGTTGACCAATAGAATTCGTTATTCCATTAAATAGTCCATGTGTTGAAAACCTGCATTCATCTGTCCATATAGTTTTATTTAGGAAGTCGTCATTTTCATTTATTCTATTTTGCAACCAGTTACAAAATTCTAATCGTCTCTCAACATCGCCAGGTCTTAGTGTTTGACTAATATGAATTTTGTAAGGTTTATATCCACGATTATTTAAAGTTCTCCAAATTCTCATTCACGGTGATACTAGTTCGTCTGAGAAAACTCTAATAATTGAAGCTCGAGGATTATTATTTGCCCTAAAAAATAATTTAAAATTACTCATTTTACTTCCTACTATGTAATAGTTTTCAAACTTATAGTGTTTAAGATAATTTGTTCCTCTTCTGGATCGATTTGTCTTCCATATTCAACCCTTGGTTGAACAAAACTTCCGTATTGAGCTAAATTATTAGCAAAATAACTATAATGCGGCTGCCGTCTTTCCGGATATTCTAACAAATGGCGCTCACAAGCCGTTTTTGAATTTCGATTCGAAATATAATAAATCCTTATCATGTCTCGTTTTTCTTTAGAAGAAAAAAGCATTTATGTTTAATACGCGTTAACGATTAGTGAACAGTGAACTGTCAAAATATTAGATAATTTAAACATAATTAAATGAACTGTAACGAAGCAGACCCAGGTGTCTATATTTTAAATTATTTTTGCTCTTATATTAATTGTATCTTTAAATAATTCTTGACCTACCCGGCACTGTAGCATCCTAATATTAATTTATTTCAGCCTTATTTGACTGTGTTGTGTTTTAATCATGTTGTGGTTTTAATTTACCCTGACATATTATTGGGAAAAAAAACCTGGTAAGTATATATTAGTATAATTATTAATAGTGCCATTAAAATACCATATTTTTTATAAGTTAAGTTAATTAAAAGAGATTCAGTGATTAGTCTACCTTTTGTTTGATTTCATTTTTTTGAAGATTGCGCGTGACCTTTGGACTCTCGAGTCTGCCCGGGGAGCGATGCAGCGCCTTGCATGTTTTTTACGCCGTTTCATCGACAGGGTAGTTGGCGCAGATTGTTAAAAAGTAGAAGGACGAAATTGGTGGGAGAATATCGCCTTGCTGGTCTAGTGAGAACATCGAAAGGATCACTTATTAACTTCTATCAGGTACGATAAGCATCGAAATTCAAGAGCCATCGTGACTTCACATTTTCTTTAGATTTTCTTGAAAAGTACTTTTTCTCTAATAGCAAATAATAATAGTGGGATCAAAGGTTGTGAGTGAAAAAATTTGGTTTTTTTTTTTACTTTATTTGAAGAAAGTGAATTGCTTAAATAATAAAATATTTAATTATTTAAAAAAGGTGTTATCTTGCAATTTACAAACGTAAAACGGGGTTTTCTAATATTCACATTTGACAAGTCTGAATATTAGAGGGTTTGTTATTTTCTATACAGGGGAAGTCAAAAGTTCGAACCTAGTGTTGTTTTGTGATGGTTGTTGAATTTTCGAGTACTAAATTAAATTCTGGTTTTATTCTTTTAAATCTTTAACAAGGGAAATTTTGATTAAGGGTTTTTGTTGGTTGTTTGTATTTTTAAATGTTTTCAGGGGTTTTGAAGATCATGCTTTTTAATATAAATAATTTATTTTTAATATTTCGCTAGTCAGAATAGTGTGGGATTTCTTATTTTGTCAGATCTTTTAACAGGGAAAATAGTGAGCTCTTATGTTTGTTAAAAAAATATTCAGGGTGTGTTTTTTTGGGAAATCATTTACAATATTTTACTGCTTACTTCTCTTACTTCTGACAGACGAAAGGTAGTCCCGTTTGTGGACTTGACCTGGTCTGTTTACTTTTCTTATTTCTGACAGACGAAAGGTAGTCCCGTTTGTGGACTTGACCTGGTCTGTTTACTTTTCTTACTTCTGACAGACGAAAGGTAGTCCCGTTTGTGGACTTGACCTGGTCTGTTTACTTTTCTTACTTCTGACAGACGAAAGGTAGTCCCGTTTGTGGACTTGCCCTGGTCTGTTTACTTTTCTTACTTCTGGCAGACGAAAGGTAGTCCCGTTTGTGGACTTGACCTGGTCTGTTTACTTTTCTTATTTCTGACAGACGAAAGGTAGTCCCGTTTGTGGACTTGACCTGGTCTGTTTACTTTTCTTACTTCTGACAGACGAAAGGTAGTCCCGTTTGTGGACTTGACCTGGTCTGTTTACTTTTCTTACTTCTGACCACTTTTATTCTCTGGGGATTTTCAAAGTAATAAGGATTACCTTCTACAAATATTAAAAACTAAAGTCAAAGTTATCATGTTTGTAATTTCCGACCAAAATGTCGGAATTATGCATATCATAAATACTTAATCAATATAACAAAATTAAATTGAATACCGTAACATGTGAAACTACAAACAACTATCAGTTTTTTTTTGCAGATGTCAAATCACTTTTAGTTTGCTATCAGTTTTCAGTGGGAACCAAGTTTATTATAAAAAAAATGCAGACGCCTGAAAACATTGACTTAGAAACTATTAGTTTCACTAATGTTTCAGGTTAGTAATTTTTCATGTGTTTTGTTGAAACAAGCTTTTCGCCATTATTTAGTTTTTTTCTACTCCAAGTTGTTATGGCGTTAATACCGTTTTACTTTCCTAATAGTATCTGTTGCTGACGTCTAGTCAAAATTCAACTTAAAAAAATTAACTATAAATTACTGCTAGGAGAATTCAATTATTTTTCCTAAATGGTTTAAGTTCGGGGTTATCCTATATCCATGCTCCTCCATCGCGCTGCTATGGGGCGACAGCCCACGCTGGACGTAGCATCGAGGTAAAACTCGTGAGGAAGAGGGGATTTTTATCAGGCAGGAAAAGAAAGAATTTCTCATTTTCTATGTTCTATACTAGGCCAAACAACAGTTTAAAACCATTCGGTGGTAGTTTTATAAAATAAAATAAGAATAATTATTTTCTAAAAGTAATATTTATTGGGAGTTGCTCAAGGAATAGTGAAGGTTCCGTTCTTTTGATCCAGACCATTAACAGGGTTACAGTGTTTCCTTCGACGTGGGACGGCGGCCGACAGACCGGTGCGACAGCACATTCCAGCAACCGATAGTAGAGGATACCCTACAGGGATAGGCGACAGCCTAGGGCGACAGCCCCTCCGTCCCGTCCGGTGCACAGGGTAGGGGATTCCTTTGGAAACGTGGTCGAGAGTGCGTTGCTAGAGCTTTCTCTGAACCAATTTCCATGTTGCATTTTTTTATCTGACGACATAAGTCTAAATTCTGCCATCTGATGAGTTTCTCCATCATTAAAAAAGAAGTGTTTTTACACAATCCATAAAACGTCCATAATAAACTTTGAGTTAATTTTTCTTCACTCTGTATAATACTCCAATTAGTATTTTTCAGCGAACCTGACGAACACAACGTAGGGTCGGCCTTAGATTCTGCCCGAATCTAAACGGTCACATCAGAGCCTGTTCCTTTATTGTATGTGAGGCATACTAATGCATTATTTTATGTATTTGAATGTCACGCGGGAAATTCTGGAATAGGTGAATAATGACTCAATTCCATGAGTCGTGCGATAACACTTTTGTGTTAAATCAGACCTTCCAGGGCACAATTTTTTTGTTGAAAATAATACTAATAATAATTTTATTTTTCAGCTTTGTAATTAAATATCTTAATTATTTAATTAACCCATTTTAATAACCCTCTAATTAAAATTTCTTTCAGCTTTTTACTCCGGTCGTATGAGCCGGGGGCCGTAAGGTTACAGAACTAAGATGGCCGGCGCGCACGATGCACCGCTACCTTGATAAATTGCTATAATTTCTGTAAATATAGCCTACAGCCTAGGGTTTGAGGGTAGAAACTTTAATTATATTATTTATTAAAAATTAATACAAATGAGTTCTTATGGAGAATGCCATTAATATAAATTTTTTGAAAAAGTGCGATGCATCATTAGTTTTGAGACCTTAGAAGCTCTTAAAATCCGTAATAAAAAATCCAGGGCCGTATTTAAAAAAACAAAGTTGATGATGGCAGCTCAAGGACAAAACGTCGGTTTGAAAATCTTATAACACCATTTTGTAGAACGGAAAAAGTAGCAATCAGAATGTAAAATTTATTTTGTTATATCTATTCAAATAAAGTCATAAACAAATAAAAATGAAATCGCGAATATTCGTCTTTTTTCCAAAAATCTTCTGAGCCACTCGGAATTTTTAAACTTTTAAGGTGGCATTTTGATCAGCATCAAATCGCGTAACTTTGCTTCCATTTAACCGACCTCGTATCTTTTCTAGTTTCCGAGATCCCAATGATGAGGCTCGAATTTGGGACTCCCTGTACATATGTATGTATTTGATTTTGTATTTTCTTTCTAGATGTTCTTTTACAGATTTGTTTTTTTAATCAATCAAATTAAATAAAGAATGTATACTTACTACAATTTACAAATAAAATATTTAAACATACTAGGCATGGGCATTTATCATTATAAAATAAAAAAATCCGGAACTAGGGGACAACCTACGTTAACTTAGATAATCCAGAGTACTGTAAATATTATTTTATTTTTATTTTAATGTTAGTTAGCGTATATTACTACATGCTAAGATAGATCTGAGCCTTTCGGTAACCTACTTTTAAAAATGAACGTGGTGAAAAAAAAATTTACAGTCCTTTACAAAGATGCAACCGGGAAAGACATTGAAAATGCCGAAGCAGAGTGCAACGCTTGTGACTATTGTGAGATCTGCGAAAACTCATAGATTTGAATGTAATATTTAGGTAGTTAATATAAGTTTTATTGATTCATAATATAAAAAATTTACAGTCCTTTACAAAGATGCAACCGGGGAGGACATTGAAAATGCCGAAGCAGAGTGCAACGCTTGTGACTATTGTGAGATTTGAGATCTGCGAAAACTCATATATTTGAATGTTATATTTAGGTAGCTGATATAAGGTTTATTGATTCATAATATAAAAAATAGTAAAATAAAGGTTATAAACTCTAACGCGCCTCTAAGGTATGGTTTGGCTGGAGCAGTCCGCGGCCGCGGCTGGCGTTCGCGATTGGTAGCTCGGTACTGGTTTAATGCGATTTGCCGATTTGTATGTACACGGTTTCACTGCCGCAGCTCAGCGACACAGCGTTTGCCGTCAATTGCAGTGGCTGCGTTCGGACTGCTAGAGAGACCAGTCCAGCCGTGATCGCTCAGCAGAATGCCACCGTTTTCGGCAATTGCTGACGAGTGTTTGATAGAGGAGGTGCAAAGGTATACAACTATGAGAACGAAAATTACAAAAATGTTGTAATGAAACAAAATGCATTAAAAAAAGTGGCAGCAAGTGTAGGGAAGAACGGTAAAGTGTACAAAACCATTCTGTTTATTTTTCAGCATTACATTACAAAGCTTATAATTAGGGTAGACTGGGGCAACTGCGAAGCCCTTTTTAATAGTTCAAGTTTATTTCCTTCCTACTTTAAATATACAATATTTATAAAAGTGTCTTTGTAAGAAAGTAATAGTTTAATATGTTTACTTTTCATACTGCATAGGGCACTCATGAATTATTTTTGAGATCTTAAGATTTGAATGATTTTTTTTTATACATAAATTTTACACTTACCCCAAAAAGGGAAAGTGTAAAATCGGAATACAATTTCTATGCATGTTCGCAGAAGTGGTAATGGGAAAGTGTAAATGAAGTTTATATCTCCCATGCCAATTTTTCTTTTTACAGACTTAAAAAAAAATAAAAATCTGGGAAGTTATGAACTTTTTATTGTTGGGAAATAGTTAGCCAGGCAAATCATAAAAACGAAAAATTAAAAGGTACCTCTGAAAAATAATAAGTAAACCAAAATAACCCTCAAAAAATTCCTAATAACAAGAATAATATTTTTATAAACGTATTTATCCGTTCAAAACCCAATGTTTGGCTTTAATCTCTAAAACAGAAGGAGTTATTCCCAAGGAGAAACTAAAACAGAAAAGAAACTTTCGAATTCGAATAATTTTATGGAACTTGTTAAATATTGTATCCCGCAAATTTCACATTAAAATGAAAACCTCCTCGGCGTGTTACTACCGGTTCAGGTAAACGAGTCACTATATCGTCTAGCTGTACTACATCGACATCATCGGTGAGTGGCCATAAAAAAATTGTCTTTTAGTTTTCTAGTAAACTTGATTTCAAAGCCGTTGTCAACAGTATTTACCTGGCCAATAAAATGTTTCTTTGCTTTTGGTAATGTGTATTTAACCAGTACCCAGTCTTCAATGGAAATATTGTCTTTTTTTATTTCAGGAATCTGATCTTCGCAATCCGATTCTAAAGTGAAACTTTGATCCGATTCCATAAAAGGTATACTTTCATTATCTGATTCACTGAAGCTGGATTCAAATTGATACGGACTTGGCCGACTTTGTTTACTCTTTCGGTCAATTTTCATAGCTGGTTTAGATATAGTAGATGAACTTGTAGAGATTTTTGACTGACTACTTGCGATAGTACCTGCAATGGTTTGGCTACCTTGAATTAAGCGCTTTCGTTTCCTTGGATTAAGTGTCAGTGCCAACGAACTTTAGCATTCCCAGGAAAATGGGGCAAGTGTAAACTAACCTTTACACTTTCCACATTACAATTTTCACACATGCCCCACATTATGTTTTTTATGGGGGAAGTGCAAACCTGCTCGTGAGTAAAAACCGCTTTTAGATTTGGTCGGTATATGGGATTTTAAAGCTACAACAATCGACTAAACATAAGAAAATGCAATAAAACTAAAAGTATATTATAAGTTTTTACCTTTGACCAATTTTTTATGGAGATATCACACACTATTTAACGGACCGATTCGGAGGTTATGTTACAAATGACTACTCAGAAAGAAAAAAACACCTGGTAACTCGCCGGGAGTAGATAATTCAACAGCGCTAACGTATAGTTAGTTGCCTCGAACCACACAGACAAGTAAACTTTCAATATTGCCCCAGTCTACCCTATACCATATTCAAATCCAAGATTAAGCATACGAAGGAAATATTGATCAGCACTTAATGACAACCGTAACTCTATTTCGATTGGTCAAGCGGCAATAAAACTAAAGGCCCTGGGCGACAGGGTTGAATTTAGTTTACCCGTGATTTTCGCATTATTGCATTGTATCGTTTGGTGTTATTGTTTGTTATCAATATTTTGATATAAATATTTGTGTTTTTGACCGTTGTATTTGATTGTATACAGGGTGTTTCAGAAGTACTAACCTGAATATGTGTTCGGAGTTGCCCCGTTTTTGATGTACAGAGTGTTAAAGTTATAAATAAAATACCCTTTTCCCGATTTTATTGCAATTTGGTACCGTCATTCATAATGATAAGAGGCTTAATTAGCCCTAACTAGATTAAATTTATAAAGTCCAGTGGCGTCCCGGGAAACACTTCAACGGATATTATTGACAAAAAAATGCACGCCACTGACTTTTTTCTAATTTTGTTTACTTGGTATGCTGCAGCTTTGATTTGAATATGGTACCTATAGTATAAATTCAAGTGTTAATATGACGTTTGTCGAAATGGAGGAATTTGGGCTAACATCTCCTCTTCGTCTTATTCCTCCAACAACAGCATGCAACTAATGTTATCGGCGTTCATTATAAATCATACATAAGCGCTTTCACTACGAAATACGAATATGATCTGAAGCACCGCCAGCCAAACCACCCTGTGGCGACGGCCGATTAATATAAATACGATGCTACGCTCGATCGCGAACGCCTGCTGCAACCGCTGACTGCTTCAGCGGAACCATACGATTACTCTCGACTTGATCTGATCCCGATCATTTAATTCGGTGTGACGTCAGGGACAAATGCAACACAAGAATTTCGAATTCCGTACCCATACTACGTGCCCGTGCGATAATATAAACATTTTCAATGTTAAAATAGTAAAATAAAGGTTATAAACTCTAACGCGTCTCTAAGGTATGGTTTCGCTGGAGCAGTCAGCGGCCGCGGCTGGCGTTCACGACTAGTAGCTCGGTACTGGTTTAATGCGATTTATATGTACACGGTTTCACTGCCGCAGCTCAGCGACACAGCGTTCGCCGTCAATTGCAGCGGCTGCGTTCGGACTGCTAGAGAGACCAGTCCAGCCGCGATCGTTCAGCAGAATGCTACCGTTCTCGGCAATTGCTGACGAGTGTTTGATAGAGGAGGTGCAAAAGTAGTCCCCTATATACAACTACGAGAACGAAACTTACAAAAATGTTGTAGTGAAAGAAAATGCACGAAAAAAAGTGGCAGCAAGTGTAGGGAAGAACGGTAAAGTGTACAAAACCATTTTGTTTATTTTTCAGCATTACATTACAAAGCTTATAATTAGGGTAGACTGGGGCAAGTGCGAAGCCCTTTTTAATAGTCCAAGTTTATTTCCTTCCTACTTTAAATATACAATATTTATAAAAATGTCTTTGTAAGAAAGTAATAGTTTAATATGTTTACTTTTCATATTGCATAGGGCACACATGAATTATTTTTGAGATCTTGAGATTTGAATGATTATTTTTTTTTTGATTATTTATTCTGAAAAATAATAAGTAATCCAAAATAACACTCAAAAAAGTCCTAATAACAAGAACTAACCCAATGTTTGAGTTTAATCTCTAAAACGGTAGGAATTATTCCCAAGGAGAAACTAAAACAGAAAAGAAACTTAAAGTTTAAAAATTCCAATAATTTTATGGAACTTGTTAAATATTGTATCCCGCAAATTTCACATTAAAATGAAAACTTCCTCGGCGTGTTACTACCGGTTCAGGTAAACAAGTCACTATATCGTCTAGCTGTACTACATTGACATCATTGGTGAGTGGCCATAAAAAGTTGTCTTTTAATTTTCTGGTAAACTTGATTTCAAAGCCGTTGTCAACAGTGTTTACCTGGCCAATGAAATGTTTGTTTGCTTTTGGTAATATGTATTTAACCAGTACCCAGTCTCCAATGGAAATATTGTCTTTGTTTATTTCAGGAATCTGATCTTCGCAATGCGATTCTAAAGTGAAACTTTGATCCGATTCCATAAAAGGTACACTTTTATTATCTGATTCAATGGAGCTGGATTCAAATTCATACGGACTTGGCCGACTTTGTTTACTCTTTCGGTCAATTTACATAGCTGGTTTAGATATAGTAGATGAACTTGTAGAGAGTTTTTACTGACTACTTGCGATAGTACCTGCAATGGTTTGGCCACCTTGAATTAAGCGCTTTCGTTTCCTTGGATTAGAAGAAGGACTCTGTCGGAGCGAATCAAGTAGTAGATCATCAAAACTTATCTTTTTTTCTTGCCGATTTTCGGTTGTAGCTGGTAATACAGCTTCAGTTATAGGATCCTGATGATTATTGAGTATATTTTCTTCATTTTGATCAGAGCTGACAATTACTTTGAGATTGGTGGCACTATTAGATGCTGATGAAGGAGCTGTAAGTAATTCTGCATTAGATGCTAGTTTCCTTTTAAGTGAAGCGCCAGATGTAGAAGGCTTTACTGTTTTTAACATCGACTGTTCGAAAGTAGCGTTTTTTTTCCTGTTACATTCGGTGCTACAGCATTCCTTTCAATATCAATGCGTCCTGGCCTCGGTTGTAAATCTGTTACAGCTCCTTGATTTTTCAAGTGTTCCTCCCATCTTTTTAGGGCATCGATGTCATACTTCTTTTTAGGAATAACATGTCTATTAAATGAAACAATACCACCCTTTCTGAATCCTGTTTTTATGATTCCGGAATCTACTTCAGCCCAGGTTTCGTTCATCAGGTTTGCGTCTTGAATTAATAAGCAATCCATATGCGAGCCATGCCCATCATATATAACAATAATTGGTGCCTGATCACGAACCAAAGGAATAAAAGTCTTTAGAAAGTAATTTCTAAATATTTCGGAGGTCATTCATCTGTTGGCGCTGGCTGCATATACGATGTCTTTGAAGAGGTCTTCATTTCTTTCTGAAATCCAGGAACTCCATACATTATTGCCTTTAAATATTATCAATGGTGGCAATTTTCTATCACTAGGACTTGCTCCTGCCAGGACGGTTATATATTCTCTGCCCTATCCAGCAATAATTCTTGAAGAGGGTTTGCCTTTCGCGCCAACAATTTTAAGACGAGAAGGATCTGTACATAGTGAAGTCTCATCTAAATTGTAAATACATTCAGGACGATCCTGAAGACCCAACTCCAATATAGCCTTTTCCAATAAAACAAAATATTGATCTATTATGAATGGGTCCGTAGATTTCTTTCTGCAGTACTCTAAGCTTTGTGGTTTTTTCATACTCAAAGAGTGACGTTGTTTAAACTTTATTAGCCAGTCTGTGCCTGGCATATTGTTCTTAAAAGGATTGGGAATATTATTTAAAGTTACAAAGTCATCTTGCCAAGAAAGTATTGGGGGTCGGCCCTGTGTTTTGCTTTTTTCGCCACGGCGCGCGGCGGCCAGTTACTCTACAGTAGATTGTAATGTATGGGATTCTGAATTCGGTACTAGCCATCGACCTGGTTAATTGACCTTGATTGACGGCATTTACTGCAGCATTTAATTGCTCCTCCCCATAGGCAGCCCTATCGGACTTTCTTTTATAATTTCGTACCATGACGCCAACTCTCTGTAAAGAATAAAAGCTTTAAGTGTCAGTGCCAACGAACTTTAGAATTCCCAGGAAAATGGGTAAGTGTAAACTAACCTTTACACTTTCCCCATTACAATTTTCACACATGCCCCACATTATGTTTTTTATGGGGGAAGTGCAAACCTGTTCGTGAGTAAAAAACCGCTTTTAGATTTGGTCGGTATATAGGATTTTAAAGCTACAACAATTGACTAAACATAGGAAAATGCAATAAAACTAAAAGTATATTATAAGTTTTTACCTTTGACCAATTTTTTATGGAGATATCACACACTATTCAACGGACCGATTCGAAGATTATGTTACAAATGACTACTCAGAAAAAAAAAACACCTGGTAACTCGCCAGGAGTGGATAATTTAACAGCGCTAATGTATAGTTAGTTGCCTCGGACCACACAGACAAGTAAACTTTCAATATTGCCTGATTGGCGCTCTGATTTTCCACTTACCCCATTTTTACACTTGCCCCAGTCTACCCTATACCATATTCAAATCCAACATTATGCATACGAAGGACACATTGATCAGTACTTAATGACAACCGTAACTCTATTTCGATTGGTCAAGCGGCAATAAAACTAAAAGGCCCTGGGCGACAGGGTTGTAATTAGTTTACCGGTGATTTTCGCATTATTGCATTGTATCGTTTGGTGTTATTGTTTGTTGCCAATATTTTGATATAAATATTTGTGTCTTTGACCGTTGTATGTGAACGTATACAGGGTGTTTCAGAAGTACTAACCTGAACTTGTGTCCGGAGTTGCCCCGTTTTTGATGTACAGGGTGTTAAAGTTTAAAAAAAAAAAATCGTTTTTTTTATTGTTTTTGTAAATATCCTTTTTCCGATTTTATAGCAATTTGGTATTCATAATCATAAGAGGCTTAATTAGCCCTAACTAGATTAAATTTATTAAGTCCAGTGGCGTCCCCGGAAACACTTCAACAGATATTATTGACAAAAAATGTACGCCACTGACATTTTTCTAATTTTGATATTTTCTCCGGATATACCAACTAATGATACAATTTTAAAATATTTTGATACTTTGACGTCTTAATCAAATTGATTTGTTTACTTGGTATGCTGCAGCTCTGATTTAAATATGGTATAGTATAAAGTCAAGTGTTAATATGACGCTTGTCGAAATGGAGGAATTTGGGCTAACATCTCCTCTTCATCTTCTTCCTCCAACAACAGCATGCAACTAATGTTATCGGCGTTCATTATAAATCATACATAAGCGCTTGCACTACGAAATATGAATATGATCTGAAGCGCGCTACTCCAGCCGCGCCAGCCAAACCACCCTGCGGCGACTGCCGATTGCTACGCTCTACGCTCGATCGCGAACGCCAGCCCACCCGCTGACTGCTCCAGTGAAACCATACGTTTACTCCCGACTTGGTCTGATCCCGATCATTTTAATTCGGTGTGACGTCAGGGACAAATGCAACACAAGAATTTCGAATTCGGTACCCATACTTTTACGTGCCCGTGCGATAATATAAACATTTTCAATGTTAAAAATATTAAGAAAAGCCCCGGCCGTATCACGGATAAGAAATCCTGAACATCAGTTAATCGCAGATATTTAAAAAAACAAGGAATATACTTATTTAATATTCTTAACTTGCCCGTACTACAGCGTCTAAGCTGCGATCCTGAGAACCCGGCCTGCTAGATCCACCGCTGAAACAAACACCGTTCGCGGTTGCCTAATCGCCGATGCTCAGCTGTTTTTACCTCTTCGCGCCCAATGAGAGGCGCGATCACGCGCTCTACTTGGGTGGTCTGCGATGCCGTTTTGTTTTATGGCCGTAGCGCTCGTTTGTTTCTTGTCCGATGATGCCGACGCGATGGACCGACCGCAGCGGCGAGATGAGAAGGTGGCCTTGGTTTCGGAATGACCACGCTGACCACGAAGAGGGACGATTTCGGGTAAGTGATAGCAATTGTGTTGGTTTTCGAGCCGTCTATCAATAATTGTGGGGATAATAATTTTGATAAAAAACCAGTTTAATTAGGCGAGAAAATGGATTAATATCCAGGTAGAAGAGTAGTAGTAGAAGAATGTAAGATGGTCATAAAGTGTGGGAAATTATAAATAATTTACTCGTGTACTGTTTCTCCGATCACAGCGGTCATTAAAAATTATTTAATCGTTATGCTAGATTTTCACTGCGTCGGCATTATCGACCTGCATTTTGTCCAATGTACACTGTGGGTCAAATTAATTTGAACCCTTTTTTTATAGTTCATAACTAAAGGGCGGAATACATGCACTTCAATGTAGTCAAAATATGCGCATATACAGTGTGTGTATAAAGTCTGGAAACGGCTTAATAACATCACAATTTATTGGCCGATTTAAACCAAATTTGGTAGAGTTGTGTAAGAGGATTTGGCTCACCGAATGACTTAATTGGCGTTGTTGCCAACTTTTTAGTTTGTCTGGAATTCGAACGAATTTTATATTTTTAAATGTAACACCCTGTATATTTTTTCATTTATACTTTTTACTTTAAATTTGTTACACTTTCGGTATAACATACTTTGTTCCTAATATCAGTAGTTTTCGAAATAACAACGTGTTTTGAAAATATCAACAAACTGTGTTTTATTTATTAATAAATTAAACACCAGTTCAGTTTTGATGTAAAGTCATAAAAGCTGTCATTTTTACATGCAAAAATGTCTTTAACTGAAAGTGAAAGAATTACAATTCTTATGATGAGAGGATATGGCGATAGGGTCAGGTCTTACGAAGAGGTTAAGAATCTATTTAATGACGCATTTCCAAAAGCAACTATGTATTCTAAAAACTGTCCGACGGTTTGAAGAAACTGGAAATTGTAGAGATAGGCGACGATCAGGACGACGAGCAGTAGTAGATGAAGAGAAAAGTTTACAAATTTTACAATATGTTGTTCTTCATTAAGAAAAATTTCTCAAGTAAGTGACGTCTGCTTTAAATCCGTCCATAATGTTTTAATAAAACATAAATATCACCCTTTCAAAATACATGTAGTTCAAGAGTTATCAGAATACGATTATGAGCGAAGAATTGAATTTTGTGATATTATGATGTCAAGGTTTTACCAAAATAACCAGTTTTTCAAATTCATAGTATTTTCAGACGAAGCAACATTTATGTTAAATAGTAAAGTCAATAGACACAACTGTAGGTTTTGGGCAAATGAAAATCTCCACTGGATGAGAGAAGGTCATACACAACGCCCTGGAAAATTGAATGTGTGGGCTGGGCTTCTGGGTAACCACAAGATCGGTCCATTTTTTATTGATGGAAATTTGACATCACAACTTTACCTTGAGCTCTTGGAAACGCAAATAGTGCCTACTATACGAAATGTGATGGGTCCAAATTATGCAAGTACATTCTTCCAACAGGACGGAGCTCCTCCCTATTTTGGTCGAAACGTGCGCGAATTCTTGAACAACACTTTTCCGAATAGGTGGATCGGTAGAGGGGGTACAATCGAGTGGCCACCTAGGTCGCCTGATTTGTCGCCTAACGACTACTTTTTATGGGGACACTTGAAGAACAGAGTTTATACCACAAAACCTCAAGATTTGGCCGATTTGCAGCGTCGAATTTTGGACGAATTTGAATTAGTAACGCCAGAAATGATTTACAACACAATTGAAAAATTTTCAATTAGCACACTGTCAAGCTGTACAGGGAAAACAGTTTGAACATTTAATATAAAAAATATATTTTTTCTAAATTGTACTCGTTATTTCGAAAACTACTGATATTAGGAACAAAGTATGTTATACCAAATGTGTAACAAATTTAAAGTAAAAACTATAAATGAAGAAATATACAGGGTGTACTTAAAAATATAAAATTCGTTCGAATTCCAGACAAACTAAAAAACTGGCAACAACGCCAATATCGTCATTCGGTGCGTCAGATCCTCTTACACAACTGTACCAAGTTTGGTTTAAACCAACTAATAAATTGTGATGTT
Organism: Polydrusus tereticollis; assembly: GCA_963920685.1. Classification (NCBI taxonomy): domain Eukaryota; kingdom Metazoa; phylum Arthropoda; class Insecta; order Coleoptera; family Curculionidae; genus Polydrusus; species Polydrusus tereticollis. The sequence goes on from OY987326.1 coordinate 189,700,348, forward strand.
ATTAAGTCGTTTCCAGACTTTATAAGCACACTGTATGTGCCTTGTTTGCCTTTAAAATATGCAATTATATGCATTTTTTTGACCAAATATGCATACTGGTATGCAATATTTCTTAATTTATTATAGTAAAATAGGGTAAAAAAATACACTGGGTTCTAAAAAGATGTACATATTAAAAAAAAAATGCAAGAGAAAACAAACAAAAATAAAAGTAAACAATTTTACACAGTGACATAATGGCAACCCTCATAAATAACTAGACGATTCAATTGCATTTGGCGATCCGATTGTAAAACCATTTAAAAAAATTAAGCTGTTCAGCTTAGAAGGTCTATTTATAAATATATTATATATTATATACCTCGAGTGAGACACTTAAAAGACAAAATCAATGGAGGCAAATTAGGAACCCCCGTATTTCCGAAACGGCTGAAAATAAGTATCAACAACTCTATACTTTTAGAATCGGATCGCCAAATGCATTTCAATCGTGTGGTTATTTGTGAGGTTTGCCATTTAAAAAAATTTAAAATGGCGTCGTATCTGTCACTTTTTGACATCTGTCGGATTTGACTATAGCGTAGATCGCTTGCTTACAGGAAATTATGTGACTGTGAAAAAAATTAGGGTGTTCAGCTTAGAAGGTCTATTTATTAAAGGGGTGAGACACTTAAAAGACAAAATCGATGGAGGCAAATTAGGAACCCCCGTATTTCCGAAACGGCTGAAAATAAGTATCAACAACTACATAGTTTTAGAATCGGATCGCCAAATGCAATTCAATCGTGTGGTTATTTATGGGTGTTGCCATTTAAGAAAATTCAAAATGGCGTCTCATCTGTCAAATTTGTAAATCTATGTATTTTTTGACATTAAATTCTGCTTCCTTATCGAAAATCATTAAGAAATATGTAATTTGTTTTTTATGATAGTCAGCAGGAAAATCGCCAATCGAGTGAGACACTTAAAAAAATGTCCCTGTACTTCACGACAAATTTTTACGAACTCAAAATATATTCGTTTTTCATGTGTCAAAGTTGAAACTACTTTTTAGGTCGAAATATTTTAGCTGGCTAGTCCGTTTCTCCAAAATTTTTTTTTTTTTTATCGGCCTGTTAACTGGTTCGCCATAAACGTCCAATGCCCCATCCACCATGAACCAATTAATTTTTAGTTGTAATGAATGTAATGATAATTTCATAATTATGCAAATTAGATACTGGTGTTTTAATAACTGCTTTTAAACAGATACTCCATAGATAGTTTTAAATAATTAATTCAAAACATATGCAAAGATTGATTTACCATAATTAATGGCTCATTGCCTGAGGGTGTGAAATAATGTTAACTTTAAACGATTTAATTACAAAATGTTTTATTGCTTTATTAATTTGAATTATCATGAGGTCGGCATATTATTTAATAAAGTGTTTTAATTAATAGCAATTGATTAGTATATGGAAGGAATGGATCACTATAATTTAGTATACTGATTTTCATTGCCGATTTTTAAAAATCCCTACTACTGTGGCAATCGTATTTGCACTATTTAATAAATAGCTAATAAGAAAGAGATCATCTCTTTATATTTATCATGTTAAGCAGATAGGAATACATAAGTACAATTTATATACAATCGTTTCATCTTTGTATTGTTATTGATTGTATTATTATTATTATTAATATTGTTATTATTACATAATATATATATAACATTATCTTATATCCTCGCGAAACGAAACAATAACAGAAAAATTAGGGAACTGAAACAACAAATTTGAAGAAGTAGTCCATACTTGCAGTGGAGTGTAGGTAATGTAAATTAAAACAACACTTCTGTCTTCCTCCACAAATGATATATTTTCTAAACAACATATTTAGCGATTTTCCCTACATGTTTCGACTACATATATAGTCATCCTCGGGGGAACTAATAGGAATGTATGAAAGTACAACAACAACAGACACCATAAGGGACTTACCTAAATCGAAGGTAGTTTAAGTTAAAGTAGTTGCCTCAAATTAATGAGTACAACTTTTAAGATATTAACAAGTGAATTTTTTTTTGTTGAAGACTAACTCAACGTTGTGGATTTGTAGAAAAGCACATTTTTAAATTATTTTAATTTTTTTATATTTATTAAAGCAGGAAAATTTAGTTATAAGCGTTAAGAATGATGATACCCATATGAATAGTTTTTAAAAATATAGTATTGTTGATGTGGAGAAATAAAAAAAAAAAAATTTTTGTTTTTTATTATTTTATTTAGTTACCAACCACATGAATAGTTTTCAAAAACATAATATGTTTGATATAGAGAAAATTGATTGAATCAACCAACGTTGGTTGAATGGGGGCCCCTAAGGCTTAAATAGATTAACATTTTAGTGATTAAAAAACTTTTGTAGGAATAGAGATAATAGAATTTAGTGCTATCCACTACCACATGTAACGTGAAAAGAATTAAAAAGAATTTTAAGCAAAAGTGTGGTTAATGTGCGAATATGACATGACAAGTTTCGGATTGTAGAAATCCTAAAAGTTGAAGTGTCAGTACAATTTAGAGTAACTCGATATTAGGTTTACAATGTCTATAAAAGGTGGATTATCTGATGGTTAATAGTTTCAATTGTTTAAACACAGCAAGTACCTGAATACAGAAGAGATTGCGACATCTGTGAACGAATGGCTAGAATAATGATTTTTAACAATTTATTATAAAATTTCTTTTTATATTTTAAAAAGGGAGTTATAAATGTTTATAGTACTTTTATAGTGTCAACAAAATGGTGGGCTCCACATTTTTATAATTTTCACACTTCTAGACTACTGTGCGTTGAGGTCGCGGACCACTGTGCCATCCAATGCCAAGTTCAATTAAACAACAATCAGCACTTTCGGTGTATAAATACCCGAACATTGGATGGACGCGGTACCTTCGTCTCAACGACTAGTCAACTACCCTGCGACAGGAGTGCCCAAAGTGTCACATAGACTCGAGGCCCCTCTCCTGATCGATCTATAAGTACTCCCCAAAAGTCCCCTCAGCTCCAGGCCTCTCCGACTCCCGTCCTCTGGAGGCAGAGCTACGTAAGACTCCTCAGGCGCACCCCGTGAGAGCCCCCATCGACAGTGCCGGACTGGTCCGCACCCCCCCGAGACATGCTGGGTTTTCTCCGAGCCTCCTGGTAAAGTTTGTAACGAAGAATTAACAAAAACCTGTATTGTTTTTTAGCCGAGTGGTTTTCATTCACCCCCGTTAGGGAAACAACCCCCAGTTGTGACAATAGGAGGGCAGTTATCGCGTCAACTCTCTAAATCTAAGATAGCATCACGAGCATGTCTCCCCTTGCGTGGGCCTATCACCTGCTCGCGGTGGACATTTGGGGCGTTTTTGGGCCTCTACATCAGCTACCTGTTGCTGTTGTGGGGGTCGATGGACGATTCCTTGTATTTTCTGTTGGTGTCTTGGTGGGGCCACGCTCCCTTCCGTAGAGGCTACTACGTTCTTCGTATTTCTTTATTGACATTGTCGACATAAATTCAAAAATCTTAACAACGCTACTTAAAGATGGCGTCAATGATAAAAAAAAATTTCATAGTAGCACAAATTTCTTCAACTCTCTCAATTTCAGATAGCATCTTGAGCGGGTCTCCTGTTGGGGGTTAGCGTGGGCCTATCATCCGCTCGCGGTGGACATTTGGGGCGTTTTTGGGCCTCTACATCAGGCACTTATTGCTGCTGTAAGGTCGATGGACGATTCCTTGCATTTTCTGTCGGCGTCTTGGTGGGGCCGCGCTCCCTCCCATGTGGGCTACCGCTTTCTTTGCTTTTCTTTGTTGACATAACGTTACTCTTTCCATTGTACATAACTCAACCTTCAAAGATAATTACCTTTATTATACCACATACTTAAGCCAGTCTGCCCATATTTTTATGCAAAAACGTTGTTTTTTCCCAAAGTTACTTTAAAAAATCGAAAAATAATTTTAAAACTTCGACACCTTGTATCTTGGTTGTTGTGAACTTTAAGACCAAGGTAAATTTGGATAAGTACTAATATTTTTACATACGGAATCTGTGATTTTACTGTTTCCCATTAATTAGTGTCATACGATTATACTATTTTAATTTTGAATTGTCTCTTATCTTTTTAAAAACATGATGCTTACATAATACTTGTGGATCCATTAATTCCAATTATGTATAAATGGACATCACTGATTTAAACGGTGCATCTCTAAGCACCACCATAATAATATTTCTGGCTTTAATAACCTGGCCATTATTCGGTGGTACTTTCGCAATTTTAAATATTTTTAAAGTAGGCCTTAAGTGTTTTAGTGCGTGCTTTAACAATGACAGTCATTATAGCTTATTATGTATTTATTTTTGAGTGTCCTGGCTATCTTTACCAAGATGATTTCTCGGCATTGGTGCCCAATAGAAAAAAAACTTTGTACAAAATACAGGGTCCTTCTCAAAAAAAAGTTAATGCCAAATTTTTAATATTTCAGATCAAAAAGTAACTTTCACGTCAGTATTAAAGTTTGAAGTTTAAATGCCAAAACTTGAAAACTATTAAGTATCCACTTTGATTATGTTCCAAACTCCATATACATAATAATAACGAGTGAGTATTAATTATTTTGCTCAAGGGCGGCTGTGACCCAGTATACATAGTGTAGCAGTAGCGCGTAGAGTAAATTATAGGGCGAATTTGCAAGAAAGCAGCGTTGTCACGTTGAAAACCTAAAATAATGTTTTTTGACGGTATGTAATATAAAATCCTGAGCTATCTTACTTTGAAAGCCTACTTTATATGGCCGCCTCCTACTTCTAGACACCAAACTTTCAACAATAAAAATTTTTTGTGCTTCACTAAACATTTTTACTGTAGAACTTTCAATCCGGCAACAAAGCTTCACCAAAACTTGATACGCTGAAAAATTAAAAAAAAAATAAAAAATTAAATCATATCCTGCAAATAGCACTTTATAATAGTCAAAAGACGACTCCCCGGAGAAATATTAGCTAAAGCAATAGTAACCTACCTTCAAATAACTGCAAAAATGACAAAATTTCTCCAATTTTTAAACTTTACAAATACACAAATTCAAATAAGACGTAAATGTCATAAAACAATCATGTCATCTTATCTACGCAGTACGGCCATGATGCTTTTAAAATGCATGGCCTCCCTTGAGCAAAATAATTAAAAATCACTCGTTATAAGTATATGAATACAGTTTGACCCAAATTTTGAAAAATATAGGAGATAGAGAGATTCCTTAAGTCTAGTAGTAATGGAAAAGGCCAGGGATACTTTTGGAATAAGAATAACGGTTTAAAAGTTACACAGTGAAAATGATTGTATTTGTTGACACGTCGTAGGTTTCGTAAATCTACTAATTATATATATATACTAATAGTTGTACTGTTCAATTTTCAATAATGAATCCTAAAAAGTCCACGCTTATTTTTAGAATCTGACTGTTCTTCTTTTTAAATTCAAGTCCATAGTCTCTAGTAACTTGTAAGACTTTTTCTAATCGCTGTATTTTCTCCTTCTTGTCTTTACTGAGAATAATAAGATCGTCCATATAATACATAACTATACCTTGTCTAGTTAAATCTCGAAAGATATATTATGATATAAATCTTTGAAAAGCGGCTGGACTATAACACAAACCAAATGGACATTTTAAAAATTTATACTGTTAATTGTGAGTCACAAAGGACGTATACTTAATACTCTCTTCTGCAACTGGAACATAAAAAACCAATTTCTTAAATCAATAGTACTGAGGTGTTTGCAATCTAGTACATCTTCAATCAAAATCGGGCTGGCAAAGTCTGATTAACTCGGTCTTATGATTTTTTCGTTTAACCACTCATTAATTTGTTTTTCAACTATACGTTTTTCTGGTATTGCCAATCTTCTTGGGCTTTGGTAAATTGGTTCTCAAGTTTTCAATTCATTTTGATGTCTGTCGTCAAGCACTTTTCAGGTTCGTACACCTCCATTAACTTTCTCACTCTCTCTTGTTGTTCTAGATATTTTAGGTGATTTTCGTCTATTGCTTCAATTTCTTTTTCCTCGTCTATGGTAATATGCATTCAATAGTTTTCCTTCTCTTTTTTATAAAGCACAATACACAGCACTCTTATACTTTCATCCATTTGGGCAAGTATATCGTTACCAATAATTGCTTTGAAACCTGATGCATTACTCGGAATAACATAAAACTTTAAAAGCACCTCGACATCATTAACAAAGACTGCCTTCTTTAATGATCCTAATGTCTCGATTTTGTCAAGTGCAATGCCTCGTATTGATATTAAGTCCTCCTCAAGTTGAATATCAGAAAAGTGATTTTCTATGACATCCATTCTAAGCGCACTTTAATCACTTACTGTATCTAGGAATGCTGTCAACTTTACCTCATAAGTTTTCAATGTAACACCATTTTTGGATGCAACTTCCATGGCACTTAAATTTGGGTTGGAAGCATTCTTTTTTGGACACTTACTGGTTATATGACCATATACATTGCATCCACAGCATTTTACTCCCTTATTTTTATTTTGACATTCATTATACCTATGGTTCTTTTTATGACAATTGTGGTATAGTTGTACTCTAGATCTGAAATTATTTTTATTGGTTCCGGCATTTTTTCTACTATCGTTGTTATATTTATATTCGCTCTTTTTTCCATGATCAAAACTCTGTTAACCAGATTTAATTTTTTCATACAATTTTACTTTGTCCTTAAATTGTGAAACATTTCTAGTTCCATATAAAATTGTTTTCGTAAATAATAATTATTATCTTCATCTTCATAAGTTTTGCAAAATATATTATTTGAAATGTAACCTACTAAATATATAAGTGAAGGGTGTCACAAAATGAATGAAATACGATTAAGTGTGAAACACAATATCCGACAAATGTCCACCGCGGCTTTGCTGGCAGGCCCTTGCCCTTTTGACGAAATTATTGATAACATTTTCACATATTTGTAGACGAATTTCATCAATCACGCGTCGAATTTCGTTCTTCAAGTCAGGAATTGCGGCTGGTTAATTGGCATAAACACGAGATTTAAGAAAACCCCAGAGAAAGAAGTCGCACGGTATTATATCGCAGAATCGTGGTGGCCAATTCTGATCACCATTGCGAGATATGACACCAGGAAATTTCAGTCTTAACGAGTCCATTGTTTCACGCGTAGTGTGACAGGTCGCTCCGTCCTGTTGGAACCATAAGTTTTCCACATTAATTCGGTCTAATTCAGCCCACAGAAACTCTTCTAACATTGCACGATAGCATTCGCCATTCACTGTGAGTGCCGTTCCAGCCTCGTCTTCGAAGAAGTAAGGCCCAATTATTCCGCCGAATGAAAAACCGCACCAAACGGTGACTCGTAGAGGATGCATTGGTTTTTCGTGAATAACACGAGGATTCTCTTCCTCCCAAATTCGACAATTCTGCTTATTGACGTATCCATTTAATTGAAAATGCGCCTCATCACTAAACAGGATTTTCTTCGAAAAATCTCCGTCATTTGCCTCGTTTTTCAGAATCCAATTAACAAATTCACGGCGCAACCCATGATCTGCTGGCTTCAATTCTTGGGCCAATTGGATTCTATAGGCATGCAAAAGCAAATATTTTATAAGAATTCGTTGCATAATGCTTTTGGTAATGTTCACTTGCTGTGACCGACGGCGAATCGACGTGCCTGGATTATCACCAATACTTTCCGACACTGCTGCAATATTTTCAATAAATCGAGCAGTACGCGGCCGTTCTGTTGATTTTATGTTTCCAACTGAACCACTTTGCTCAAATTCCTTGATTTTCTGTCGTATGTTTTCGTGCATTATTTCTTCCAAAAACGGCTCGCACTCTACGAACTGTTTCCGCATAACATTCTCCACATTTATAATACGTTTTCATGATAACAACGCGCTGTTCTAGCGTGTAGCGTTCCATGGCTATTAATTGCAATAAGTTACCTGACAGCTATCAAATTTTCAGAAGTCTGCTATGAAAAAAACGAATATGCCACGATATTTAAAATATGCGTACATTTTGGGACACCCTTTATAACAATAATTATTAAACCTAAGTAAAAATTAAATAATGATGTTTCTAACAAATGTAAAACCTAATCAACTCTGCCTATAAGGAGCTTTCGCCACATGCGACGCGTTGCAAATATAAACATGGGCGCCATATCGTACTTTAAAAATAATAAAAAAAGAACCTAATGATGGTTTAAAATAAAACGTCGTGCCTAAAAACTGATTGCAGAACTGAATTCTACTTAAAAAGTTACTCTCAAAATGTTTTTACATATTTTCAAAATAGTAAAAATTAAAAAAGTGACGGCATATTTTCGAAAATGCAACTTTTTGGTTTTCTTAAAATATTTCAGAATCCCATGTAGATAGAATCACATGCTTAACCGATTATAGTTACCCACATAATTGCCTATAACTTTTTCTATTTAACCGTTTCTCTATTTTTTATAGTTTTCAAGATCTCTATACATTTAGGCACACACTCTATACTTATTGTCCGAATTTTACAAGGCATCCAAAAATCAAATCAGATGTGAGCCATTCTATTTAAAAATTTAAACATAAACTTTGACTTGTTTTTTAATAACAACCATATTTTCAAAGATACTTAAAGATGTCTTAAACTTTTTGCCTGGTCTGCATGGTAGGGGTTCCTAAAAACATCGAATATATTCTTAAATAATTTATATTTCTACGCCCATGATTCCACACCAATCTTCTAACAAATGTTTCAAATGGTTCCACCAAATTATGTCGGGTCCCAAGGCTGTCTCAAAAAGGAAAGAAAACCATGGGTAATCAGCTCCAAAAAATAAATTTCACATCCAACCATTCTTTTTTTCGGTTTTTTTAATGAGAAAGTAATCAGCCATCTTGGCCGGGCAGATGTTCATCTATTCTCTAAATTATGATTGGATGGTGGGAATAAATTAAAATGTCAGATGGAACACAGGTTTATTAATAATGGAATGTTTCGAAGCCAGAGGGAGGCTAATGGACATATTAAATTTATGAGACCATGTAATGGTTTGGGTTTTATATATTAGAATGTTGTTAGGGAGGGGGTGGATATGTTTATAGTACTGATTAGTTTAAAAGGAATTATTATCACCGAATTTAATTTCATTTTTGGTTGCGCTAGTTTACAAACAACCAAGTTTGCAGACACACAGACAAGAGGCCTATCCAATAACAAGATAATTAAATATTTCATTAGAATTAGTTCAGCTTGTAACAGCTATACAGAATAACAACATTCAATTAAAGGGCCCCTATGGGGAATTTCGAGACCATAAGAGTTACACGGTTCCTTAAATAAGGGAAAAGTTGCCCTTTGTGTTCTTTCAAGAATCTGACTTGAAATCAAATATTTCTACAGGGGGATCAAATTCAGATATTTAAATGGTGACAATTATATCCGGTTCCTTTAACGATTTAAAGAACCTGTTAGATGAGCTACCATTAGAGAACATACAATATTTAAGGTTGATTGAACCATGATTCTGGTAAAAAAACACATATATTCGCAAGTTGTGCAAGGTCCTAACAACTGTCCCCATATTGAGGGACTTTTATTTCAATAAGATTCAAAAATAATCAACGCGTACACCTGGGGTCGGTTTACTGTAGTCCGTCGGTGGGTTTCTCAGGCAACTGTCTAGCAAAAATTTTTAACAATAATGATAGAACGATTATAGGGGGTGACCTCAACGCCAAGCACACGGTTTGGGGTTGCAGGTCATGCAGGTATTCAAATCCGAGGGCTCGCACCTTATTTAATTTTTCCGAAGCTTTAAATTACCACATTCTACCGCCGGAGGAGCACACCCACATGCTTGGGCGTGGTCTGCCGGATATTCTGGACATTTTTGTGATTAAGAACTCAATTCAGCTATCATAACCGGTAGCCGTTCGTGATCTTAGCTCCGACCATATACCAGTAATTATCGAAGTGGGCAATCCGCTGGAAAGAGGAAGAGGTTTCATCACCCACACCTCTATGAATTGGATGAGATACAACAATCTCTTAGCAAGTGTCGATCCGTTGCAACCGCCACGCAACGTGAGGAAGATTGATGACGCGGTAGCTAAGATCACAGATGATATCAACATGGCTTTTGCACAGTCATCAGTCACAAAAGTGTCCGAATTTTCGAAATATGGGGCTTTGACAGACGATATTAAAAATCGCATCAGGATTAAAAATCGAATAAAGAATAGGGCGTACCGTACTGGAGATCCTCGAATGAAGGCCGAGGCAAATCGGGAGCCAGCTATCATCAGAGAAATGCTCATCGAGCGCGAGTTCAATTTATGGGACGATAAAGTTTAGAGTATTTCCATCGAATATAATTCTGTCTTCAGAATGACCAAAACTTTGATCAGAGGCCTTAGAGTCCCGATATTATACCTGAGAAATCAGGAAACGGGTCAAGTTCTGACGGGCGCATAGGATAAAGCTGAATTGCTAGAAGATAGACTCTATGACCAATTCAGTGAAAATCCAAGTAATGACGTGCCTAGAGATGCTAGAGTCGCCAGAACGGTTCAAATTTACAAGACAATCAACCACCCCGTTCAGTTGTTTTCTCAGGTTACGCTGAACGAGGTAAAGTCCCTTGTTAACTTTCTGAATAGAAAAAAAGCCCCGGGTTTTGACGGTTTAAAGAATACAGCGTTGAGAAACTTACCCGACAGAGCTTTAGGGAATATAATAAATTTGTCCCAGAGGATAATCAAAGAAGGTCACATTCCGAGTGCATGGAAACATGCAAAAGTTATCCTAATACACAAGAAAGGTGAGGACCCCACGGCACCGACAAGTTACAGACCCATCAGCCTGCTGTCTAGCCTGGGTAAAATAATCGAGAGAATTATTCTAAGTCGCTTAAACGGCTTTGTTTTTGAGCGAAATGTGCTGTCTGATGAACAGTTTGGATTCAGAGCCGATCATTGCACAGTCAGGCAGACAACACGTCTATAGCTTCAAACATTTTAAAGGGCTTCAACAGACGAGCCCATACGGGAGCGATTTTCTTTGACGTTAGTAAAGCCTTTGATAAGGTCTGGCATACGGTCTCATACTGAAGATGATAAGACTCGGAGCGCCGAACTACCTCATCAAGGTAGTAGCTTTTTTTCTTGAGAATAGAAGTTTTGCAGGCTTGTCAGAGAACGCACTCTCCTTGACGAAAAACATCAGTGCGAGAGTGCCGCAAGGCTCACCTCTCTCCCTGATGTCGTATAATATATATACACATGACATTCCGCGCAATAGGCAGAATCAGCTCTATCTGTTCGCTGACGATACTGCAATTACGACTACCTTTAAGCAACCGTGGCTGATCGTTACCCGGATGCAGCGTCATATTAATCAGTTGAAAAGATGGCGTTCGAATTGGAAGATTCGTCTGAATCCCGCCAAAACAAAGGTCATTTTCTTTTCAAAAAGCCGAGTACGAAGGCCTGAAACAAGGCTCAGGGTCAATCGAATCGAGTTGAACTGGTGCCAGGAGGTCAAATACCTGGGACTTATCTTTGACCAAAAACTGAACTGGAGGTTAAACTTAGTCAATAGAGTCAAGCTTGCATTGCGCCAATTGGGCTCCATCTACCCCCTGCTTCACAGGCGGAGTAGACTCAGTAATCGCACCAAAGTTAACCTCTACAAGGTACTGGTCAGGCCGGTTCTGATTTATGGTGGTGCAACATAAGCAGGGCTGAGCTGAATAAGTTCCAGGTTATTCAAAATAGGGCTCTGAAACTAATCGCAGATGTCCCCCGTTACACGATGAATCGGATACTGCATCAAGATTTTCGAATTGCCACTCTAGACAAACAGGTAGTCCATCTTGCTGGAACCATACCTGTTCGTTTTTGCCATTATTTACACCCGGTAAAAACTATTCTGCAAGAAAGAATTATGTGATTCCTGAGAATGTCCAGATATTTTTCGCCATTCAAATTACCTACCATCAATGAAAAAAGTCGCACAATATATCTACCAACTATGCCCGCCCAAACATTAACTTTTTCGGGCCTCTAAATATGACCTTGATGAAACCAGTGAGTATTCTCAGCAGACCAATAACGATAATTGTGTCTATTAACAATTCCATTTAAGTGGAAAGTAGCTTCATCCGACAAAATTATATTTGTTGCGAAGTTATTATCGTTATTGCATCTTTCCATCATCAGCTCACAAAATTCAGCTCTTCTATCAAAATCGTTCTCTTTTAACTCGTGCACCAACTTTATCTTGTTGGGATGCAACTTCTCCTGCTTAAACAAATTTTTAGCTGACTGATGAGACACATTAAAATCCATTGCCATTGGCCTGGATGATTGTGTTGGATTTTCATGTATTGAGAGCATGATATCCAAAGCTTTGTCTCCCCCGGTTGCTGTTTTAGGTCGACCTAATCTAGCGGCTTCCCTAACACTACCTGTTTCTCGAAATTTCTTTATCACTCGACACACCGTTGACTGATTTATTGGAGGCCGAATTGGATATTATTCATTGAAAAGTTGACAAACCTGATCTTGCGATCTCTTCATATTTCCGTAACCGCTCATTATTAAAATCTCTCATTCAGATGAACCATAGTGTAAACAAATTAGAAATTAGACAACAGTAAATTAAACAGGAACTCAAAATTGACACCTCTTAGGTCGCTGTCATGAAAACACCTCGACTCAACTGGTGGTTATTAGGTAGGAATAATCATAATTAGGAAGTTTTTCATTTTTGAGCTGTCATTATCTCGGGAACGCTTGCAGATAGGTGAAAACTTAAAATATAAAAAATTCAAAGTTTTCCCAGTAGAATCTAAATATGCAACCATATGAAGGTTGCTCCATTTATAAAAAGTAAGTTAGTCTCTATGGCAACCAAACCAGAAATAACAGACAAAATTCATGTAGGCAGAAATGTAGGGAATAATTTACTGAACAACTTTCATAAAGGTAACTTTTTTGTATACGAGGTAATTCAAAGGTTACAGGCATTATGCGCGACTTTCTTGCCACTAATGTTGGTTTATGTATCGATTGCTTTGTACCATACAATAACTGTTTGCATATTCTAAAAGAAGAAGTCTTCTCAACTGCTAGAGATTCGATCTGGAGTACCGCAGGGGTCTGTTCTTGGACCATTACTTTTTTTGCTATATATTAATGACCTAACTGATATTAAGATTAAGGGTAGATTCACACTGTTCGCGAACGATTCAACCATACTTTGGATAAATAAAAGTGCCAATGAGCTTGAAGCTGATATAAACAGGAACCTGGCTAAAGCTAAGGAGTGGACAGATGCAAATTCTCTATCACTAAACATTTCCAAAACAAATATAATTACATTTAAATGTTCTGTTGGGGATATTAATATGGGGACTCAGAGTTTAAACAGGGAATCGGAAAATAAGTTTTTGGGTGTATATATAGACGACAAGTTAAAGTTTGAGGCACACGTTCTATATCTGAGCAAAAAACTGACTTCCAATTGTTACGCAATTAGGGTTATATCTAGGGATTAGACTTGGAGATAAAAAAGAGTGCATATTTTTCACTGATATAATCTCATCTGCGGTATGGAATATGTTTCTGGGGAAGCTGTCCGAAGTACCTGTTTAATATTCGATTTGTTTTACAAAAAAGGGCAATAGAATCTATTTTTAAATTAAAAATTAAAGATTCTAGTAAACCATACTTTTTATCACATAAAATATTGACATTACCATGTTTGTTTTTGTTAGAGACTTGTTGTCTGATATTCAGAAAATTCAGGGATGAGATTAACTCAGTGTCAGTATACAATACGCGTCAGAAATATAGTATTAACTTGCCTATTCCTACATCTAGTCAAGTCAGGGGTTCAATAAAATTGTTTGTAGTGGTAAGAAGTTGTTTAATCATCTTTCTGTGCATGTCCGGAGAATAAATGGCGAAAGAAATTTTAGAACAGAGGTCAAAGCACTACTGGCCACTAAAGCTTACTATTTAACTGATGAATTTTTGAATGATGTCTTCTGATTTGATGATGTGATAAGCTTTTTGTGTTGTTTACTATCTTTCCTTTAATTGTTTTTTAATTTTTTTGCCGGGCCTGTTCTGAATGATGTCGTGATTTGCATGGGTGGGTATTATCATAAGAAGTATTATTGTTATTGAGTTGTTGTCTGTGACTGCAATTTTTTATTATTGATATAACCGTCTTTACTTTTCCTGATTTCGGGTGCACCTGACACTGGCATTTTTAGTGAGAACTCTTTGGGGGGAGGAGGGGGGGGCTTTTAATTCTTTCATCCTCATTTTTTTCTTCTTTTTTTTTTGTTTGTGTAATGCTGAGATTTTTAATTGTTGACGTTGTTGGTTATCATAGTATTTATAGCGTAATTGTTCCTCTATTTTGTGTCATTTATTTACTGTTTCTTCTAGGCTTTGTCAACGAAAGTTTACTTTTTAGACAATAAAGCATATTTTGATTTGATTTGATTTGAAATAAAATAGGTTTTTTTATAATTTTGTATTAAATATGTTACTTTGAATAAATGTTCGAGAGAAATGCATTTGTGTTTTTAAAATGCTCTAATCCATTAAAATTTGGCATTGTATGCGCCTAGCGTTGCCATATGTCAACGGTATTTTTTTCAAAAATCTAAAACTACAAGACTTCTTTTTTTATAATTCCAATAAAATTTATATGTTTAGTAGTCGTCTAAGGTAAAATGAGGCAAAAATTCGAAAACCAACTAGTTCAGGCGCTTGATTCCACTTCTGTATTACAGTATCCCAAGGTTCTAAATTGATCTGTAGGTAACCATAAGACATCATCTGCATGTTGATACTATTAAATGTTGAAAAACATATTATATAGCTGTGAGTAAAGTACTCTATTTTGTTTATGAACTTACTTGAACCGTTACATATTCTCATCCTTTTTGAACTATTTTCATTGTCTTCATCTTTTAGTGTCTTCTATTTTTCGAAATAAAATCAATATATTTCTTACTTAATGATATAGTTTACATCGACCAAGAAAATACCTAATTTAACTGCAAAAAATAAGTTATTTTAAAATACTTTTTCTTAATACAAGTTTTTATTTAAAATTATTACATACTTAAACGGAATTTTGTCGAAAAGCATTTATTTGAACAAAGAAACACAGTAGGTATTGACATTCAAACTAAGTAAATACTGACAAGAAAATCTATGTTCTTGAAATAAAAGTTCTCTTTTTTTCGTGAATATGCCACAAAAATTATGTAAATTTGTATGCCTAAATTTTCTGTTATGGTAATACTATCAAATGTCTTGTCTTCTTCTATCATTAATTAAATTTATTATCTGCGTGTTTATTCAACCAAACGGACATGACTGAAGAATGATATTTTATTGATGATCACGACTTGCCAAGCCGTCAACAGAATAAAACATATTTGTGACAAATAATATCGTTAAGTACCAACTTTTAAAAAATAAAATAATTTTTCAACTCTTTTGCGTTTTATAAAGTAGTCATTATGAAACGGAAATGGCAAAACCATTTTGTAATATCTGGCCCCGTTGCCTATAAAAAATGACTACCTCAAACAATAACAATTAGTTAATAAAAATACATAATTTTTATTATCGCTCCACAAAAATAAATCATCCTAGAGAACAGCATAAATGACACTTAAAGTGAGCGGGGTTATGGAACCACAATAATGCCACATGTTAAATTACCCAAACATAATTGACACCATCGGTGACAAAATTAAGTGGCTTTTAATAAAAAAAACAACTTTTTTAGGTACCTACTATTCAAGAGCACATACAAAGAATGAAGTTGGTAATTATATGTTTTTTTAAAAGGCTTATATTTCATTTTGAAATGGTATTGTTGTCAAATGTCGGTT
The DNA here is from genome assembly GCA_963920685.1 of Polydrusus tereticollis. Taxonomy (NCBI): domain Eukaryota; kingdom Metazoa; phylum Arthropoda; class Insecta; order Coleoptera; family Curculionidae; genus Polydrusus; species Polydrusus tereticollis. The sequence continues at coordinate 189,716,348 of OY987326.1, forward strand.
CATATGAATAATATTGGCTTTTTATGTTTTTATGTAAACAGGGAAATTACGGTGTGTTACAAAAATGAACTAGGAGGGATATGTAGGTATTACAGAGCTTGCTGTAATGTTACACAGTAAAAAATTGACTGTTAAATTTAACACTCAATGGTGGTACATATAGGACCACACTCAATAGGGTATATTAACCAACCTATCCTTCTAGGGTGTAAAAGAAATAATGAGACGTGGGACGTGTAAGTAAACCATTTTTTAATGGTAATTTTGTGAATAATTAGTGTAAATATCATATTATTGTAGTGTAAATTTTATTTTATTTGGATGTGACTTTACTATAGTGAGTGTAATAAAATAATCTACCCAAGGCTGGAATACTTTCCACTTTGATTAAGTCATTTAAAGTCCATTTCGTTGATAGCTCGATACCCTCATTAAAGATTGAAAACAAGGCTCGGGTGGCTTAAAATATTTTACCTATAAAATGGTCTTTTTACGTACATCTAGCATAAGGATGAAGAAATTTTGACCTATTCCACCCGGTAACAGATAAAGTAACAATAGAGCCATAAAATGAAATGAAAGGATAATGATTAAAACGACCCACCATGGTCGGAAAGTTGGGTTTTAATATAATCTAACCGCTTATTATTTTATTTAAATATAATAGATTTTATGATTTTATGAATTTTGGTAAATTATAACCATTGATTGATTTATTCTAGAATAAATACAATGTTTTACAAGAAAACTAATTTATTTACAGATCAAAAAATATTGACAATTTTAATAATTATAACTCGATAAAATCGTCCTCAGAAAAATCTGAAGAGTCATCATGTCCTACGCTTATTAGGTACTAAAGGCTCAATTTCCATAGTTTTGTCAATTATGTTGTCAAGTTCCCACATTTTTGTTCCTCTACTATAACATGTTTTATGGCGTTTTGCCAATTTTCTGATGACACATTTGCTAAAGAATTAAGCAAGAGTCGCACTTCTTGCATTTTAAAAGTTTTGTTATTTCTAGCAACATATCCTTTTACTTGAGCCCATATTAATTCTATAAGATTTAGCTCACAATGATAAGGTGGTAAACGGAGCACTATAATACCTCGATCTCTTGCCATCTCGTCAATAACATACTTTTTATACTGCGATTTATGTAGCCTAACAATACCCAAAAGTTCTTTTTTTACCATGGTATTATCGTAACTCAATTCCTTCCGTTGTAACCAGTTTACGATTTCCGCCTTTTTCCATGAAGTTGTGGGAAAATTATCTTTTAACCTAGAGTGATAGCTGGCATTATCCATCACTATTACAGAATTAGGGTGAATGTATTCTATCATTTGCTTAAAATATTCCTCGAAAACATCAGCAGTCATTTCTTCATGGTGGTCTTTTGTAGAATTCGACTGAAATTCTAATAATCCTTAATCCAAAAAGCCATTTGAACTTCCTATATGAGATATAATAAGTATGCGTCCCTTTCCAGATGGTGGTCTAAGTCCTGTTGACCAGCCTTCCATGACAGCTTGTCGAGAACTTAGGACATTTTCATCTTGCCAGACTTTAGATACGGTGTGCCCTTCGTTCAGCCAAGTTTCATCCAAATAGAAAATGTTTTTGCCTTCGCTGCGGTATTTTCGGATGGACCTTAAGTATTGACGTCTCCAGCAAATAATATCTGCTCTATCAATAAGAAAAGATTTTCTGTTTTGCTTCTCCCAACAAAAGTTCATATCATGAAGTATTTTCCATAGTTTCGTTCGTGATAGCTGTGGTAAGTCCTCGTCATAGTTAATGGCTTGTAAAATTTTGTCTATAGTTGGTATTTCCTTGGCAAAATAAAAACTATGTACTTTTCTTCAAATACCATTTTTAATGAAATCGTCAATTTCTAACGATTTCTTTCCTGGGAGTGGTTTTGGCTCACTGAGTTTCTTAGATTTTCTTTCACGCAAGAACCTATATATGGTAGTCTCTCCAACTCCTACCATATTGGCACACTCTGTAATGATGCTTGCAGGTTTCTGGTGCACTAGAGCATCATGCACTTTTAATAATATTGTCTTTTCTCGAAGAGAATATGCACTCTTGCTAATTTGACGAAGACACGTTGGCGAAAAACTTGAAGCCATTGTCACAAGTATAAGAAATAATTAAACTTTGGGATAATTCAGTATCTAAATACACTAAAAACATAGTTTGGCAAACGCACATCAAATGTCGTAATAATATCCTAAAGCAGGCAAAAATAGGTAAATTTAATTACTAATTACTCCTGTTGTACCTACTTTAACCCTAATATTCCTAATGTATATTTAACAATGGACAGCATTTCAAAATGACAACTTTATTTGACAGTCATCTTTTACCTTGACTGGTGCCGGCAAATACGGGGCCATAAAAAGGAGAAATAGTTAAAAAGAAATCGGCGATAACCCGTAAACGGGCTCATCAAAAATATCTGAAGTTATTCTTTTGAGTGTGGGTTTTAGTGCTCTTTAATAAACCTAAATAGAATTTTTCTCTAAAATAATTAGGGAAGCCAATAATTGACCCCATTTAAAATTACATGGGATTTCCTATGTCCCGCTTGACGATGCCATGTTTATTAAAAAAATGTTTAGAAATTTGCAAGAAACCGAAAAAAGGGGGTTTCTATTTAAAAAATTAAAAGATATAGCAGACAATTTCTAAGACCACCCTGTCTACAAAAGTAGCCTACCTAAGACACTGCGCAGTAAAAAAACAAAATTGACAGGTTCAATTCATTTCCTAATAATATTGAATTTATTGTATGACCTCTCTGATGTTATATACTTAAACAGCTTAAACTTGTTGAATTACCTATTCATTAAGTAAATAACTATAAGAGGGTATCAATAAGTGAGGAAAGATCCTGTACTACACCATAACTCGAATAATAACCGACTTAAAAAATATCCGTACGGCATGGTAAAGGTATTTCTTGCATGTGTATGTACGATCTACACCACGACCCGCCTAAAAAAAAGTCCTAAATTACGACAGCCTCAAATCGTATACATGTCCGCACTTATGTTGTACGTGGCTACACACATGCATGCTATGTTTTTTTCCCAAAGACTTAAAATGTCCAACAAGTCCGCGAGTTTGCAGAAAACTGGTTTCAATTCATTCCCAGTAATGTCAACAAATAAAAACGTAATAAGAGTGGCTTCTGCTATAAAAGCCGATCTGGTCGGACCCAGGTAATATAATACCCGGCCCAAACTGTAAATTATAAAGAAGCCATTACAGAACTGGATGCGATCTTGTTCTTTTTTGTTTTCCTTTTGTTGTTATACTCGTCTACCTGTTATCATAGCGATAGGAGCGGAGTCGACCAAAACAGTGGTGGAGTTTTGCTTTCCAAATAATAATATTACATTATTATTAGTAATACTAGAGACAATAGAGACATAACAACATAATATAGTCGGAAAAGTATACGAGAGAATTTATCATTTTAATATGACGTCACAGGGTCGGCGGCCATTTTGCTTGGAGGACAAGCAAAGTAAATAAACCCAAGCGTTTGGGTTATAAATTCAAGTTTTCTTTTCACTTTGCCTAGAATCTTGACCCTAATTAGAGATGTTTGTTCGTTGTGCTAATAATTAAAGTGCCCTAAATAAAAGTGCCGTTCTTCTGTTCACTGGTAAATTGTGGGATGAGATGAAATAAAGACAATGTACAATCTTTTAGAATTCTCGAAGTTCTTTAAAATGCTGCAGAAAACCTTAATCTACTCTTCCCAGAACGGCGTGAAATGTGGATAAGAGTTTTAGAAAGGGGCCCTTTAAGTGACAGCCAATTAAAATTTTTGTACATTTGTAGGAGCTCCAGCAAAATTAGCAAACAAAGAGAGTACTAAGTGGATTCCTAATTAAAATATGGGGACTTTTTCCAAAGAAAGCAACTCAGGCCCAAGATAACAGAAATGAGAGAGTGCAGAAATGCAAACGAGCAAAATATTAGATAAGTGTATTATTGTAAATAGTAGGTATAGTAGTAGGATTAATTGTACTATAATCTATAGTCTATCTTTAAATGATTGGAAGTAAAAAATCAATCAAAACCGTCTTCTTCATGGGCGTTCAAGATTTTTCGTCATGTATAAATTTAAATAGGCCTAAATTATTAAATTTGTGCAGAATTAGTACAAGTATCGACATTAAATTCAAGTTTAGTCTAGCGTATCATTTACCTGGAGTTTTAGAAAGCAATTTTATCAAAACTAATTAGAGTCTAGGTACTTATTCCGTTTCTGCTCTAATCATTTTATTCCTTTTTCTGTACCTAATCCTGGTTACCTGTTTGCTAGCTATGTGGTTATTATGCCTCTATTGGAATAATACACCTATTTATATCTATACATACCTACCTTGTGTGTTTCATCCTTAGTGAAACTAGTCAAAGTGTGAAGTGTCAGTATTTCTTTATTTAAATATGGAGAATTTTCAATAATTGCCTAAACGCCCTAGTTGGTCCATGTACACTAATGTACAGTAAATAAAAAAAAAAATTCTCAACTGTTACGATTCTATTAAACGGAAGAATACGAATTTGAGTGTTAACAATGCAGTGCAATTTACAGCAGATATGCTCAACGTCGGGAAAACAACAATATTTAAACTTTTAAAAGAAGAAAAAAGTGTTGGCCTCAAACCTCCAAAAACTTCTCCAGGACGACCAAAACTTGAGCTGAATGACGTTATAATGCAGAGAATAAGGCGAAAAGTCCATAGTTTCTTTTTAAAAAAAGAAATTTGCACGCTGGACAAAATTTTGTCGTCAATCCAAGAAGATCATCAGCAGGAGTACCCATTCATGTGTAGAAATAAGCTTTGGAAATTTATTAAAAAAAATGGGTTTTCAGTGGAAAAACATAAGAGGCAATCGATTTTAATAGACAGACGCGATATCGTCAGTTGGAGAATAAATTCCTTAAGAAGCACCTGAAAAGCTAGAGGAGAAAACAAAAAAAAAATTTACCTAGACGAAACATGGCTAAATGGAGGCCACATTAAAAGTTCAACGCAAGCTTTTTTGGAAGGATTGTGCACAGAATTAAAACCGCCATCTGGAAATGGACATCATCTTATCATAACCCATATTCGAAGTCTTAAAGGCTTTGTTAAAGGTGGTCTACTGATGTTCTAATCTAAAAATACAAGAGACTATCACGAAGATATGAATGCCGATGTCTTTGAAGAATGGTACGAGCAAATGTTGGATCTTATACCAAAAGATGCAATAATTGTATTGGATAATAATACAATAAGGCCGACGGAAAAATTACCGACAAGCGCGTGGCGTAAATTTGAAATAACAGAATGGATAAGTTTAAGACAAATAGAATTTCCATTAGATCCTCAAAAAAAAGAACTATTGGTACTAGCCAAATTACATAAAAATGCACTCAAAAAATATATAGTCGATGAAATGGCAACGTTACCACTGCGAATTGAACCCGATCGAACTTATATGGGCTCAAATAAAGACAGATGTCGCCAGAAAAGCACGACTTATAAAATAATGGATTTAAAGAGACTCTTTAATGAAGCTATGGATAAAATCAGTGCGGAAAGGTTGAAAAAGTATATCGATCATGTGATAGAAAAAGAAGCCAAAATGTGGCAGGTAGATATAATAATCGAAGAAATGGTTGAACCGCTTAATATATACGATATTAATAATGATTTATCTTCCGAATCGGACTATGATTAAGCCATAACGACATTGTATTATTCGATTTTCGAAAATGCTTAGTTTTTAAGATTCTATATTGTATCTTGTTTATGTAAGTATATTATGTAAAATAGTACCACCCATTGTTATTTATCAGTACGATTTCTTAAATGTTTTCCTATCTTATAAATATCTACGAATATAATATAACACAATTTTAGGAGAATAGACATGTTTGAGATTTTTGATCTAAAAACATCCCCGATACACGCTCTTGGCTAAGGGATTCTCTCAATAACAATGGTAAATCCTCAAATATAACAATGGCTTGTGATAAATTCATGGTGGACCTACCTATAGAATGCTCATTATTTGGATCTTTTAATGTAAACACAATAGATTTTAAGGGATGGTGTTTAAATTGTTCTTGATACTCCGGTATGCGTTTTGCATATTTAATGAGCATTTATTACTTCGCGCCATTTAAAGATAGACTATAGACATAGTGTTAATTTAGGTTGAAGTTTTTTTCTTATTAAGTAATGTGTTCTTGCGATTAGAATAACAGATTGAAACACCTGATGAAGATACTCCGGAAAGTAGTAGAGAGGAAGAAAATGTTGAAATTAATGAAAGCTGTTCACATATGTCCGTCCGTCCCGTACGTTAGATTTTAGTGCTAACTGTAACGTTAAGAGGTGGCTTAAAAACTCTCTACTCCCTCTTCCATGTTTACCAAGCCAATGTTCAGCGTTAGCACGAATTGCAATTAATGCATAATGAAAAAGAACAAAATGTGGGTAACGTGTAACGTGTCAACGATAAACCAATAAAGGTGTGCAATTGCATGTGTTAAATGGCACAACAGGGATTTCATAAAGCTTCCTGTCGAATGAGCTTCGTTGGGTAAAAACAATGATAAAGAGACCCGCGGGCAATTACCACACATTAAATTGTCCGTTGTCCGATTATTTGTCAGTTTATAATAAAATTATTTTTAATTTTCTCCAGGTGAAAATTAGACAGGGGTGGACTCGGTAGCGGCTTTCGTAAAGAACTAAATGCCTACCATCACCTGACTAAATAAATCTCAGCTTATCCAATTTTGCATTAACTGCATAGTCTATTTTCTAGCAAGAGAAACTTAAATGTAATGGCTTTTAAGTGATTTACAGGGTGTGCACTTTTCAATGATTCGGCGTAGTATCTACGTTATTAGTAAAGGTATAATGATGCGCAGTTTTCGCGTTACATGCTACTTTACTGTAAAACAAAAGATGCTACAAACAGACCTTTCTTAGCCCTCATCTTGTATTTGAGAAGCGCGATGTTGTTGAAAATGGTGCATTTTTAGACACAAATGGTTTTTTTATGAATCGTGTTCAAAGAATACACAAAAGTTGTTTTTTTAACCCCATATAGGGTGGTTCACTCTCAACGCACGTTCCTGTAGCATCTAAATTACTGATCTTTTTAATAATTTTCAGAAACGGACTTATAGGGAGCCCTAGTTCAGGTTAGTTTAGGTTAGCCGTGCTTGGCGAAAGTTTTGGAAAAGTTAATAAATATGCAACTAATTGAGCATATTAAATGCAATAATATCTTGCCACAAACTTAATCTGTATTTCGAAAACATCATGGCTGCTCTACATCATTGTTAATGTTACGGACGATATTTTTCAAGCTATTGATAATGGAGAAATGACAAGTGGCGCAAGTCCGATGTGGATTTGGTAAGAAGTGACATTGACCTTGAAATTGATGATAGTGTCTTACCAGTTAAGGACAATGTGCGTGATTTGGGTATTACAGAAAGCTTTCATCAGATTAAAATTTTTATACCAAGTGCGAAATTTTTTATCTCAACATGTAAAGACACTGCTTTGCGATTCTCTTGTGCTCTTATTGTTTAACCATGGTGATGTTGTTTACGGAAAATGTCTTAGTGCGATCGATAAACGACGAATTCAACGTGTTCAAAATTCTTTATTAAGTCTTATTTATGGAGTAAGAGAATACGATCATAATTTTTCACATAAGCTAATCGACTCCCACTGGTTGAATATGACGAAGAGGAGAGAGTTGCAGCAAGCATAGTTTTTAATAAAATAATAAATTTTAAATGTCCTGCTAATTTATAAAATCGTATTGTGTTTCAACCGGATGTATAGTTCTTGCAAATTTCCGACTCACGTCATCAATCATTTGGGCAAAAAATGTATGCGATATTGAATGTACTATAAACTTAAAGTATTCTTCTTTGATACGAACCCACTTATAGCAAATATTTTGTTTATTTAAGCTTGCAAGAATTAATGTAATTTGAATTTTTTGGCCGACAGTTGGCAACGGAACTGTGAACTCAACGGTGTGGTGGCGCCAGCTCGTTTGTTGGCCTGTTTTGACGTTTTGTTTACGTTTCGTGAAAAATTAACTTACTAATTGTTCTGTGGTTTTGTGTTTATAACAAAAACTCCAGAATTAGAAAGCTGCTCTTGTAAGAACAACAAAAGTGCACATACATGTCTCTGTCGATTACGTTGTTTATTATTTGTGAAAAATTCCGAAGCATTTAAATAGCCGGTGCAAGGAGCTAATAGCTCCTCTAATTAGCTATTTTCAGGAAGTACTTAACAACAATGGCCCATTGTTACCCTTGACTGCAGTTAGAGATCGTAGGCCCTTCGCGTTTCGTAGGCCCTAGGCAAGTGCCTATAATGTGCCTTATTAATAATCCGGGCCTGACTGTTGTTGAATTTGCGCTTACAGTTTAACGATAGTAACTTTAAAGAGTATGTTAAGGTCTATATATTTTATTTCTACTTTACTAATTTTAAGCGTATAGCAGCTGCCCTAAATCCCCACTGTAAGCGCAAATTCAACAACAGTGTCAACAGTTAAGGAAAATAAATTAATATAATCACCTAAAAAGAAACGTTCTCACTCAAAGAGAGTTGTAAATGTGTCAAGATTGGATATAAGTTGTATCCGTGACACTAGACACAATTTATGGAATGTACGAAACAAATAAGCATTATTCAAAAACTTTAATATTTTACATTGGTTATGCTTAAGCTGTAACTTTTTTAGACCACCATGTAACTTTGACAACTAATAGTAAGAAATTAAAAGGCAGACAACTACTTGATAGTTGCCTTAACTCTTTAAGAAGCCTCTTAAAGGAAATAGGCTTTGGATGGAAGAAAGATGAACCGAGGCGAGAGAAGCGTTTTGTATATCAAAGCTGCCTGACACCAATATACCGCTACTTTAAGTTAAATTTAGGATTAGATAGGTTAAGTTGATCAGAGAGGTACTTTAGGATGCAATAGGAAACCAGATAACTCTGAGTCCAACACGTGTTAGGAATAGGTTCTAGGTTTCTGTAAAAAAGATCCAAGTATCTATGGATCTTTATAGTAAAATATTAGTAGCAGGTTTTTAGTTTTGCAACTTTTCTCTATCGTCCTCCAGACGGCGCTGGTGATACAAATCTTTTGTGCAAGTCGATGGTAGAACATTTTAGGTTCTCATAATGGTAAAATCTCATTTTTTCAACAATTGTCTGTTGGCTCCTTATTTCATAACGGGATCCAATTATACTATGATTCCCTATACCCTATACCTATCTTTAATGAGTTTTCATGAAATAGCTAGCTTTCCCTCTAACACTCATTTTCTCAATAGATTTCCATAAAATGCTTTTTTCTCGATTATCATGGAGGCCAAACCAAGGGCAATTGTTGGAAGAAAATCGTCCCATTTTTAAAACTCGTAATACAGTGGAAGCTCTCTTTGCGGACAGCTCCTATAAGCGGACATCTTCCAGAACCGGACAGTTTTTCTGGAACCAAATTTTTGGGGTATCAATTCCTATGTAAAACAAGCTCTCATAAACGGACGCTCCGGCGGACGGACACGGACAGCATAATTGTCACCGACAGGCTCGAAACGCTCTTAAGAGCGGACGCGAAGCTTCAACAACGGACGAAAATTACATACATAATATTTATAGAAATCACTCATTTCTTTCGACAGCCCTGGTGTTTCCCCGCAGTATGTACAGCATGTAGGTGATTCCCCTTCATGTAAACGCCCTACGTTGCGGTTGTTATTTCATTAGTTTGCTATGTGTCTTTTATATGTAAGTGTCTTGGAAGGTGTATAGCAATGGCGGCAACAAAATTTGTTTTAACTTTAAGACAGAAAATGGAGGTAATTAACGTTGCAGAACAGGAACATTTAAGTGTTCGCAAATCGGGTGAAAGGTGAAAGGTATGTGTTAGATTATAATTGGGTTTTATTAAAAAAAAAATAAGTTTTTATTTAAATTATTTTAGGTTTAATATAGGTAAAACCCAAGCAGCAGAGATTGTTAAACAAACGGAAAGCATTCGTAGACAATGGCAATCAAGTGATAATTTAGACCAAAAAACAAAAAAATTAAAAGGTGACGCTGCGCAGATTGATAAGAATTGTTTAGAGTGGTTTGTTCGAGCTAGAAACCAGCATATTCCAATATCGGGGGTCGCTAATAAAAGCAAATGCTAAAGAAATAGCTAACGACTTGAGATGTAATAAGTTCAGCGCATCCGGTTACAAAAATGGAGAAGAAGGCATAACATTAGCTTTAAGTGCATCTCTGGTGAGTCAGCGGACGTTAATATGGTAGATGTGGACCAATTTTTACAAAAATTGCCGGCAATGGTATTGGGGTACAAACCTGAGGATATTTTTAATGCAGATGAAAGTGGATTGTATTTTAAGGCTTTACCAGACAAAACTTTAACATTTAAAGCTGAAAAGTGCGTAGGTGGTAAAATGGCAAAAGAAAGATTGACTATAATGTTTTGTACTAATATGATTGAAGAAAAAGAAAAGCTTTTGGTTATTGGAAAAGCTGCTCGACCACGGGCAATGAAAAATGTAGCCTTTAGTAGTTTGCCTGTTACCTGGAATTTCAATAAAAAGGCGTGGATGACAAGAATTATAATGACTGAATGGCTTCTGAATATGGACAGGAGAATGGGAATTCAAAATCATCCTAGAAATCTAAATCTAAAAAACATAAAAATCATATTTTTACCTCCTAACACCACATCTGTTTGTCAGCCCTTGGATCAGGGCATAATTCAAAATTTTAAGTTTTTTTATCGTGGTCTGATTTTAAAACATGTCCTTTCAAAAATGGATAACGCTTCCTCCGCCTCAGAACTATCAAAATCGATTAACGTTTTGGAAGCTATTTTAGCTACTTTATTAAAAAGGCATGGGGCAAGGTAACTCCAAATGTCATTCAAAAGTGCTTCGGCAAAGCAGGTTTTAAAAAAGCTGAAGCTGAAGGGGTGGACCTGACGGAATATGACGCAGAAGATGATATGCCATTGGCAACCCTAGCAGAATATTGGAGAAACTTTACTGAAATTGATCAATCTAAAAGCCAACTGCATGATGACTTTGTTAATTTGGATCAAATGTTATCAGTTGAAGAGTCATTTAATGAAAATGACTGAACCGAAAATAATATAGCAGAGACAGTAGCAGAGGATACTTTAGATATGTCAGAAAAGAGTGACAAAGAAGAAAATGAAGATGCTGGTCCAATTAACTCGTACGCAAGTGCCTTAGAGCGCGTTGAAAACCTAAAAAAGTTTTCGAAATTAGATTTTGTTGAATTCAAACATTTAAAAAATATTGAATCGCATTTTCAAAATTGTTTTTTGCAAGAAAAACTTAAAAAATTAAAGCAGTCAAAAATACTAGATTTTTTTTTAAAAAATAACCTTTTTTTGTACGTTTAAATGTTAAGTTAGGAGTCGTTTTATTTTGTAATCAACCTAAAGTTTTATGTATGTATGTGTTACTATTTGATGTAACTAGTTGTATTATTGATCAGGTAGGGCTGTGTCCACTTTTTGAAAAAAGAAGGAAGGAGAGTCGTTTTTTTGTGTATTAAGTGTATCATCACTTAATACACAAAAAACGACTCTTCTTCCTTCTTAGTTGTATTATGTTCATATGTTTTCCAATATTTTTACATAAAAAAGTTACCTAGTATATTTTTTGTTTAATTACGATTTTTAAAAAAACATTTTTTACCTTTCTTATATGCGGACACCTCCCATAAGCGGACAGAAATGTTGGAACCGTGAGTGTCCGCTTATAAGAGCTTTCACTGTACGTATTTTTTTATAATATGCTTTAGACGTGACCAAACATTAGTATTTCGTAACCCACATTTCATTTATTACTGTCGGTCTGTACTACCGACAAGTGCATGTTTTTCAAAAGCTGCAAAACACCAAATTTTTGAAAAATCGTTAAAAGCTCAAAAACTACTTTTAGAAATAGGATGTATTACACAAAATGTTCTTAGAACTGATCAAAATATCCAAGCATGCCATAAAATAGAAGATGTTCCATTAAAAATAAAGTATGGTTGATAAACCAAAACTATTTGGGCCACCCTATATAATTCCAAATAATGTAAATAAAACAATCCTTCCTCCATAGTTGAATTGTTTGTTTTGTTTACATTATACTTTAACTTCACTGAAAGTATGGATTATTAATTCCAAATTATTTAAAGTTTTAGACCTAATGCCACCCCATAACTCTGGTTTTGACAAATATTGAAAAGTTGAGTAGCTTAGATGTTATGGAATCCTGTATTGAGGATGACGGGTCACCCTGTATATTTTTGATAATAGATTTCAGTTTATTTAAAGATGTATTTGCATTCGATATTCAAAGTTATACGGGGTGTCCCGAATCCCACTGTTTTATGTAAATACATTGTTCTAAAGGATTCGGTCATATGGTTTATGAGATCTCTCGTATTCGCGATACCCTGAATAATATGGCTCAAGATAAGGTGAATTGCCTAAGATATGCGTATTTACCCTATAAAGTAGTTAAAGGGCTTGGTGCAAACACCGGTTATGTAAATAAGAGTCAGATTATATAAGCATCAACGCTATCTAGGTCTTCTTGAGGTATTTCAGGACCAACGGCATTAAACACAAAATCGTAAAACCACGGATCGTTCTTAGGTATGTATTTCTCAGCCAGAGACCGAACGTTTTCAAGTTTTTTTGGATTGATCGGTAGAGGGTAGTTCTTATAAAGTTTTTCAGCTCCATCTGTGATTTGCATTATGAAACAGATAGCTCCAGAGCTGGCCTGGTTCTAATTTGAATTATTCCAAATGATGCACCCTGCCAAGTTAACTTAGATCCGACTAAAAAGTAATTTAAATGAAGCTGTCCGTTTCTTGCACCAAACCCTTCATTTAAAACAATAAAAGGCATGATATGTAACTCTCTTGGCAATTCTTCTCGCAAAAATATATTAAAAATCAATGTTTTTATATATAACATAAGTGGATCCAGTGTTTTTATTTTTATAGAGTTATAATGTTTAAATTAAAAGTTAGAGACTATAAGATAACAGTAATAATATTTGTCTTGTTTTGTTTTTCTAATATCCGTGATGGCTTACCAGCCACAAACATCAATATTTTTCAATGACTAGGGTATTTTTCTTGCCTCTAGCCTAAGCCATTTAAAAATATTGATTTACATTTTGGAATGCAAGAAGAGGCTACATACAAAATATTAAAAAATAAATACAAAATAATGTTCTAAATTAAAAGACAATATTTTGTAAATTAAATATTTTTTAAAATGCGGTTCTGTTAATAATAATTGCCAGATGCATTTAGCACGCACCACTAATTAATTATAATTACACATTTCATTTATGTAAAACATTTCAGTCGTCGGCGGTGATGCACCGTAAATAAAAAATTGTTAATTAATTCTTCGATTTTAAAATTATTGTAGTAATTTGCGTAATCCACCGGAAGACTTCGGATATAAATGGTACTAATGATTATTATTATAGTAATTATTATTGTAATTTATAACTAAGATGTAGGGTTCTGAACAATTTAGCAATATTCTCTGATTCTCCCGCAGCTAGTGTTCAAAATATAAATCTTAGGGGAAGCCCGCGTAAAACAAAAATTATTAGGTATTATGGTTTGATGATTGGCGTGCGTTTATATTAGGTATAATAAATGTTGTCAAATATAAACATATCTTGATAGAAAATATTTTTATTTCGTTGCTTACATGCGTATAGGTTTTATTGTATTTCCTTATTAAAAGAAAGCGTAGCAGGCGAAATATTGTTATGTCGGCAATATTGTTAGATTTGCGTATTTAAATTTCACACTCGATCGGAACCATACATACATATATTAAGCAAATTACGAAAGATAGCGAAACCTAAGTTTTTTGGTAACACGATTTTACCTCCCTTTCCCTACCACACTTACCTAATTGAAGAGCAAAAACAGGAATTTCCTTATTAATCAAACTTGTTGGAAATTGTTGGAATTATATAAATAGTTCTAAGATTTGTGCAGATTTTCATATTCATAATTCATATTCTTATTTTAGTCAGTGGTTATTGATGTTTGGCACCTTGGTCTTTTATTATACCTTTTATACAGTAAATCCTTTGTTTGCGAGCGCCTCTATAAAGTGACCACCTGCGTAAAACGACCGGTTATGAATTCCCCATATTAAAAAATGGAAATCCCTCCAATTTACCCACCCATCTGTTAAACGACCGCGGGCACTCATCATCGGAATTTTTAGTAAACATTAATGCTAAGAACACTCTCCATTAGGGACAGTAAAACCCGACCCGAGAATTCCTAAGAAATGTAGGTACATACGCTAATCACTTTATTGCAGGCGGATACATTCAATTTGTTTTAAATCGGTTAATAATCGGTGTTAACATTACTTTTTTTTGGCTTGGGCTGTTCAGCCATGCGGCCAGTCACTTTATTTGAATATTCATAAATTACAATTATAATATTTTTACCAATACTTAAAAACGTCAATGTCCCAGCCGGGATTCGAACCCAGGACCTCTAGATTACCGGGCGAAATCGCTCCCACCCGACCACCGAGGTCTACTTGAAATTAGTTTAGTTTTGAACAGTTTTTGTCTGTTATGGGACTAACGTGAATATTTGAAGATGGCGGGAAGAAGGAAATTTCTATATTTAAGCGAAAAAGCTGAAATAATCGAGGAAAGTGAAAAAAACTAGTTTAAGTACCAGGAAATTGGTTAGAAAATTTAAAAGTGGGTAAGACCCAATTGACTATGTTACTTCAAAATAAAGCAGTAGTTAGAAATTTGTTTCTTGAAGGTGGCAACAGTGAACAAAAAAGAAAATTTCCCAAAACCTAAGGACTGGCAGTGGACAAATTTGTTTGTAAGGCGCGAGATAAGCACTTATCAATATTTGGACCAACAATTCAAGCAAATGCCCTAAAATCTGCTGAATGTCTAGGACTAGATAACTTCAAGGCATCAAATGGATGGTTAGAAAAATTCCGTCGTCGGCACGATATTACCTTCAAGAAAATATGTGACGAATCAGCCGATATCAATATCGAAGACGTAACTGCTTGGAAAGAAAGGCTATTGACCATTTTAAAGGATTATGCCCAAAGGGACGTATTTAATGAGGATGAGACAGGTCACTTCTATCGTGCATTGCCAATAAAAACATATACCTACATTGAAAGTGTACTGGAAAGAAGCACAAAACAACGATTCACAATTCTGTTCTGTGCAAATATGGAGGGTGATAAGGAAGAACCACCTATAATAGGTAAAAGCAAAAATCCTCGATGTTTTAAGGGCGCACATATCGATAAGTTACCTCTCCAATGGGTCTTGAACAAGAAAGTGTGGATGACAGCAGACATCATGGCAACATGGCTGCACATATTTTATACTAAGATGAAGAAGCAGAATAGAAGAGTAGTTATGTTTCTGGACAATGCAACGTCTCATCCCAAAATTACACTGGATAATGTCAAACTTATTTTTTCTTCCGCCTAATACTACCTCACTTTGCCAACCTTTGGACCAAGGCATTATTCCGAATTTTAAAAAGCTTTAGAGAATTTACCGCATTATATAGTCAGTGGTTGTCCTCTTCAAGGAATCGAGAATAATGTTACCATAAACAATTCCTTGATATGGGTTTCGGTGGCCTGGTGCAATTTGTCCCCAGTGACAATAAAAAAATGCTTTATAAAAGCCGGATTTATGTGTTATACAGATAATATTGACGACTTCGAAGAAGAAGATAACATTTCGCCCGCAAAACTGCTTTCTAATATTAAGGACACATTTGTGAACTTCAAACAATTTGCCTCTATTAAAGTGTCTAGGATATCAAGCCTATCTGAAGCATGCGCAAGTTTGAAAGACTTAAAAGACTTTTTTAATAATGTTAGAAATTTTGAGGTTTGGAACCTAACCCAAATCGCCCAATACCAAATTTTAATTAAAAATGGTATATTTTTTCAATGTGTGAATTATGCCCCACAAATTTAAACGGAAGAGCAAGAGATAAATCTTACCTCAACATCTGATTGATAAAGCAATCAATAAGGTTAGACAAGGAAGAGGTATACGGCCTACTGCTTAAACGTATGGCATTTTGAAAAGAACACTCCTGCATCTTTCGAAAAATATTACTTTTAAAAGGAGTGGTTATTCTGCCTAACATTGAAGCAAACAAATTGTCTTGAAGACCGAGAAAACTATGTTAGCCTAATTCTACATTCAAGCCTTGAAACTAGACCATGGTCTGGATCGAAAGGCGGCACTGAAGCTGGCATACAATTTTATTAAAAGTATCAACTATCCGAAACCATGGGATACTGGTGAAAGTGCCACTAAGGATTGGCTGCGCGGTTTTATGACAGCAATAACAACATATAAGGCTAGAAGCCTGAGCAGATCCACGAGTTTCAACAAGATTGTTGTTAATCAATTTTATTAACATTTAAAGACTTTTATGAAGGACAAGAGTATTAGACTGTAAGATATTTGGAATATCGATGAAACGGGACTGACAACGGTTCATAAGCCAAGAAAGTATTAACTTAGAAGGGTTCCAAGCAAGTAGGAAGCATTTTTCTACAGAGAAGCATATCTTGGTTATCGTTGATAATCACTATGGCCATTTCTAAATTGATCTTATAAATATGGCTAAAGAGAATAATGTGAAATTACTAACTCTCCCACCGCACTGCAGCCATAAACTGCAGCCGCTAGAATTTTTTTGTTTACGGCCCATTTTAAAACTTATTTTATTGCAGCTGCTGATAGTCTGATGATAAGAAAAGCAGGAAAGCCCATACAGATCTATGACAGTCCTGATATTTTACAGAAGCTATAAAAGGAAGACATGTTTTTCTTCAAATATTGTGAATGGTTTTACAAAGTCATTCACACATTATTTATCCTGGCACCTTATTAATTTATGAAAAATATGATGATGATGAATTTGTAAAGGGGTGGAATTATTTCTATTTGCTGGGTCACAGCAAGACTGGGATACTGCCTGAACCAAAACGACTAGCTCATCAGTCGGTGAGTGGTGTGGGTAAAAACAAATAAAAATGCCACCTGCTTCGTGTTCTTAAAGTTAAAGCAGTGCCTTCGATATAATAAAATAAAAACAGGAAACATTCTATCTTCAAGAAACCACCAGATTAAAACAATTCCACACTAACTTATTTTAAAATATAGGAAATTAGGTACAAACACAAAAAAAAACTAAATAATCCCCTGCTATCGATCGATACTCGTTCGTTATGTTTGCATTTTATGTTATGATAATTAAACAATATCGTCGGTTAAGAGTGTTAACCCGCTAACTCACAAATACATAATTGTTCAGGAATAAAGAAAAACCCTAGCATGATCTATAAAAATATTAATTATTTATAATGTTTATAGCTTAAAATTTACGCCAGTAGAATTTTTATAGCGATAAAATGGAGATAGCAGTTAATATGGAGCTAAATGCTTATACAAATATGGAGTTGGCAGGTTTTTTTTACTTTGGTATATTAAATGAGCTAGGCAAGAGTTAATCTTAAAAAACTTTAATCAAAATATGTTAGAATAAAATAAAACCAAGAAATACCAACAAATCATTCGTATGGAATGTTATTATAATATTCGTGAAAATCCACATCCAAAACCTTCATTAACTCCTGCAAGTCGGTGAACTTCCTAGCCTTAATTTTCAGCCGGTCTGGATGTAAAATATCTAATTGATCGAAGGAGCAGGGTTGTATTGCTCCCTTTTTGCGTTGAGGTAAAACTTCCCATTGGTCTGTAAACCTGAGCTTATAAAGTACATCTCCATTTGGGGTATATTTTAAGGCCCTGATATCGGTAACCTGAAACAGAAAAACTATTCAGTTATGAAATCGTTATTAAAATAAGACATTACCTTAGAATCTCCTTTTTTCCATCCAGGTCTTATACTGCTTACAAAGTTAACTTTCTTGAATGATTTAAAAAATGTGTGATCCAGATATTTCACAAAATATGGATGCGGATTTTTCCTGGCTATTTTGCAAATATATGCATAATCCGCTGGGACATTAATTGTGCGATTTCGAACACATCTTTCTATAGTAGAATGCATTGCGTCTACCTCCATCTGAGTATGACCGACCTCAAGGTATTTTTGTATAATTGTTATGTTGTGTAACATTGCTAAGTTAATAGCTGCATTTGCGATCACGTTATTCCGATTCTGATACGTGCATCCATCGCTATACACTATGAGTTTTGGAGGGCCGGAATTTCTGTTAATAGTCGGTAGAACCTGAGTTTCTATAAAATAAGAAAAACAGGTGGCAAAATCTTCAGCAGTAAGGCCACCTTCCGATTCGTTCCATAGATAGCAATATCCATCCTTGGTACGCAAATTAAAAAAACAAAGATTATGTACACATAATTTTGTGCGATAGTACAAGCTACTGACGTTCGACTTCGGTGACATTAATACGGCTTGAAGATCCACAGTAAAAATATTCGTTTCATTTAGAGTATCATTTTCTTTTTCCAACCTAGCCTCATTCTTTTTTAATACATGTAGCTGATAATCATTTTCCGAAACTTGACCAACCTTATATGATGAACATTTCTCACACTCGTCCTTTTTAGGGCGAAACAGAGCAATATTTCTCAAGTTTAATGCGTTGTTAAATGAGGAAATTGAGAGGGGAATCACGTCTCGGGTCTTGCACCAGTCTTCAACATAAAATTTATATAGCGCTTGTTTTGACTTCCACTCAGGTAACAAGTATTTTTTGGATGTGGTTGATCTGCAATAATGTGATTCCATGGCAGGTAGGGCATCTATAAATTCTAATAGCAAAAGATTTTCTGATTCAAATGGCGCCGTTTTTTTGTTTTGGGGTACTCTATAAGAACTGGGTTCCCTTGCTGGTTCGGAAACTAATGTATTTTTCCAGTTAAGGATAGTCCACCTACCAATAACAAGTGTGTTTAAAAACATTGTACGACATACTCTGATAGGTTGTTCATTAGTTTTTAAGTAATAAAAAAAAGTCTGCGTCCTTCTTGAATTTTTTGGATCTTTTCTATCTCGTTGCCTCTTAACGGGAATATTTTTAACAGCGTTATCTATATAAATTTTCTTTTCGCCCCATGTCAAATTCCAAAAATGCTGAAAAATAGTTTTTCTTTGTTCTTCTGAGATAATGGCACATTGCAGTAACGACTTATCGTTTCCTCTACAGGTACATCTTATTTTTATTTCCCGAGGTGTTTTTTCAATATCATAGCTCCACTTTCCTTCACTTTTTTCTCTTCCAAAATATGCTTTACCCCTTTCTCTTCGGCGCTTGTTTTTTTCGGCAAACCAGCTATCTTTTATTACCTGAAAACGCTTCCTACGTTTTTTGCTTTTACTAGGAAGATCACTATTATTAGAGTTAACATCAGAGTCGGAATGCTCAGAGTAAGGTACCAAAGGCCCATCACTTTCACTTTCATCAGATATTATGTCGCGGTCGTTAATAATGTTTGTTTTCTGAAAATTATTTTGTGCGATAAATGATGTTGATGGAAGCTGTTTATCGGTATTATTAGTAGAATTACGACTATCTGAAATTACTGATTCGAGGCTATTTTCTTTATCACTTTCATCAGATATGTCGTGGTCGTTAATTACGTTCGGCTTGGGAAAATTATGTTGTGCTGATGTTGATGGAAGTTGTAAATCAGTATTAAAATAGTTAACTGAAGTAACTGATTCGATGTTACTTTCGTAAGACGACGGAGTTTTTTGAGCTAAAGAAATTAAGTTGCTGCTTGACAAATTTGTAGTATTGATATCATCGAATGGCAATAAAATTTGATAGGCATCGTCATTGATATTTGATGACATGGACATATAATCTGCATCATTGTTTGTATAACAATATTCGGAGATTTGAATATCTACATTGTCCACGACAGTAAATTTATTACTTTCTGGAATAGTAACAGCTATAATTGGAAAATGAGCATTGTTTAAGTCCGGACCACATGCTAAATTTGGGTCAGGTTCAATTTGAAAGTTAGCATTTCCCTTATTGGATACCATTTCTAAATTATCATTAACTTGCGTAATATTATTTTGTTTTATAACCAATTCCATTATTTTTTTTATACGCGACATCTGAAAATAAAATAAATCCGTTAATTTGAAACAGCACACAATATTAAAAACAGTTTTGTCAAAAAACGAGATAGGTTCTATTAAGCGTAGCCAAATCGGCGCCGTTATGCTTACTTTCCTACTACTCAAGGTTTTTCTTAATACTAATTGTTGCATAAAGTTCAACTTTCTTTTAATGAAATTAAAGACGGTTGGAAATATAAAAGAAAAATTAATTTGGAAAGAAGTGATTTTACAAATCGAAATATTTTAGACTCTGGAGGGATTGTTAAAAATATTAAAATGTAACAAAATTATTTTTTTTATAAAATGTATAAGAATGGAATTTTTTAATAGTACTGCATAATATTTATTTTTTTAACTTTCTTTTTTTAATTTAAATATTATGGCGCAGAATTGTACCCTCACGTCGAATTATCCTAGAACCGAAAAACAGCTATAAGCCAAAATTTTATCACATTATAACAAACGAAAAACAGCTAACTCCCAATATTTCTTTAAACTGTGGTTTGGAGCATTTATAAATTATATAATTTAATAAAAATTTACTACAGATCAAAAATAAACTTACCTTTATTGTATCCTACTAGCCAACACAAAAAATATGATGTATTTACTCTTAAAACAAGGACTAACCGGAGCGTATTACCACGTGCTGTGCGTTTTACGGCAAAAGACTGGAGATAGCGGTTTTACGCTTCTAAATTTGTATTGTGGAGAAGGCGGTTTTACGTAGACTGCATTTTTGGTTATACGCTTAACGATTTGGAGCTAGCGGAATTTCCGAGTGATGCAGAACGCCCTCTACACCCAAATACTTGAATAAGTCATAATTGAGTAAAAGTGGAGTTAGCAGGTTAACACTCTTAACCGACGATATGTGTTGTTTTTATTTCTGTTACGGTTATTTAATCAAGTTTACTAGCATTATTCAATGTTTGTGTTCTAAATAGTCTAGATACCGCACGTAAACAGGTCTGTGTATTTTCAGTTTACAATGTTGACTATACAAGTTATAATTCTGTATTCTAGAACGTAAAAACAATTTAAATAAGTTAAATAGATGGTAAAATAAAAAATATAATTTTACACTTTCCACAGATCCCATCCCACAGATCCCATGAGAAATCTGTGGAAAGTGTAAAATTATATTTTTTATTTTACCATCTATTTAAATTAAAAATGGATTTCCACCAAGTAAAAGCCGAATCAATTCAATAATTTAAATAAGGCTAAATAATTATAATTATACTTAGATAGTACATGAATGTTAGCGATTCTGTATCGGAGCTTGGAATCACAGCTCGAACTTGTGACTTGTTGAAGACGGATATGAAAGAAAGCAAAAGTAATAATAGAACAAGGCATGTAACAAAACAGTGTCACTTTGAATGAAGTTATGGACTAACATAAGGTAGGAACACTTTAGATTTAGGACAAGAACGACTAATAAACTTACCGAAAGTGGTATGTGGCCTTTTAGATGTGAATGGAAAAACTGAAACGTAGGATCCACACCAATTAGCAGAAAATTAGCACCATATGGGCTCCTGCGGCTCACTAAGCTATGTGACGAACTTAGCGCTATTTAAACGCCTGGGTTCCATTAAAAATTAGCAAAAAAAAGCTTTGGAAATTCCAATGCAACACTGCAGAAAGAATGGTTCCCACAACAAGAAAACAAGTGAACAGGCGGCAAGCGAACTTGATTACATTTTCAGGGATGTTATGAAGACTGTGGAGCTAGAGAGTTCTGAAAAGAATTTTACAGAGAAGTAATGAAAGCATACATTGCAGATCGGGATCAACGAGAAGAGCAGGCTCAACCATCGTCCTCAATATTAGATGAAGAAATCTTATCCTTTTCTGATCAACGCGATCCCCAACAATCTATACCATGTTCTTCAGCAGCAACCAGTAACACCAACGAATTCAACCCCGAACAAGCTGAGCCATGTTCTTCAGTAGTAACCAGGGAAACTAAATTAACTCATTTAATCATGCCACTTCCACTACACGTATCAACAAATGTGGTGGTAGAAAACGTAGATAATTCAGAGCGATAACGCAGACCCATGAGAAAAATGAGATTGATAAATGGAAGCTTTTCTTATGAGGAGGAACTCACTAACGATGAATGTGATAACTATGTTAAGATAAACACTTCAATCAAGGAGGTTATATTTTAGTAAAGTTGAAAGTAAACGGCAGAAAGGAAGGCTTTGTACACAATATTGGCAAGATCTTTTGCAAACTGAAACTTCCTACTTAAAAGTAAAATACCTCCTTAAGAGCGCTAAAACGACTACTATGTTCTATTTTTGTAATGAGGATGATATCGATGAAATTCTTCAAAACCAAATTGTGGGGAATCTTAACAACCCAAAAAACAAGTACAGGATTTTGTAAATATCTATATTTCGCGGAAAATTTAGAATTGTTTGGAAATATACGTTAATTTTCTACCCATCCCAAATCTACCATCTGCCTAGTCCCAACCTCCCTCCTAGAAGGAGATTTAGAACACTTGTTGTGTCAATTAGAAAATTTTTTGTTTTACTTTGCAACTATCTTTTCTTTGTTCTGATGAGTTTTTGAGGGGTTTCATAAATGTATTAATAGTGAAACTATGTGTTTTATAGCAACCGTTCCAAACCAATTATATTATGTTATAGCTCTTTTGATTTTTTTTTGTTGTTAGATTGTCACACTTTTCAACTACTGCCGCACGAACAAATATGACAGTGGCAACCTTTTGTCATGGACAACGGGTTGTCACTATCTGCTGATGGTAGGTCTTAATGAGGAGGCACTAGGTCGTGGTCCGTTATACTTACACCACCTTTCCTTTGTCGTTGGCTTGCCTTGGGCGCCACCTGGTTTGACAGAAGCCCAAACCAGGAAAAATATACCAAATATTAGTACTATTGAAAATTTATGCAAAAAATAAATCTCAAATTTTTCCACACAAACAATAAAGATTTTATTAAATAAAAAAAAAGGGGCGTTTACGCTTGTTATGAAATGCTCAAATTTAATAGAGACTTTGCATTATTTAAAACTATAAATGATTAAAAAAGAAGGGTCTTTCCGGCCGCAAGAGTTTACAATAAAAAAATTAGGTATAACCTACTAAGATTCTAGAACCCTTTGTCTTCCATGATGTACTGAATTATAAAAACTGTTATCTCTCGCCTAGATAGCTTTACATTAAGGTTAATCTTTAAATTGACTAATCTTAAAAAGGAAAAAATTGGTTTGAATAGATTTAATGGCAATAAAAGCTGGAGACGAGTTAATTAAATTATTCAAAATTATATTCAGATGATTACATACTGGCCAGTAAGTGAATCTCCCACGTTTCAGCTGCGGCGGCTATTTCACTGGACCTCCGGACGTACTCTTTACTTGGATTAAAATCCCATGTGGCTCCTCGTGCCTTAAAAGTCTACTGGCAGGTGGTTTCCTAACCTTACATAAGTGTCGAACGTTGAACGACAGGAAAAACTCAAAATCTGCCGAAATCCACAAAACCAAACCAAGGTTCTAAAAATAACCAAAAAGAAAATTAGCCACTGAATCGCCACAAAGCAACAAACCAAAAACAAAAGGAATTAAAGGAGCTTACCTCTAAAAGGAGGGTGAGATCTCGTGGTCTTTTGGCAAAAAAAATAGACTACAATCGAGGCACAACCTTCCTCTCTGAAGGTTTCTTTAAGAAGCGAGCTCAAAGACCACGAGAACTCCGAAGAACCCCCTTCTCCCCAATAACCAGCTGACTAAGTGTTGCCAGCCCAACATAACCCCCCCCCCCTCCCAAAAAAAAAGAAGAGAACAGAGACACACTACTAAAGATCAAAACGATACGAGAGTCTGGGCTTTTACCAGAACATAAATTAAATAATGAAATAAAGAAAATAATTCCAAACAACTTTGTTTATACATAAAATTGCCAAGAGTAAGAAATGGGCGTTCTGCGACTTGACGGAGCCTAAAACGGAAATACATGGTCAACCTACTTGCAGCGCCTTGTACAATTAACCAACAGAAAGCAAACGCACTACTTCTAACCTCACATACTTTGACTAATTTTCTGTAAACATAGATGACGCAATTTAATAAACAATGTTTGAACCAAATAACTATATAAGATGCACTTTGTGGAAATATGACCGTAAGAACAGGGGCGGCTCGTCAATAAGTGCGCCCGTGCGCGCGCACTGCCTAAGAAAGCCAAGCACCAAGCAAAAATAAAATTTATATAAAAAAAATATCAAGAAAACTTGTATATAAGAATGGCAAATGCGAAAGACTTCAAGCGCAAATGCAGCGTACACTTACATGTACTGATTGAAATGGTCTGCCGTGTAGAGGTGTGTCGTTCACGAACGATTCGTTCAAAACGAACGAATCACTTCACTGACTCGAAAGAATTAATTCATCGTTCCTAAAAGATTCGATTCTTTTTTGATTCACCAAGTCAGGAATAATTTAAAGAATTGATGAATCAAAGTCGCATTTCGTTCACTTTACCCGAAACTCGAAAAAGCGATTCACCAGTTCAGTAATTCACTCGTTCGCAAGTCCGCAGTTCGAACGATCGAGCTCGAGAGTGGGCCGTCGCTCGGCGATGCGGGATGCCGTCTTCCATTTTCATGATGTAGAGAAAGACAGCAGTTTAATTAGATACGCAAAGTACAGTAGAAGGAAAAGAGATAAATGTATGGGATGAAATATTTGATTTGTTTGGTATTTATTTGATTATTTTTTTATAGTGTAACTGTACAAATGGTTGAACAAATTTTAATAAACAAGAAAACAAGAGAAGAATATTATTTTTGGATAGGAATCTATTTATTATTCATTGAAGACATTTCAAGAACGTAAACATTGGGCTCTACATTTGGGTATTTTGTTACCACTTATGGTAACAATCTTCATAACAAACGACTGACTGTTATTTAAACAAACATCGATTTAGCATTTTCGCGTTTAAAACGTAAAATTATTTAAAAGTAGGTAAGTGAATCATTTAAGAACGAATCTAACTGAACGAATCTTTTTAACTGAATGAATCAAATGAATTGAGTCACCAAAAAGAATCGAACTTCCCACCTCTACTGCCGTGTGTGTATTCGTTCGGCGCTCTCGTTAAATGGATTTTCCCTGTGTGGATTGATCGGGAATATTCGGTTAATCGCCCGATGAAAGGGCGTCGCCGTGCGCTATCTGAATACACACTTCAATAATTTAATATGATTGTTTTAGAGTTTTTTTACGCGATTAGAGAAGTTTGAAGTTTATTGACGGTGTTGTGGGTGTTTTTTTATTGTTGTAATTTAATAATGGCTAGTAGTTCGGATTGTTTCACACGAAGTGTTATAGTTATGGACCAAAATTCTGTTGAGAACATTCTAAATAACTTTTCGACAATCGATTTCCAAGGGAAAATTGAAATAAAAATCCCATTTAAAAACCGCGTTTTTTTTTTTAATTTTCTTTTGGGATAAAAAGCACAAAGAAAATCGATACAAAGGTAAAAAGGGGCGTGGCACTGCGAAAATTTTTCGCCTGTGGCGCATTTTTGCCTGCGGCGCACACCCTAAACTAAATGTCACGAGCCGCCACTGCGTAAGAATCAAAGGTACCTAAGCCTAACATTCCCCACAAAGTCAATAGTGGCAATTTTAAAATTGCTACACAAATGTTATAAAAAATTCTGCAACCACCTTCCTAGTTATAAAGAGATTGAAACGCCTAAAAAAGAATTAAAGGATTAAACTCATCACTTTGCGATCGTCCACCAGACCATTTCTATTGGATGATATTGATAAAAGAAAAAAATAACTTTGGTAATGGTTTCGGTCGAACTTTCAACAGTCAATAATAAATAATTAACAACACATATAAGACGTCCCCTCTAACCAAACTAAGCTGTTTTTCACATAGTCATCATTATCATTTTGACAATGATGACGAAGCTCTATAGGTGCGTTCCTTGTGTTAATAACTTCATGCAAGTGAAAGTCGATTCAGGTGATAAATAATCATCTTGTTAATAAAAATGTTAATACCAGACCGTGTTTATCTGCTTTCCATCAGCGTTACCGCAATCATATTTTTGTTTATAGGGCAGCGAGTTGATATTTATCGATATCATGATGGCTTAACATTTTAAAGTGGTAACTCGCGTGACAATGGGTAATTTAACTATCGCTTGTGACTACAAAGTTTCAGAATCCTATTATTTAATGTAGATTGCCTTTAAAATAGCTAAACAATTTTTAGTTACTTCAAATATTGTTTTGGTTTAGTAAAATTATTATAGACTCTCTTATGAAGATCCGTGGCATTCGAAAAGTGAGGACTGTATGAAAACTGGATACACTGAGAAAAATAACTACAGTAAAATCTCTCAATTGCGACCATCCTCGGGGAATCAAATGTTGGTCGGTTAACAGGGGTGGCCCGTTAATAGAGAAAAATTAAAACAACTGGTCCGCATTTTACAGTGTTTGTCTATTAATAAGTGTCTACATACAGACTGTCCACGGCTAGGGTTTACAATAGCACAAATGGATGAAAAATTTCATTTTTTGGGAAAAAGTCATTCTTGATAAAATGTTTTGCTTGTAAAAAAAAATGCAATTCACGAAGAGAAAATTTTGATTTTTTATACAGGAATCGAAAAAACTTCAAAAACATGATTCTTCTCCAAGAGTAAACTACCTTTATTTTTCATTTTTGACCAAGATGCCAATTAGAAAACTTATTTAGAATAACGTTCGTAATTTAAATCCGAGATTTAAAATGAATCTTTGATTTTTTTAGTTTTTCCAATTTTTAGAGGTAAATGAAAATTTTTTTTTGGATAGCATTATCGGTCGAAATACATACATTATTAATGACTTTATATCTTACAGAGAAGCATCAAATAATTTCAAAGACTGATTTGTGGTGTCACCAGAAATATTTATTTTGAATTTCACAAATGAAATGACCCCGGAAATATCACAACAAAGTCCTAAAATAACAACAAATAATTTTATAATTTGTTATTTAAACACCCCCCCTCCATATTCAACACATTTTTCAGCTGTAAACGAATGTGGTCAAAACTTCTTTGAATTTCTTCAATGGAAATTGTTTGAACAGCTTCAACAATTCGCTGTTTTAGAAGCTGTACGTCGTTCTCAATTGGACGGGAGTACACTAATTGTTTGAGGCGCCCCCAAAGATAGGCATCTGAAATAGTTAAATCGGAATTCCTTGGGGGCCACAGAACCGGACCATTCCGACCAATCCATCTGTGGCCAAATGTATTATCAAGCCATTCCCTCACTTCAATTGCGAAATGCGCAGGGCATCCATCTTGTTGAAAGTACATTTCGTTCCTAAATTGGAGAGGCAATTCTTCTAGGTTGTCAGAAAAGAATGTTTTCAACATTTCAAGGTAACTCCTACGGTTACACGTGTTTTCAAAAAAGTATAGGCCAATAATGCCATAATGTGAAATCGCACACCAGACATTTACTTTTTTGCAATATTGTCTTCTAGCAGGAATTCTAAAACGAGGAATATTTTTCAATACATTGTCCAACGAAAACTTAACACCTCGATTTTCCTGCTTTACAATGAAAATGTGGAAAATCGCTCGGACCCGTCGATTTCTGATTCGAGGGGAAATAACTTTTTCGCTTTTTTTGGTCTCCGTAACTTTAACCCCCTAACGGGGGTGAGCACAACCCCCTGATTTTGAATAGGGATGAGGGGTGTTGCGATACCTCATTTTGAAGATCTTATCGAGTACTATCTGCCCCTTAAATTTCGCTTCAAAATTTTCATCTTTAACGAAATGACAGCTAAAATAGTGGAAGACTACTTACTTTTGTGATTAGTTTATTAAATGCTGAAAATGGCCACCATTCACTTTCATGCAGTAAAATAAATTTTGCTCAAAAACGTTCACGTACATAACTCAACATTTCTGGTGTAATTTGACGGCGTTCATTAATGATCCGAATTCGCAAATCATCCAGTGACTCAGGCCGGGTAGCGTAAATCTTAGATTTCAGGTGACCCCATAGAAAAAAGTCCAGTGGAGCCAGATCAGGTGATCTGGGTGGCCACTCAATATGTCCCCTTCTTCCAATCCAGGCCTGAGGAAAATTTTCATCTTAGAACTGACGCACAGGTTGAGCGAAATGAGGTGGTGCGCCATCTTGTTGAAAAATGATCGTTACATGGTCTTCTTCATTCTCCAATACTTGAACGAGGGCTGGATAAATAGCGTTCTCAAATAGTTCTAAATAAATTTGGCTAGTGAGATTACCGGGTATAAAAAAAGGGCCGATTATGTGATTTCCATAAATACCCGCCCAAACATTAAATTCTTTAGGATGCTGAGTATGCACTTCACGAAATAATCTTGGATTTTCATCTGACCAATACCGATAGTTATGCCTGTTTACAATGCCATTAAGGTAAAATGAACACTCATCCGAGAAACAGATATTGAACATGTAGTTAGGATTATTGTTAATAATTCCACTGACCACTTCACAGAACTGGAGTCGGCGATCGAAATCATCCTCATTCAGTTCCTGAACCAGTCGTATCTTAAAAGGATGGAGCTTATGTTGTTTAAGGATTCTCATGATTGTTGTGCGTGAAACACCAGATACATCGGACAATTTCCTAGTACTAAGGGTCGGGTCCATTGCTACTTGACCTAAGACAGCCACTTCCCTCGCTTCGTCTCTTTCATACACCCTCTTTTTGTTTCCGACTGAACCAGTAGCGTCAAATTTGGCAACCAGTTGCACAACGTAAGCAGCGGATACATTTTTTCAGGATATCGTTCATTAAATAAAGCCGCTGTTACTCGCGCAGAGTCGTTATTTCTAAAAAATAATTTTATCATTTCCACCCTTTCTTCTACGGAATACACCATATTAATTTTACTACAAAGTTACAATCGCTTTGACACAGTTTTAACGTTCTTAAAAATTCACGATAGACTAAGGTAAATCAAAAACATGGTCCGTCTACTTTTTGGACAAAAAAAATTAACAAATAAATAAAGAATTCAAATGCGTCTGATAAAAGTAATATCCTCGAGGTAAATTCCACATTCTCTACTCATATACCAGCGTTCTTTACTGCATGCAAGTGAATGGTGGCCATTTTCAGCATTTAATAAACTAATCACAAAAGTAAGTAGTCTTCCACTATTTTAGCTGTCATTTCGTTAAAGATGAAAATTTTGAAGCGAAATTTTAGGGCTAGATAGTACTCGATAAGATCTTCAAAACGAGGTATCGCAACACCCCTCATCTCTATTCAAAATCAGGGGGTTGTGCTCACCCCCGTTAGGGGGTTGAAGTTACGGAGACGAAAAAAGCGGAAAAGTTATTCCCCCTCGAATCGGAAATCGACGGGTCCGAGCGATTTTCCAGATTTTCATTTTAAAGCAGGAAAATCGAGGTGTTAAGTTTTCGTTGGACCACCCTGTATATATATAATGTACTGTATGTTTGCTTTGAAATTATTATTTTTAAATAAAATTTTTCGAAATAATGACAATGGACTCCCACAGCATAATAATGTTTCAGAAATATTTTATATTAATTTCTCCAAAAGATTTTAAATATTCCATAAGTATTTCAAAACATTTATGATATATTGATGAAATCTTTTAGAAACCCAAAAATGTCCCATAAAAGTAATATTTCATTTTATGTTTCTGAAACATTACATCATTGCATTTCAGAAATATTTCAAAAAGATTTCTTGTAATATTACTAAAATTATATAAAATGGATTAATATATAATTTAATATCAAGAACATATTTATTAAGAAAACATATAAACTACTAAGTATTAATTAATAAATATGAATATACAAAATATGATGGTTATTTAACTCTGAAATTGTTCTTTCTATGGGACCGTGAAAGAAGAAATCTAGAAAATAATAATTTTAAGTATGGATCATAATAATATTATGTCGGTATAAAGATGCATTTATAAAACTTTTCGGCACTGCTCCCGCTCGTTGCCACCGTTCCCGTCGCAACTTAACCTAAAGGAGAATAATGCATGCATTTATAAAAGCCGCCACCGCTCCCGTTCGTAGTTCCAACATGACCAAGAGGTCCAGAATAAATCCCAGGTCCTTTCTATTTACCAATCATTTATTTATTATTATTTATAGTATGAAAGGTTAATATACAAAAGGAGCCAGAAACAATATGGCAACTATAACAACTGAAACATAATACAACAGATAATATAGCCTGTTCCTTTTAATACTTACTAGTAGATATATATTAAATTACCTACCTTTATATATAATACAGGCATTTCCAACACAAGAAACAGATCATAATTTTATTATTCAGACATGTTTTTTTTTTGACAGACCAACATGAACATTGTCACAACCTAGTAAGTATTTTGTAGCAACGCAGACAGAACTGGTGTTGCTAAATAATTATATCTCAGCAGTATTCCATTAAAGTTTATTTGTAAAAAGAGAGTAACCACAAAGCGAGCAAGATGCATATACTTTTTCGAATCTATTGCGCAAGCGCAGTCGTATTGCTATCCTTGTTTTGCCCGAAATGAGACAAGGATGCCCATTCGGTTTTTACAAAAATGAAAAGGTCTATACGTGTCAACGAGAAACTCGTTGTGGAATGCACTAAAAATCAGCTGTTTTTCATGTCGGACCTTAGGGTCGAAAACTCAACTCTCGACCCGCTCCGTCGGCATTGAAAGTCATATTTTCAAAACATGTGTTATGAAAAAAAATTTATTTCATACTGTATTGTAAAACACACCTTTACATATTTGAATTAAGTCCAGAAAATAAGGTTTTACAGCAATAAGCCCGGTAAATTTTTTTTACCGGACTAGTCCTGTAAAATTTCTTTACCGGACTGAAATTTGTAAGTTTTAGTTTAATCAATGTCAAACACACAATGTTTCCACCAGTAAATATAAGCACTTTTCAAATATACGACGCAGAATAAAACTTCATTATAATTTCAAAACATAATTATAATTTTCAACAGAACAGTATGAAATAAAATATTGTACGTCGTTCGTCCGGCAAATCCTTTACAGTATTCGTTTCAAAATTCCAGACTCGGCTCCTTCGTCGCCTCGTCTCGAAACATTTCACTCATACTGTAAAAGTTGATTTACCGGACTTATAACGTAAATATCTATTATTTCAATTTGACCACATATTTAGAACTAAAATAGGTAAATTTCGTCGAGATGATATTATATGCTTTTTATAATATTTATTTATACTACAAGGGATGTAAGTAAATATACTTACATCCCATGAAGTATATAACATTTTTTCTCCTCCCCGCAAAATTTATTCTTGGATTTTTATTAATTTAATTCGATACTTTTCCCATGAAACTATGAACAGCTTTGACCGGTTTCTATAGCATCATAAGCATTGTTATTTTATCAACAACGTCAAGCTGACAGTTTATTATCAAAAATTGAGAGAAATTGAAATTATTGATTTGTATAACAGCCAAATGGATATAAATGAATCAGCAAATATCGCTTGTCTGTCGCTGCTGCCAGAAAAATCGAGAAAGAGGTATGAAGCAACGTATCAATACTTCAAGAAAGACTGCTACTGCAGTTTCAGAAACCGTGCTTTTGACGTACTTTCACGAAAAATCTGCTATAATTAAGTCTCCATCAAGCTTATGGTGTGAATTCCATGCTGAAGTCCACCCTTTTCTTAGAGGAAAACATAGATATTTCCAAGTATCCTAAACTTCGAGCATTTTTAAAAAGAAAAAATGACGGATATAAACCCAAAAAATCTAATGTGTTTGACAGGGAAGATGTAAATAATTTCCTGTTTGAAGCCCCCGATGATATTTATTTAATGATGAAGGTTGTAATGATAATGGGAATTGCTGGAGCGTGCCGTTCTAGTGAACTCTGTGCAATGAAAATGGACAATGTTGAATTAAGGCATAAAGTCATATTTGTTACTATTCCTGATTCTAAAAATGGAATGGCACGTAAATTTATAGTGACTAAAAGTGACGATGAGAAGGTTTGTTATTTCAAAATAGTTCGAAATTACATTGATATAAGATCCCACATGACGAATTTTAATCCTCGCTTCTTCATGCAATATCAAAATGGAAAGTGCTTAAACCAGCCTGTCGGAAAATACTCGATTTCTTCAATTCCAAGTAAAAGTGCTAAATTTCCGAACTTTCAGGAGTATACTGGACACTCCCTTAGAAGAACGTCGGCCACTTTATTAGCGAATACTGGAGTTAATGTCTTAGCCCTCAAGCGACATGGCGGATGGAAATCTGCTACTGTAGTGCAATCTCTATTAGTTAACCTATATTATCTCTTATGGTACGATAAACAACTTAAACACCCTGTACACCTTACTGTTTAGAGTATACATTATAATATATAAATATTAGTTATTTAATGTTCCACATATTATTGTATTGTCAGCATAATTCTAATGAGGGTATCTAGGCTGCCTAGCAATAGTCAGTCTGGGTGCAATATACGTTAATGCAGCATACCAAAGTGTCTCATTGAACAACCCCATTTAGGACCACCTCACGTGCCCTTTTCAATGTGACTAACCGACAGCGTTACATGGCGTTACACTACTATTGCAGAAAGTTATGTAGCGGAGAGCGTCAACAATAAAAAGGAAGTTGCAAAAAAATTTTTTTCTAATTTTGTCTCGAAAAATAGATATTTCGAACGCGCTAGCGAGTTCGAAATATACCCATTTCGAACTCCGAATTTTATTTTTTAAAAGTTGGCATTGGTTATATTTAAATGTTTTATTCTGTTGACGTCTGACGTTTCCTGTTATTGTTATCCATGAGAAAAGAAAGTTTTCGGGATTTCTCTGGTAAAAGTTGATTTATCGTTTTATTAGCAATATCCCTTAACTCAGGGGGAGTTAAACTTAGATTATCATGCTCCATATTTTTTTAATTATAATTATGAACAACTCTATGAAATATTAAATCACAAATTTCGTGACAATGACACAAAGAAAATATTATTTATTGTCAAGGCTACTATGATAAAAAGAAATTTAGAGTATTACCAACATCGAATTTAGACACACAAATTTACAAAATTTGAAGGGTTGATTTTCTTTTTAAATATGTATTTTCTTATTGAAAAAAATACAAAATAGAAAAAATAGTATAAAGTACGTGTTTTATAAAGCAGTTAGAGCACTTGTCCTGTTAAAAAACTCGCCGCAAGCGGCTCGTTTTTTAACATGGACGCGTGCTATAAGATGATGCTTTATAAAACATGTACTTTAATATACTATTATACAATATAACGAAGCCAGAAGTCTTCTGCAGTACTTCAAGAGTAACAGAAAACTTGGTTAGAGATGGATAAATTATGGAGTCAGAACATTTCATACAAATTGAGAAAAAACGAGAAAACATTTATCCAAATTTTGTAAATAATGTTCATAATTGTAATAATAATTGTACTATTAATATTCATATCACTTAATATTACTCAATTTTAATAAATCATTGTTTTTATATGGCATAAATTATTACCACCCAAGGGTGGTAAGTTGACTTACAACCCGTCGTCAAGGGCAATCGATACCTTTTTGGTAATTGTTACTTACGTCCTTCAAAACAGTGTCAAAATGCGTTGTTTGCAATATAAGGAGAAGAAAAAAGTAGTTTTAATTACTTTGATCATATTATCTAAAACTAGTAGTGGTTTAATAATAAATATATTTTAGTCACAAAATAAAGCAAATTGGTTTTACAATGAAGAAATTTTTTTGAGAATAATTATAGACTCATTTTGAGAATACCTTTTTTTGAATGTAGTCCATGCTAGATCTCACCTCAATTCATTTGTTTTTACTTACAGTTATTTAAATTAAATAAGGGCCTATTTATTTATAGTTTAATGGTCTATTAATATGTTGATATTACACATTTTAACAGATTTTTGTTAGATACGATGTGACGTAGAACGTCCAACCTCAGTTACACTGCAGCAATGCATACAAATATTTCCTTATAAATTTTCAAAGGAAGCCCGTCATAAAATGCGCTCCATACATTTATGACTCTCAGTAAATCATTCTATTGAACTCAAATAAGAAATTCAAATGGAGGTCATAAGGGCGCATACCACGTTATTACAACTCTCTTATCGGATCATGGATCAATTCAATCTGATTGAGGCGTTCTGAGCGCTATAATCTTTGACCACCCAAGCCGGGGGAGGAGAGATATACACCCATATCTTTACGTCATCACTTGTCAAGAGCCACAATAACTTATGAATAATGTATGGCGATTGTATCAGCTTAAAATAATCTGTCCCTTGTACCTGCCAATCAAGGGGGAATGGGCTTGGAACGATTGGAGGTATATAAAGCGGCGTAACCATGTGAGGAACAGGTATTAACAAAAGTAATTTAACTAAATAAAAAAAATGTTGATAGAGATAATCGAATAGAAGGTACTTTTAAAGCATTATTAAGGTAAAGGAAACCGGGACTGGTAGGTACACTTTTTACATTAAAGTACTTCTAACTGTATTAGTTTGATTTGGGGAAAAATCAATTGTACTACAGGTATCCTTTATACTTTGGGTAACTATTGTCAAATTAGACCAGCATTGGGTCTAACATCGATATTGTAATAAAATTGTTTTGAAAGGCTGCCAATGTATCAAACAACCCCGAATTTGGGACAGGTTGGTACATACCAAGGGGTCAGTTGTTAAACAAAAATCCTTTATTGTCCAAAGAATACATGCTTTCATTGACTAAAGTATATGTCTACTTTAACAACTAATTAATTAAATCTACATAGTAAAATAAAATACGGTAACACGATATATGCATTTTTGAAACGCAAAAAAAGACAATTAACGATACAAAGACAAAGACAAAATGCGACCACAGGAGAAAACTCAAAGTTTAAATAGTTGACTTACAAAATATTTAATTATTTATAAAATAAAACAATGCAGTCTTCCTCCACAGTTCCTCCGTGCACAAGTCGGTATATTGTTGACTGTCCGACTTCAGTAATATTCGAATACATTTCAACTATTTTTGAAACTCCGAATAACTTGAGACATTACCCACCAAGCCATTAAAGTAATTCGACTTACACCATGCTTTGACTTTTTTGTTATCTTTAGAAATAATTCCAGTTAATTGTTCTAAGTCTCTGACGTGCCAAGGAATGGTAGTATCACCAAGGAGGCCATGTCATGAATATAAATTAAAAATAATGTTGAACCCAGCACCGAACCCTGTGGCACCCCTGCCTCTATCCTACCCTTGTCCGAGCGTTCCTCCAAGACTAACGCTCTGACTTCTACCTGAGAGGTACGATTAAAATGAGCCCAATGCGTTTCCCCCTAAACTCTTAATGATCAAGCTTCCGCAACATTATTCCCTGATCCAAACAGTTGAAGGCTCTAGAAAGATCATAGAACACTGCCGCGGCAACCTCTCCCTCATTTAGGTTATCCAAAAATGAAAACACAGCATCAAGAAAGTAAAGCAGCAATTCATTTTTTTAACATTGTATTGATAATAAAAACGAAAATTATTTGCATAGCTATAATTCTCTGTGATAATATTAAGCACATTCTATTAAGTTTAATTCATTACGCCTCAGATCTATCTGATTGGCAGTTAATTTAGTTCTATTAAACTATGGTTATATTAAGTAGAAGAACCTTGCACACTTTGTTCTTCGGCATTTTTATTCTAAAATTACAAGAAGAAAGCTTTTAAAAGTCCGCCACATCAAGCTTTTAAAAAATATTGATAGTTGTGCTCCCGCAGAAGGAATGAATCTTTAACAAAAAGTAATGAATTATGATTAAGTGTAGAATTATTTTACTTTTAATAGTGACCCGTATCAAAAATTAATAAAACCTTGTATTACTTGAAATCGAGTGAAGCAATCGAATTAGGGTAAATGATAAAAAAATCTTAAAATTTAAATTACTTTCAAATGTACATACTGTCGAAATTCCTGCAATCAATTTATATTTATGAATCGTCTATTCCCCAACAACTTAAGAGAAGTGAAGGTTCTCGCGGCAGAAGTGACTATGGTCACCTCATATGTTTTTAGTCAACGAACTTGTCATGCACGATAAGAGAAATAATTGAGAGAAGGCAAATCACTTCTCTTCATATTATGATAATTTCTCTAATAACTAACCTGAACTAACCTAACGACGAATTGTGTGACAGTGTTGCCAGCTTGTAACCAAAATATTCGAGTAAGGGAATTACACAATTTCTCTTTCGTGAAAGATAAATATAAAAAAATTCCCATAGTTTATATATTTGTTTACTGCATAATACCTTTTACCATCAACTTTAGTAGATCTAACACTTCTTTTATTTTCATCTTGCCAAGATCGACCAATGGTACCATTCTGAAAAATCCATATTTCATCCAAGAAAACGAATTGGTACAAGAATGCTTCTTTTCTTTAATATATTCTTTTAAAAATACCAGTCGTTTGAAAGCTACATGGGAAAGTTCCATAAGCCCTCGCCTCAGTTCATCTTTTTATCATCCGAAGCCTATTTTCTTGAAGAGGCTTCTTAAAGAGTTAAGACAACCATCAAACAATTCTCTGTCTTTAAATTTCTAAGTTAAAGTTGTCAAAGTTGTTACCTGATGTTCTAAAAAAAGTTATAGCTGATGAATAACTCATGTAAAATATTATTTTTTTTAAATAGTACAACTTACTTGTTTCGTACATTCCATAAATAGTGTTACGGATAGAACTTATATCCAATCTTCACACATTTATTTTAAAACTTTCTTTGAATTAGAACGTTTGTTTTAAGGTAATTCTATTAATTTATTTTCCCTAACTGTTGTTGAAATTATGCTTACAGTAGAGATATTCAAGTTTAGGGCAGCTGCTACACGCTAAAAATTAGTAAAGTATAAATAAAATATCTAGAGTGTTCTAGAGCTTTACATACTCTTTAAATTTACTTCAATGTACTGCTGTCAAGGGTAACGATAGGCCATTGTTGTTAAATTCTTCCTGAAAATAGCTTCTTAGAGAAGCTTAGCTCTTTGCACCGACTGTTTAAATGCTTCGGCATTTTTTACAAACAGTAAACAACGTAATCAACATAAATATGTATGTACACTTTTGATTCTCTTAATAGAACAGTTTTTTAATGCTATTTATAAAAGGATGAATCTGATGGAGTTTTTGTTAAAAAATAGGCGCACAGCAACACGGAATCACGAACAATTAAGGTTAGTTTTACATGAAACGTCAAACCAAGCCAACAAACGAGCTGGCGCCACCGCACCGTTTACAGTTGTGTTGCCAACTATCGGTCAATAAAATTCAAATTATATTAATTTTTACAAGCTTAAATAAACAAAATATTTTCTATAATTGGGTTGGTATCAAAGAAGAGTAGTTCAAGTTTGTAATAAATTCAGTATCGTATAAAGTTTTAATACTTTTTGCCTAAATTTAATTTCCTCGTGTTTTGTTACGGACTTACAATTAGCAGCTTATTGATGACGTGCATCGACAGTAGCACCCTTAGTGCAACAACAGACTTTGTAAATTACATATCTCAAGCACTGGATAAAAAACAAACAGTTATAACGGTATTCGTGGATCTAAGGAAAGCATTTGATGTAGTTAGCATAGAAATATTATTAAAAAAACTTTACGACATGGGATTTAGGGGGACTATATATAATATTATAAAGACTTACCTAATGGATCGAAAACAGTATGTTAAGCTTAACGGGGTTAAGAGTGAGGTACTTGGCAGCGAGTACGGAGTACCGCAGGGTTCAGTTCTAGGACCTCTGCTCTATTCACTTTACGTATTGAATTTAAAATATGCCAATCTCAGGGCTGGGTATTTTACATTTGCGGATGACACGATCCTAGTGTATACGGGTGACGAAGAGAGGGCATTGAATATTATTGTTAATGATGATTTAAATTTATATCTTAATAATTGGCTGTATCATAATAAATTAAAAATAAATATTGATAAAACAAAATATATGATTTTTAAACAAAAAAATAAACAAATTGATAATATGCATATTAAAATAAATAACTTAATTTTAGAAGAAGTTCAGGATATAAAATATCTAGGATTAATAATTGACAATAACCTTAACTGGTCTCAACACATAAAACTTCTATCAAAAAAAATATTGTCGATGATATCTATAACATACAAGTGTCGAAATTATCTTACTAACAAGACTAAATTGCAGATAAACAATGCCATCTTTTTATCATATTTTAGATATCATATACCGATATGAGGAACATGTGGGGAAACTAATTTTAAGTCTGCGCAAATACTCCAAAATGAAGTACTAAAAATTATTTTTAATTACAATTGGCTAACCAGTATTGAAATACTATATAGAGTATAGAGAGTTAAAAATATCAAAACTAGAAGTAGTTCTTAGACTAGAGCAAGCAAAATTAATGTATAAAGTCATAAATAACAAACAAAGATGTAGGTAATATACCTAAATATTTTAATGTCCAATAATGTACATAGTCACGAAACCAGATCCCACAATAATATCTCTTGTAAAACAACTAAAACAAATATAGGATTAAATAACCCGATTGTACAAGCATCAAAAACTTATAATAAAATACCCGAAGATATCAAAAATCATAAAAAATATTATCAATTCATTAGCATGTCAAATTACATTTGGGATTTAGTTGGAAATGTATCCAACATTGTTAATTCAGTTTAAAGTGTTCTCGAGGCCAGGGCTACCAAGCACTGATTAGAGAAATGAGTTTATGTAAAATATATTATGGGAATTCGATAAACAATAAAAAAATTTCAAAAGAAAAAATTAGTATGTCACTTTACCCTTTACTTCACAACACTATATAGCTAAAACGTAATTGATATACACTTAATAAATTATAACAGTTTTTTTGTTTTAACATATACCAGAAGATAGTTTTATTGGGGTTACTTATAAACTGCTCCAAGTCGAAAGCATACTTCATTAAATTAAAATACTGCAATCAAACTTAATATTTTGTGCCATATTTAATAATAATTAAAACATACTTCTTGCCTAAAATTGTGTTTGAGAAAATCTATGAAAGCAGTGTGCTATATGCTTTAAACAAAATTTATATTACTACTATTTTCTAATTGAGGATAAAGGATAGATTATCCTAATTTATATACAAAAAGTAGTAAAAATCTAATGCATTTTAAATTACGCACTGAAAATTCAATTACTGTTTAGCTTTAATTACAATTATAATGGAAAATATAATTGGGTAATTAAAGTAATTCAACGTTCTTACTGACTAAGAGTTAATGTACTAAGAAAAAATATCCTAATTAAATGGTGCGTGTAAGATATTAATAAAATTGTTCTCCAGGCAACGAGAGTGAGTAATAACTGACTTATCTATTAAAAATTTTCATGTAAACAACTTTTCATGCCTTTTATAGTGGCCATTACTTTAATAACTTTTTTGTCTCATTACTAAAACGGAACGATAGCAATCGATAGCCTGATAAATTTTATGAACGTTGACTAACGAGCTCATGTTTCGCTATCGCTTTTAAATCGAATTTAAAACACAAAATATGCTGTCAAAATAAATTTGTTTTGTAAATTTTCTTGTTTGTTATTCTTGAAGCTACCGTTTCGCACCCTGTTAATTTCCCAAGTAGTCATGCTGTTCGTATAAACATTTGCGGTAGTACCTAAGTATTTTATTAACATCTCATATAAACTGTAAAATTCAAATGATATTTTGTTTTTCAAATGGCAAGAATAACGTTTTTTTCAAGTGAGAAAACAGTTTACACACCAACGGGAAGCTTGGTAATGTTCTTGAACTTGCAGTCGTTCATTAGGGATGAGCCCTAACCTAAATAATGTGCCAACCATTTTGTGCGACCTTGATTCCAATCAAAAAAATAGTTAATTATGATACTACACCCCCCGACAATAAGTTCCGGAGAAAGATAATTTTAGTCAGGTTCATAGTCCTGTAATTGTTCTAATGGTTTTCCGATTCTGGTGAAATTTTAGATAAGTGTAGACTTGTGTCTTGGAATGTTAGCCTCAATTTTAATTCCCAAGAAATACCGATGGCTTGATCATTATACAGGGAGAAACAAAGTATACTTTTTTACCCTCGATTTCTAATCGCCCTGTGGAATAATTGAGCCGCAAAATTTGGCTATGTTTTTGTTTAAAGTGTGATCTTTTAAAAACACAATGTTTTTTGGTTCACGTCATTATTTGCTTCTTAAGAAAATATACAAATTTTTAAAGATAGTGTTGCAGTTTTTCGATTTTATTAATAATTCAGAACATTTCGTTATCTTATTTAGGGAGCCTAAATAATTATCGAAAAATTAATAGCGCGTATTGCCACCTCTTGTTCTTATCACTTCTACCATGCGGCGTGGCATGCAGTTTTGAATTGCTTCTTGGGGAATATTTTCCCATTCCTCAAGAAGAGCTCTTCGTAGATCTGGCAATGTTTCCGGGTGTCGATTCCAAACACGTCTACCTAACATATCCCAAGCTTGTTCAATAGCATTTAAATCTGGACTACGCGGGGGCCACTCCAATCGCTGAATATTCACCTAGTCCAAATACTCTATTACAACCCGTGCAACCTGGGGCCGGGCGTTGTCTTGCATTAAAATAAAGTTTTGTCCAACAAAGTGGGCGAAGGGTACCACGTGATCGGCTAAACATTGATGAATACATCGGTCAGCAGTTAAAGAACCATTTTCAATCAATACTAGGTCTGTACGGGCATATAGTGATACCCCAGCCCACACCATGACACTACCGCCTTCAAAAGGCGTCCTAGGAGATATGCAACATTGTGCAAATCGTTCACCCGGTCTCCTCCAGACACGTTCACGTCCGTCCGGTGAGCGCAGACAAAACTGCGATTCATCCGTGAATAATACATGCGCCCACATTTCTGCTTTCTAGTTTCTGTGTTCATGTGCAAAATGTAATCTTGCTGTACGGTGCACTGGAAGTAAAGCGGGACATGCAACTGATCTTCTGGACATTAAACCCCCTTCTTGTAACCTACGCTGGATGGTTCGTGCAGAGGCAATGGTACCACGTACATCTTGAAGTCTACGGCTAATAACGGTAGATGGTACGGTACGATCTCGTAATGCAATTAGGTTTATGAAATTGTTATAACGTTGATTGGTAATACACGGTCTCCGTGATCCCTCACGTCGTAGTACTCACCAGTCTCGCGAAACCGACTGATCGCATCTTGCACAGTACTTTTTGGTTTGCCTAAGAATTCCGCAATGTACCGTATATTGCGGCCATCGTCATTTAATGCAACAGCTCGTGCAACATCTTCTGGTCTCATTTATTTAAACGAAAAACTTTAAAGAGTGTATTCTGCAATGTCAGTATAGTGACACTTTGGTAAACAATGCTCATGCAACCAAAGGTTCTAGATAAGATAATGAAATATTCTGAATTGATAATAAAATAGAAGAACTGCAACATTATCTTGAAAAATTTGTATCTTCTCTTAAGAAGCAGATAATGACGTGTGTTAATAAAAGATCGCACTTCGAACGAAAACATAATAAACCGAAATGTTGCGGCTCAATTATTCCACAGGGCGCTTAGAAATTAGAAATTGAGGGTAGAAAAGTATATTTTGTTTCTCCCTGTATAGTGATCAAGCCATCAGTATTTCTTGGGAATTAAAATTGAGGCTAACATTCCAAGACACAAGTCTACACTTCGTTAAAATTTCACCAGAGTCGGAAAACAACTAGAAAAATTACAGGACCATGAACCTGACTAAAATTATCTTTGTCCGGAATTTATTGTCGAGGAGTGTAGTTCGATACACATTTTTGTCTCTTGATATTTTTTCGTATAAACGATCAAAGTTAACTTGATTTTATTTTTCAATTTTTTGGCATGCAATGAAGTGGCTAATATTTTTATTCTCGAAAACGAAGGAAGATGCGAAAAAATATCTAGAGACAAAAGGCTTTATTTTTAGCAGGTTAACCCGAAAACATTACATTTCAAAAAGTTTTTCATAAATACAAAATGAACCATATTATTTTTCAAAATAAAAAACACTCTACCTTATCATATCTTATCGTACTCCTTCGTAAGCTTCGTAGATTCGCTAGAAATTCTGAAAAAAACTAGGATAATTGCATTTAAAGGGTGTCCCATAATGTTCGCGAACATTTTGAACAGTGCCTTTACAATTGCATGGAGGTTGGAGGTGGACATTTTCAACATTTACTTAATTGATACAAGCGGTAATAAATTTTATTACTTTTAAATTTTCTTTTTTTTTTAGCCCTATTTCTCAGG
Source organism: Polydrusus tereticollis (assembly GCA_963920685.1). Lineage (NCBI taxonomy): Eukaryota > Metazoa > Arthropoda > Insecta > Coleoptera > Curculionidae > Polydrusus > Polydrusus tereticollis. Next base: position 189,759,119 of record OY987326.1, read on the forward strand.
AACTATTTACTCGATTTAAACGAGCAAGGTCGCGTTGGGAAGGCAATTAAATTCCCTTTAAAATAAGGTATCACTCGACCGCACCTTTTCATTTAATATTTTAAGGGTGAAAGCCACCAAGCAGGGGGGGGTGAAAATAGCAAAAAAATATGTTCCCCTGAGAACTAGGGTTTTTGTGTTCGAGCGAATTTTGATTTATTTATTAACAAGAAAATAAACCTGGGTGGAAAGTTTTCGGTGCGCCACCCTGTATAACTGCTTATCGTTTAAAAAGCTTGCGTTAAATTAAAAAATGTCATTGGTCACTGGCCTACGTTGTGAACTGTCAGTTAGTCAAACAGCCGAGTTAAGCCGACTGTCGAAGTCAAGTGTGTTTTTGGAAAAGATTTTCTTATGAAATGTTGATTTTTTTAGTGTTAAAAAGTAAGTAACTAGGTATAACTGGAAATAAGTACTTTAATTGATTTTTAAAGTATTTAGAGATGTCTCCACGGCGTCTATAGTAATTTCTATACTTCATCTGTTAAGGCTAATAATATCGAATATTTACTAAATGTAACCCCATAGCTGCACTTCTATCAAATTTAGGTATTTCTCAAAACAATCTACATTCGCAAGCCGCAGTTCGTCGTTTTCTAGTACTAACCAAAAGGAACTACTTCTATAGGTAGTTAATCCTTCTAGGTCTCAAGACCATTTTTCTTCCCGTATACAGGTAATATTGAAAAACTATTTAAACTGATTTACCTACATTTTTAGATGAAAACTCATGATATCCAGTGATAGCATGTCTAAACCCAACTTTATTTCCTAAACTAAACAATAAAATAATCCTACATTTCTCTACTGACTGTACTGACTGTACTGGCCGGTATATTATGTTTAATCACTGTGGCAATGATAGATAAGATTTAGTACAAGAACATATATATTACATGGCAAATATGAAACTGTGCTATATATCTTTAGTCACCATGATGGATCAATAGTGTTGCATAGCGCTTTTAATATTATTGCAGAGCTTGGGGCTATGTTTCCATTATAAATATATTTTGTCACAATTAAAGGAACATTGCGCTGTCTTAGCGCAGGACATTTTCGCATCTCTGAGAGGCCTCTGCTATATAAATGAGCAATAAATGAACTTTCTCTGTGATAAAACTCGAGTACCGAATTATTAGAATTCGAGGCCGCCACAGTCAATGCGTTATCTAGATGCAGCCCTTTTTGCTGTCCTAAATTTAACAACACTATTTAATAATATGTAAAATGTACCAAAATGTGCGGCATACAAATATAACCCTTGAAATATTATTCCGTATACATAAATACGGTGCACTATAAGAAACGATGTACCCTAGCGGTCTCGATGGGATCCCACAGGTCATTAACGATCCGCAAGAGGGGCAGAGAGGGTCTGAAAGGTCTTTTAGTTAGGCCCCTTTATCAGATAACCACGCCCACCGAGCGCCATGTGTGGCATATGGTCATGCCGATGGGCAAAAGGAAGAAGAGCGGAGAAGAATAATAATGTTGTTGTTGATCAGGTAGAAGAACATTTTTTTAAAATTGTTTTGGGGGCATTCTATCCAAGTGGGTAAAAATAGATTTAAAAGATTAAAAAATAATTGATTTATGAAGATATAATGTGATACTTTCATAGTTTAGTTGATTTTACTAATGTTCTATTTTACAATAGATGTGTTTAAAGTGTCTGAAAAGTTTAATTCCTTAAACATACACGGTGGGCCAAAAAAAGTGACCACATTTGACTTTTTGGAATAACTTTATTGTTGAAAATTATTTTTGAACCAAATTTACAGGACATATTAACAAAAGTATAGGTTCTCGTAAAATGAAGTTAAAAGTGATAGGATTAAATTACAATATCGTACAGGGCAAGTTAAAATAAGAAGTTACTTGAAACTAGCCGCAAAATTAGCTTTTTTATTTTTTTTAATAATTATGACTTACATCTTAAAGTTTGTTTTATTCTGAACAAAAAAAGTCTTTTCACATTTTTTGCAAGCAATTTTTTCACCAAACATTTCTCTGCGGTTTATTAACATCAAATCAAATCTAATGATCTAACAAAAAAAAATCATTCAAAAAATTGTTCAATATGTCCCCCGGTTTGTTCAATGCATTTCTGTAAACGTCTTTTCCATTGATTAATTGCGCCATTAATTGTGTTTTGGTCAAAGTTTTCCCAACAGCGTACAATTTCTCGTTTTAAGTCGTCCATACTATTCAAATTTCTATTTTTGTGCACGGCTGCTTCCAAATTTCCCCATATGGCGTAATCCACAGGATTAAGGTCTGGACTGTTTGGCGGCCATTCATCTGGAGCGATAATTTCTGGACACTGTTGTCTTAAAAAGCTAATGGTATATTGTGATCGATGGGCAGGGGCACCATCTTGCATGAAAATATAATAATCCTGAAACGTTTCCAATTCCGGTAGCATGATTTTTTCAAGAACTTCATGGCAGTATACCATAGCATTAACTTTCACGCCAGAGTTTATAAAAATTACACTTGTTTTGCCTAGTTTTGATACACCAAGGAAGACCATCACGCCTGGAACAAAGTGTCCTTGTTCAATAAGTAGCCTATCTGCACTAATGTTTTCTTTTTTAGCGACATTGTCATACAACCTATTATTCTGGGAGTTTTTTGGCGGTCGCAAGTAAAACATTTTCTCGTCCGTAAACCAAATGTTATTGACACTATTATTTCTTCTGAATTTTCTCTGCAAACCTATACACCTATATAATCTTGACCTTTTTGACACTTTCGATAATTTATGCACATATCGTCTTTTAAAGGTTTTAAAATGAAGGTCTTCCTTACCAATCCGTCTAACTGAAGATCTTTTTATAAGATAATCTTTTTCAATCATTCTTGCGCTTTTACTACTTCTTGGAAAGTTTACAGGGCCTTTAATATTTCTTCTAACAATTTCAATGTTTCTCTGGGTCCTTACACTGCGCGGCCTCCCACTCCCTTCCTTTCTCTCAAAATTGCCGTTATTTTCCCTAATTTTTTTTCAGCAGTCTTGAAACACTTGATAATGCCCAATCTTTGTTAGGAAATTCACGCACTATTTTTCTTGCACCATAGTTTTTTTCCTGCCAAAGCGCTTTTATTAAAATTCTATCGTTTATTGTAAGCATGTTATTAAACAAATCAGTATTTCCACTTTAACTATGACAACTGCCAAGTTACAATTCATAGCAACCATTAATAAAAAGACGATATGAATTTGTTTACATGGCCAACTAAAAAAGGGTGACATTCAATTATTAATAATAATTGTTACAAATTAACAGTCGAAATGTTTGGTGAAAAAATTGCTTATAACCATCGAACCGAATGAAATATCAAAAAATGTGAAAAGACTCTTTTTGTTCAGAAGAAAACAATCTATCATAATTATTAAAAAAAATAAAAAAAATAATTTTGCGGCTAGTTTGAAGTAACTTCTTATTTTAGCTTGCCCTGTACGATATTGTAATTTAATCCTATCAGTTTTAGATTCACTTTACGATAACATATACTTTTGTTAATAGGTCCTGCAAATTTGGTTCAAAAATAATTTCAACAATAAAATTATTCCAAAAAATCAAATGTGCTCAGTTTTTTTGGCCCACCGTGTATATTAAAACATTAATATCAATATTTGCTGTTTGCCGCAGCAAACTAGATTTGATAAACTTGTTTAACTTTCTATACCTATCATGCACCATAGAAAGTTTGATTAATACAACAATGTATCTATTATGCTTAAGGTTGAGCATGTTGTTAGTTAAAAAAGCTAGCTGACATTCATTATTTTTATTTGCCTGATTTTTATTCTATTGTCTTTCCTATTTTCAGCCGAAAATTATCTTAGAATATGCAAAGTTAAATATCCAGTCTTAAATGTGTTATCGCTTAAAGCTGGGGGACAATATTACAATTTAAATAATACAATTACTTTTGCTAAATGGATTAGGTAATCATCTATTTGCCTAATTTTTAAAATAACTTCTGTTAACGTATTTCTTGATTTTCTTAAATTTGCTTATCCTTTACATTCCTAATTTGATGGATTCCACTGTAATGCCAAATAGGTTGGTTTTCTGGGGCCATACCATTGGAAAAGACAGCAATTAATATTCTCTATAAGAGTTAAAATACATTTACAAGAATATATTCAGGATGACCCAATGCAGGATTTTCTAGCATCTAAACCTACTGCACTTTTTAATATTTTTCAAAAATAGTCTTGTATTGAGGCATAAAGTCTACAATTTAAAAATATTTGGAATTATGCAAGGTGCCCCAAATAGTTTTGGCCTATCATACATACTATTGTTGAATTTCTTGTTCAATTCTAAACAAAATTTGTATAAGATATTCTATCCCAAACAGCACACTTTGTTTCAGAAATATCTCTGATATATCTGAAAAATATAACATTTCATATCGAAATTTCTGAAATGTTTCACGAAATAATAATGCAATTTTACATGTAATATTTCATCGAGAATATTTATAAAATATTGCAGATTGATTACACCCAAAATGACAGTTGACACACACTGTCTTTGACGTTTGACGGACAAAATGCAGAAAAACCAACCTGTTCCCCTTATTTCAAATTTTGCTTGTGTAATGTTCAATTAACAATTATTGTTAGACATAATTATTTGTGGGTGGACTGTCCTACTACCGAATAATTATATTATGGATAATTAAACTGAGGTAAGTCTCTATTTTAATAATCGGTATAATTATAATTGTAGGTTAGGTTCATTTTATGATTTTTCCCGCTTTAGTTCATTTATTGAACTTAAGTTGTTACTGGTGTCAATTACAATATTGGTACAGGGTCTTCCAACGAGGACTGAACAGGGGCTCATTTTTGAGCTTCCTTGTATTTAAAGAAAAATCCAAAATAGCCAATCGATGTACTTTTTCCTGCAGAATTCAAAAATGAAACCAAAAATTTATTTGAACCAGAAACAAAAGAGTTACGCTATGGATAAGGTGTTTTTTAAATGGAACATAGCTTTTTTTATACGATTTTTGGAACGAGTGATTTTTTTTTGTCCGTTCTGATTAAAATATTTAATACTGTGACAGCTATTTTTATTAAATTTTAATGTTTTATCCAGTATAATTTAACTTTAACCTGTTTGAAACATACACTAGGTAATAAAGGTATAATCACCTTTGAATCCTTCAAAGTCAAAAAATTTGACAAATTTACTGTAATATTGCCGAAATGAAATATTCATTAGATGAGAGATTGCAGATTGTTATCTTGTTCTACAAATGCCAAGAAAATGCAAGAGAATATTTCATTTCGGCAATATTATAGTAAATTTGTCAAATTTTTTGACTTTGAAGGATTCAAAAGTGATTATACCTTTATTACCTAGTGTATGTTTCAAACAGGTTAAAGTTAAATTATACTGGATAAAACATTAAAATTTAATAAAAATAGCTGTCACAATATTAAATATTTTAATCAGAACGGACAAAAAAAAATGACTCGTTCCAAAAAATCGTATAAAAAAAGCTATGTTCCATTTAAAAAACACCTTATCCATAGCGTAACTCTTTTGTTTCTGGTTAAAATATATTTTTGGTTTCATTTTTGAATTCTGCAGGAAAAAGTACATCGATTGGCTATTTTGGATTTTTCTTTAAATACAAGGAAGCTCAAAAATGAGCCCCTGTTCAGTTCTCGTTGGAAGACCCTGTACATACAATATAAATAATAACAGTAAACGGACAAAAGAAAACTAAAAGTACAAAAAATTGTTGCACTGTCGCTGTCACAGTGCAAACTTCTCTTGTCCTGTAAAATGAAAGAACTTTGAATATCTAAGATATACAGTGGAATATGTATTTTTAATAGTGTTTATGTATCAAATATTGATATACGCAGCGTTCTTAATATATTAGGGATTGGTATTTTTCTATCAGGGATAAAGGTCGATTTGTAAAATTTTTCGTCACCGTTCCCGCTTGTCGCCACCTTTCTTAGGGTCTTTATAAAACACGAACTGCACCGTTGTAAATTCGCGAGAGCAGTAACCTATTGTGAGGTTAGAATATCAATTTTCTTTGAAAAAGTGGATAATGTGAACAGCGTTTAATATTATTTTTCAAATATGAGATAAGATAGGCCCTGTCTTCTATTGTCTGTAAATGCTAAAATCGTAGGAATATGGAAAATATTTCTATGTTTTTTTTATCAAATGTGTCAAATTTCTTTCTCTCAAAAGCAGGAATGGAGAGCAACACAAGGTCAGCGAGTTAAAAGTTGGTCATGTTAGAACTACGAACTACCTGGCGGCTTTTATAAATGCATACATTATTTCCTTTTAGGTTAAATTGTGACGGGAACGGTGGCGACGAGCGGGAGCTGTGACGAAAAATTTTATAAATACACTTTTATACCTGCATAATATTATTATGATTAATACTTATTATTAATTTTTAAATTTCTACTTTCAGGGCCCCTGTAAAGAAGAATTTCAGAGACAAATAATTATTCGATAATAGTTTAGGTATATGTTTTTTTAATTAATATGTTCTTGATATTGAATAATATATTATTCCATTTTATATCATTTCAGAAATATTACAAGAACTTTTTTTGAAATATTTCTGCAAAGTACAGGGTCTTCCAACGAGGACTGAACAGGGGCTCATTTTTGAGCTTCCTTGTATTTAAAGAAAAATACAAAATAGCCAATCGATGTACTTTTTCCGGCAGAATTCAAAAATGAAACCAAAAATGTATTTGAACCAGAAACAAAAGAGTTACGCTATGGATAAGGTGTTTTTTAAATGGAACATAGCTTTTTTTATACGATTTTTGGAACGAGTAATTTTTTTTGTCCGTTCTGATTAAAATATTTAATATTGTGACAGCTATTTTTATTAAATTTTAATGTTTTATCCAGTATAATTTAACTTTAACCTGTTTGAAACATACACTAGGTAATGAAGGTATAATCACCTTTGAATCCTTCAAAGTCAAAAAATATGACAAATTTACTATAATATTCCCGAAATGAAATATTCATTAGATGAGAGATTGCAGATTGTTATCTTGTTCTACAAATGCCAAGAAAATGCAAGAGAAGCAAGGAGAAGATTTATTGCAAATTTTCACAGAAATATATCCGTCAATACTATTCTAAGGATAAAGAACCTATTTGAGGAAAATAAAACATTACATGACAGAAAAAGAAATCCAACTCTATACTTGTTAGATCATTAGATTTGATTTGATGTTAATAAACCGCAGAGAAATGTTTGGTGAAAAAATTGCTTATAACTATCGAACCGAATGAAATATCAAAAAATGTGAAAAAACTTTTTTCGTTCAGAATAAAACAAGCTTTAAGATGTAAGTCATAATTATTAAAAAAAATAAAAAAACTAATTTTGCGGCTAGTTTGAAGTAACTTCTTATTTTAACTTGCCCTGTACGATATTGTAATTCAATCCTATCACTTTTAAATTCATTTTACGAGAACCTATACTTTTGTTAATATGTCCTGTAAATTTGGTTCAAAAATAATTTTCAACAATAAAGTTATTCCAAAAAGTCAAATGTGGTCACTTTTTTTGGCTCACCGTGTATTATAAATAATGTGACATAATATTCATGGGATATTTAAAATCTATCGGGGAAACGAAAACGAAATATTCCTGAAACAACTGAACTAACCTGATTGTTTAGTAGCGACTAAAGCATATTTTAAAAAATTTAAATTCTAAAATTCTTTTCCAAATGTGACAATTTTAAAAACCTAAATAATAGTAAGAGTCTCTTACTTTAAATACATCCCATACTAATTTTTACGCCCAATCGAAAAGCCTTTTTAATATATGATTTTAAATTATTCCAGGATTCCCTAACCAGCGTTTCTTAATCTTTTTGATACGTGGAACCCTTTTTAATGTCCACTTTTATCGTGGAACCCTTGGTTTGGTTCAATAGTAAGGTTTTAATGCATCATTCTGTAAGGGGATCATTTGCAACAAAAAAGACAATTATTTCAAATAATATCTATTGGCTTCAAAAAGTCATTTAAAAATTATTTCAAAGATTTATAAAATAACGTATTTGCAGAACTCCTAAGTTTCAATTTTAATGAGATGAGTGGGACTGCTTCTTATTATCGCAGATATACTTAGTATTTAATGGATGAAAATTCTCATATCAGATTCGGCATCAAGTCTGTTGCGGTATTTATTTTTTGTCGACACATAAGCTGAGAACCCTGTTTCGCACATATATGTAGTTGCAAATGGTAGTAACGTCAACATGGCCTTTTGCGACAATTGTGGATATTCATAAACTGCACCAGATCTCCACTGACGGCATTAATTTAAATTTTTCTTGCAACGATGAATCAGCCGTCATTTCAATAAAAGTGTCGTATTCTTCTGCTGACATGGTCGAAGGTCGTGCATTGGCAATAAATGGGTTTTTAATCCACAATTCATTTTGATATTTGATCTGCTGTTCATTTGGAAAATACTGATTAAAAGCTTCACTCAAATCTGTCAGGTCCTGAATAATTTTTTCAATAAATGTCTCCCCTATTTCAACCCCTTCTTCTTCTGAAAAACCTTTTATTATTGGAAAGCAATCTTGTTGGACCGCATACAACTTTTCCAAAATTCTATCTTTTTCTTGAAAGCAACAATTTTCTCGTGGACAGTAAATACATTTGCCCTGAAAGGTTAAATTCAGTTCATTGATCTTACTAAAAATGTCGCCTAAATAGGCAATTTTAAGAAGCCAATTTCTTTCAAATAATTTACCTTTCAATTCAAAATTGTGTTCTAAAAAAAAAAGCACGCTCCTCGTCTCTTAGCTCAAAAATACGGGTTAAAATAGTATCTTTCCTCGAGATAACCATCTGACCTCAGTATGTAAAAGAAGAGATGTATGTACACTTCCCATGTCCTCACATAGTATTTTGAATAAACGATTATTTCTTTCGATAGTTCTTTGTTTTTTTAATTTCGTCGAGGCATTAGTAAAAAATCACGTTAGATCCGCGGAACCCTTAAATGATCTTCACGGAACCCCAGGGTTCCGTGGAACACAGTTTAAGAAACGCTACCCTAACCTATCTTTTATGGTTTTCCTAGATAGCTATATCACCCTTTACCATATCTCAATGCTCACTTTCACGATAGAGTGCCATGGACTGAAAATTCTGAAAAATTGATTTAAGAAACAGCTGATTTTTTGGAGTTTTCTGGTAAATCCTGAGCACGAATGATATTAAGTAGAAAATTCACAAAATAAAATTTTTTTATTTTCTATTTCTTATTTATTTTAAAGTAATATTACAATTATTGTAATTTATAATATATTGGCGGGTTTTATTAGAATTGGTAATGCATGCTTTCTTCTTACCGTTTGGGATAGTTGGATTGGACGCTAAACAAGTTCTAGTTTGTGATCTTGTGCTGCTATCTGTTCCCATTTTTTCTACCATGGCTTTGTGATGTTCTTGATCCATTTGTACGTATAGCTGGCAATCCATATTGAACTGGGATGACCAGTCATCTTTATAAGTTCCTGCTCTGTAATACCACTTTTTGCAAGTTTTGACTCGGCTGTAGTCCTCAGTGAGTGATTAGTAATTTTTGTGTCTTCAACGTCTAGTCCCACTGTTTTTGCTTATGTAGTACTCCATTATGATATCTTGTCTCGCAAAGCGTGACTGTTTTTATGCCATACCATCGAACTCCAGTTTTCCAAAACGGATTGACCGTTAAAAATAAACGATAATTTCCAATTCCTTCTTATCTTGATATTAGCAGGTAATGTAATCCAATTGGACAAAGTTCGGGATTTTCCTTATTAACGACAAGCCAATTAGATGGAGCGCATGCATGGTGTAGAATCTAAATCCACCTTGTGTTGTTTTGGTGAATATAGGAGTATTTAGTAAGTTTTGTGTCTTCAACGTCTAGTCCCACTGTTTTTGCTTATGTAGTAATCCATTATGATATCTTGTCTCGCAAAGCGTGACTGCTTTTATGCCATACTATCAAACTCCAGTTTTCCAAAACGGATTGACCGTTAAAAATAAACGATAATTTCCAATTCCTTCTTATCTTGATATTAGCAGGTAATGTAATCCAATTGGACAAAGGTCGGGATTTTCCTTATTAACGACAAGCCAATTAGATGGAGCGCATGGTGTAGAATCTAAATCCACCTTGTCTTGTTTTGGTGAATATAGGAGTATTTAGTAAGTTTTGTGTCTTCAACGTCTAGTCCCACTGTTTTTGCTTATGTAGTAATCCATTATGATATCTTGTCTCGCAAAGCGTGACTGTTTTAATACCATACCATCGAACTTCAGTTTTCCAAAACGGATTGACCGTTAAAAATAAACGATAATTTCCAATTCCTTCTTATCTTGATACTAGCAGGTAATGTAATCCAATTATACAAAGGTCGGGATTTTCCTTATTAACGACAAGCCAATTAGATGGAGCGCATGGTGTAGAATCTAAATTCACCTTGTGTTGTTTTGGTGAATATAGGATGATATTCTATTCAAAAATAAAACAACTTTTTTTGCAGATTTTCTGAGGTGCATTCAATGCATCAAAGTCTATTAATATTTTCCTTTCATTATTTTAGGGCACTTGAACTGACCATTCTTTTATCCTCGTGCTTATGCAATTCTTTTCATTTAGCATTTTTTGCATCCCGGGCAGCCCTAAACTCTTAATCTTCAAATATTTTTATTTTAATGCATTTTTGTATTCCTCCATCATCATCATTTCTACTGACAATGGCGTCAAAACCCTACCGCCGAAAATCGTACCATCTTTGTTAACGCTCGAAACCAATGCAAGCAAACGATAAACGAAAGCAAAGAAGCACACAACCAGAGGATCAAAGACAAACCACTTGAATGTCCTATTGGCAGTATTGGCTCAAGATCATTTTGATTGGTAGTTAAAGCCGTCGGTCAGAACTTTACCAAGTCAACCATTCCACCTCTAACACGTTCTGATGACACCATTGCGACGAATTTTCAGGAAAGAACCCCACCGAACATTCCCCCTGTAGAATTGCGAATGCCCGAGATTTATTTCCGGGGCCGCCGTGTTAAACGAATCTTGAGGTGTCTTGACACCAAAAAAGCTTCTGGTCCTGACGATATTCCAGTCATCGTAATTAACCCTTTATAGGGCAGAACCCTGGGGCCCGCTTTTTAAACTTTTTTTTTAGATATGCCTTTTTATTTAGGGTTTTATATTGTACTACCGAACAAAAAAAGTTAAAAAACACTATAGTTTTTTTGCAATAGGGTGGTATCTATGTGTACCACTGAACGTTCCTGAAAAAAAAAAATATGTGTTTAGTGGTACATTTACGTACCACTTAGAAAATATAGAGTTTTCTAAGACAAAAACTGAAAACTTGCCATATTGGAAACATACACTTTTATATATGTAATATGCCTTTATTTTGAAAAAAGTACAAATAACGCAGGTTTTTTTTTATAAACCACCACTAAACGTTTATCATTCTTTAGTAAAAAATGAAATAACGGTTTTAGTTGCCAAAATATGACACTCAACAAGACTTAAAACTTACTCTAAGTATTTATTGTAGGTTAAATCAAAAGAAACCTAACCAATTATAAAATGGAACTAAAAACAGCGGTAAAGTCTTTGTCAAAAACATAAAAATCAGGAGAAGATATTGGTTACCATCGAAAAAAAACAGTCTTTTCTAGTAATAAGTAGAAAAAAATCAAATGATTTGTCCAATATTCTTTGTTCAAGATGAACTGTGAGAAGACACAATCTGAAATGAACAAAAATTATTATTAAGAAACATGTAACACTGCGCTGAAAGGCCTATTAAAAAAATCTTTATAATAGATCTACAAAACATAAATATTAGGCGGTACATATATAGAGTATGAATGCATATTCATTGGTACAAATGTGTACCACCCAAGTTATTTCCAAAAATTACGTTAGCCGAAGATAACAGAGAAACGTGCCTAGTATCAATAATAAGGCAAATGTATATCAAACCAAAGTATGCTATAATTAAAACCCAAATATCCTAATTTAAAAACTATTTAGAAAAAACTCAAGACACAATTCTAACCCAAAAATCCCTAATGTGCGTATTTTTATAAATTATGAACTACTATGAAGCAACTAAGCAAATAAATTGTAAAAATCCTGTATAAAATATATAAGGTATTATATACTTACTGTCGTTATATATATCTTCTCTGTATTCTTAGGAAAAAATTGTAAAAACTAGCCCCAACATCGAAAAAACCTGTCGTCTACGCGGTAGTAACTAATGGTATAAATATGTACCACTTTTTGGCCCGAAGGTCGACTTTTAACTATCAGATGGCGCTGAGAGTAAATATGGTAAAAATAAGAACCAATGCGTGTTTGTAGACTAATTTATCATGCTTAGCGGTATCGAGCAGTGGGATGTCGTTTATAGGATCGCTGGAAACGTCGGTGGTACAGATATGTACCAGTACCCTATAAAGGGTTAAGACAGGCGCTGACGAATTGACGCCGGTATCTTGTAGGCATTTTAGCTTATCTTACAAAAAAGGAATATTTCCTTCTTGCTGGAAAACTGCGCGGGTCCAGCCCATACCAAAAAAGGGCAAGAGGACCTTGCCAAACAACTATCGTCCAGTCGCATTGCTTTCGGTTATATCAAAAGTTATGGAGATGGCTATCAACGAAAAATTATTAAAGTACCAGGAAGGCTTCAATATTATTAGTAACCGCCAGTATGGATTCCGTAAGTCTAAGTCAACAGAAGACCTTCTCGCTTATGTTACTCACGTTTGGAGCAACGCAATAGAACATCATGGGGCTTCCCGAGCGGTAGCACTGGACATTTCCAAGCCCTTTGACCGAATATGGCATTAGGGGCTCCTAACTAAAGTAAGAGCATACGGAATGCCAGTTCAATTTTGTTCATGGCTATAAGGACCGTTCTCTACGAGTAGCGATGGACGGATTTCTTTAAGATACATTTAAAATCAGCGCCGGAGTCCTTCAAGATTATATATTGTCACTCACCGTCTTTTCACTATACGTTAACGATCTTTTGGAAAAAAAATTGTCTTGGCATAGTCACGTTGCGGCCATTGCTAAGGCAGCCTCGCAGAAGCTTGGAATACTTTTCCGAAATAAGAACCTCTATACACCTCAAAACTTTTGATGCTCTACAAAGCCCAAATTCGACCATGGCTGGAGTACTGTTCGCATATTTGGGGCTCTGCTCCTAAACATACCCTGGGATTGCTAGATTCCATTCAAAGAAAAGCCATTCGTTTGATCGGTGACCATGATCTGACAAACAACCTGAAAAGCCTTGAACATCGAAGGCATGTTGGCGACTTAAATCTATTTTACAATTATTTTCATGGCAAGTGCTCAACTGAGGTTGCCTGCTTGATTCCACCCAGAGCGGTACATGGTATAAATACACGACGAACCACTGCAGCCCACCCGCACGTGGTTCAGCTTAGTATCTCTCGAACGACACTGTTTAAAAATTCTTTCATCTGAAAAACATCATCACTCTGAAACGACCTCCCTTTGTGTTTCCCAACGAGTATAATCTCCAAAGATTCAAGACCAACGTGAATCGTTTCCTGTTTACACACACCGCTCGCAGAGCGCCTTAAATAATTAATTCGGCAGAGAAAAAAAATCATCATTTTTGCTGTTAAAATCCAGGGTACTTTTATGGTGCTTTCTTTATACAGGGTGTCTCAAAACTCAGTATCAAGATTTTAGGGGCGTATTTGCCAGGTCAAAATAAGCCTTTTTTTTCCTATAAGCATGTGTCCGCAAACGCTTCGTCACCGATCTACAGAGTGTTAAATTTTCAAAAAAATTTTATTTTTTCCTTCATAGCTCTTTTAGTTTTTGAGATATTAAGATAAAATTTAAAACATAGATTACGCTTTAGGGCTTACATCATCTAGTTTACCGAGTGATTGTAAGAATCTACAGGGAGATATTTTTTCAGGGGTCATGCTGCCCTTTTCTCCGCATAAACTTTTTTATAGTGCGCTGCTGGCGCATTCTGAAATATGCAGTACATTCTTTGTTTTGTTTATAAACTTTTTTATCTCTTATAATTTTTATGCATCTAAGATCGTTATCGAGAAAAAAATTTAAACAAATTTTTGTAATTAGCTACATTTAATTAACATTTATAACAACAGGGGGGAATAAATACCACAATGAAAACAAAAGACGCTATACTTATTTGTTATAAGATTATTTAAACATTACCTCAAAAATAAGAAACTTAATCAACTTTGACTTTTTATAAAAGATGCTGGAAATGCCCTCCTCTTTCTGCGATACAACCCTCTACTCTTCTTCTCATAGACTGCCGTACGCGTTCTAATATTCCGGGATTATTTCTTACCGTTTGAAAGGCATCCATAATTCGTCCAGTTAGAACTTCGATGGAAGGCACTGGTCCTGCATCATAAACTAGACTCTTTACATGCCCCCATAAAAAGAAGTCCAGCGAGTTGCAATCTGGGGACCGTGGGGGCCAAGCAATTGGACCTGCTCTGCCAATCCACCGATTGGGAAACACTGTGTCTAAATAATCGCGGACGGTGACTCGAAAATGAGGGGGTGCCCCATCGTGCATAAACCACATTTGTTGACGAACGTGTAAAGGCACATCCTTCATTAATGCAGGCAATTCATTCTGTAGGAAGTTTAAATATGTGTCACCATTTAAAATTCGCGGTAAAATAAAAGGACCAATTAAAGTATCTCCTACTATTCCTGCCCATATGTTTACGCTAAACTGTTCCTGGTGTCGAGATTCTCTGATCATGTGTGGATTTTCTAGTGCCCAAATATGAACATTGTGGTAATTCACTACTCCGTCGCGTGTAAATTGAGCCTCGTCGGTAAAAAGGATACGAGATAAAAATTCAGGATCCACAGTACACTTGCGCAGTATCCATCTGGAGAACTGCAAGCGCTGTGGAAAGTCTCGAGGAAGCAAACCTTGGACGCGCTGAATATGATATGGGTATAGCATGTTTTCGTGTAAAACCCTCCAGACAGTTGAACGGAAAACATCCAAATGCCGTGCTATTTGTCGAGTACTCATACCAGGGTTTTCATCGATAACATTTAAAATCTCTTCATCAACTGCTGGGTTGCGTGCTTGTCTTGGTCTACCAGTATCGTGCATTGGAGTCTGAAATCTGCCGTATTCCCGAAGGTGTTGATGGGAATTTATAAAAGTTCTGTAGATGGGAAGCCGGCGATTAGGAAATCTTAGCGCGTACAACCTCTGAGCATTAAGCCCGTTACCATTAGCCAGACCATAAACGAAATGGATGTCAGCCAGATGTTCAAATGAATATGGTCCATTTTCCATTTTAATGTTAAACAAATCAAAAAATATACGATAAGTTATAAACCAACTTTTAAATAATGTCAAATGCATAAACCAACTTTTAAATAATGTCAAATGCTTCAAAATAAGCGTAAACGTCAAAATGAAAATAGCAGTCAAAGCCCACTAATTGTTTTTTTTATTGTTTCATTGAAAAATTTCAATTAAATATGGCGAATTACAAAAATTTGTTTAAATTTTTTTCTCGATAACGATCTTAGATGCATAAAAATTATAAGAGATAAAAAAGTTTATAAACAAAACAAAGAATGTACTGCATATTTCAGAATCCGCCAGCAGCGCACTATAAAAAAGTTTATGCGGAGAAAAGGGAGCATGACCCCTGAAAAAATATCTCCCTGTAGATTCTTACAATCACTCGGTATACTAGATGATGTAAGCCCTAAAGCGTAATCTATGTTTTAAATTTTATCTTAATATCTCAAAAACTAAAAGAGCTATGAAGGAAAAAATAAAATTTTTTTGAAAATTTAACACTCTGTAGATCGGTGACGAAGCGTTTGCGGACACATGCTTATAGGAAAAAAAAGGCTTATTTTGACCTGGCAAATACGCCCCTAAAATCTTGATACTGAGTTTTGAGACACCCTGTATTTCTCACCATTATTTGTTCGCACGTTGCCTCAATATTTGAGAACGTTAGCGGTCTCACGTACTGATATTTCCCGCTCTGGTTTGTAGTTTCTAACAACACAAACTCTCTGAAATATTTTCATACGAATACTTAGTATTAGTTGAGCTAATTTTTTTTTATTTTGATAAATAACTTGTTTGCTAAATTTACCAAACCGGTTCAATTTAAACACGTTTTTAAAAATATCTTTCACATGAAACATCTAAAGTAACTTCTTTATTATCCGTTGCGTTGGTTGCTATGGTTCAGGATATTTTTATTTATGCATATTAAATTTATATGTGTTTTAAATTTCAAAAAGAAAATACGCGTCATAAAAAATAAACGTCTTATTATTATTATTATTATTATTATTATTATTATATCATGTAACAGTGGGATTTCCAGTGTTGAATTTCCAAAATGGAATTTCCACCGCAATTCAGTGAAAATTGCAAACTTCTCATGGGATTTTTTATACATGGGGGAAATTCTCGCTGTAATTATTCGAAAATGTCCCGCTTCATATAGAATTTTCAATACATTTAAAAGGGAAATATTCCCTTAAGAATTTGAATATCTCCTGCTTCATATGGGATAACCTGAACTAGCTTGTCAAATACAATTATATTAACATGCCATATCCGACAAATAAATCATCGATAAAATCCAAAGATACCTTTCATCTTCTTATAATTTCTTCTTCTCTCAGATTGTGTCTAGCCCGCCCGCATAAAGCGAAACCCAGAGACATACAATCAGGATAGAAAATGAACACAGCACGACAAATCACTGAACACATTCGGCCGAAACATAAATTTAACGATACGCTCTATAATACACCGCTGTTGGCTGTCATTCCGAAATAACTTATGATTGGTCGTATCTGCAATAAAAAAAAGTTTCGAAAAAATTGTTTCTTTCCGTGTTGTTTAAGAGATTTTCACTTATAATCTCCCTAGTACTTGAATTATTACCGGAAATATTTTTTGAAAATTATCCGGAGTCGCGAAGCGATGTGGGATAATTTTCATAAAAAAATGTGTGCGATAAAGTATATTCGATAATTAATTTAAGAACGAGGGAGATTCGGTAAGAAAATTTCATATAAGCAAAAGTATTAATAAAGTTTTAAAAATTTTAATATCAAGTCAAACACCCTCTAACCTAATTAAATATGAAAGTCGGTCATGGATGACAGTTTGACAGTTTACTATGACATATACATTGTGCCCAGTTAATTGCAAGTTATTTAACTTTAAAATTCCAAATGTTATGGTTCTGAGAAGAAAAGGTAGAAACTATAATAGAGGAAGTAGAAAATTCAATTCCAAGCAATACAAAGCGATCCAAGGAAACCGTGTAGAAACAATTTTTAGAATTAGTATAAATATGAGTTTTTTCTGTTTCTTTTTCTTGATATTAATAATACTTTTTTTCAGGTTGAAAATGTAGCTAGTGTTTTATTTCTCACATTCATATTATTACAAAAATATTAACAAGGGTTAAAAGTAATGATATAAAAAAATAATCTTTCTCAAACTTTAGTATTCTTAGATATACTGCATCAGATTGAGAATGTCTTTAACTGTCAATTTTAAATTAACCCGTGTTATTAAAGTTGAGGTAAGTCCCATGACAAAAATGAGACGGTATTTGGTATACCAACATTAGAGTTAAAATAAACAGTTATTTTTCATTTTTATATATCTATCTATCTATCTTTAAATGACACGAAGTAAGAAATCAATTAAAAAAACGCTGACACTTCACATTTTGTCTAGTTTCACTAAGAAACAAACACCCAAGGTATGTAGGTATAAATATAAATAGGTGTATTATTCCAATAGAGACACCCATAAAGACATAATAACCACATAATTGGCAAACAGGATTCTATTAGAAAGGAAGAATGCGGATTTTAGTGTTGACAATGCAGTGCAATTAACAGTACTTAGATATGCTTAACGTTGGCGTTAAACCTCGAAGAACTTCTCCAGGACGACCAAAACTTGAGCTGGATGAAGTTTTAATGCGGAGAATAAGGCGAAAAGTTCATAGTTTCTTTTTAAAGAAAGAAGTTCCCACGCTGGACAAAGTTTTGTCCTCAATCCGAGAAGACTAGGACTACCCATTTATGTGTAGAAATACGTTTTGAAAATTATTAAATAAAATGGGTTTTTAGTGGAAAAACATAATAGGCAATTGATTTTAATAGACAGAAGTATTAAAGGATATGGGTAGAACAAAAACACAAAGCTTTAAGAAATAACTATTCTTTTATTATAGTGAGAAAGCTGCAAACACGGCGAGAGCAGAAAAAGGAATCATAAGAAAATAATATCATACATATTAACTTTTGCTTACGTAAATAAAGATTGAGGCTCGGATGTTTACTGAAGTTTTAAATAACAGAACGATAGACTAAAAGCTATGACCATATAAATTAAAATATAATGTGTCAGTTTTGTAAACTATTTACCACTCTCAATACACCCTCTCAAAAATGAGCCGATTATATTTAATTGTATCTAAAAAAAAAATAAAAACAAAAAAAAATAGTTATATACTTATTCTGGGGAAAATTAAAACATATGGTTCAACATTTGTTGCTCGGATTTGGAAAAAACCCCAAGAAAATAACCAAATCAAACCATTCTAATTATGTTATGTTCTTTTAAGTCCCAAATGAAAAAGGATTTCATGGAACTTCGGAGCTGGCAGTTGCTTCGTAAAGGTATCTGCTAACTGCTGACCTGTAGGAATATAATGTATTATTATTGTTTTGTTTTGGATTTGCTCTCTAGTAAAATGGTATTTGATATCTATATGTTTAGATCGTTTATAATCAACTGGATTATTTGCAATTGAAATACAACCATTATTATCTTCATACAAAATTATCGGCTTAAAAATATTTATTTTAATACTGGTTAATAAAGATTTAATCCATAATGCTTCTCTAACCCCTTCAAATATAGCCATGTATTCCGCCTCCATAGATGAAGCAGCTACAGAATTTTGTTTTCTGGTATTCCAAGAAATTAAACAAGTGTCAAAAATTTTAAACAAAAATCCAGTTGTGCTTTTTCGATCTATTTCATTACTACCCCAATCAGCATCTACATAGCCAATTAATAGTTCGGTATAATTATTTCGGGTGTAAATTAATTTTAAATCTGAAGTACCTTTAATATACCGTAAAACTCTCTTTAAGCATTGCCATAATTCCTTGTTATTTTTATTTTGATAACGACTAAGTAAATTAACAGCCGTACACAAATCTGGACGAGTGCATAACGCAGCATACATTAAACAACCTATTAAATTTCGGCATGGGGCATCATAAGGCTCATCGGAATTTAATGCTTGATAATCTAATTTTATTGGAAGAGGTGTTTTAACTGGGTTGCAATCACTTATATTAAAATTAAGAAGTACAGTTTTTAAATAATTACTCTGATCTAAAGAAATTTGAGTGTCTTGCATTTGAATATTAATACCTAAAAAATACTTTATTTCATTAAGGTCAACCATGCTAAATTTATTTTTCAAATACGATTTAAAACTTAACAGTGTATCCATATTTCCTGTAGCGATCGCTAAGTCGTCTACATATAGTATTACGTAAACATTTTCTCTAATATTACCTTTATCCAAGAAGTATAAACAATGATCGACACTCGAATTTTTAAAGTTATGTTGTTTTAGTATGTCATCAAAATGCTCGTACCAGCATCTTGCTGATTGTTTTAACCCATATAAAGATTTATTTAATTTACATACATATCCATTTTTAGCCTTTATTCCCTCGGGAACTTTCATATATATTTCTTCCTTTAATATGCCATTAAGGTATGCCGTTTTAACGTCCATTTGGTGAATATACAAATTAAATTGATTGGCAATTGCTAAAAATATTCTGAAAGTTGATATTCGGGCTACTGGCGCAAAAATTTCATTATAGTCTAAAAGACACTGTTGACTAAAACCTCTGGCTACTAACCGCGCCTTATATTTTAACGGGTTACCCTGTATATTATTTTTAATAGTAAATACCCATTTACAGTCGACAATATTTTTGTTTTCGGGCTTAGGTACTAGAGTCCACGTGTTGTTATTTAACAAGGATTGAATTTCTTCATTTATGGCCTTCTCCCATTCATTTTTATCAGCTCGAGTGCTTATTTCTTTAAAGCAAGTGGGTGTTGGTAAGAGAGACAATTGTGCACTCATAAAACTGCTTATTTCATTTTCATTATATGAAATTTTAGGAAGATTTATTAGTCTCTCGCTCCGTCTGAGTTCCTTAATGGTTGTCTCAGATTTTTGTTCGGTATTTTGTTTACACTGATTTTTATCCTCGGTTTCAATGACAGTTTTGTTATTATCTGCCTTTAATTCCGATGGTTTATGAAAAATAATCGGTACCGGGTTTTCATCAGTTTTAGATATTTTAATACCGTCGGAGCCTTGCACTTGAACTTGAGACCCTTCGTTAAGGTCAATTTTAGGCCTTGAAGTATTAAAAGTGATTTCATCAAAAATGACATCTCGAGCTGTTAAAAATTTATGGGTTTCAGGGTCAAATATTTTATAGCCATTGGGTTCATAGCCTACCAGTATACCTTTTGTTGATTTTTGTTCGAACTTTGATTTTCTATTTTTATTATGAATAAAAGCAGTAGAGCCAAAAACCTTTAAGAGGTTTAATCTGGGCTTTTTATTATGCCACAGTTCATAAGGTGTTCCCTTTTGTTTAAGTGCATTTGTTGGCGTTAAATTTAAGATATAGGTGGCGCTTAAAATTGCTTCGCCCCAAAAACTGATATTTAAATTAGCACCATGTATCATGGCTCTCGCTTTTTCTGTAAGAGTTCTGTTCATTCTCTCCGCAACAGAATTTTGCTGGGGAGTATAGGGAACGGTTAAATGAAAAGTTATACCTTTTTCTTTACAGAATGATTTCATTTCATTGGATAAATATTCACGACCATTATCACAATATAAAAATGCTACTTTTAACGAAAATTGAGCTTCACATTTTAAAACAAAGTCTCGAAAAACTTTATATGTTTCCGATTTATATGTCATTAAGTAGGTAACAGTATAATGAGTGAATTCATCAATAAATGTTATAAAATAATTTTTATTGTCTATTGTTGGTGGAGATATAGGCCCACAAATATCGGAATGAATAATAAATAATGGTCTTTGAACATATGACTTATCTTTACTTTTAGCAAAAGGGAAACATGTTTGTTTTCCGTATATACACGCTTCACATAAATCTGATGTTGGATTTATATTATTTAATTGGTCATGATATTGTTGATTTTTAATTTCTAAGAATTTATTTTTGCTTATATGACCTAAGCGCTCATGCCATAATTTATAGTTTTCATAGGGCTTTCTATTTTTATAAACATTTATTTGGTTTATGGTGGAGCTCAAATTTCTGTTAATTTTGACAATTATAATTATTAGTTTATTTATTGCCTTACCAGTGATAATACTTTTACCTCCTTGACTGATTGTCACTCCTCCATCTGCAGAGAAAAGTACAGCCATACCAACCTCTTGCATGCGCCGCACCGAGAGTAGATTGTAGGGAACTTCTGGGGTGAACAGCACATTTTCCAATGTCCCTTGAATGCCCATGTTAGTGGTAATGTTGATATCTCCTTTCAGGTGTGCTTTGATTGATGTATTATTCTTTGCAACGGATATCTCTATTGGTTTGGTTAATTCCATGAAACTGGTAAAATAGTGGCGTTGATTTATGATGTGATCAGTGGCTCCTGAATCCAGAAGAAACTTGATAGTGTTATTTTGACGTGTTTGAGTATGCAATGTTTCACTCGACATCATGAATGCAAAACTTGGCTCCTCTTCATGTGTTTGGATTGTGTGTAGAGTTCTGTTGTTAGTGTTGTTCTCTTGTCGATCTTTATAATAGAAACAATTAGCTTTGGTGTGATTCGTTCTACCACAGTGGTCACATTTCATAAAAATAAAACGGTTCTTTGAATGGCTACCTCTGTTGTGGTAATATTTTTTTGCCTTATAATTAGGTTTGTTGTTATATTTATTTCTTGTTTTGGAAGGGTGGAACCTTTTGTTTTTAAATGTTGGTTTCACTGTTGTCTCTACTTGTAAAACTTTGCTACTTGTGTCGCCACTTTCCTGTCGTAGTTTTGTTTCTTGATCCAACAACCGGGTTTTCACAAAAGCTAAGTTAATAGAGTCTTCTGACAATGTTTCAATTGCAGTCACTATCCCATCATATGAAGGTGGCAATGTTAAGAGCAAATGAGCTACTTTACTCATCTCAGTTAAAGTAGCACCAGCTGAGGTTAACTCAATTAGCATCTCATCAAACTTAATAAAATGCTCGATCAAAGGGGTATCTTGTTGAAATTTAAAACTCAGCAATTTCTTTTGCACTGCAAGTTGCGTAGCTAAGCTCTTACGTTCGTAAATTGTGTCTAGCTTTCGTAATATTTCCCGAGCAGTGTCTTCTTCGGTAATCATGCCGATTATTACATCACTTAAATATTCAATAATACATCCTTTTGCCGTTAATTCCATTTGTTGCCAATTTTCAGGTAGTGCAGCAGGTGGATTTTCGGCTAGTACAAGTGATGCACCCTCTTCAGCAATTAGGGCTTTGATGCGAAATTTCCATATCGAATAATTAGTTCCATTGAATGAGGTAATATTGCGTCGTATCTTTTTACTGTTCTCCATTTTCACGCATTAAGCACTAACCACGACTTTATAATATATTTAAGTTCGTTTCCAACAAAGTCTTATTAACAAAAACACAATTTACACAAAAGTTTTTACTTAATGTCTCCTCACTTATTTCGCGAACATACGTTCTGGGCCCATAACCTATTAAAGGATATGGGTAGAACAAAAACACAAAGCTTTAAGAAATAACTATTCTTTTATTATAGTGAGAAAGCTGCAAACACGGCGAGAGCAGAAAAAGGAATCATAAGAAAATAATATCATACATATTAACTTTTGCTTACGTAAATAAAGATTGAGGCTCGGATGTTTACTGAAGTTTTAAATAACAGAACGATAGACTAAAAGCTATGACCATATAAATTAAAATATAATGTGTCAGTTTTGTAAACTATTTACCACTCTCAATAAGAAGCGATATCGTCTATTGGAGAAGAAATTACTTAAGAATCATCCGAAAATCCAGAGAAGAAAACAAAAAATATTTTACCTAGACGAAACATGGTTAAATGAAGGCCCACTGTGACTAAATTTGGGGGTGAAAATACTAAAAGTTCAAGGCAAGCTTAATTAAAAGGATTGTCCACAGGATTAAGACCGCCATCTGGAAAAGGACATCGACTTATCATAATGGATAAGAATGGATAATATTGGAAGATCTTCGTTAAAGGTTATCTACTGCTGTTCCAATCTAAAAATACAGTAGACCATCACGAAGATATGAATGCCGATGTCTTTAAAGAATAGTTCGACAAATGTTGGATCTTATACCAAAAGATGTAATAATTGTATTGAATAATGCAAGTTATAGTCTGACGAAAAAATTACCGAAAAGTGCGTGGCGTAAAAGTGAAATAGCAGAATGGCTAAGTTTAAGACAAACAGAATTTCCATTAACACGTAAAAATGCATTCAAAAAATAAAAAGTTCAGTGAGAGTAAGGCTTCCTTGAGTCCCTCGACACATTTTAGTAAGGACAGTAGTAATGAGAACGAAAGAAAAAATGTGCAAATATCATTAAGTCAATGTCAAAGTGAAGATCATCAAGTATCTCAAAAAGAAAAATTCAGAACCAGAGATTCATCAATCCACCCAAGAATACGATATAGAACTAGAGAGTCCCGAGGTTCATCAGCCGTCTCTAGAAGAAGATACAGATACAGAAGGTAATTCGAGTACAAGTACCAGACGTTTTAGAAGCCAATGGATTTCGCATTTTCCGTAGATTTTATATGAAAATAGAAAAGTGTCTTGTCAGGTATGCGTTACTGCAGTAAACGTTAGAAAGGCGCAAATGCCAACATTTCACACCGCCGAAAAGAAATCTATAAACGCTTTTGTTAATAATGGGTTTACTTAGCTATTAGGTCCGTTGAATCAGGGATTATCGTCTCCAAATCTTTAAATGAAGCAAAATTTGCAGAAATGAAATCTGCCAGAAATACATTATTGGTTATTATATCATTACTTAGGTATTTAGTTAGACAAGGGATTACGACTAGAGCCTACACCGATGAAAAATCTAATATACGCCAACGTTTGCTATTAAGGACAGAATATAATGCCGATATTAAATCATGGTTAAGTCGAACGAATTATAAGTGGCTCCCCCACGATATTTTAAACTAAATAATTTGAATTATGTCAAAACACGTTCAAAACCGCTTGTTGAAACAAATCAAATCGTCTGAATAATAATACTTTTCCATAACGACTAAAACCAATACTGAGACATTATACATCACTGTAAAAGATATTTTATTAAGATATTCATTGGGTATTCATAAACGTAGGGGTCAATGCTATAATGGTGCAAGTAGTGTTAGCCGAAACATATCAGGTCTTCAGAGCCGAATTAGAACGGATGAACCGCGAGTTCCCTTTGTCCATTGTACAGCTTGGTTGTACAAGACTCCCTATAAGACGCAGACGCAATAAGAGATGCTTTTTTACCTCAATTAGAGAATTAATTACGTTTGTTAGAAATTCTCCAAAAAGGATGGCTTGTTTTAACCAATTGTAAATAGATTTATCATTCGAAGAAAACTCTGACAGCTTGACAAAGTTAAGAAGCCTGCGACCTTTTTGTCCGACCAGGTGGTGATGAAGCAGGAGAGGCTAAATCATGTGTCTATGCTTCAAATTCATTAAGATGCGACTGATGAGGTTAACCTGAGAACCGTAGCCAATGACTTTATAGGTGGTAACGCTGTAAGAAGAAACACCTTTTTGAAGTTTCCTTATTTAGTCCATTAGTTTAATTTTTTTACAGTTTTTATTTTACTACTAGATAATGTTGTATATACAGGTCGTTAAATATATATACAATAACTTACTAATGCGCCAGGTGGGTACCTGAATCTTTTTATGTTCTTTACAATAAACCATTAAATAAAAAGGGTTTAGTTTTTTTTTTAGTACAGTAAGTTTTTGTCCGATTTTTTACCAAAGAAAATAATTTTATGTAATGTAATTATTAGTGTAATGCCCATGGTCCTGCACCCATTGATATTTTTAAAAGTCGGCGCCTATGCATTGAACTGTCTTGAAGAAGAGGGATGAGATTTGGGTGATAACTTGCCTCTAAGAATCGGTACTATTTGACGGTAATAGTCGATCCAGATTATAGCCAGTGTTACGTCGTAAAATGGTCGTTTGTTTCTCCCTTCTTGTTTTCAATCATTAGTTTCACTATATTTATGTTTAAATGCATTTTAAAATGTTTCCGTCTAGCGCTCTCCATTTATACGACTTCCATAAGAACTCTCTGCGACTTTAATATAAATATT
Source organism: Polydrusus tereticollis (assembly GCA_963920685.1). Taxonomy (NCBI): domain Eukaryota; kingdom Metazoa; phylum Arthropoda; class Insecta; order Coleoptera; family Curculionidae; genus Polydrusus; species Polydrusus tereticollis. The sequence goes on from OY987326.1 coordinate 189,784,794, forward strand.
TTACGAGCTGAATTCCAGCTTGGCACGCACAATTTGCATTTGGGATATTGCCGCTGGTATTTTAATTATATTTTTCTTGTTTCTGATTTAAGCGATATTGCTGTAATAAAAATACACATATTTCTTTTTTGATTATAATAATAAGGATTATACGTACTTAATTGCAGCAGAAGTATTTTTATGCGGTGCAGGAAGGAAAACAAAATGTGTTTAAAATGTAGCATTAACAAAATGTATTTACTGCGATATAGGATAGGTAGTTAACATTTTACATATTAGGTACGAAAGTATTAAATAAAAAGAGGTAGGTACTTCTTATTGGAATTCTCAAGTACCAGAAAACCTGTGTATGTTCTCACCAACTTAAACAATTTTCTTTACATTGAACTAGGGCTGACGTAGATATTTTTCCGCCAAATTAAGCTGCCACAAAAATTTATTAATTTTTATACTGTAAATATAGGTTAGTTCCGGTTAGAGTTTACTGAACCATGACTAAGAAAGCATGGTGCTTACAAGAATTTGTTCGTGCTAGAACTTGGTAGATATACATAGTATTAATGCGATCATAATTGCATAGAAAGTAATCGATATTCACGGCTCATTTAGCATACAACTATATTCAACCTGTTTTTTTTATCGGAATTTTAATCGCCGTGTTACAATGTTACGGGATTTAAGAATTATTAGATGACAATATTATTTGTCTGTAGACAAAGGAACTTGAGGCTTAATATACCATCACTCCCTTTCAGCTCCTGAATATTAGAAGACACACTGTCTGGGCTTTAGCTTGGTTTAGTTATTTAGAACATATTAATATTCTTCTTCGTCTTCTGGCTTCTCTTTTTGATAAGCTGGTTTCCTTTAATTTACTTCTAATAAGTTGTCAGTTCATCGCGTTACTCGATAGCCGAAATATAGTAGTTCAGGTTTAACCGGAAGTTGACACTTTTGGAAAGATAATAAAGAAGTAAGATAGGATCATGTAAGCCAATTTGCTCTAAGACATACCGTTAGAAACCTAGAAGCTGTCAAAGTTAAAAAAAATAAGTCATTTTTCAAAAGTCGATATCGCGGAAACTATTATGTTTAGACTTATAATGCACCTATTAAAAAATAATTTTTATATTAAGTTAATCTACAATCAAAGTACCAGCGGGAAAGAGATGCCAGACTTACCGATACTTGTGAAATGGAAGCTCTCTTTGGTATGTTATATCTGTTAGTAGTCAACAGATCAGGTAGACAAAATATAATGAACTTCTGGAGAACAGACGGCACTGGAACAAATGCTATTTATTGCACTATGTCTTATAATCGATTTCGCTTTCTTCTACGCTGCTTACACGGAAAAAAGAAAATACTCGTTATAATACTATTAGTTTCAGTTTAAGACTAAGTTAGCTTTGTATATACTCAAGACGATATCGTTTCAAAAAGAGAATAGGAAATTCTTGTACAACCTGATTTAAATTAAATATATATATCTTCAATTATAACATTTACGAATTTATATTGAGACATGCATTTTAATTAATTTGTGGTTATGTAACTTTAAAATAAGATCATAGGTAACTTAGCTGTAATATAATGAGTTTTTTAAAAGAAGTATTTGGTTTCATTATTTTGAAGATTTCAAAAAAATTGAATCTTAGTTTTAAACCTGCAACATATTTAAAATAACAGACTATTTTTTAAATTGTTATTTTGAAAGCATACTATACTAAAATTGAGCATTTATATTGTCGGCTTAATAAGGACGAATAGATATTATTTTAAAAATAGTCATTTATAGTTTTAAACTGTAAATATCTACCCTTCAAAATACACATATCATAATATGTTCATTTTGAACATGTTTGAATATTCAGTTTGAGGCACTTATATCGCCAATATTAAAATACCATCAATTCAAATGAAGGCTGTAATAAGAAAGTTATGGTTCTTGAAATTAGACGGTCTCAGGCTGTTACATTATTTTCCGACGTTTCACAGACGATTCCACGTGGCATCTTCAAGGATTGTAACTATAAGGGATTAGAGCACTGAATGAATAAATCGATTTGATGAACATTGAAATAATTCAGTCAGTTCTCTAATCAGTCATATAGAGTAAAAAAATCCTTACAAATGCCACGTGCAATCGTTATTACTGAAACGTCGAAAATGTATGTAACAGTTTGACACGCACAAAACTTCCGTAGGTTTTTAACTTTTTACATTTGTTTTCGATGGACTTTTATTATTTTTTTCAAATTATAATTTCTAAGTAAAAGCCACCATATGACCCTCTTAATCTGTTACCTTAATAATTACAACACGAATTATAATGTTTCTGAAAATAATTGAAATGAGTTTTACCAGGTAAAAAAATAATATTCGGCCTTACTCACCAGGAAGAATGTAAACAATTAATTAAACTACAAACGATTTATTCATTTTTTTTATCTAAAAGTGTAAAATACACTAACACATTTAACAAATATATGTATATAACTTAAATATAAGGTTTTATGTTTACGATTTGCTCGTAAAATACAACATAAACACAAATACAAAACAGTATAGTACAAACTAGCTAACATTTCTTATCAAAACCATCACATCTTTTTAACTCTTATAATAAGCAAAATCCCCATATAGGCATTCCTTAAATACATAATATAATAAGGCAAAAAATAATGTAAAAACTGCTTAATTTTATCCAGTTGACAATTTAGTCACTAACAAATCTGTGTTTATTTCATGCAAAATGGTAGGAAATTTTGCAGAAGGTCACTAATATGTTGACGATTATAAATCAACTGGGCGACAGCAAAGAAAGGGTCGAAGGTTTTCGGGCCTTACTGAAAATAACATGCATTTAATGTAGAAATAAAAACTGTTACTTACCTTTAAAAGTCTGAATAATAGCGTCAGAACATCCCCATTCTTTTAAAACATCTTCAAGGCTCATATTGGACCGTATACTGAAACAAGTTTAAACAAATACTGAGGCGTGAGGGCACGACCCACCGAAACCATGGACCATAATAACTGGATTGTCTCGCGATTCGCGCCCGCGATATTGTTCGGGAAAATTTCGGTTGCTTTCGTAGTACGACGGAAATCGTAAAGCTAGGAACAAGTATTTTGGGTTATTAAAACTATCATATTTAGAATATACTTTCAAATAGCAGCTCAAATTGAGTATTTCAAAATTTCAAACGAAATGGTTACGATGCCTTGTTTGGAGAATAGAATACTTTATTTTGAGGGTACTAATCTTTATTTTAAAAATAACTTTTAGTCACTGTAAAAATGTACAAAATCTTGAAGTACAGAAATGAACGAATCATACAGAAATTTGCAAATATTTGTTTTAAAGTAACTTTCTTAAAGTGAAAATATATATTGAAGATATGAAAATCTTTTTTCAAATATTTTCAAATGTTTAACTTAAACTTGTTTCCTTCAATTAAGATTTTCTAGTCTAAATATAAGTAAATATATCTGAAAATATCAAAATGTTCTGTTTGAGAATATGTTTTTTTCTGTGTACGCTTCGACGATAAAAACACTCGCGACGAGCGACGACAAACCGATTAGCTAGCGCCAATAAGGGAAGTTTTTGAGTTATTTCTGGACTATAACCACACTAAGTATGGAGTTGATGTCGTAGATCAAATGTGTGCAACTGTGCAACTTATAACGTTGCTAGAAACAGCAGACGATGGCCTCTTACTATTTTATTCGATGTGATGAACATAGCCGCCATAAATGAACTAGTTCTTTACCATCTAAATCGTTTCGATTTGAAGATTATTCGAAGTGATTTTTTGAGAACTTTAGCTTCGGATTTAATAAAACCGCAAATTGGTAGAAAATTTCAACTTCAAGGGATTTCAAAACATAGATAAAGAAAAATGTCGGCTTACTTTTGACGTGGAAGGACCTACTGACAACTAACGCATCAGATGACAAGGGATCAAAAAGCGGCAATGGACGATGTTATATATGTCCTAGAGACATGAACAAGAGGACTAGAAATTATTGCGATAGCTGCAACAACTGGGTTTGTAAGGAACATCAGAGAAAATCGTCAGTGGTTTGTAATAAATGTGTTGAACGCATAGACGAATAAAAATGTTTCAATTGCTATATTGTTTATAACATTATTTTCTCTCCTTGTTTAATAAAGATATTTTGTACACATAATAGTTCTTGTTCTTTTTTAAATGTTCTTTGTGGGATTTTACAGTGAATCATTTGTGTTACAGATATATCCCACGCGACCGTTCCTCTAACAAACCTCCGGATGATTAGTCGAGGGTTAAGTAGAATCCAAAAAGTGTCACATTTAAAAAAATTGTATGATCACGGTGTCCCGATGTTGTGAAACACCCTGTATATTTAAAAATAATTTCCAAATATAGTCCCCTATCATAGGTATTACCCTGTAGCAACTCCTCAGAATATGTATCTCTAATACTGCCGCCCTAAGGAAGAAGGTCCTATCTGCAAAATATTGGTTTTGAGATAATTCGACTTTCACCTATTTTTGAAAGCCTTTCCCTGTATTTGCTTGTAAATGTTTAAATTTGCCACACATAATTGAAATGTGTGTTTAAATCATATGGCTATTAGAAAATTAAAACTAGTAAACGTACTTTGAATTTACAGCAGATAGGACAATTATCCTTAGTGAAGTTACAGAGCAGATAGGACCTTCTTCCTTACATTTCTAGAAAACAAAACCTTTAGAAATGACTACGAATGATTTGCCGAAATTTTTGAAACAACAAAGTATATTTTTCCATAATCAAATTGTTGAAACAACAAAGTATATTTTTACATAATCATTTTGAATGTTCAAAAAGTTTTCAAGGAATAATTTTAGAAATACTATGCCTAATTTAATCATCAAAAATTTGACGGTTGTTATTTGAATATACACTACATACCTATCAGCGAAACTTCGTAAAATGTCGACTAAGCTTGGGGGTGTAGTACCTCAGGTGTTACCTCTGCTACCCGTTTGATAAAAATTATTCGCAGCATGTTAAATTATGCACTTGTGTGATTCGAAAAATTTAATTCAAAAGAAACTCGTACCGTCTGAATGAGCTCTTATTATAATATGCAAATTATAAGAGTAATGAAAATACAAAAAAAAATTAACTGAAAGCAGTCTATTTTTCTGAGTCGGATTTAGGTATTAAAGCCTGACAGGATAATATACACCAAACCAGTTTTTCCTGCATCACAGCGTGATTACAGTCCCCATGCAGTCCGTCACGGTTTATAATAGGTTTATTGAAACCGCATCTCCGACCCATATTAACACCATTTCGCCACGATAGCATATATCCTCTACTTAGAAAAGAACCTCTTCGTTTTATTAGGGACAAATTTACAAACTAATACAAATTTTATTCCTCTGTGTTTATTAATTTAGATAATAAGATTGTATAGCTAGAAATTCGGTTACACTTTTTATCAGAGGGAATGTTTTAGTACCATCTTACAGAAAAACAAAATCTTTCCTTCTCGCTGGAAAACTGCTCAAGTCCAGCCCATACCCAAAAAAGGCAACAACTATCGTTCAGTCGCCTTGCTTTCGGTTATATCAAAAGTTGTCGCGAAGGCTATCAACAATAAATTAAAGTAACTGGAAGGGTTCAAGATTACAAGTGACCCCCAGTATAGAATTCGTAGGTCTAGATCAACAGGAAACCTTCTGTTATGCTTATGTTGCCGCCATTTGAAACAACGCAATAGAACATCATGGGGGCCCGGGCGGTAGAACTGGACATTTCCAAGGTCTTTGACCGAGTATGGCATATACGGCCTGAGGAGCTCCTAACTAAAGTGACAGCATACGGAATGTTGTTTCAATTTTGTTTATGGCTGTAAAGCTTCCTTACAGACCGTTCTCTGAGAGTGGCAATGCAATGGATCGATTTTTTTCAGACACATTTAACATGAATGCCGGAGTTCCTCAAGGTTCTATATTGTCGCCCACCCTCTTTGTACTATACATTAACGATTTTGGGAAAAAACTGAAAATATACTCCATTCCCTTGTCTTAATCAATTAATTTACTGCACTGATAAAATTAATTATTTGAGTTAAAAAAATTTACCGTTGACTCAAATAAATACTTGTTTCCTATTAGCCAAACAAATATGTATTTGAAAAATACCAAGGGATTATTTGCCTCAATTAGTATCATCTGATTTGATACAAATTACTTTTTATTTGGAACTAATCACTAAATACAAAATTCAAGCAAATATTTATTTCCTTAACACTAACCTAACTTAAATAAGCCGTTTCAATGACTTAAGGTAAATAGGTTGAAAGTTAAGTTAACAAAATGTTTATTTGATTGATATTTATATATATTTTATCAAGTACATATTTATTTTACTTTTGTTTTACATGTATTTGCCGTAACAACAACGTTATTTAATTAAACAATTTAAGTGATTTGATTTAAATAAACCGGTAATTTCCATCAAAGTGATTGTTTTTTTATTCAAGTACATAATTGTTTAACTTGTCTTTTATATTTATTTAGATCAAATATAAATTTATTTGGTTTAAATACCTTTTTTTAATTTTCAATAGATCACAATGTTCATTCAAATCAGTTCTTATTTTATCCAAGTACGTGTTTATACAGACGTCACATAAAAATAAGAAATATTGAAATGTTGCTATTGAATATGGTTTAATCAGTACCTATACCATAATAATCACAAACCTTATTAAATTGTTTATAGTGTTCAAAAAATAAGGCAAACCAAGAGAAAAAAACACATTTTTGCCGAAAATAAAGGTTATGACAAATTACGCGCACGCGCACAACTATTTTTACATAAAAATAACATAAAATTTAAAAGATAACCATCTCTTATTTTATTTCTTATTTTTATGTTATGTTATGTGTTTCTATAAACGTCTTATGGCAGATCTGTAGATTCAACTCTTATTTTATTTTTATGTTATGTTATCTTGCTGTATAAACCAACCATTAGTTGTTGTTCCCCTTAAAATATACGTCAATAAAACATCATAGAGAAGTTAATAACTTTGATAAAAAATTAAATAAAGTCAAATTTGCAAATATTAGGTACAATAATTATTAATATTATATTAATTATATTATATTTTTTACGTTAGGAGGTTTGATAGGTATTGAATTATGGTGAAAATTGAGAAAAACTGTCTTATTTGTAACCTAGGTAGCCATGATTTATAAATACCTGGCTACATTTTTCTAAAAAGATTTTGTGTTCGAAATTTCAAATTAGGTATTACAAGTATCTTTTCTTTGTCTCTTATCTTACTTTTTTAACTCGTTTCATGCGTAACTAAAATATTCAAATATAGTTTCCTACCTTAAAAAGTATCTAACATATGGGATATACCCCTCGATATACCCCAATCTTCTAAATAATTATTCATATTACGTTTATTCCCCATATCTTCGTTTTAATTTTTGATGGAACCACTAACTTCTGTGCCACTAACAAAGAAGATTTTACTCTCACTCATAAATTTTTACAAGACAAAATCGAACACCAATGACCAAAACGCGATGATCAGGCCACTTTTGTATAACTAATCAAATTACTCAAAGCCCAAAGTAGGCGACAGGAGTTCATTTAAATACTTAATTATTAGTTTGGATGACCAAATTATTTGAAAAGTTCGGCAATGAATGATTTAAATTAAAGTTAAAGGTATTTAGTTCTTAACTTGAAATGTACTTCGATTAAATAATTAGTTATTTGTAAATATTTGGTTGTTTTATATTAACGATTTAATGTAAATACATAATTATTTAGTTTAAATGACCTAGACATTTAAATAGTTCTCTATTGGGTGATTTAACTAGCGATTAACGGGATTTAGTTCCTAAATAAAAATTAGTTCGATTAAATAATTAGTTATTTAGATTTTGTTATTTTAGCGGTTTTTTGGTAAGATATTTGTTTGAAGGGTTCTATGATTTGACACAAATCAACCAACAGTCAAATAACTTTGCAAATAAAACGAAATACTCTCATTTATTTCAGTTAAATCAAATTTAGTTAATTAAAATCACATTTATTTATTACCAATAATTATTCACCAAATAAATCAGATTATTTGATTAAGGGAGCACAGTTTTATGAGTGTGGGCATCAATTTGGATAGTCGTTTGCATAATCACGTTGCGGCATTGCTAAGGCAGCCTCGTAGAAGCTTGGAATCCTTTTCTGAGCTAAGAACCTCTATACACCACAACAGCTCTAAAAGTCTAAATTCGACTATCCTCTTTTACAAATATTTTCATGGCAAGTGCTCAACTGAGGTTGTCCGCTTGATTCCACCCAGAGCGGTGCATGGTAGAAATACACGACGAGCCACTGCAGCCCACCCGTACATGGTTCAGCTTAGTGTCCCTGACGCTATTTAAAAATTCTTTCGTCTGGAGAACATCACTCTGGAACCAGTCATTCGAAATTGCATCCCGACGGGTAGAAATTTTAACACATAAGTTGCATCCGAGGCACAACAAAATTGAATACTCAAGGTGAATTAAATTATTAATATGATAAAATTTAACTTATACAAGTTGACAGTGTTGCCCATACCTTTTCCTTAGAAGATTGTACTTCTAGAAATTATAGATAAGAAAAATCGAAATATTTAGGTGGTACGAAAAAAATACTTATGTATTTCAAAGTTAATTAAAACATTTAACTTAAAAATAAAATTATTTTCTTTCAATATAAATCGAATTCTTAAGTCGTTTTCATATAGTACAGGCGGCTCGTATACAAGAGGCTTTAGGTGACCCATAAGTAACCGTCTAGAGGATTCAAGTCGGGACTGCGAGCTGTCCAATCGAGCAATTAGGAAAAGTTTTGTCGATATATTGACGAGCAACTAGGCTTATATTATTATTCGTAGAGTTACGTCTTCTAACAGAACGTCAAGTTCTTCAGATAGAAACTGCGTATAGGAGTTTCCATTCAGTCGAGGTGGTAAAAAGTATGGTCGAATAAGATAATCGCCAATGATCCCTGTCCATACGTACATTCACCGAAAATTGTTGCTGAAGACGAAATTCTCTAATTTTATAAGGATTATCGTCTGCGCAAAAATGTTCGTTATGAACATTCATAATGACTTCTCATTCAAAAGAAGCCTCATCATTAGATAAAAGAATCGTTATAATATGTGTTACTGTAGCAGCAACCACCTACTAAAATCACACCTTGGCTGAAAATCACGGGGAAGCAGAGCTTGCACACGTTGAATATGGTATGAGTATAGTTGATAAAGATGCAAGACCCTCCAAACAGTCGATGCACTTGTTTGAAGTTGCACTGCTACCTTTCTGGCACTAGTTGAAGGATCATCTTCTATTTCTCAAAGTATAGCCTCTTTTAACTCAGGCGTGGTTACTGTTGCAGGTCTGCCAGGAAGTTCCGTACTACTGAATCTTGCATAGAGCTGTCTAAATATTTTGGCACATGGCAGTACACAGATAAATTCTCCGAGCTTTTTTAGCATTCCCATTTACTAGGCCATAATTGAAATGTATCTGGGTCATTTCAGCGTTGATAAAGTTATTCACTTTTGATTTGTTATTGACAAAGCAGGTAAATTAGACATCAAAACTTACCTTTACCTTATATTATTATTTTAATTAACTTTGAAATACAAAGGTATTTTTTTTTGTACATGCAATAAAGTAATTTTATCTTTTCTCTGGAAAAGGAAGCAAGATACGAAAACAATTCAAGGAACAAAAAATTTGTATTATTAGTTGGTAAATCCGAAAAGAATATCAAAATTAGAGAAAGGTCAGTGGCGTACATTTTTTTCTCAATAATATTCGTTAAGGTGCTCCCCGGGACGCCACTGGACTTAATAAATTTAATCTAGTTAGGGCTCATCAAGTCTCTTATCATCGGTCCCAAATTTCAAAAAAATCCGGAAAAGGATATGTAAAGAAATGATAAAAAACCTAATTTTTTTTTATTGAACACCCTGTATGTCAAGAACGGAGCAACTTCGGACACAGTGTAAAAAACCGGATTCGTAATGCAATACGTAACATACCGAGAGCCGAAATTGAAAGTGCAGTTTTGTCTACCCATGTGAGGCTTCAGCAATGCATAGAACGTGATGGTCAGAATTTCGAGCATTTGCGGGGGCATTAAAAATCTTCCTTTTATAAATCGGTCCTTTTTAGGGTCACAACTTACATAATAGAAAGAATTCCAGAAAAATATAGTTACAATAAATTCAAATTTAAGGGATTTTCGCATAAAATTTTCTATTGCCGATACTTTGAGTTAGGAACAAGATGTCGAGATGCGGTTTTGACGAGCTAGTTTAAGCATCATTTAGCTACTTTTTCATGAAAAAAAAATCATTCCAATGCATTTTATTTTGTTGAGAAAATTAACCATTTCTGTTGAAATGTCGAAAAAAGCCCTCTAGCGGCGATATGTGAAACTTACAAAACTTCAAATATAATGATGTTTGTAGCCCATAAATAGCTCCTTTTAACGATCTTAAGTTTGTTCAAATCGGCTTAGCCGTTTCGAAGATACAGGATGTTATTTACGGAAACGTTTGAATACCCCCCACCACTTATCTTTAGAGATACTGCAAAAAGTGTCAAACATATTCAAGATTGCAGTTACGCCCACTAGCGGCCATTTCAGAAACTTAAAAATATTTTCCAGGTTTTTCTCTTGGCCGTTTTAGTAACATTTTTTTTTGCTACAAGCCTCTACGATGGATAGTTTCCGAGATACAGTACCTCGCATTCTTAGTTGGCCACCCTGTACATGCAATGCACCGGCCAATTATGACACTGAAGTTGGAGGTTTATTCTAACTAATACTCGCTGGTATTACACCCATAAAACAAGTTAATCACCAACAAACGTTTTAGTTTTATTTTATTATATTTTATTCAATTATACCCGGTAAACCAGATATGGGCAATCCGTGGGCCACATAGGCCCTTGAATTAAATTTGGCCGGCCCGCTATTGGGGCGGCGGAACTTTCGGCCCCATATTGGGTAAGGTACCTGCTAGAAATTTTAGGTCAAGTAATCTTGCAAGAAATTTCGGCCCCAAACATTGCAGGTAATGCGAATTGAACCAAAAAGGTGGATGAGATGCCGTGTTAGCGCTGTTTAACCAATATAAGTCTATAAAAGGGGCAAACAATTAATAATAATATTCCCCGGTGAACTTGAAAAAGGCGAATTGGAACCAAAAAGGTGGATTAGATGCCGTGTTAGCGCTGTTTAACCAATATAAGTCTATAAAACCGCATTAGCCGAGTTGCAGGTCAAAAATTGAGTTAGTTCAGGTTAGTTGCATTTTCATTTTATAAATGATTCAAAACACAAAAGATCATAAAAAAATTAAAATGTTATAACGTTAGACCATTGGGGCCGAAAATGCCTGTAATAAAAACATGACCCTTCCATCCCGGGGCCGAAAGTTCCTGTCAAAATCGGGCTGCTACCTGGCCGGGGCCGAAATTTCCTACGCCCCGCTATTGACTGTTTCGATTACTAGCACAGCCCGCCAAACTTGCTTTATGAAAATACTACAAAAATGTATATTTGTTAAGATGATTCGCAGCACGAAACATCTAGCTCCTACATGGTGAATCCAAGAATGCAAAATATTTACTGTGCAACCAAGAGAACTCTCCCGATATGGAGAATAACGGGGATATCAGTCAAGGCGACCGAGAGAAAACCCCTATACCCAAAGTTGACAATTTCTGTCAGTAACTCATTTAATTTCAGTCACCAAATCTAGGAAGCGGCAGAACAAAAATATTGTAAGAGTAAATGTGTTTTATGCATATAATAAACTTTGCCGCTACAATGTAGTGAACATAAGGGGCAACGTTGTTATACAACCCGAAATTTGCTAAATATATTTAAAATAGCACGGCGATTCCGATACTCGGATTCTGATTGCGGAGAAAATAAATGTGGCAACACGCAAACACCGAATTCACAACTTCAAATATTTGAAATAAGGCGTACCCGCAAGGTTTTCGCACTGCTTGATTAATTTGTGTTTTTATTACTAATTTATCATCGATAGACTTAGTGAATTTTTTGCAGTTTCCGTAGTATACTCTACGCCAGCTACCAGTTTATTAACGGTCGACGTCATATCTGAGACATATTTGCCAACCTGTGATTTAAAAGTCCCTTAATTCAAGAAACATCTCGTGAACACTAACAATCACTGTGTTGATGAGAGATGGATATATATATATATTCACAAGTGCGTGATGAAGATAAATATACCGCACATAATCCGTTCCGCCGGAAAAGCGTCAACAAGTGAAATATCTGCTGCATCTCGCTTAGGGTGTCATGCTGATATGCATCTTTTTCTTACGCCTTTCCAGCGATATCTCTCTCCGTCAGTCTACAATCCGTCTGTCTATTTCTCTTTCATTTGATCACATTCGAAATTTACAGCTGATTTACAGATCCGTCTACGCCGCCCCATAACCGATTTTGACTTATCACTTATCAAGTAAAAGGTTGTTTTTAGGAATATTTTTGTGTATCTTCTGTGATTTGAGATCGTGTTTTCCATTATACAGGGTGTTATGGAAATGACTTATTATTTTTTAACCCGTAAATATATAGGTCGAGACGAATTGGGGAAAAATTGCTATAAATGGCGCTCGAAGCTAGAAATTCGAGAAAAATGCCTTCAAAAATTTAGGTCCAAAACACCTACGCGCCAATGACCCAAACAGCTGATTTGGGTAATTGTTTACTTTAGTACAAATGTTGAATTTTTCGCTAAAATTTCGTATATAGGCTAATTAAGGGTAGCTGATCACAATTTTCCTTTTGCGTTTAGGCGGCAAATGCACTGGTTTTGAGAAAAAAAATGTTAAAGTTTTTCTAACTCACCGGTATGTTATTTTGCATGTAATCCTAAAATGTTGCTATTTTCAATAAAATATTACTTGTCGGAGTCATAGTATACACTTCTGAGTTGAAATAAACGAAATATGCCACAAGGAAACTCTGAAAAACGGGATAACTTGTAAGCGAACAGAAAACTCTACGTTATCTGGAAAAAGATGGGAGACAGCTCACTGACAGCTGGCCAAAAAAGCAGAAGCAAACTGCACGACCCATGTTGTCAGATTGTTAGTGTATTATAAATTGCCTATACTTTCAATTCATTTTTATTAATTGAATGAATCCTATTGGCTCGAGCTAGCATATCATTCTCCTGGATGGAAGCCATTAATAATTACAAGAAAAAGAAGAACAATCTGGCAACGTGAGTGCAATGAATCTGAAAAGAGACGTTTCTATTTTGTCGGCGTATTAACAACGAATTTAATTAAATTTGTGCCTTTTCCATTGTTTTTTTGCTAAAATGTTGTTCTTATTTTATGAACAGATAGTTTGGTGAAAGTTTTATCACATATTTTGAAGGGAAAACCATAAAATCTAGGAAATTGAAAGGAAAGTGAAACGCGACACCCAAAGAATACCCTAACCTGTAAGTGAAAAACTTTAACATTTTTTTTTCTCAAAACCAGTGCATTTGCCGTAAAAACGCAAAAGGAAAATTGTGATCAGCTACCCTCAATTAGTCTATATACGAAATTTTAGCACAAAATTCAACATTAATTGCACTAAACTAAACAATTACCATTCCAGCAGTTTGTCTTGTCAAAAACACATGTGTTCAGGGGCATTGAACTATCATGGAAGGCGCACATAGTCCGGTTTTAAGGTATTTTACAAAATTCAAAATACTTCCGATTTTAGAAAAAAAAACTATCAAGTGTAACTCTAGACCACCTCAGGAGTGGCCCCTTAAAATATAATAAGTCATTTCCATAACACCCTGTATATCGTTTCTTTTGTGCTTATTAGACATTTTACTAACATATCTATTATTGGATTTTCTGGATCTGAAAGTTTCTTTTTATTGAAAAGTAAGTAGGTAAACATATATTGTTTAACCATTATGTATTACAGAAATATTAGCTCAAAGTTAATTAATTTTATAGGAATTTATATTTTGGGGCGAAGATTATTAATTTAAAGGAGTTTATCGCACCGAGATATATTTATAGCTTTTGAATTACTTTTGAATTTAGTTTCTTTTAGCTATGTTGCTTCAAAATAAAGCAGAAGTCAGAAATTTGTTTCAAGAAGGTGGCAACGTTGAACAAAAAAGAAAATTTTTTAAAAGCAAAGGACTGGCAGTGGACTAAGTTGTTTTCAACTGATTTTGTAAGGCGCGAAACAAGCAATTACCAATATTCGGACCTATAATTCAAGCAAAAGCCCTCGAATCTGCTCAATGTCTAGGAGTAGATAACTTCAAGGCATCAAATGGATGGTTAGAAAAATTCCGCACTCACAGAACTGTTTCCTAACATTAAGGACACATTTGTGAACTTGAAACAATTTGCCTATGTTGACAACGATTTGCCAACAGAAAGTGCAGAATTGACTATCATCGAGTGTATTGAAGAGATTCAAGAAACGGATGACACTGTTTCCAACTCTGAGAGAGAGGAAGAGGAACCTGAACTTGCTTCGGTGTGAAAAATATCAAGTCTTCCTGAAGCCTGCGCAAGTTTGAGAGACTTTTTTAATAATGTTATAGCTATTTGTGTATTAAGAGCGCAAAGTGATATAATGTCGCTCTGAGCGAGAAGTTTGACGCGCGAAGCGCAGCGGAGCGCGGCCATCTCGCGAGAGCGACAATGCCACTTTTCGCTCGAATAACACACAATATTTTTTCTACAACCGCGGGTGTTTTTATAAAAATGTTTGGACTTAATAATAATTATTGATAACCTCAAACTTGATATATTAGATATATATATTGCCTATTTGAAATTGATATTATTTCTTTGAATAGATACTTACTAGAAAGTAAATTTCTACCCCCTTTAGTGGAAGAAAACTACTTAAGAACGAAATATTAAACTATCCAAACCTGGATTTGTATTACTCTGTATAACTAAAGTTGGTAATTTGTTCTATTTAACGTAATAATGTAGTTATGTACCTATGGTCACAAAATTTTCGACATAATCTGTCAAATACCCTCAACGCCTACTTTTGTGTCAAATGTCGCAGATAGACTAGACGTTCCTTTGTTATGGTTTCCATGGTGACTAAGCGAGCGACAATGTTACTTTGTCGCTCGCGCAAGCGACAAAGTAAAAAAAATGCTCGCTCCTCAAAAAAGTGCTACTTTGCGCTTTCTTTTGAAAGCGCAAACTTGTAGGTACTTTTCGCTCGGTTGTAGAAAAACAATATTGACAAGTCTACACATATTTCTCAATTGTTATTAAAATGTGATTCTGAATGTTATAAAAATAAAATAAAAAATATGAAGCAATCATTTTTTTTGATTATTTTAAAAAATAAAAATTTTAAAGCAAACATACAGATCATTGTATAATATATATTATGTTAAGTATGCATGTGCAGTATATACATATTGGTAAATCAGCTTCATCTAATTTAATTTTAGTTCTGATAAATTTAAACAAAAATATTATTATTATTATTTATTATTAAACGTCCTTATTTGCTATATTATAATTCAGATTATAATATTAATGGCAAAGTTTAACCGATATCATAGAGTTATTCTAACACTATTTAAAGTTATTTACATATATTGTAGGTAGATACTTATTAATAAACAAACACTGTAAAACGCAGACCAGTTAACCGACCAACATTTGGTTCCCCGAGGATAGTCGCTATTAATTGATGTTACTGTGCATCATTTCGTAATCATTATTAATTTGAACAAGTATTAGCGAATAATATGTAATTAACCATTAAAATTAAAAAATAAATAATAATATAAAATTTCAGGGATTGCCGTTTTGCCTTTAGCGCCCCCGTCAACTGATATGGTTGCTTCCTTCATAATCTAATCAGTACTCATTAACTCCAAAGCTCTCCTTCTCATAGTATTACTGTATACCATTATGGCCTTATTTTACATCGGATGGACCGGTTGTTACCGATGTTACCTACCCCGGCGGCGGCCATTTTGAATTTTTCCCGACCCGAATAAATAAGCCATACAATTTCGTGCAGATTGTCAAGCGTTGAGCATTTACAATGAAGTAATTATTATAGGTGTACAGGATTTTATACAGGGTTTTATTCGAACTTTGCATAATTTATTCAGTTTTGTACGTAATTTACTAGGACGCTTCGGCTTCATAATTTATAGCTTCATTTTCTTACGTTTCTGTCCGGTTTGTTAAATATTATATTTTTAAGAGCTATGAATGCAATGCAAAATTATTTTGTGTAAGGTGATCGACATGGTTTCATTAAAGATGCAAATTTCGTTTTGGTTCAGAAAATATCTAAAGATCGACACAATCAAAATATTTTACAGAATAAAACATTCTACAAACTTTGACAAAAGTAAGCGCGTAAAGAACTGCTGCGTGAATACATGATAGATTGATAAGATAGAGTTGTTATTCACATTTTGTAAAATTGCGAATTGCAGCACGTCATAGTAGAAAAAAAAAATAAACATAAATAAATTGAAACAATATACAGAGAGAAATGTCTTTCGTGCCGCTTTTAAACGACTTGCCGACAAAATTTTTTTTCTTGTGGTATTATAGTATGATAATAGTATATTAAAGTACATGTTTTATAAAGCATCATCCTATAGCACGCGTCTATGTTCCAAGTGCTCTAACTGCTTTATAAAACACGTACTTTATACTATTTTTTCTATTTTGTATTTTTTTCAATAAGAAAATACATATTTAAAAAGAAAATCAACCTTTCAAATTTTGTAAATTTGTATGTCTAAATTCTGTTGGTAATACTATAAATTTACTTTTATCATAGTAGCCTTGACAATAAATAATATTTTCTTTGTGTCATTGTCACGAAATTTGTGTTTTAATATTTCATAGAGTTGTTCATATTTATAATTAAAAAAATATGGAGCATGATAATCTAAGTTCAACTCCCCGTGAGTTAAGGGATATTGCTAATAAAGCGATAAATCAACTTTTACCAGAGAAATCCCGAAAACTTTCTTTTCTCATGAATCACAACAACAGGAAACGTCAGACGTCAACAGAATAAAACATTTAAATATTACCAATGCCAACTTTTAAAAAATAAAAAAACGGTATCGTAATAGATCTGTTTCGATACTGAAAACGGTATCGTAATAGATTTCTTATGAAACAAAATTAGAAAATAGTATATTACATAATAAGAGTGGTAAGAAGCCTATTACACACGATCTCGAAATTTACGATACGAGCGTTAGCGAGTATCGTAATTCGAAAGAGTGTGTAATAGGCTTACCACTCGAGTTGTGTACTACACTTTTTCTACGACTTCATATTATTTTTTTTATAAATTAGAGCAAGTGTTACCTATATAAACCTTAGGAAAAAGATACAATTAATAGGCTTTATTTTGCAAGAAAAAACAAACGAACAAACTTTATTAAAAATGTTATAATTTACAATGTAGGTACAGATGGAAAATAAAAACTATTTGTTATTATAATTAATGGTAAAATTTTGACAATTTTTTATTATAATTGGAGCAACTGATTTCTCCATTACATTGGTGTACTTTGTCATGATATTTGTTGGAATAAATTCTGTAGTTTCTTCCTGGTCTGGCAACTTATTAAATGTGGATGTAGATGCTGAATGATTTACGACGGAGTGCAAGATTCTGTTTGAAGTTATAGTTTTATTTAGAATGGATTCGTCTACATAGTTTGCCGCCACAGTGGAAAATTTCCAACCGCCATGTCTCTTTAAGGCCATTAAGTCACCTCCAGCGTCGACTAAAATTGTAGCGGAAGTTCTTCGGGAACAGTGACCTGTGTACAAAGCAGCATTGGGCAGTTTTAAATATTCTGCAATATTTTTTTGCACTGCTCCTAACTTATTAATACCGACTACCTGACGTGTTACTTTGCCTTTTTGAAAGTTTAAGAAAAATTGTTGAATGTTGGTGTCCTTAATAAGGTTTCGAAGTTCTATATAGTTTTTACATATGCCATAATATTTTCCGGAAATTATAAAGGAACGTGGTATTTTTGTCTTCGTATCAGGAATCTTGATAATAAGAGTGTTTCCAGTGTTTTCTATATCAGTAATTTTTATATTCTTTAGCTCTTGTTTTCTGCAAGCTCCAGAAATTCCAAAAATTAAAACTACTTTCATAAATAAAAAATCTTGATCCGGCGCTTCATTTAGGAATTTATTTACAACGATTGCGGTGAGTATCTTGGATTTTTTACTCTTATAGCCATCTGATTTTCTCTTTAAATAGGCTCGTAATTTATGATAATTTTCAATATTAATATTGTGCTTTATGCTTAAATTAGTGCGTAGCATCGAATAAATCGCCAAAAGTGAAGAGGATTTAAAGGTTTTTGTTAAATTATCGAAATATGCCAGTAAAACATTTTCTGAGTAGGTACTCACATGGTTATCAATACACCAGTCAATAAATTTTTCATATACTTTTTCGTACCTCTCCCTGGATTTTTCGGGTAATAAATTATTTGCCGCGGCAGCAGCTTGTAATGCAGTTTCTGGTGGCGTTCCCTCAATCTCAATATTGGAGTCGCTCATACTACTAACTGCTAACCACTAACTACGTACTAACCAAAAATAATATACAAATTAAGAATTTTGACGTTTAAAATTGCCTCTGTTAATACAGACATTGACGTTGTCAAGGCGACGCATAAAAAATGTATTGAAAATTTTCAGGATTTTGACGGCTCATGGCCAATGTGATGGCGCAACTGTTACGTAATATATATACAGGGTCGTTGGTATGTATGGAAACGGTCGATTATTTCTTAAAGTATAACAGTTAGCAAAAAAGTTTTTAGATAAAAGTTTTAGGGTGTTTTAAGGTGTATTAGAATTTAAAAAAAATAAGTATACAGGATGAGTCAGAAAACCGTAGGGAAGCAAAGTTACCTTTTTTTAAATGGAACACCCTATATCTTCGAATATTTTTGGATTTAACATAAAATAACAATTATTTTTTAATAAGCGCATTATAAGTCTAAACCTAATAGTTTCCGAGATATCGACTTTTGAAAAATGAAATTTTTCAATTTTGACAGCTTCCAGCTTTCTAACGATACATTTTAGAGTAAAACGGCTTACATGTCCCTATCTTACTTTTTTATTATCTCCCCAAAAACATCAACTTCCGGTTAAACCGGAAATACTGTATTTCCGGCTTTTGAGTTGCATACGGTTTAACCGGAAGTTGAGACATTTAGGAAGATAATAAGAAACTAAGATAGGGACATGTAAACATTTTTACTCTAAGACGTACCGTTAGAAAGCTAGAAGCTGTCAAAGTTCAAAAATTTAATTTTTTAAAAGTCGATATCTCGGAAACTATTAAGTTTAGACGTATAATGCACGTATTGAAAAATAATTGCTATTTTATGTAAAATCCAAAAATATTCTAAGATATAGGGTGTTCCATTTTAAAAAAAGTAACTTTGTTCCTCTACGGTTTTCTGACTTAACCTGTATACTTATTTTTTTAAAATTCTAATACACCTTAAAAAACCCTAAAACTTTTATCTAAAATATTTTTTACTAACTGTTTTACTTTAAGAAATAATCGACCGTTTCCATACATACCAACGACCCTGTATATTAGGTTACTGTCCTTACGCACAGCTTGGCTTATAACAATATAGTGTGTGTTATAAGAGTTTTACTGATACAGTAGACAGTGCGTAAGTAGGTTCTTACTAGTATAGGAGTAGAAAAATATAATTTTACACTTTCCACAAATTCAAGTTTTTGTTTAGAAACTTGATATGCATGTTTCGCAACACTGTTGCTTCTTCAAGGGAGTACAAAAAACTGATGTTTTAAAGGGTTTAAAGGGAATATATATCAAAACAAATTTAACTAAGGGAAAAACTTATAATAATATTTACAAACTAATTAAAGGGTTTCAAAAGATATGATTCGTTTAAATCTAATTGATTGTTAAGGAGAGTATTATGATTTTTAAGCTTGTTTAATTTTACACTTATGTTCTTGCTATGTAAAATATCGTAATATTCAATCTATGGTTTTCTTCTATCAAATGGTTGGAATAATTTGATTCAGTTTTGGTTTTGAAAAACTAGAGTAATGTGCTGTGATATGTTTTTTAAAATTTCTGCCTGTTTCCCTATGTAAAGTTATACTTTAATTAATAATCACCAGATTTCCTTTGTTAATTTTCAATGTGTTTCCCTCAAGCATTGTTATTTTTAAAAGTAATATTAATATTCAAGGTTTTAATTTTTTTTGCGACCTATGTACGAAATATCTTTATAATTATTTTTATTCCCTCTTCCTGTTAGAAAAACTAAGTTTATAGCATTTTTATACAACTTTTATTTATTGATTTCGTTGAGTATCCACTGTTTACTTCAACTTGTTTGTTGATGATTTATGTTTTTTGAAAATTAGTTTTGTTTAAAGGTAATGTTTTACTAATCGATGTATTATACTAAAGAAGGACGCTAATTTATGTTGTATTGAATAGAAGAACGTATTGTGGATAGTATAGTGTCAGTATGAGTACGTTTATGGTAAATAAAATACAGTAAAATCTCATCGTGTGTATGTCATTAGCGACCACCCTCGGGGAATCAAATGTTGGTTGGTTAATAGAGAAAAATTATTAAAAGTATTTTTTTATTGTCACTGGGGACAAATTGCGCCAGGGCGCAGAAACCCACATCGAGGCGTTGGTTATGGTAATATTATTTTCGATTTCTTGAAGAGGACATCCACTGTCTATACATGTTAAAAGCCTCTTAATAAGGTAGCTTCTGTTGAACATTTTAAAATTCTGAATAATGCCGTACTCCAAAGGTTGGCAATGTGGGGTAGTATTAAGTGAAAGAAAAATAAGTTTGACATTATCCAGTGTAATTTTGGGATGAGAAGCTGCATTATCCAGAAACAATACCACTCTTCTATTCTGCTTCATCATCTTGGTATCAAGCATACGAATGAGAGTTGCAGCACGTGGCTACATCTCGTGGCAACCACACGTATCAACCCAACCAGGACAGCGAGAATCCATATAGGTTCAAACGCTGGCAAGGCGGCCCATTGCGGGCAAACTACGTTGGGTGTCGCTGGAAGCCAGTGTATCGGTTCAGCCTACCGAAAGCATGTAAATTGAAAAACACGAACTTAAAATAAGTTCGTGTATAGAGTTGTCCCTTATCCTTTCCGTCAGACCCAATCCTTGGACGCGCGACTCTATACACGAACTTATTTAAGGTTCGTGTTTTTCAATTTACATGCTTTCGGTAGGCTGAACCGATACACTGGCTTCCAGCGACACCCAACGTAGTTTGCCCGCAATGGGCCGCCTTGCCAGCGTTTGAACCTATATGGATTCTCGCTGTCCTGGTTGGGTTGATACGTGTGGTTGCCACGAGATGTAGCCACGTGCTGCAACTCTCATTCGTATGCTTGCATTTCTGTGTTAAAGCACTTTGAGGTCCCTTACCTTTCCGTCAGACCCGGAGCCTTGCTGAGGAGCCGTAAACGGCGAAACGCGTCCAAGGATTGGGTCTGACGGAAAGGATAAGGGACAACTCTATACACGAACTTATTTTAAGTTCGTGTTTTTCAATCTTGGTATCAAATCGGTAAAGCCATGTTGTCATAACGTCCGTTGTCATCCACGCTTTTTTATTCGAGACCCATTGGAAAGTTAACTAAACGAAATGTGCGCCCTTAAAACATCGCAGATTTTTGCTTCTGTATAATAAGTGGTTCTTTCTTATCACCTTCCATATTTGCACAGAACAGAATTGTAAGTCGTTGTTTTGGTATTTTTTCTCCAGTACACTTGTCATCTTTCAGGGCATATGTTTTTGATGGCAATGCACGATAGTAGAGACCTGTCTCATCTGCATTAAATACGTCCCTTGGGGCATAATCCTTTAGAATGGTCAATAGCCTTTCTTTCCAAACAGTTACGTCTTCGATATTGATATCTAACCATCCATTTGATGCCTTGAATTTATCTAGTCCTAGACATTGAGCAGATTTCAGAACTTTTGCTTGAATTATTGGTCTGGATATTGGTAAGTGGTCCACTGCCAGTCCTTCGATCTTGGGAAATGTTCTTTTATGTTCACCGTTACCACCAAGTTTCCAATTTTTGCTTTATTCTGAAGCAACATAGTGACTTAAGCCTTACCCACTTTAAATTTTTAAGCCAATTTCCTGGTACTTAAGCCAGTTTCTTCACTTTTCTCGATTACTTCAATTTTTTTGCTTAAAGAAAGACATTTCCTTTTTCCCGCCGTCTTCAAATATTCACGGTAGTCCCAAAACACACAAAAACTGTTCAAAACAAAACTAATGTTAACAACCGATTTATCAGCTTTTAGAGCAAATTGAATGGATGCGCCTGCAATAAAGTAATTAGTGTATGTATCTATATATTTCTTAAGAATTGTCGGTTCGCGTTTTACTGCTCCTAATGAAAGGTGTTCTTAGTATTAATGGGTCTTCCTTAAATTGCCGACCTAATACAACTCTGTTTTTGAAAAATATTAAAAAGTTAAGTAGTTTAGATGCTATGGTATCCTGAGGTAAGAGTGGGCCATCCTGTATATAAAGGTAATGTCATTTGTTAATTATTTTCAAAGCAATTAGATTAGGTTTAGCGCAGGTACCATAAGC
This sequence comes from Polydrusus tereticollis, assembly GCA_963920685.1. Taxonomy (NCBI): domain Eukaryota; kingdom Metazoa; phylum Arthropoda; class Insecta; order Coleoptera; family Curculionidae; genus Polydrusus; species Polydrusus tereticollis. Next base: position 189,807,601 of record OY987326.1, read on the forward strand.
TCGCGATTACTCAAACCACCCACTTCTGAAGCCCAAACACAGCCAATGCGCCCGAAGAATGACTTCATACCCCATAAGAAATATGATATTGAAATTACTTAAAATAGAAGAACTACAAGAGGTGTTAATCTCCTATTAACGAAAACTGTATGAAATAGTATATTCTAAAGTATGTGCGTGCCAATTTGATATAAGGTAGACACACCTAACACATTGGCGCAGTTATGAGTTACATCAGGAGGAGAAAAAAATAATTATATGTGTCCGTCTTATCAAGATTAAGCTTCAAACACTTGAGGGCAAACCAAGACTCTACTTTAACCTTAAGTCATTCCAACACTTAATCCTTCCAGCGAATCAGCTGCCGTCAAGAAAGATGTATCATCTGCGTAGCATACACTGATATTGGAATTAGATAACAAGTGAGTTAACAGATTATTAATATACATATTGAAGAGCAGAGATCCCGGAACAACTCCTTGGGGCACATACTCCACTCTTCACCACTCATATATTAGTGGGGTCAAGGACGCGCCTAGGTATGAATGGTCGTGCCATAACTCCAAAGCTTACTTCCCTTCCCCGTTTTCGAGGATGGGGAATACGAAATAACGCGTTAATATTCTCCACACCCGCCGCAAACGGACAAACACCACCCCTTTTTTTTGCATTTTCTGGAAATAATTCAGATTAAGAAGGAAAAAATGTTTAATTGATAGTGATCTCGAAGCAAGAGATAAGGGCTGCTACCAACACCCCCTACCCTCTCGCAATTGCCGAAGACTTCCCCATTTTTCTGGTTTTCCTGGCGATAACTGTAATTGAGACAGGGAAAGATGGCAAATGGTCAAATGGTTAGCGTACTCGAGGTAAAAGGTAAGGGACGAAAGAGACACCCATGTGCAAGGACCACCCCGTTTTCCTATTTTCTCGAATATAGATGGGAACGAATAAATGGAGATTTGAAAAAAGCTTCAAGGCAATTGTCCAAAGGGATTCTTCATCGTTAGTGGTGAGAAAGGAGACAGAAATTAATAGGTTACATTTTGAACCAATTGATATTATTTTTAAATATATATATTACACGATTAATTATATTAGCTTACGTCGCTTACATCTAGAATTGCATATTCCATATTATTCTCCAAAACAAAGTACGTCACATTCAATACATTTATCACAATCATCACCCACTTCGTCATCAGATTCGCCCAAAAAATGGAGGCGCGAAAGGATGGGGTGTAATAGTAGCAGCCTTCCATCCTTACTCATCCCGCCTCGAGAACACAATCACTTTAGCATTTTTCCCCGTCATAACCCGATATATCTCGAGAAAACCGTAAAACAGGGTGGTTTTTACTCATGGTGAGGGGGTGGTGAGTGTTGGTAGCAATCCTACGTTTGCACTTATCTCTTGCCTATAAAGCACTAACAATTTACAATTTTTCCCTGCCTCAGTACCAAGTTTAACGCTTTTCTTCGTATTCTCCCCCAAGAAAATGGAAGTAGAAGCAGGTTTCAAGCTGTGGCATGACCATTCACAAAAACGGCAAAAATGCGCTTCCTTGACTCTAGTATATCTGACACATTGCCATTAATACTAACGCATTGTATTCTTGATGTTAAGTCAGAGGTCGAAAGTTTAAGGGGATATCCCTAATAGGGATTTCCTATTTAACCTAATCTAATCTAACCTGATAACATATCCCTCAAGTTTTAAAAGTAGGAGCTTATGGGAGAGACACCATCGAAGGCCTTACTAAGGTCTTACAGGGTAATATGGTAGTTTACTCTTTCGTAATAGTGTACATAATAGGAATAATTTAGGTAATGTACATCTCTCTCAAGACCCTTAACTATATATTTCCATAATCCTAGCAACAGAGTGAATGGTTGAATGATTTTCACGAAATCTTTTTTTCAAGTGTTGATTTCTGTTATTTTGAATAATGACTTCCAATAACAATCTCAAGATTCACGGCTAACGTGGAAAAAAAAACACGAAGAAAATTTGATGCTATAGTCTCATCCACCTATAATGACTTCCGCATTAATTGATTCTTTACAATTCTTGTTAAAATAGCCTAAAGGAAAGTATCAACCAACTATCATAGAAAATCGTCTATCATTACGATGTTATTAACTCCTAAATAGCTGTTTGAAAATGCTTATGGGTTATAATAAACATCATTTTATACATGACATTATTGTTAATATCTTTGCTAACAATCTGTTGTGGCTCGTGCTTCCCTGGATCGGGTTCTATTCCGGGAAATTATACACTAACCAGGTTTTTACTTATTTTTTATTTTAATTGACGACAAGACATTTTTTGACATTCTCGCTTGCTGCGGGAGAGAGAGCTGAGAGCGTCATGTCTCTATCTCTCTCGAAGGTAATCTCCGTGCGACGTTGCCGCACATTCTTAATACTATTTAGTACAGATAAATACACAACTCTTAACATAATTGCCCCCCTTGAAAGGCTAAGGCTTTCGAAACAATACAGATCAAAAAATAAATATAAATGCCAAATTGCAAAAAATTAAACATGATTGTAAAAAATCTTTAGTCCCTTTCACTTGTCGGTAGCAAAGATAGTTTTGACACAGCTCGTCGCACTGTCCCATTCTTAGTCTTTACACTCACTACTCTGGTGACACAGTCTTTTCCGGGGTGGATTTCAACTATTCGACCCAACGGCCAAACCATAGGTGGAACGTTATCTTCTTTGATTAACACCAAGGAGCCGACGTGCATTTTCGAAACACTATCGAACTGCCATTTGTTTCGAACCTGGAGCAGATGGAGATATTCCTTGGCCCAGCGCTTCCAGAAGTGTTGACGTATAAGCTGGATATGTTGGTATCGTTTTGTAAAATTAACCTTGGAGTTGGTTGTGTCCCTTTCGGGTATGGCTGTTAGCTGCATGCCGATCAGAAAATGGGCTGGGGTAATAACTTCGAGGTCATTAGGATCGGATGTGAGAGGAATCATAGGCCTTGAGTTTAAAATTGCCTCGATTTGCACGGTTAAAGTATAAAATTCTTCATAGTGTAAAAGATTGCCATTCAGTACACGCTTTAAGTGATGTTTGCATGATTTTACCGCAGCTTCGTGTAAACCTCCGAAGTTGGGCGACCTTGCCGGGATGAAATGCCACTTAATTTCTGAATGCGTTAAATAATTTTGAAAACCATTTGCTTCGACTAATTTCTGAGTTGAAATTAATTCATTATTGCAACCTACAAAATTTGTCGCGTTATCTGAATAAATATCTGTGCAGAAACCTCGCCTCGACACAAATCTTTTCAATAAACTGAGAAATCCGCTGCTAGTCAAATCCGATATAACTTCAATATGAACTGCTTTTGTTACTAAGCATACAAACATACATACATATCCCTTTATTACCTTGTTGGTTCGTGCTTTACTAGCTCTGAGCTCAAATGGTCCGGCGTAATCTACAGCAACAGACAAAAACGGGCGCGACGCGGTAATTCGAGCCTTAGGTAACTCACCCATTATTGGTATTATACTAGCGTGTGGGCTTGCCCTAAAACATTTTAAACATTTCCGAATGCAAGATCTCACTGCGTGTTTACCATTAATCGGCCAGTATTTCTGTCTTATATGAGACAAAGTACACTGTACACCAGAATGAAGAGTTCGTTTGTGTTCGAAGTCAATTACTAGATTTGTAAAGGTATGCTTTGCTGGTAATAATATCGGATGTTTTATATCATAGCTCAAATTTGAAAGCTTTAATCTACCGCCTAGCCTAACTAATCCTTTATCGTCAAGAAACGGTGATAAAGATTTTAATTTGCTTTTGTTAGATATACAATTTTTAGCTTTCAAGTCTTGAATCTCCTTAGAAAATGATTCATGTTGTACTATTTTAATCAAAACTGTAGTACTCGATTGAGTTTCTGCTATAGTTAAAGCTCCAATTTGCCTACTTTCCTTAGGTAATTTTAGATTATTACAAAATCTTAGGCAGTAAGCAGTGACACGTATCAATTGATTTAGGCAAGCAAATCTTTCAAAGATCTCCAATATTTCAAAGACTTGTTCTTGCGCCACGAATGTAGTGGACCGAATTTCGGGAGCACACACCTTTGAACGTGAAACGTCCGAAATATTGCAATTTTTAGGCCACTCCTCGGTTTTCACGAAGAACCGAGGTCCGTGCAGCCAAAGCTTTGAATTAATTAAGTTTTTTAAACTACTTCCGCGAGAGATAATATCGGCGGGATTATTTTCAGTAGAAATATAATTCCAATCGCTAATTTCTGTTAATCGGTGAATTTCTGATATTCTATTTGCGATAAAGGTTTTCCAAGTTTTTGGTTCATTCGAAATCCAACATAATACAATGGTCGAGTCTGTCCAAAGCATAGTTCGATCTATATTCAATTTTAAAGCATCTCTACATTTTACAAGCAACTTAGCAAGTAACAATGCACCCAACAATTCAAGTCGCGGCAGCGATAACGATTTTAATGGGCTTACTCTAGACTTAGCACAAAGCAAGTGACTTTCTATACCACCGTTTTTATCTATGGACCGCAGATAAATACAACATCCATATGCACGCTCGCTAGCGTCGGAGAAGCCATGGATTTCGATTAGTTCTGGTTGTGCAATTAAGACATGACGAGGTATGCGAATTGACCCAACTTGCGAGAGTTCAATCTTTAGATTCAACCATTCTGTAATCATTTTTTCCGGAACATCGTCATCCCAGTCAATTTGCAATTGCCACAAACTTTGAATTATAAGTTTAGCCCTTATCGCTAGGGGACCTAAGATACCGAGAGGGTCAAATATTTTTGCTATGACAGAAAGTATTGCTCTTTTCGTAATTTTTTTATTTTCTAATGAGATGTTTTGATAATTATATTCGAAATTATCGAGAGAGGGATTCCAAGAAACGCCTAATGTTTTTACACTCGAATCATTCGCGATTAAATAGTTTACATTTTGTTGAACACCTGCCTCACGTTCGAGAAGCCTGGGATCATTTGACTGAAATTTTCGAAGTTCAAACCCGTAATTAGCCAAAATTTTACAAATATTCGTTTTCAGACTATCAAGAGATTGAAATTCCTCAGCGCCCGTTAATAAATCGTCTACGTAAAAATCAGAATTTATTATATCGCTTTCTACGGGCGATTCCTCTAAAATATCAATCGCAACTTGACGCAAGCAACGTGTTGATAAAAATGACGCCGGTGCTGTACCGTAAGTTAATGTATTGAGTTGAAAATGTTTTACTTCATCTTCAGGGGAATTGCGCCAAACAATTCGTTGCAAATTCCGCTCTTCTTTATCAATCAATATTTGTCTATACATTTTTGTCAAATCACCCACCAAAACAACATTATGTTTGCGAAATCTAATTAAAACAGTAAACAAATCATTTTGTACCGTAGGGCCGACTTTCAATACGTTATTTAATGAAATGTTGTTGGAGGTCTTACATGCAGCATCAAATACAACCCTGACCTTGGTTGTCGTGCTCTCTGGTTTTTCTACGCAATGGTGGGGTATGTAATAAATCGGGGTGTTTTCAGAAAGAGAATCGCGTGGTATTTCTGACATGTGGTTAAGGTCCATATATTCTTGCATAAAACATTTATAGGATGTCTCAAGTTCGGAATTTTTAGCTAGACGTCTTTCGATCGAATGCAACCTGCTAATAGCCGTTTGCTGTGACTCGCCTAACTCACGAAAATTTTCCTTTAAAGGAAGTTTCACAACAAATCTACCGCTTTCATTTCTAGTCGTGGTTTTAACAAAATGGCTTTCACATTCGAGCTCTTCTTTAGTCATTAGTGACTGTGGATTTGAATTTACTTCTTCTACTAACCAAAAATTTTCAATACTATTCTTTAATGAGTCTTGAGAAAAGAAACAATTCGAGAGCATAACATCTGATTTTAATATGTGTCCTTTACCATCGGGAACCTGACCAGCTGCAATCCAGCCAAGTAACGTTTTTTGCAAGATTGGTAGGTTCTTTCCTAACCTTATCTGCCCGGCGCACATAAGTTCGAAAAAAACTTCGCAACCTAAAAGCATATCTATTTCAGATGGAGTATTAAAATTTGGATCCGCTAGTGATAATTCCGTTGGAATATTTAATTTAGAATAATTGAAATATTTTTGAGGACATACCTCTGAAATGACCGGTAATACCAAAAATTTTAATTTGTTTTTGTAGTCGGAATGTTGGGACGAAAAGCGTATTTCGACGCGTTTTGATATGTTAGTCTTTATTTGACTTATACCAACGACTGGAATATCAATTTTTTCAGTTTCCAAATTTAATTTTTTAATCATTGATAAAGTTACAAAATTAGATTGTGATGCACAATCTAGTAATACTCTACAAGGTACCGAGTTTTTATCTTTATCATACGTGTTTATGATAGCCGTGGAAAGTAAAATGAAATTATTCAACGAATTTTGACAAGTCACAGACATAATTGGACCGGGTATATCCGCGTTCTCGTATTGTTTGACTTGCGAACAAGAATTTTCAGTTTCTGCTACAAATGCTTGACTTGGTACTTGAGTTCTATTTGAAGTTTCCGTTACATTATTTTCAGTTACCTGACTTACATTTGAATGATTCGCGTTTTGATTAACTTGTTCTTGAGACTGATGTAGTAAAGTAGCGTGACGTCGTTTGCAAATCTTACAGCCCGAAGACCTGCACTCATCAGTTTTATGCCCATATCGAAGGCAATTTGTACATAAATTTAACTTTTTTGCTTGACTGAACCGATTCGTCACAGAAAGTTGCTTAAACTTATCGCAAAAATAAATAAAATGCCGCTCTTTACAGTGCGGACACCTTGGTTGATAACTGGTATTATTTGTTGTCACAAAAGATCTAGACTCGACTATTCTTTTGTGGAAGTTTGAGTTAAAGCTATTAGAAACTGATTTCGTGTCTAAAACCTCCAAAATCTGGCAACGCTCAGTCAAAAATTCGCTAAATTGCTCAATTTTTGGAGATAGCTCATTTTTACAAAAAACTTCCCATTCCCGTCTGCTATTAATATCTAATTTTGACACTAGAATGTAAATTAAGATTGCGTTCCATTCTTTCACATTTTCACCCAATGACTCAAGAGACCGATAACTTTTAAAAAATGTGTTTGCAAGACTACGAAGTGAAATGTGAGACTCTTTAATTACGTTCGGAATTTCCATGATTTCCTTTATATGTGAATTTATTATTATTTTTTTATTTTCGTATCTGCTTTGTAACAGTTCCCAAGCAATTTTATAATTTTTGTCAGTGGCCGATAAAGAGGCTAGAAGATTTTTTGGTTCATCCTTCAGCGCGCCTTCCAAATAAAAGAATTTCATTACATCGGGTATTGAGTTATTATCGTGTATAATAGCCTTAAACATATCTTTAAACTTTTCCCAATCGCTATAATTCCCTGCAAACTCCGGTAATTTAATTACGGGTAATTTTGTCGATAACGATGGCAACATCGCACTACCAGTCGCTCCGTCGGCATTACAGCTCCCTACAAGCATGCCGTGTGCCGCCGGCCGATCGTATTGAGTGTGTTTCTCTCGCCAATGGCTATCGAGAATATTTTGCGCGATCGCCAAGGAATCATAAAATCGAGTTTCGAATGCTTCTCGCTCTTGAAACAATTCTTCTTCATTGTAATTATCGGGAAAATCACTAAGCAATAATTCTTCGAACTCGGCTTGTACGTTTTGAAATCTAACTAAACTTGATTTTATGCTTTCAAAGCGTATTGTTAATAATTCGATTTGTTGATTTTGAATATCAAACTTGCTCATGAATGTTTGAAACCGTGTTAATTCGCCTTTTATTTGAGCTCTGCTGTTTTTTACGCGTTTTAAATCAAAATCGGGATTTGTATCACCTACAGACATTTCGAGTTGTTAATTTTTATTAACAAAGAGTAATGTAGAAAATTTTAAGGATTCTGCACAACTATTTACGATCTTCTTTGTTATTAAAGTATGGAGATCGAGTATTTCGTGGCAATTTCAACATAAACCTACGTGGATTAGAATAGGTAAAACAATTTGAAGGGTAGTAAACATAGTCAGAAAATTGGAAAGGACTGACCTTTTTCGCTCGTGATGCTAACCCAACAAAACAGCCATTTTTTCTGTCATCATTTCTTCATATCTTGCCTCAATCTCGCTGGTATCTGGGGGAGAAGGACCAATGTTGTGGCTCGTGCTTCCCTGGATCGGGTTCTATTCCGGGAAATTATACACTAACCAGGTTTTTACTTATTTTTTATTTTAATTGACGACAAGACATTTTTTGACATTCTCGCTTGCTGCGGGAGAGAGAGCTGAGAGCGTCATGTCTCTATCTCTCTCGAAGGTAATCTCCGTGCGACGTTGCCGCACATTCTTAATACTATTTAGTACAGATAAATACACAACTCTTAACACAATCAATACGTTTTTTCAAGCTATTAACGATAGGTTTGAGTGTGTTTAATTTTAGTAAATTATAGGTTCAGTGTACACAAATAGAAAGGTAATGGTTGTTCCTCGCATTGTAACTTTTTTCTAATTCTAGTTTAATTATATGTTTTTCAATTTTGATACTCATAACTGGGTATTTAGAGAGGTAGGTGTGTGCACAGGCCATTAATGGTACAAGATTAGTGCGGAAATGCAGATATTTTACTATACTCACTGAAAAAAAACTTAGAGGCTTTTGAAGTATTTTTAAAATAAACGTACCACGCATTACCTCAAAGTCAGAATAGTTTGTTGATGTCTATTTTCAGGCACATACGAAACCATAGCGACTAGCGTTACACTCCCTGTGATGTATAGAGAAAAGTGTCAATTTTTAAAACTTGCGTAGGGAAGACCGGAGCAGGTTGTAACTCGGGGTCAGTTGTAATACATCAAATATTTCCCTAATTCACAAGCTGCCAATCCCGCATCATATGTAGGCTTCTAGAGAAGACTGTGAAGATCAGTTTTGTGTTGTCAATCAAGCAACAGATATTGTGGCTGATGTTATTTCCGAGATTTTTTATATCGTGAGCATCTAAGTAAATATGGATAATATCGTAATTTGATTTCAAATAACTGTTATAAAAAACCTACTGAAACTTACTTTCTTTGTCACAAATGAATCATTGCAGTCTGGGTTATTATGCTGACGAAGGATTGCTCACACCGTGTCCAGCCATTTGACAGGATCGCATATGGTCTCTCCAAAAAATATATATCTTCTGCTCAAGATAGTTGGCTGCGAAACAACCCTGGGAAGTCAAAGAAAACTGATGATGTACCGTCTTTAGTTAGAGATCCGCTACCTCAAAAAACTCCTGATGTATCCACGTCGAATTTACAGGCTAGTGTGATAAATGATTAGCATTAATAACAGCATCGTACTCTTCTGAAATAGCTGAACTAAAGCCCGTAGCTTCAACATCAGTATCAAATGAAATTTCTTCCCAAATAACTTCTAAAGACAAACTACATTTTTACCGAGTTCGTCCGTCCCCTACCTAAGGCTGATCGTCGAAACACAACCCTTTAGGGTAAAAAAAAAGAAAATCTGCGGTACTTACTAACACGCCAGCGAAAGATGCACAAGATAGTCGAAAGTCCAAAAAATTTAAAGAAAGAAACTATAAAGTCAAACGGGAAGAAAGTGAACAAAAAGGTTACGTAGAGTCAGACGATTCCTCAGAAAAAGAGTAGTTTTGTTTTAGCTTGCACTGAAGCTTATGAGAGAATGGGAATAGCAAATCCAACGAACTTGCACTGACAGAATTTTTCCATATATTTCCCATAATTGCGATTCCAATAGTGAACAGATATCCAGTGATACCCAAATGTATTTCTTGAGAAATATTAGGAAACCTTCCAATTTCAAGTTAGTTACTTATATATAATCGCTGATGCGGGAGTAACTGCTTGATGATGATGATCTCTTCATGACAATAAATATAAAAGCATACAAGAAAAGTGAAATATTTATATTGTGTTTTAAGAGAATGAATAAACGTGCAAAATATTTATTGTATCAGTGGGAGTTCGGAGTATACTCCATTCCACAATAATTCGTTGATTTCCCGACCGCAATTCAATAAATTCAAAAAATACAAAAGTGGAAATTCAAAACTATATGATGGAAAATAATATATATTCTAGGAATCCTATACAAAAAAGGACCTTTTAAATGTTTTAAAGACATTCAATATTGAAAAAGAATACATCTCTGACAATCTCGCAAGTGCTAATGGTCACACAGTTTTACGCCTCCCTCCGCATTACTGTATTTTTAACCCAATAGAACATATATGGAGCCAGTTAAAGACGATGATTAGAAGAGAAAACGCATCCCCTACACTAAGTAGTTCTGTTATAGAATTAATTAAAAATTGTGTAAATAATATCCCAGTAGAAAGTTGGAAAAATTCTGTGAGACACGTGATCCAAGTCGAAGATTCCTATAGCATAATTATTAGTAAAGTAAGGCCCTTAATAATTAGTTTAGGCATAGATGAAGACGATAGTGATAGTGAAACAGAGCTAAATATAGAGTAGGTTAAGTTAAATATTGTATTATTATAATATTGTAGATTAGTATTTTTGTATAAATATTAATAGCTATTTAATAACATGAATAAAATAAAGATACTTACCTATTATTTTATATTTGTTAATTTGTTGAAAATAGCTAACCTAAACTATTAAAATTAGTAGGTAATCAAGACCTGTACCCTTTCAAAAGGTCGGGTGCCTACACAATAGATATTTGTCAGGCAACTTATTTATGGTTGGGATTACGACTGAGGGTTGTCATTTAAATTTTATTGCGGTCGAGAAATCAACGAATTATTGTGGAATGGAGTTTTACAACAGGTGCTACCGAACAAAATCGTACCAAAGGTTTTATATACCTAATACGCGTGGTATGTATTTAAAGAAACTTTTTATGTAGAATAGATGCTTTAATAGACAGTATGATTTTTCGCACAATTGTGCGGTTGGGATTGTCTAGCGAGATCTTATAAAAGATCTAGGTACTATAAGTCTTCTTAGACCCGACCTACAGGAGAAAAAGAAAAAAACCGCTCACTGTACTGTTACCAAGCATTACACATACATGCATTACATATATACGATCCGTCATCACTCCAATAGAATCTTGGCTTTGGATCCAGGCAAATCGTATTTTTTTGATCGAGTAGACGGAGATATGCCACAAGACTCAATCGAGTTGAATTTCCGGAACTCGATCATTTTGACTTCGTGCCATCGAAAAAATACTAATATTTGAGCATAATTATTTGGGTTTGCCGCTATATTTTCAAATTTGAAATCTCATTGCCATTCCGACCCAAGAACAAACATTGGAAGATTATCCTGAACTTCTTGAAAATTATGCTATGACATTTTATTATTATAAATATTTGAAAAGTTAGAAAAGGTTTAGGAATAAAACTAAATATTTTTAGAAATTATTATTCTAAGACACGTTTACATAGGAACCTCGAACTCGATTACCTGCATATATAATTGTATTGGCATTGTTTTCATTTAAATATTAAAGTTGAATTACACAAAGTTTTTCTTTCTTGGTGAAACACATTTTTACGTCAAACGAAGATAACATTTAAGTGCCATATTATTATACTAATTATTTAAACTCAGTAGTGGCTCGTGAGTTACCAGCCAGGGTCGGCAGTTCCGTACAGGTGTGGATCAAGGGAAAACCCCAAATTTCGGTTTTGCCTACTATTCTAACAAACTAACCTTACTTTCTTTACAGGTTTGTTGCAACCCGCTATTCTGTGTCCGAAGAATCATTTCCAGCCTGTCAATTAAACTTTTAACTTGGCAATCGACTGTTGCAGTGGTAAATTAGTTATACGGCCGTTCGGGGGAATGTACTGATACGGTTTTTGGTCGGGTCGCAACAAACCTTAAATTTACCGTCAAATCTATTTTTGCCGTTCCTGACAATGTGTGAAATTCTCAAATATATTACTATATATTGTATATCTATGTTTGGTTATAGTTCTTTTTATTTAGTATGGTAGGTATTTTCACTTTGTTAGGTGATTGCTTAAACCAAATTAAAAATTTAATTATTTCTGATAAATAATTTAGAATCTACCTACCTACTATCTATTGTAAACACTTTAAGAATAGATATTTTCATCTACGGATAATGCTATTCGTCGAATAATGTCTATGGAAACAATAATTGTCGACACAATTAAAACTATAGCAACTATTTTGAAAATAAAGATATTCGGACGTGAAAGTACCGGGCCTAAGCTATATAATTTTTTATTCACGCGTATAACTAAATTGTATGTCAATTCTGATTAATGTTGTCAATGCAATATAATTTTATCGCCATTCTTCAATGCATATTGACCATCTGATCGCAATGTTGGCTTTTACAGGCAGATGTACGGTTACATTACACCACAAAAGTAAAACCCGAACTTAACAAAACGATACAACTTTTGAACAAATCGTTGCCATGTCGTTCGGCAAAAATCTTCCCTCTTTTGAAAAGGCCGCGCGCGTGTTTCTCGACAGGCGGGCATTTATATCCTCCATGTTTACATCCGTATAATTTACGGACGTTCACTCCGGAGTCAATTACAGAAAAGACGAGATTGATGGGACGCTGCTCTGCGACCTGGGAAAAGTCTTTAATGGAGAAGCAGCTGCTCCTTAGAAACTTCAGGACAAAAGGACTGACAACACAAAACGCGTGTTTACAGAGAACATCACTTAACTTTCTTGCCTATCATCCTCAACAAATTACTTCTCGGGTAGAGATTCTTTATGGATCATTCTATTCAAGGTAAATTATAACACGTTTCTTGAAATTCGCTGAGGTATTGGTTAGACATTTTTTAATAACATAAAGCGCTGATGTGCCTACAAACAGATAAAGAGTTTTAGATGTATATGTGACCATTATAAAAGTTGTTCAGTAAATCATTCCCCACATTTCTACCTTGCCATAGAGACTAACTTACTTTTTTTAAATGGAACACCCTGCATATGATTGGTATTTGGATTCTACTGGGAAAACTTTTTGTATTTCAAATTTTTATTTATTTAAAATTTTAACAAACTTTATATTAACAAAATAAATAGCCTAAAAAATTGAACAACTTAACATCGGAATAAAAGACAAGTGAAACCTTTTCAATGGATCAGGTGTACAAAATGACCACCATTTTCTGCTAAGCAGAGCGCCAGTCGATCTCCAAACCCGTCTACAACGTTTAAAAGGAAGTCCTCTGGAATGGCCCGAATTTCAGCACTAATTCTGACTTTTAAAGATTCGAAGTAATTTGGACGGTTAACGTAGACTTTGTTCTTTAAGTGTCCCCACAAAAAGAAGTCGAGCAGGGTTAAGTCCGGGGATCGCGTTGGCCAGTCAATAGCACCTCTTCTGCCTATCCAACGTCCTGGAAATTGTTCGCTTATGTATTGTCTAACATTTGCCGCATAATGCGTAGGTGCTCCATCTCGCTGGAACCATACCTGTTCGTTTATGCCATTATACACACTCGGTAAAACAATTCTGCAAGAAGGAATTATGTGATTCCTGAGGAGGTCCAGAAATTTTTTGCCATTCAAGTCACCATCTATGAAAAAAGGTCTCACAATATGTCTACCAACTATTCCCGCCCAAACATTAACTTTTTCGGACCTGTGAGTATGACCTTCCTGGAACCAGTGAGTATTCTCAGCAGACCAATAACGATAAATGTATCTATTAACAATGCCATTTAAATGAAAAGTAGCTTCATCCGAGAAAATGATATCGAAGTTATTATCGTTATTGCATCTTTCCATCATCAGCTCACAAAATTCAGCTCTTCTATCAAAATCGTCCTCGTTTAACTCGTGCTCCAACTTTATCTTGTAGGGATGCAACTTCTCCTGCAACTGATGTGACACATTAAAATCCATTGCCATTGGCCATTGGCATTGGCCTGGATGATTAATTCTCTAGGTAGTTCCACCCTGAATTTATCGCAAACTATGTTATATTTGAGGATTTACCATTGTTATTGGGAAAATCCCTTAGCCAGAGCCCAGAATCGTGTATTGGGGAAATTTTTAAATTAAAAATCCAAAACATGCCTATTCTCCTAAAATTGTATTACAATATATTCGTAGGGAATTTATAACATATTATGAAAACTTTTAAAAAATCGTATTAACTAATAAATAATAATGGGTGGTACTATTTTACATAATATAATTGTATGAACAAGATATTATATAGAATTTAACAAACACAGCATTTTCAATAATCTAATAATACTTTGAAAGAAAACAATCTGTCTATACCACCAAAATAAAATATATTTGTCCTTCTGGGGTGAAATAAGGGTTAAAGAGTATACATAATTTAAATTTGACATTAGGTTGTACTAGTTTCGACTTTAGGAAAAGTCATCTTCAGCAACCCAGTAATTAAGAAATATGTTTTTTTAGGATGTGCCTAAATAAACTAAAACAAATTGGAAGAGGGGGGGAAGAGTGGTTCAACAATATACAGTCATAACGTGTACCTTGTGCAGCCAATGGATTCGACAGCAGATAATTACGAACGTGATGCTACTTTAAGCAATCAAGGAAGTTAAGTGTGAATAAGTAATAGAGGTCCAAATTCTTAATGGGGTAATTTATAGTTATGTTATGCTATATAGATTTCAATAACATGTTAAATTAAAAAAGTTCAAATAAATAATCGTTTCATGAAACAACTCAGTGAGGGGACATGATTTATATTTTTTGGTGGTTCAGAATTTAATAAGAAAAGGGGGGGGGGGAAGGGAAATTAAAATTAGTTTAAAAACCAGTAACGTCATTGAGTAAAATTGGGAGTTATCAAATTGTCAATATTTATCGCATAATTTCTCAATCAATTTATATTATAGATTGTTTAAATAAATTCACTGAAGCCTATGTTGCGATTTTCTTTTTTTCCTTTTGGCAATTTTACTTAATGACGTTACTGGTTTTTAAACTAATTTTAATTTTCCTCCCCCCCCCCTTTTTTCTTATTAAATTCTGACCCACCAAAAGATATAAATCATGTCCCCTCACTGAGTTGTTTCATGAAACGATTATTTATTTGAACTTTCTTAATTTAACATGTTATTGACATCTATGTAGCATAACATAACTATAAATTACCCCATTAAGAATTTTGACCTCTATTACTTATTCACATTTAACTTCCTTGATTGCTTAAAGTAGCATCACGTTCGTAATTATCTGCTGTCGATTCCATTGGCTGCACAAGGTACACGTTATGACTGTATATTGTTGAACCACTCTTCTCCCCCTCTTCCAATTTGTTTTAGTTTATTTAGGTACATCCTAAAAAAACATATTTCTTAATTACTGGGTTGCTGAAGATGACTTTTTCTAAAGTCGAAACTAGTACAACCCTATGTCAAATTTAAATTATGTATACTCTTTAACCCTTATTTCACCATAGAAGGACAAATATATTTTATTTTGGTGGTATAGACAGACCTTGTTTTCTTTCATAATCTCGCCACAGAAAATGGACTACTTCTTGAATCTTAATAATGCTTCGTTGTTATGGCTTAATCATAGCCCGATTCGGAAGATGAACTTTTATTAACATCGTTTATAATAAGCGGTTCAACCATTTCTTCGATTATTATATCTACCTGCCATATTTTGGCTTCTTTCTTCTATAACATGATCGATACACTTTTTCCACTTTTCCGCACCGATTTTATCCATAACTTCATTAAAGAGTCTTTTTAAATCCATAATAATTTTATGAGTCGTGTTTTTTTCTGGAAACATCTGTCTTTATTTCAGCTATTCCTCGTAACTTTGCCATTTCATCGACTACATATTTTTTTAATGCATTTTTATGTAAATTGGCTAGTACCAACAGTTCCTTTTTAAGGAATCGAATGGAAATTTTATTTGTCTTAAACTTAGCCATTCTGTTATTTCAGTCAGCCTAGAGTGATAGCTTGGATTATCCAATACAATTATTGCATCTTTTGGTATAAGATTCAACATTTCGTGTTTCGTGACAGTTTCTTGTATTTTTAGATTGGAACATCAGTAGACCACATTTAACGAAACCTTCAGAACTTCCAATATGGGCTATGATAAGTCGATGTTCCTTTCCAGATGGCGGTCTTAATCCTGTAGACAATCTTTTCAAAACAGCTTTCCTTGAACTTTTAATATTTTCATCCTGCCAAAATTTAGTCCCAGTGTGGCCTTCATTTAGCCATTTTTCGGCTAGGTGAAATATTTTTACGTTTTCTTCTCTAGCTTTTCGGACGCTCCTTAAGTTATTGCGAACAGACGATATCGCTTCTGTCTATTAAAATCGGTTGCCAAATATATTTTTTTTACCAAGAACCCTTTTTTTTAATAATTTCAAAAGCGTATTTCTACACATAAATGGGTAGTCCTGGTCTTTTCGGATTGAGGACAAAATTTTGTCCAGCGTGGGAATTTCTTTTTCTAAAAAGAAACTAT
Source organism: Polydrusus tereticollis (assembly GCA_963920685.1). Classification (NCBI taxonomy): domain Eukaryota; kingdom Metazoa; phylum Arthropoda; class Insecta; order Coleoptera; family Curculionidae; genus Polydrusus; species Polydrusus tereticollis. The sequence goes on from OY987326.1 coordinate 189,824,181, forward strand.
GAACTTTCCGCCTCATTCTCTGCATTAAAACGTCATCCAGCTCAAGTCTTGGTCGTCGTGGCGAAGTTTTTGGAGGTTTGACGCCAACACTTTTTCCTTCTTTAAAAATTTTATACAGGGTGACAATTTAAAAACTTGAAATGGCCATATCTTAGGAACGAAAAACTGAAGAAAAAAACGCAAAAAACAGTTTCTATAAAACGAAGGGGGAACAAAAACAAGCGTATTATCCCACCCTTATCTGCAAACCCCTTGGACAACGGTACCATAGAAAGCTACATTTCAGGAAATTCTTCTCTGTTTATTAAGGAAAACAACAAATGAAAACACAATTTTGAAATTTTTTATTATTATTTAATTAAATGCTCAAAATGGTTGCTATCATTATCCTGGCATATTAGGAGATATCTCTTAAGAATTCTAAACATTTTAAGCCTAGGTATTTTGTTTTGGTTTATTTGCTATGGTTTTTTTGTCGAAAAAAAAATTTTGTTTATAAATATTCGCATTTTATTATCACAGAATTTACTTTAAAAGTAACTTGTACTAGTATTATTATTTTAAGAACAGTTTTCGGTTCAGTTTAAACGAAAGGCAGCACCTCTTATCTTTAACAATGGTATACAGCACAGCTGAACGTGTAGAAATTATTTTCATTTATGGTTCCCAGGGTCAATGTTTCTTAAGGACAGCTCAACGTTTTAACGAAAGGCATCCAGGTCAAAATGTAAGCCCGAAGTATGTTCGCCAACTAGTAGCCAAATTTGAAGAAACTGGTTCTGTCGCGAATAAAAAGAGAATTCAACCGAGACTAGCCGACGAAGCAGCGCAAATTGAAATTCTGGGGCAATGAATTCAACTTTATCAACTCGTGAATCAGCTGTAGCAACTGGATTATCTCGTGAATCCATAAGAAAGGTACTTAAATTTCATAAGTTTTATCCCTATAAACTGCACATACTGCAAGAACTTTGTGACGACGACCCGGACAGAAGAATTCAGTTTTGTGAAATAATGACAGATAGAATTACGGTAGAACCTCGACTAGTTAAAAATATTTGCTTCAGTGATGAGTGTACCTTTTATTTAGATGGGCATGTTTATAAGCAAAACTGTCGTTACTGGAATGACGAGAACCCCCACGTATTTAGAGAAGGGCATAGCCAGTACCCCCAGAAAATTAATGTTTGGGCTGGTATATTGGGAGATGGTATTATCGGCCCAATATTTATACAAGGAAATTTAAATGGCGACAGGTATGCTGAAATGCTACAGAGGTCTATCGAAAATCAGAGGGACCTACTCGGAAATTTATCTTTACAAGAACACTTACTACATTTCCAACAGGATGGAGCACCTCCGCATTATGTAGTTCCCGTTAGGCAGTGGTTGGATGATAATTATCCCAACCAGTGGATTGGAAGAAGAGGTCCTGTTGAATGGCCACCTAGATCCCCGGACCTAACACCTCTTGACTTTTTTTTGTGGGGTCACCTAAAATCTGTGGTTTTTAAAACGCAACCTGAGTCACTAGAGCAACTTCAGCATAGAATAGTTCAGGAATGCCGTGCTATATCCAGAGAAACATTTGCAAATGTACGTGAAGAATTTGTAAGTAGGCTTTATTATTGTCTTCAAAACAACGGAAATCATTTTGAACATTTAATTAAATAATAATAAAAAATTTCAAAATTGTGTTTTCATTTATTGTTTTCCTTAATAAACAGAGAAGAATTTCCTGAAATGTAGCTTTTCATGGTACCGTTGGAAAGCATTTTTCAAGAGCTTCAAAATGATGTATCACTCGACCCTTCTTTCTATTTCAGATTTTAGGGTGTATCTCACCCTGTCCAAGGGGTTGCAGATAAGGGTGGGATAATACGCTTGTTTTTGTTCCCCCTTCGTTTTATAGAAACTGTTTTTTGCGTTTTTTTCTTCAGTTTTTCGTTCCTAAGATATGGCCATTTCAAGTTTTTAAATTGTCACCCTGTATATTGTTGTTTTCCCAACGTTAAGCATATCTGCTGTAAATTGCACTGTATTGTCAACACTCAAATCCGCATTCTTACTTTCACTAGAATCGTAACGGTTAAGAATTTTTTTTTTCATTTACTGTAGGTACATGGACCGATATGGACACTTCACACTTTGACTAGTTTCACTGAGAAACAAACACTCAAGGTAGGTATGTATAGATATAAATCGGTGTATCATTCCAATAAAGGCACCCATAAAGGCATAATAACCACTTAATTAGCAAACAGGTAACCAGGAATAGGTACAAAAAAAAGGAATATAATGATTTGAGCAGAAACGGAACAAGTACCTAGACTCTAATTATTTTTGATAAAATTGCTTTATAAAATTCCAGGTAAATGATACGGCTGTACATAATTTTAAGCTTAATAAATTGAATATTAAAATATATATTTGAAGAGAAAACTTGAATTCAATGTCGTTACTTGTACTAACTCTGCACAAATTTAAAAATTCAGGCCTATTTAAATCTATGAATGTCAAAAAATCTTGCACGCCCATGGAGAAGACGGTTTTGATTGATTTATTACTTCGTATCATTTAAAAATATACTATATTTTGTATTTCTTTTCTTTTGTGTTTTCTGCCAACAATTATTGGTTTTTAATAGCGTTTAGGCTAACACTGATTACTTACGTTCAAAAATAATACGTGCGTATAATAAACGATGTCGACTTATCGTACTGCCAGTTTTTCATATGCCTGCATATACTATAATTTTCCTTGTGCCTCATTCAGCTCAAGTAAAAATGCATTTATCAAACCGTTGGTTATAGAGTGTTGGTACAAAGGTTTCAATTACGGCCAAAACGAAAACAGGTTATCATCTTATAATAAACCCATCGAAAGCCACAAGAGCGGCCCGTATTAACACCGTTTTTCAAAGGCCCACGACCGGTTACCTGCCCGCCGGCCGCCATTTTGAATTTTTCACGTTCTGAATAAATAAGCTATTAAATTTTGTATAGATCGACCGTGGCGAAGCACCCCTCGCCGGAGTCATAAATAATGTTGTTTTCGGTCCGGCGACCGGTATTTCGGGATTTTTTTCGAACCGAGCATTATGTTCTCTGAAAGAAGAAAAAGTTGCGGTTGCAGGAATTAGGTTTGTATGGTTATTTCCAATGGGAACTATAGAAAATATTATTTTATCTCTATATAGGAATTACGATGCGATTCTCAAAAATCGAAACAAACTATTCAGGAAATACCCACAAATAGTTATTTTCTATTATTGTGAAAGGATAGTTTTTTCAACATTTCTTATATATTAAGACGTTCAGACGATCCTCTTTTTTATTATTTGATATAGCTACCAAAGATTAGCAATACAGCTTCTTTATATTTGCATCCGTAAATCTTACACCGCCAATAATTCATCAATATAAATATGGGGTGTCCCAAAATGTACGCACATTTTAAATATCGTGGCATTTTCGTTTTTGTCATAGTAGGCTTCTGAAGATTTGATAGCTGTCATGTAATTTATTGCAATTAATAGCCATGAAACGCTACACGGTAGAACAGCGCGTCGTTATCGTGAAAACGTATATAGTCCAATAAACGGAACGCTTAAAAAGGAATTTTGGTTAGAAAGCTGCTTTTTTGGTTGAAGGTACATTTTAATGTTTGAAAAGACACTTCGGTATTATTTTGTATTCAACCCTTGCATAAGGGATGGAAAATTACTTTAAAATGTTTTTTGGCCCGTAGCTTTAAAACAAAAAACACTAGAAAAAAAGGTTTAAGACAAAAGTTGTAGAGCATTTAAATCTGAATAAAAACGTTTATGATCATTTTTACGATATCTCTAATAGTTGTGGCGTTAGAATCATGTGAACTTTGAGGGTTGGTCGGCGTCTTCGAATTTCACAAACGCACTAAATTTTCAACTTGGCAACACTGCCCATCGTCTGGCTAAGACTCTATACGGGTGTCTGAAAAAAAAGTTTTTTGGTAGGTACGTTAATTTATTAGAGTATGTTATTTTTGTACTGTTTTGAGGTTTTTATGAGTGAAACATTTTTGTGAAATATTGTTTGAATAACCCTGTGAAAGGTATGTATGAAACTAAGCCAAAAATTTTGAATGGTTTATAATTATTTTATATAATATGATATTTTTATTGAGGGTGTATCTTGAATAATAATATTACCCATTGCCAGTCAACTGTGTAGATATTAAGGTTAAATTATTTTTGTAGGTTAAAAGGGTAAAGCAAAAAATCAGTTTTAAACAGTTTTTTTAGAGCAACTTTTTGGGTGCCAATAATTGATGGTGTGTCAATTTAATATACACTCCTATAATAGGTATCACCTATATGAAAAATAGTATGAAGTACTTAATAACTGTGCAGTGAAATTTATCACTTAGGTACTCAGATTTTGATTTTATTCTCTTACATTGTCTTTCTAAAGTAAAGTAATATTTTTTGTTTTTAAAATTTTCGAAATGAAAACTACCCTATGTGCTGTTCCGCCGAGGTATTGGCTATCTACTAACCAAATTTCACATACACCTAAAATATAGATATAAATGTTATTTGCGCACCCTGTATCCGCAAAAAATCATTTGGCATCTAAAAACCCGATAAATTAATACTGCACTAGACCCTGCAACTTTTTTCCAAAGACGACAGTGATGCCATATCGATATTTAGATCCCATTTATTAAAAACCTGACCAAAAATTGTTTTTGAAATTTGCGAACCTCTTATGGCTTTTAGATTTATAGATTAGAAAAAAGTAGTAATAACCTTTTTTGTGTAAATTTTAATGCACTACAACGTTTGGGAAAAACTTGTTTTCATATTATTTTTCATTTAAAAGTTATAACCCAAAAATATATTTTCAACCCCAATTGAAGGGTTTTTTAGCTCTCGTGCAAGGACTGGACACAAAATAACACTGAAGTGTCTTTTCAAACATTATAATGTACCTTCAATCGAAAAAGCAGCTTTCTAACTAAAATTCCTTTTTAAGCGTTCCGTTTATTGGACTAATATGCAAATAATGCACTAAGACATAGGACAGTGCAAAGATTGATCAAGAAATTTGAGCAAAGTGGTTCAGTTGGAAATATAAAATCAACAGGGCGGCCGCGTACCTACTGCTCGATCTATTGATAATATTGCAGCAGTGTCGGAAAGTGTTGGTTAGAATCCAGGCACGTCGATTCGCCGTCGGTTTCTTACAAAAGATTTGCATGCCTATAAAATCCAATTGACCCAAGAATTGAAGCCAGCAAATCATGGGTTGCACCGTGAATTTGTTTATTGGATTCTGGAAAACGAGGCAAATGACGGAGATTTTTCGAAGAAAATCCTGTTTAGTGATGAGTCGCATTTTCAATTAAATGGATACGTCAATAAGCAGAATCGTCGAATTTGGGGGGAAGAGAATTCTCGTGTTATTCACGAAAAACCAATGCGTCCTCTACGAGTCACCGTTTGGTGCGGTTCTTGGTTCGGCAGAATAATACGGGCCATACTTCTTTGAAGACGAGGCTGGAACTGCACTAACAGTGAATGGCGAACGTTATCGGGCAATATTTGAAGAGTTTCTGTGGGCTGAAATAGACCGAATTAATGTGGAAAACTTATGGTTTCAACAGGACGGAGCGACCTGTCATATTGCGCGTGAAACAATGTACTCGTTACGACTGAAATTTCCTGGTAGTGTCATATCTCGCAATGGTGATCAGAATTAGCCACCACGATCCTGCGATATAACACCGTGCGACTTCTTTCTTTGAGGTTTTCTTAAATCTCGTGTTTATGCCAATAAAAGAACGAAATTTGACGCGTCGTTGATGAAATTCGTTTACAAATATGTGAAAATGTTATCAATAATTTCGTCAAAAGGGCAAGGGCCTGCCAGTAAAGCCGCGGTGGACATTTGTCGGATATTGTGTTTCACACTTAATCGTGATATGTATTCTTTCTAATCACAGTAAAGTTTTGACATATTTCAAGAAATAAATGTGTTTTGTTAACAATTAAAAATGTACGTTCATTTTGGCACACCCTTTATATGATGCTAGGTAAGTTGTTAGCTGTGTCATTTTAACAATATACAGGGTCGTTGGTATGTATCGAAACGGTCGATGATTTCTTAAAGTATAACAGTTAGCAAAAAATATTTTAGATAAAAGTTTTAGGGTTTTTTAAGGTGTATTAGAACCTTAAAAAAATAAGTATACAGGACGAGTCAGAAAACCGTAGGGAAGCAAAATTACCTTTTTTTTTTAAATGGAACACCCTATATATCTTCGAATATTTTTGGATTTAACATGAAATAGCAATTATTTTTTAATGAGTGCATTATAAGTCTAAACCTAATAGTTTCCGAGATATCGACTTTTGAAAAATGACATTTTTCAACTTTGACAGCTTTTAGCTTTTTAACGGTACGCTTTAGAGTAAAACGGCTTACATGTCCCTATCTTACTTTTTTATGATCTTTCCAAAAACATCAACTTCCGGTTAAACCGGAAGTACTGTATTTCCGGCTTTTGAGTTATCTTTTTTGAATTCTAATACACCTTAAATAACCCTAAAACTTTTATCTAATATATTTTTTGCAGACTGTTTTACTTTAAGAAATAATAGACCGTTTCCATACATACCAACGAACCTGTATAATATATTATCTGCAAACGGTATTAAACTAGATAAAATGAACAAAAAAAAATACATATTCTACCAGATTCAAAATTAAAGCAATAAAAATACAAAATGAAAAATTTTAAGTGGGTAAGACCCAAGTGACTATGTTGCTTCAAAATAAAGCTGAAATTAGAAATTTGTTTCAAGAAGGTGGCAACCGGAAAAAAAGGAAAATTTCCCAAAACCGAGAGACTGGCAGTTGTTTTAACTGGTTTTGTAAGGCGTGAAATAAGTTTAGTACTTACTAATATCCGGGCCCATAATTCAAGCAAAAGTCCTCAAATCTGCTCAATATGTAGGACTAGATAGCTTCAAGGCATCAAATGGATGGTTAGAAAAATTAATAAAAATATTACCTTCAAGAGAATATTATGTGACGAATCAGCCCATATTAATATCGAAGACGTAACTGCTTGGAAAGAAAGACTATTGACCATTTTAAAGGATTTGGCCCTAAGAGACGTATTTAATGCAGATGAGATACAGGTCACTACTATCGTGCATTGCCAACAAAAACGTATGCATTGAAAGATGGCAATAGCAAAACAACGATTTTCAATTCTGTTCTGTGCAATTATGGAACATGAGAAGGAAGAACAATGTTTTAAGGGCGCACATATCGATAAGTTACCTCTCTAATGGGTCTCGAACGAAAAAGCGTGACAGCAGACATCACAACAACATGGCTGCACAGATTTGATACCAAGATGAAGAATCAGAATAGAAGAGTGATATTGATTCTGGATAATGCAACGTCTCGAAGGTTTCTAAAAGTCGCTGCCTTCGACTTGGATATATTTCCAAATATCGTCGATGTGCTCAGAGCCCGTTAAAATTTTCTTTTGCGTATCAGCATACCATCTCTCGCATTTCTTCGTTAGAAAAAATAAGTTATGTCGTGGTATTTTTCCTTTTAATATTAATTTCTTTAAAACACCCACAATTCTGACAAATCGCAAGTGAGTTTGACAGAAGTTAAGTTTCAAAGCGCTTTCTTTGCATTTGTTTTTATCAGAGCCTACTTTAAAAAATTTTACACTTGCAGATCAAAACTTAAACGAATGCATTAGAAATTGTAAATGTAAAATCTCGAAAATCGTTACTCGGAGCGACATTTACAAGGTACACCTTCATTGCGTAAAATAAATGAGAAAATTGACATATTTTATAAAAACATAAATAAGCTAAGGTGCAGAAACAAATTTAACTTTTTCGCCCCGAAAAACCCCCAATTACAAAATTTTATGTTAAAATATTGGTTAAAAAAAAAGTTAATTAGGAAAATCGTAATGAAAATTTTTACTTGAACACCCTGTATCTCGGTTAGTATCAGCTTGTGAACTAATCTAAGTTTGACCAAATCGAAATATTTTTACCCAAGGAATCTACAGTTTTACTGTGTATCATTAATAACGCCCTGTATAATCGTACATACAAAAATAACATACCATCATCATAGATTAGTACTGTTAAATAGAATCATTACTCTGCCACTTATAATTATATTATAATCACATATAATTAAAATATATCAAGACAACAGCAGACAACCCTCTGAGTATGATCTATTAAAAAATCTGTAAGACAGTCCAATAGATTACCATAATTATCCAACTTAACGCCGCTGCAATTATCAAAATAATGTTTTTCTTAAAGAAATTCTCTTTTCCCAAGTCGTTTATATTAAGCCCTCTCAAAAATCTTGATAAGAACGGATAGAAGACCGATAGTTCTAAGAAACTTTTATATATCACCCTTTTTGAAAATTGATTCAATAACGTAATAACAATTGTAAAACGTAATAACAATTTTTTGAGGAAATGCAAAGTAGTAATACTAGTAATCAACTTCAAAAGATATAGGTGTTTTATTTTACTTGTCGTCTATTTAGGTAATTAGTAAATTAGTAGTGAACATCTCAGACCAAAAAAATGGAAAATTCATATTTCCATATCCTACACCTTGTCAATTGTATGGGTTATTAGTTTGATTTAAATATATTTAGAGTATTTCAGGGGAATCAATTTAGTCGAAAGAAAAGATATTTAAAAAATAAAAGTTCAAAATATACGCAAAAATTAAATTAAATCTATGAGTTTTTTAAGTCAACTACCAAATTTTCAAGATAATTTATCTAACTTTTCCTCTTCAGTCAAACGAGCCGCAAAGTGATTATTTTTAATTCAAATATGTGCCACAGATTACTCCTATATAGTAATCTGTGTCCGTGCTTCGAGAAACATATTGAAATTGTAACATTCGAATTATCTCTAATTACTTGAATGGTAATGATTCAATATTTACATTCATAGAAATAAAGGTCTGTCTTTACCACCAAATAACTTTATTTGCCCCTCTAGGGTAGAAAACAAGGGTTATAGAAAATACATAAAATGACGATGAATTAAATTAAATTTGTTAACGTATGTGTTGTACTAGTTTCGACTTTAGAGAAAGTCATCCTCAGCAACTAACCATTTAAGAGATTTTAATATGAAAAGAAGTTAATACAGTTGGGGGAGCAGAGAGGTGATTCAATAATATAATATAATATGATGCAGATTATGCAACCATTGGAATCGACAGGAGTTTAGTATAAGAACGGTGTATCTCCATGTAAAGGTAGGAGTTGATTTATACGCAAGTAGGATAAATCACCTTAATCCTAGTAGAGTGATTTAAACAATGTTGAAGTCAAAATATGTTGTAAAAGAAGAATTTTAACACATCAATTCATTCTTTTTTAATGAAACCGACTTAGTGAGGGGACATGTTCAATGTTATGGTGGATTAGATTATTTCTGAATGAAACTAAATGAACTTGCTATTCTTTTAAAATTGTCAAAATGAGACTATGTCATTTCATATAAAAAAGGGGGCGGGAATACATCAAGTTGTCATTATTCACTTGTTATAGTAATAAAATAAAAATAAAAATTAAAAATTGGATTTTAATTAAGTCATTAGATTATTATTATTATTATTATCATGTTCAACTCCAATTTTTAATTTTTATTTTTATTTTATTACTATAACAAGTGAATAATGACCACTTGATGTATTCCCACCCCCCCTTTTTATATGAAAAGACATAGTCTCATTTTGACAATTTTAAAAGAATAGCAAGTTCATTTAGTTTCATTCAGAAATAATCTAATCCACCATAACATTGAACATGTCCCCTCACTAAGTCGGTTTCATTAAAAAAGAATGAATTGATATGTTAAAATTCTTCTTTTACAACATAATATTTTGACTTCAACATTGTTTAAATCACTCTACTAGGATTAAGGTGCTTTATCCTACTTGCGTATAAATCAACTCCTACCTTTACATGGAGATACACCGTTCTTATACTAAACTCCTGTCGATTCCAATGGTTGCATAATCTGCATTATATTATTGAATCACCTCTCTGCTCCCCCAACTGTATTAACTTCTTTTCATATTAAAATCTCTTAAATGGTTAGTTGCTGAGGATGACTTTCTCTAAAGTCGAAACTAGTACAACACATACGTTAACAAATTTAATTTAATTCATCGTCATTTTATGTATTTTCTATAACCCTTGTTTTCTACCCTAGAGGGGCAAATAAAGTTATTTGGTGGTAAAGACAGACCTTTATTTCTATTTACAATCTCGCCACAGAATATGGACTACTTCTTAAATCTATTTACATTCATGTTCCGAATCAATTACAAAGCAAATCCAAAATAACTCTATTTTGAAGTAACTTGATTATTTCAAATTTTAAAAATTATTGTTAATTGGGCTTAATTAACGTAAAGACGTTAGTAAGGTAGGGATACCTACCTATTTAAAATTAATAATTTACAGGCAAGTACACGAAAAAAACCAAACTCTTAATAATTTATCCGATATCGGATAGAAGATCATTTTTCGTACAAATTGTTTTATTAACATGATTTTTTAGAAAATGTGATTTCTCATTACCTAATGCAATTAAATGAGGCTCTTATCAATGTCAAGTCTTCCGGGCAAAATAAAACAGACTAAGCAGAAAATATTTGGCGCAGAATAAAAAGAAATACCACTAAAATGGTTTCAAAACCACTAATATCAAAACTACTACACTTGCAAAATGGAAAATTTGCGTCTCCTTATCAGTATACAATTAATTAAAATCTTTAAACCGAATCCATCAAAACCCACAAGAAAGTACTAAAAGTCACCCGAAAAAATAATACTTTCCATAGATACCGCCAAAGCCCACGGAAAAGACATTTATTTCTGTGGTGACAGTGGAGCCCTCTGACGGAGCCGAAGATGCCACACAACGCGCACAGCGGGTTCTCTTTATGCCCCACAAATTATACTCGGGTCTTTTTTCCTATCTATTTTGACACTAAAAGCAGGTATTTACAAAATATACAGGTGAGGCTCAGTCACAACATTTATACCGGTCGGCTTTGGTGAAATACCGCCTATTGTGACTCGAATTTCGGAGATATTTTGGGTAATTTCGAAGGATTCTTATCTGATTTCTGGGACCTTGGAAGATTCCTTTTAGAGTGACGTCCTGCTGCCAATGCACGATTAATTTTGATGTTTCGATGTCGAGTTTCAATTTTTATCATGATAATTAAATCAACTATATTTAGGGCGACCATAATTTTTAAACAAAAAAAAAGTACATTTAGTATTTTCTAGGTAAACCACCACAAATAATTCGAACAATTTTTTTTTCATCAAGATATCTTGCTAATTTGTAGTCAAATAAAGTAAAGCTACACTTTTAATTGCAGAAAAACAAAGCATTCTTATAAAATATAGGTACACACAAATTCAAAAGTTAATTTTCCTTCGACGTGCCAGCTCGATCATTCGGATCTTCATTTTTGTACCAGTCGTACTTTTGGGAACTAAGGATCGCCTTCAAAATTTTCGGTTGACCCTTCAGGAACTGAAACATTTCGCTACAAGTCTCATCGAAGTTTGTGTAGACTTGCATGATCGCTTCTAGAGTAGATAACTTCATCTGAGATTTTTCGGAACTCCAATAGTTATTTATATTTGAGAACAGCCGCTCAATCGACGCACTTGTCCCAGGCAGACAAAAAATAAACTCACATAAAATTTGAAAATTTTTGAGTCTCTTTTCTATTTTTAACACTTCGAGCCATCGATCTTCAGTGCACATTTTTTTGGAATTCCAGTCGACAATCTTATCTTCTATAACATTGGTTTGTAGTAGACTAGCTTCATCGAAAAGTTCATCCTGGTTCAATACCGGACCGATGTAGTCCTTGAAAGCCTCACACGAAGTCAAAATTTCAGCCCAAGAAACTCGTCTTCTCAAGTTAACCCATCCAAAAAGCTTTAGTTCACCTAAATTTGAACTCCAGTTCTCCAGATAAGTCACACAATTTGAATAGAATTGCTTGACATGCGTGATGAAGTTGTCCCGGTAATTTATACTAGCTGCGTTCGGGATGGTCGACGGATTTGGAGTGGAGTGAGAGTGGATTTTTATCATGTGACATTAGAACTTTAGGAGTGAATCCGTCAAACCCGAACGCTTTGGAGCCGTGGTGGAACCCAAACATAACCTGACAAAATTATACCTATTGCTTTAGTGATTTAGTGTTAAAAATTGTTTGGGTTAAAATATTTCAAAGCTGTTGAATATGTCATACTATTATTCCGGTTTTAAAATTCATACAAGAAGAGTATTTTGAAGACTCTAAAGAGGAAGGACAGCTAGTTGAAAAAGTGGAAAATTTTGCCGAACAATAAATACGTGAAGGTGCCGAAAATTCAAATCAAATCGAAAACAAACCGCAACCTAACCTCTACCTAACACACAACTAGTGGAAATACGCATGCCCACTCCAAAAGTTCTTCCCTGCGACACCGAACTTTTGGAGTGCGCACTTTTCACTCTATATTCGATACCCGAACGCACAAAGATTTACTCTTTTCACTCCAAATTTAATACCCGAACGGACGGAGTGCGCTTGGGTACTTGTGGAGTGAAAAGAGTGCCATCCCGAACGCAGCTACTGTCTTCCATATTCTCAAGTTTCGCTGTACAGTGAGTCGAAATCCTAATACGCATTACTCCAAAAATAGTTATATTATTTCGTTACTTTATTTTAAACAAAAAGTAGGACATAATTTTATATTAAAAAAAAAAAGTACATTTAGGTGTACTTGATATACTTTGAAGGACAGTAGGACAGTGTTCGAAAAATAAGTACTGTCCTACCAAAATAAGTACATATGGTCACCCTAACTATATTCTTCAATGCCATTTTTTATATATTATACACGGCGTGCATTAGTAATGGGATAAAATTGTACTCGAGTTTAAAATGTCTATATTTTCATTAAAACTCGATCAATTCATTTATTTTTAAGTTTATTAGGTGAGCTGTCTCTTGGACTACTTAGAACAATATGCCTGACCTCACTTTACGTCTATTTTATAAAGGGTGAGGCAGTGGCGGAACTACCGGTGTGCAATGTGTGCGAAGCACACGGGCCCGGGCTAAAAAGAGGCCCGGAAGCGGAGCCACAAATATAAAAAAATGCAAAACGAAAAACAAAATATTCTCATAGAAAAAAAATTCAATACTTCGGAAACGGACCCACAAAACTACTCTACTCAATACTTTTATAGATAGTAACTGAAATAATAACATAAAACGGCATTTAATTTTTTTATTGTTTTTATTAAACCACAATTGGCAATACCGGCAAATTTAGTTTAAAGGGCGGTGTGCGTGTCGCGTGTCGGCGTTTATTGAGTTTAGATAAAGGCAAAGGCGGCCGCTACTACAAAAGAAGCCGCTGCCGCACGTGTTAATGTAATAATTTCGGCTTGGGCAATAATTTTTGTTTGATATTTTCAAATGCCTATTTAGTAAATTTTTAGTTGATAATGTGCATGGTTTGCGTTCGGGTGTTTATTAACTAGGTGCTCAAACTTTAAAGACAATTCCTATATTTTTGAATAGAAAAATATTAGAATTAGTGTTTATTTAAATTTAATTTCAATAATTATTTTACTTTGTTACTGAAGTTATAGTGTGATTAGTAGTTACGTTTATTAACGTACTAGTGGAAGTGGAATATTAGGATATCAAAAATGAATACCTATAAATATAAATCAGGTGCTCAAAAACGCAAGGAATTTGAGGAGGCAAATGCAAAACAGGCAAAGCTTCCAAAAACTACTTCTTTTTTGGTCCGAAGGCTTCTACATCTACTAATAGTCAAAGTAAGTCAAAATAATAAAATTTAGATTATTTTTTCATTTAAGATTTTTTTATTTAAGTTGAAATCCCGGAAGATATGACTCCGTCAGTAGAACGTTGCACTACCGAGCCAGAATCAAGTTCCGAGATTGGTAGTGTCAGTGACAGTAATATTAGTGAAAAATTTCAATCTGAAAGAACCGAAAATATTGAAACAAATAGTACTGCCGTGTCGTGGGAATCAACGGTTTTAATAAAAACTGATAAAGGGTATTATGATCCAAATGGGGTATTGACGGATAAACAAAAAATATTCTTAGTTGCTAATAAACCTTGTACACCTTTGGGCCCCTTTCCTAAAGATAATAAAGGTAAGAGTTCCTCGGCTTTTTACTATACTAAAACTAGTATGTCAGGAATAAAAACTGAGCGTTTGTGGCTGTTACTCTAAAATCCTGGACAAATGCTACTGCCTGCCTTGTTGGTTATTTGCAAAGCTAATAATGCCATTGGCAGTGGCTACAATGATTGGAGGCATCTTCAGCAAGCAATCAGTAGACATGAACAGAAGCTTAACCACAATGTATCTTGCACTATATTCGATCGCTGGAGATTAAATAAGTCTATTGATATTGATCTTGAATCAAGAATTTGACAAGACAAGACTGTTTGGAGGCAAGTTCTGGAACGTGCCATAGAAGTTACTCTTACATTAGCCTCTTGCAATATGCTATTTAAAGGCCACGACGAGACTGAAAATTCAAAAATTCCTGGTGTTTTTTTGTCTGTGATAAAATTGCTGTCAAAATTTGACCCAGTTTTACAAAATTTATTAGAAAATAAGAAAAAACATTCAATCACTTACTTAAGCCCAGCCGTTCAGACCGAAGTTATTCAGATTCAACAAAATATAATTAAAAAAATTAAATGTTCTCCTTTTTTTTCGGTTGTTATCGATTCCACCCAAGATATTGCTAAGACAGACCAGTTAAGTGTTATTATAAGATACTTGTTACTTGTACGTATATAAATTATTATTCTTATCACACATTGTTTTTGATTTGTACTTGCAGATACTTTTCTATGTTTAGAAAAATAAATACTTATCAGTATAAAAATTGCTTTTTTGTGTACTCAAAATTCATAAATTAATATGGTTATCAATACTCCGTATCATAATGGGGGCTCGGCAAAAATTTCGCACACAGGCCCGTGGCTACATTGTTCCGCCACTGGGTGAGGGTTAAGATACGAGGCCGTGTAAAATCTGCTGATTTTAAAATTAATGTTTATAAAATGCAAAGCAATGAAAATATAATTTGATTCATGATATTGCCAATTATATGGACTGAAGACGTTTTACTGGTATCTTGATTAGCGTTGCTACCAACCAATTTCGGTTGTAAGTTGGTTAAAATATTAAATGTATTAGCATTTTATTAAGTTCTTGACGAATTTCAATTTTGTGTCAATACAGTGATGATAGACGTTTAAAAGTATTTCGAAGACCTGGTGAACGCTATGCTCAGTGTAACTGCAAAGATACTGTTAGTTATGGTGATGGATTAATTATGATTTGGAGAAGCATATCTCTAGAGGCAGAAACGGATTGGTATTTGTAGAGAATTTAACGAGTGAGAGGTACATTACGGAGATTCTTCAGGAGCATGTTGTGTCTTTTGCTTCCATTATTCGAGAACACTACCTTTTTATGCAAGATATGTCACGTCCACGTACGGAAAGAGTAGTAAGGGATAGCTAGCAAAAACTGAAGTTACTGTAATCAATTGGAAAGCTCGAACCCCAGATCTTAACCCTATAGAGCATCTATGGGACCGAAGTGGTAGAGAGGTTCGTGCAGATGCTAATCCGTCCGAAACTTCTTCTCAGTTGAGATTGGCCCTACAAAGAGTATGAGAAAACATGAACTAGCTGTTTATGAGAAATCTGATGGTTCTCAGTATGCCAAATCGTTGTCAAACTGTCATCCATGCCAATACGCGTTATTTTTTTTTTCGTACAATTAAGTTGTTTCTATAAATTGCTATTACATTGACAACATCACGATTTTTTTTAATTGCCACAAACGGCACTGTGCTGTAATTGGTACAGTAAGTAACTAACTTAAAGCTATAACCAATCACATAGCATATTTTACAGGGCTTAGTATCTTAGCCATCGCCATGTATAAAATAAACGTAAAGTGAGGTGAAACAGATTGTTCTCATTGTTTAAAATAATAAATCATGTACAGGGTGTCCGGATAAGGATACGGAGCGGCCATATCTCGGAAACGATACGTCCCACAGATCTGAAAAAAAAGCTCTCATCATAAAACCTGCCAAGAGAAATTCATTCAAAATAATTTTAAGTTTCGGAAATTGCCGCAAGAGGGCGTAACGGCTTATTTATTTTTTAAAGTCCATTTTACGGCAAAAAATGCCACTTAACCGTAGAAAAGCAAATAAATAATTAAAATCAGTAGATTGTTTACTACAACTTTTGTTATTGTTATTTTTTTGAATCTCGCCTAATAAAGAAGTGGGGGAAGCCTTTAGGACATTTTTCAAAAACTGTCATTATGTCGTTATCCTTCAACGGATTTTCTATAACTTGGACTTGTTTGAAAGGGAATTCCTTGGAGTTTAAATAAATGATTCAGGAATTGTCACAAGTTTCCTGATACAATTTTAAGATGGCGCTGTTATTCAATCTAACTTATTTTTTTATTTTTCTCGGTATTTGCAAATTGGATGGTATAATTTTTTTCGGTAGGAATAGGAGACAATTTGCATAGGGAACGATTAGTCCAAACCGCAAATCGATATCACCAGGGGTTTAAAAGTTATTTTGATATTTCTTTAAAAAATGATACAGTTTCCATTTACCGGTACCCGGTATACCCCTAATAAGCAAGATAACAACTAATTTCATGGCCTACTGTTTAATAAACTATAAAATTTATAATAAAAGTTTAACGAGTCAAAGAAACATCAATAACACTGAATAAAATATGAATATTATGATAATATCATATTATGAGACTTAGACACTTAGACTATGAAAAAGTGCACAAATCTTAGAACTAGAAACAATTTTATTAGCAATTTAGCGAAACAACAATAATAATTACAAATGTTCAAAATGTTTTCCGTCATTTTGTAAGCACTTAATTATTCTTCTGTTAGTTGATAATACGGCTGCCTCAATTTCAGCCGTGGATAAGTTTCTAACGGCATTTGTTATCCTTACCATCATGTTCTCCCTTGTTGTTGGTCTCTCTTGGAAAACCAGATATTTTAACCTACCCCATAGGTAAAAATCAAGACAAGTAAGATCCGGTGAACGAGCCGGCCAGGGAAACAAGCTTCCTCTTCCAATTACACGATGCGCAAATTGCTCTTCTAGGTATTGGCGTACGTTACGATAGTAATGCGCCGGACAACCATCAAGTTGGATCCACATGTTTGTTCTCGTTTGTAAGGAGACTTCTTCCAAAAGAGGTGGAAGGAAAGTGGCCAAGAAATCTAAAAATCTTGCTCCATTAAGGGTTTGGTCAAAAAAATGGGGACCGATAATTTTTCCTTCCAAGATCCCGCACCAAACATTTAAACTCCAGCGGTTTTGAAAATCTACTTGCCTCATCCAATGAGGGTTTTGCTCAGACCAATAGTGCATATTATGCAAATTCACACCCCCAGCGTTAGTGAAAGTGGCCTCGTCTGTCCATAATATCCGTGAAAGAAAATTTGGATTTTCCCTAATCATATTTAATAGCCAGTGACAGAAATCCAATCGACGATCATAATCAGTATCGTTCAATGCCTGGTGTAAAACGATGTGGTAAGGGTGCATACTATTAGTTTGTAAAATCTCGTGAACATTTGTTTTTGGAACCCCCAAGTCAAGGGAAATTTTTCTGGTGCTTAAAGTGGGATCGTATTGAACGTAAGCCAAAACGTTAATAATATTTATCTACTTTCATTTAGTAATATGAATTTTACAGTTCTGTAAATCGTTTTGTAAGGGCATCTATTACAGCACTAGTGCTGTAATAGATGCCATTACAGCACTAGTGCTGTAATAGATGCCCTTACAAAACGATTTTTAATAGCAGGTGCATTTTTATTTTTAAAAATGCCTTTTGCCAAATATTTTTATTCATAGATGAAAGTAGATAAAATTTTGTACAATATTCTTGTTGTAAATTCATATAACTACACTCGATGTTTTATTAAACTCGGCTGACGCCTCGTTTAACAACTTTAACATCTCGTGTTGTAATATGAATCTTTACAACACTTATATCGTAAATAACTATTACCTCATTACGTGTCCTACGAATGCGTAAGGGTCGGTGAATGGGCTGCACATTACCAGTTTCTCTTAATCGTCGAGCTAATCTTAAGAATACTTCTCGAGAATAGTGTCTTCTTTGTGGAAATCGCATTGCATGCTCTCGCGACGCTATTACAGCATTTTCAAGAGATTGAAAATACATATTCAACATATCATACGCTTCTGCGTTAGTAAACGGCATACTGTTTGTAGAAAAATGCAATATAAATGTAAAAAACAATGCTTAATATTATAAGATGCTTGACGTTTAAAACTCATCGACAGCTTGTCACAATAAATTATTAATTTGTTTTTTAACATTGAAAATGTTTATATTATCGCACGAGCACGTAAGTATGGGTACCGAATTCGAAATTCTTGTGTTGCATTTGTCCCTGACGTCACACCGCATTAAAATGATCGGGATCAGACCAAGTCGGGAGTAAACGTATGGTTTCGCTGGAGCACTCAGCGGGTGCGGTTGGCGTTCGCGATCGAGCGTAGAGCGTAGAAATCGGCCGTCGTCGCAGGGTGGTTTGGCTGGCGCGGCTGGAGCGCGCTTCAGATCATATTCGTATTTCGTAGTGAAAGCGCTTATGTATGATTTATAATGAACGCCGATAACATTAGTTGCATGCTGTTGTTGGAGGAAGAATATGAAGAGAAGATGTTAGCCCCAATTCCTCCATTTCGACAAGCGTCATATTAACACTTGAATTTATACTATACCATATTTAAATAAGAGCTGCAGCATACCAAGTAAACAAATCAATTTGGATAAAACGTCAAAGTATCAAAACATTTTAAAATTGTATCATTAGTTGGTATATCCGAAAAAAATATCACAATTAGAAAAAAGTCAGTGGCGTACATTTTTTGTCAATAATATCTGTTGAAGTGTTTCCCGGGACGCCACTGGACTTAATAAATTTAATCTAGTTAGGGCTAATTAAGCCTCTTATCATTATGAATGACGGTACCAAATTGCAATAAAATCGGGAAAAGGATATTTACAAAAATAATAAAAAAAACGATTTTTTAAAAATCTTACGCACCCTGTACATCAAAAACGGGGCAACTCCGGACACATGTTCAGGTTAGTTCAGGTTAGTACTTCTGAAACACCCTGTATACATTCAAATACAACGGTCAAAAGGAGGAGAGAGGGAAGTAATAACATGGCAAAGACGTCATCAGGGACAACGACTACCAAAAAGGGAATTCGCCACATTGCTAGTGAAAACCTGGGCTGAAGTATATTCCGGAATCATAAAAACAGGATTTAGAAAGGGTGGTATTGTTCCATTTAATAGACATGTTATTCCTAAAGAGAAGTATGACATCGATGCCCTAAAATAATGGGAGGAACACTTGAAAAATCAAGGGTCTGTAACAGATTTACAACCGAGGCCAGGACGCATTGATATTGAAAGGAATGCTGTAGCACCGAATGTAACAGAAAAAAAACCGCTACTTTCGAACAGTCAATGTTAAAAACAGTAAAGCTTTCTACATCTGGCGCCTCACTTAAAAGGAAACTAGCATCTAATGCAGAATTACTTACAGCTCCTTCATCAGCATCTAATAGTGCCACCAATCTCAAAGTAGTCAGCTCTGATCAAAATGAACAAAATATACTCAATAATCATTAGGATCCTATAACTGAAGCTGTATTACCAGCTACAACCGAAAATCGGTAAGAAAAAAAGACAAGTTTTAATGATCTACTACTTGATTCTCTCCGACAGAGTCCTTCTTCTAATCCAAGGAAACGAAAGCGATTAATTCAAGGTGGCCAAACCATTGCAGGTACTATCGCAAAAAGTCAGTAAAAACTATCTACAAGTTCATCTACTATATCTAAACCAGCTATGAAAATTAACCGAAAGAGTAAACAAAGTCGGCCAAGTCCGTATCAATTTGAATCCAGCTCCAGTGAATCAGATAATGAAAGTGTACCTTTTATGGAATCGGATCAAAGTTTCACTTTAGAATCGCATTGCGAAGATCAGATTCCTGAAATAAACAAAGACCATGTTTCCATTGAAGACTGGGTACTGGTTAAATACACATTACCAAAAGCAAACAAACATTTCATTGGCCAGGTAAATACTGTTGACAACGGCTTTGAAATCAAGTTTACTAGAAAATTAAAAGACAATTTTTTATGGCCACTCACCAATGATGTCAATGTAGTACAGCTAGACGATATAGTGACTCGTTTACCTGAACCGGTAGTAAGACGCCGAGGAGGTTTTCATTTTAATGTGAAATTTGCGGGATACAATATTTAACAAGTTCCATAAAATTATTCGAATTTTTAAACTTTAAGTTTATTTTCTGTTTTAGTTTCTCCTTGGGAATAATTCCTACTGTTTTAGAGATTAAAGCCAAACATTGGGTTTTGAGAGGATAAATACGTTTATAAAAATATTATTCTTGTTATTAGGATTTTTTTGAGTGTTATTTTGGATTAGTTATTATTTTTCAGAATAAATAATCAAAAAAAAAATAATCATTCAAATCTCAAGATCTCAAAAATAATTCATGTGTGCCCTATGCAGTATGAAAAGTAAACATATTAAACTATTACTTTCTTACAAAGACATTTTTATAAATATTGTATATTTAAAGTAGGAAGGAAATAAACTTGAACTATTAAAAAGGGCTTCGCACTTGCCCCAGTCTACCCTAATTATAAACTTTGTAATATAATGCTGAAAAATAAACAAAATGGTTTTGTACACTTTACCGTTCTTCCCTACACTTGCTGCCACTTTTTTTCATGCACTTTCTTTCGTTACAACATTTTTTGTAATTTTTGTTCTCGTAGTTGTATAAAGGGGACTACTTTTGCACCTCCTCTATCAAACACTCGTCAGCAATTACCGAGAACGGTGGCATTCTGCTGAACGATCGGTGCTGGAATGGTCTCTCTAGCAGTCCGAACGCAGCCGCTGCAATTGACGGCGAACGCTGTGTCGCTGAGCTGCGGCAGTGAAACCGTGTACATACAAATCGCATTAAACCAGTAACGAGCTACCAATCGCGAACGCCAGCTGCGGCCGCTGACTGCTCCAGCGAAACCATACCTTAGAGGCGCGTTAGAGTTTATAACCTTTATGTTACTATTTTTTATATTATGAATCAATAAAGCTTATATCAACTACCTAGTCACAAGCGTTTGCACTCTGCTTCGGCATTTTCAATGTCTTCCCCGGTTGCATCTTTGTAAAGGACTGTAAATTTTTTCATGGCCAACTTGGAACTTGTAATTTAGGCGAAAACATGATGGAAAGGATATGAAATGCCGTTCGAAGCTTATCCACTGCTGAAATTGAGGCAAGAGGCAAGTAGTGTGTTTTTCACTGAAAGAAGAATAACTAAGAGATTAGGAAGTGACGGAAAATATTTTAATCATTTGTAATTATTGTTGTCTTGCTAAATTGCTAATTGTTTCTAGATTTAAGATTTGTGCACTTTTTCATAATCTCATATCATAATATGCATATTTTATTCAGTGTTATTGATGTTTCTTTGACTCGTTAAACTTTAATTATAAATTTTATAGTTTATTAAACAGTAGGCCATGAAATTAGTTGTTATCTTGCTTATTAGGGGTATACCGGGTACCGGTAAATGGAAACTGTATCATTTTTTAAAGAAAAATCAAAATAACTTTTAAACCCCTGGTGATATCGATTTGCGGTTTGGACTAATCGTTTCCTATGCAAATTGTCTCCTATTCCTACCGAAAAAAATTATACCATCCAATTTGCAAATTCCGAGAAAAATAAAAAAATAAGTTAGATTGAATAACAGCGCCATCTTAAAATTGTATCAGGAAACTTGTGACAATTCCTGAATCATTTATTTAAACTCCAAGGAATTCCCTTTCAAACAAGTCCAAGTTATAGAAAATCCGTTGAAGGATAACGACATAATGACAGTTTTTGAAAAATGTCCTAAAGGCTTCCCCCACTCCTTTATTAGGCGAGATTCAAAAAAATAACAATAACAAAAGTTGTAGTAAACAATCTACTGATTTTAATTATTTATTTGCTTTTCTACGGTTAAGTGGCATTTTTTGCCGTAAAATGAACTTTAAAAAGTAAATAAGCCGTTACGCCCTCTTGCGGCAATTTCCGAAACTTAAAATTATTTTGAATGAATTTCTCTTGGCAGTTTTTATGATAAGAGCTTTTTTTTCAAATCTGTGGGACGTATCGTTTCCGAGATATGGCCGCTCCGTATCCTTATCCGGACACCCTGTATATCTCCATACTACATTTTCTCGACAAGCAGAATTTTTTATAAAGACGTACTTTGATCGTAAAACAAATATAAAGTTATAAAGAAACATTGAAACCGACGATTGGCTTTCAGCGCCACCTGACATTAGATACCTGCTTATGCGGGATCCATTCCAGCGTTTGGTCTTCTCTAAGACCTCGCTGGTCTGGTTGGGTGGATAGCTCGATTGCTACGAGATGTCGCCACGTGTAACATCTCGCATATGTATTTAAATATAAAGTTGTTTTCCTCTTGCCAATTCCATCCGTAATTCTATATTTAATTATAAATACCTTTCTACAATAAATGTTTATGTAGTTTTCTAATAAAATAGTTGAGGTTAGTTAGGGATATTGAAAATCGGTCTGCAACTATCGGTAAGCTTTATGGTAAATTAATATAAATAAGTCGTATGATTCGTTTTAGGGCTACAAATATTAGTCCAAGAGACATACTGCGTATTAAACGGAATTTTGATGAAAATATGGACGTTTAAAATTTGAGCACTTTTTGCCTATTCCATTAATATTAATGGAAGCAGTGTATTTAAAATTGAATGTACTTGTGTTTGTATAATATCTAAAGTCCATCCGAACACATTTCGTTTGAGCTAATAACTGCAAAAATAGTTTTATTATATTGTAAACGCCCAAAGAAACCCCGTTACCTGTTTGATTGCCAAACCTACGTTTTTAAAGAATTTTTTGGTAAAATTACCCATATAATACTGTCGATGAGCGTGCCAACCAGCGAAATCTACCTGGCCCCAGCTGGCATCATGTTTATATTACTGAAATTAAATGAAATAAGGGGTACTGCTTTGCACAGGAACGGATTTTGTAGTTAAATGAAAAGTCATAGTAATACCTTATAGTAGCAATCCTTATTATGTTTACTTTTACGATTACTTGTAATATATGTATATTATTTTATTACAAGTACAAAACAAGTGTGAAAGTTTACGTGCGGAAAAGGGCAACTTTTCGCACGCATTTAGGTAAAAGTAATATTAACAATTAATACACCTACTTAAAAAAATATATTTACTTATATACACAGAAGGTTTAATTGTAATTATAAAACGTTTTAATCTATTCCTAATTCAGTATCGCTATCACAATCATCCACATTTATAATAAGAGAAGGTATTTCGTTTTGTTGTGTAGTTATATAAGAGTCTTCAATTTTTAAGACATGGTTAACTTAATTTTTCCAACTTTCATCTGGAATTTCACCGAAAACTTTCTTTATTAGCTCTATTAAACTGCCACTAAAAGTAGGTGTGATATTTTCATTTCTCATTTTTGATTTAATTTGATACCACATGTGTTGAATAGGGTTAAAAATGCAATAATAAGGTGGCACTCGCAACACAGTGTGACCCATTTCTTCCGCCATTTTATCACACACAAACTCTTTTTTAATAGTAAATGCCTTTAACGCTTCTAACAGCTGTTTTTTTACTATACGTTTTCTCGAAGTACAAGTCATTTTTTTAACATGAGCTCCTTTATTGCGGATTTTGTGCTCGATGCATTCGGTACTTTTCCCAGTTGCCGGATGTGGTAGCTTGCATTGTCCATCAGTCCATCACAATAACACTGTGTCCTGGTACATTTGAAAGCAAACTGTCTTTAAACCAACTTTCAAAAAGAGCGGCGTTGGTATCTTCATGATAGTCCAGACTTGAATCCTTTATATTTTTTGCCGACAGTAATAAACAGTTAGGGATCCATCCATTCTCCCAACCTGCATGAGTTAATGTTATTCGTTTTCCTTTATTTGAAGGGGCTTTTTTTTGGAATTTTTCAGTTAAATCAACCCATCCCTTTTTGACAGTCTCATGAGTGTCAAACCACGTTTCATCCAAATAAACTATTGAACATTTTTCGGATCTAAACTTTTTTATTTCCTCAAGGTACAGAAATCTCATTTTTCTTAATCTTTCAGACTCCATAATAATTTGTCTCTTGTTTATTGTCTTATACCTAAATCCCATCTCTTGCAAAGCGCGGTGAAGACTTGTCCTGCTACATGATATCGTTGTATCGTCAGTTGTTAACCGTGTTTTTAAAGAATCTAACGTGGGCACAACATTTTCTCGATACATTTGGTATATATTCCTGCGAATAACATCTTTGTCACAATCATCTACGCACTTCATTTTTCCGGTATCTCTGCGAACTTTTCTTTTAAAATGTCCTTTTAGCATAATATCTCGTACCGTCGATAATGGAACTTTCGTCATTTCACTGGTATTTTAATGGCAATTACTTTAGGGTGGCCGCTCGTGGCGCTCGTTAATAAAGATTCACATACATTTTTCACGATCACTTTGGCATTAAACGATAAATGCTTCCTGGAATGTTTAGGGTAGCTAGATGTCGCATTAGCTTAAGATTCCCAAGGTCTCCACATACTTTTAATATTAAATTGTTGCACACTGTTTCAAAGTAAAATACATAGATAGGTACTAATCTATTTCGAATACGGGATATTCCATGTGTTCGTACGCTAGGTTAGACCTGTGACTTCTTTTCTTTCCTCGTCTACTTTGTTGGTGTTGTTCATATGTATTTTTAATTTTTATTCGGCAGTAGCTTTATTCCTTGGTGAATATTATGTTTACTATTTATATAAACTATATAAACAGGCACCTGTAACTAAAAAGTTTTAAGAAATATCCTAATAATTAAGTTGTTTCTAGAAAACCTTAATTAGACAGTTTATTAATTTTGATAACAAATCAAGTAATGTACCTATCTATTGTTATTATAAACTGGCAATAAAAATAGATGTGGGTTAATACGTCTCTGCGAAAGCGAGAGCCGAGTTTATGAGGGGTTTTATTGCAGTCATTAAGCCAAACGAAATGTGTTGGGAAGTACTTTACCTATAGGTATGCCAAATATTTCTGGGCACTTCCAGACGACGTAGATACTTGACATTTGGCCCAAGTATAGATTATATGATTTTAATACAGGAAAAAATTGAAAATTATTAACTGAGTTCTTGAAATTGAACGACGGCCTGTTTTCCCATATAAACACCGTTATAACATCGCAAGCACCTTTACTATCCTATAGCCTAAAGTTTTTCTTTTTATGTAGATTTTACAAAAAAAGAATGTTTCAAGATTTGCGAACGCAGTGGTTAGTATTACAGTTGTATGAAAACAAATTGAAATGCACGAGGCATAATCTTAATATCTCGACTTTTCCGTTCCATTATGCCAGCAATACGCGAATTTGTTTCTTGATGTGCTGGTAATAACAGTATTTAAGTGTGAAAGAGGTGTTTTAGCGTTTAAGTACTTTTCATTTGCAATTGAATGCGGTTTATTGGTTGTGGTTGAAATGCAAACGGCTTATATAATATAGTTATTGTTGGTTTTGTTGCGCGAGCGAAGACCTTTATCTGATTTGTATTATTATGAAAATAATGGCGTGCTTTTGAAATGTTGTAAATTTTATAATACTTATTAGCACAAATCGTTGACGGTAAAGTTTAAAATATAAGGTGATAGGTACGTACATAGGGGAAGGTAGGTACGGCATAACGACATAAAGTATGTGGATTTATTAGTAGCTGTTAAAGGAATGGTTCTATTCCGTCTCCTGGATGGGTTTCTTTACCAATTATTTATTTATATTAATTTTAAAAATGATATTTCTGCTGATACGACATTAAGTCTGACACTGGAAAGAACCAATCCACAGAATAAACAGAATAAATACGTACTCAACAGAACTCTCGAAATTGCCCGCCAAAAAGGAGCTCGGCTGTTCGGAGTTCCTAATACGATTTCAGCAGCTTTCACGCGATGTTCACCTACAAGAGGCCGTAAAATCGAGCCATCGGTCAGTACCATGTTTGTTGTGTGTTTATTTTATACAGAGTGACAATAATTTTAAAACTTATATTAGCTTTACGAGGTGGTCAAACGAACGGCCTCTGTTCCCAATTTACCTCCAATAAATATTAAAATAAAAACGTTGTCAATAAATATCTTTGACCCAATGCCGCCTAACCCGATCAATCATCTAATCTTAACAAGAAGAGCACCGCCGGCGTCGGTCGAAACCCTTCAAATACCTAATTAATTTTTACTAGAATGGAATTTCTAGTGGTAAAAACGATATGACAATACTTGGTTGATGGTATGGCGACACGAACGCGCCAAATAAAAATAATATAGAATCTGATTATGGTGGCGACTCCTCGAGGATCCTGTAGAACGAAAAAGAGAGTTTTCGGACGTTCGCTTTTTTCCTATGCTTTCCAGAGTTCTGATGCGTAGCTATTTATTGTGTGACCATTCTGTGACCATACCGTTTGATTTTGTGAAGTGTTAAAAAAAAGGTACAAAACGTGAGTGAAAGCTTATTAAACGAGTTAAATGACATCAATGGATAAACTTTAGTTGATAAGTATATTTCGTTTTTAAGATATTTATTAGAGAAAAATTAATGGCGAGTCATATAGACTTGTTTTATTAGATAAAACACCAGGAGATGGTTCATTAAATAAAAAGATTAGTCTAGTAGCGTTTGACATAGTGTCAATAGCCTATACATATAATAAATAGTATAATACCTAAATATAATATAAGCACACATACCTACATAATAAATACCGTGACGAATTTTTAAAAATAATAATTTAGCAGAAGACTAAAATCAATACTGCAATAGCACTAAATTGGAATGGACATATTAAGTATTTATAAAAATAATAAAATTAATGATTAAGATAAGTTTTGAATCGAAATAAGTTCCCCAAAATCCTTAATTGACTTTTTTTGTAGTACTGAGATAAAATCGCATCCGATATGTCTTCCGAATATTTGTTATAGGTATGTACCTACCAGATCCACCTCATACAATTAAGTCTTCGCTAAAAACAACATCAATAACAAAAAGGTCTGAAGATAAGACCAGCAAATTTTCGCAAAGCAATCACAAAATACTAAATCTTTTTTATTTCAAGTTTTAAAAATAGTATGTTTGAATGCGCGAAAAAATAAAGCTAACAATAAATTCGTTTATAAACCAAGCTATCTAAAATTAAACTGCAATTACTCGGCGAATATACCGGGTGTCCCACTGGAAAATCTATCGGTCGATTATGGAAAAACCAGAATTAGGAATAACCTGAAAATTTGGTAACTTACTGATGTCAGTTCCGGTTATACCAGAAGTAGATGTCAACTTGCTTATTTTAAATAGGACATAGGACACCCTATAACTATTTCGTTTTTTGATTATACGTAAAATTCTAACCATATTTCATATACAGGGCTGCCCAGAAGTCCGGAATAAAATTAATATAGCCTTAACCTGTAACTTTTGGGGAAAATGCTAGGACACGTCTATCTAGTTTTATATATGCTCACATTTTGACGTTATTCGTTTGTTTTTTCATAGATATTTGTCAAAGATATGACGACATCGATCTTTTTTTTAATGGAAACATACAGCTTGTGATACATCGTTTGAAAGCTAATATTTCGTACAGTATGCTCATAAATTTTGACGCGATTCTGTCAAGCTATTTCAAAATAGCGACTGTTAAAAGTTTAAAAAAAAATCCCTATTTAAATAAGCGGAAATGATAAATCATTGATGTTTTTTTTTACCTTTCAAGGTAAGAAATCTTCATTGTTTTACGTTCTAACATTGTGACTTAACAATAGTTATGGTTTTTTTGTTATTTATTTTGTCAAAAAAAATAAAAATGTAACGAAGCAAAACAAAACACAACAAGAAGGTGGTTTAACGTGGCCAATACTGGAAATGTCCTCCACCCTCTACTTGGCATGCTCCCAGATTATGGTAAAATCCGTCGACGGAGTTTGGAATGGCTTCAGCCGGTATGTTATGTGTCTCCAATCTAATTGTGTTTTTCAAATCTCCAATATTATTTGACCTATTTTGGTAAACTTTTTCTTTTAAATATCCCCAAAGAAGATAGTCTAGAGGCGTTAGGTCTGGGGACCTCGGTGGCCATTCAATTGTACCACGTCGTCCAATCCAGCGACCTGGAAATATCTGATCTAAATATCTTCTCACATTGACACCAAAATGCGGGGGAGCACCATCTTGCTGAAACCAAATTGTTTCATTAAGTATATCTGGATCTACTTCGTTGGGGAAAATTACAGCTAGAGCAGGTCTCAACTCGAAGGTTAAGAAATTCAGGTACCGTTTAGCTGTGAGGTTTGTTTCCAAAAAGAATGGCCCTTAAATTCGGTTATTAATAATACCCGCCCATACATTTACTTTCTGGGGCAGCTGAGTATACGCTTCAAATAATCATCGTGGATTTCCCTGACTCCAGAAACGATAATTATGCCTGTTAACCACCCCGTTTAAATAGAAAGTAGCTTCATCCGAAAATAATATGTTCTGTGGAAACCTATTATTGTCGTCACACCGTCTCATCATTTCTTCGCAAAATTGCAAACGCCTATAATAGTCATCTTCTAAAAGCTCTTGGACAAGACATACTTTATAAGGGTGGTATTTTTCTGCTTTTGAAAATCTTCCAATAGTACATCATGATTTTGAGCCAATGAAACTGTTGTAACATGCGGATTATCCTGCAAATATAATGCAATATCCAATTTTTCATCGTCGCCTAAAACACGTGGCCGTCCATTCCTAGGCAAGTCCTTAACTGTTCATCATATTTGTGGAATATTTTACTAACAGTGCCTGGTAAAATTTGATTTTCCGGATATTTAGCATTAAATAAAGTACATACTTCACTTTGACTTCTTATTTTATCTCCACATCCTAACAATATCAAGACTTTGATATGCTGCCTTTCCGACAAAACCATTTTTGTGTAGAAAATTGTAAAATAATACTTACATATTTGAATTTAGTCGAGAAAATAAGGTTTTACAGCAATAAGTCCGGTAAAAATTTTTTACCGGACTAGTCCTGTAAAATTTCTTTACCGGACTGAAATTTGTAAGTTTTAGTTTAATCAATGTCAAACACACAATGTTTCCACCAGTAAATATAAGCACTTTTCAAATATACGACGCAGAATAAAACTTCATTATAATTTCAAAACATAATTATAATTTTCAACAGAACAGTATGAAATAAAATATTGTACGTCATTCGTCCGGCAAATCCTTTACAGTATTCGTTTCAAAATTCCAGACTCGGCTCCTTCGTCGCCTCGTCTCGAAACATTTCACTTATAACGTAAATATCTATTACAAGTTCAAAATGTAGCAAAATGTCAGAACGTGAAACAATGAAGATTTCTTACCTTGAAAGGTAAAAAAAACATCAATGATTTATCATTTCCAATATTTAAATAGGGATTTTTTTAAAATTTTAACAGTCGCCATTTTGAAATACACTGCGTCCATTAATTATGGAATAGGTAAAAAAGTACTCAAATTTTAAACATCCATATTTCCATCAAAATTATATCAATCCACTCAATTTTTGATTTATTAGGTAGGCCGTCCCTTGGACTACTTAGCACAAAGTATTTAACCTTACTTTATGTCTTTTTTATACAGGATCATGGATAAGATACCAAGCCATGTAAAATGTGCTGATTTTAAAATTAATGTTTGGAAAATACGAAGCAATGGAAATTGAATTTTATTTGTGTACTGGTTATAGCTTCATGTTAGGTACTTACTGTACAAATTACAGCGCAGTGCCGTTCGTGTCAATTAAAAAAAAAAATAAAAAATGGAATAGGTAAAAAAGTACTCGAATTTTAAAATCAATATCTTCATCAATCCATTCAATTTTAAGTTTATTAGGTAGGCTGTCCCTTGAACTACTTAGAACAATGTGTTTGACCTCACTTTATGTCTTTTTTATACAGGATCATGGATAAGATACCAAGCCGTGTAAAATGTGCTGATTTTAAAATTAATGTTTGGAAAATACGAAGCAATGAAAATGGAATTTTATTAGTGTACTGGTTATAACTTTATGTTAGGTACTTACTGTACAAATTACAGTGCAGTGCCGTTCGTGTAAATTAAAAAATCTGTATATTGCAAATTATATTGACTGAAAACGTTTTACTTCTATTTGGATTTACGTTGCTAGTCAACCAATTGCCCTTGTCAATTTATCAAGATTATAAATTCGTTGGCAGTTCTTGACAAGGCCTTTTGTTTAGTTTCTTTTTTTAAATGAATGCCAATATCCGATTCATATCTCCAGAAGAATGTTCCTATGCAAGAGGACTGTTTGAGCAGGGCCGGTCTCAGTCTGATATTGCCAGAATCATGAATAAAACGCAAGGGGCTATATCAAAAATTTTAAAACGGTATCGAGAATATGGATCGAATCAAAGAAGAGCAGGGCAAGGCCGACCAAGGAAAACAACTGCTAATCAGGATCGGTTTTTAACAATGCAATGTGTTCGGGAGCGATTTACAACAAGTACCAAGCTACAAGCACGGTTGTCAAACGTTCACAATGTTCGACTATGTAAGCAAACAATACTTAATCGCTTAAAAGAGGTCCAACTGAAACCGTACGAAGCAGCGATAGGACCAAAGCTGGAACCGCACCATAGACGTGAACGATTGCAGTTTGCTCAAGAGCATTTGCCATGGGGTGAAGATGAATGGGCTAATGTTTTATTTAGTGACGAACCCCATTTTGTCTATACAGCAATGGTAGACGTTTAAAAGTGTTTCGAAGACCTGGTGATTGCTATGCTCAGTGTAATTTTAAAGAGCGGGTTAGTTATGGCGGTGGATCAATTATGGTTTGGGGAAGTATATCTCTAGAGGCAAAAACGGAATTGGTATTTGTAGAGCGATTAACTAGTGACAGGTACATTACGGAAATTCTTCAGGAGCATGTTGTGCCTTTTGCTCCCTTTATTGGAGAAAACTTCATTTTTATGCAAGATAACGCACGTCCACATACGGCGAGAATAGTAACGGAATATCTAGCAGAAACGGGAATTACCGTAATGAATTGGAAAGCTCGAAGCCCAGATCTTAACCCTATAGAGCACTTATGAGATCGAATGGGTAGAGAGGTTCGTGCAGAAGCTAACCCACCAGCAACTTTGGCTCAGCTGAGATTGACGCTACAAAGAATATGAGAAAATATGGATCAGGTTTTTATAAGAAATCTGATTCTCAGTATGCCAAATCGTTGTCAAGCTGTCATTAAATGCCCGTGGAGGAAATACGCGTTATTATGTTTTATTCTTATAATTAAGTTGTTTCTTTAAATTGCTATTACTATTGCTAAGTTAGTGTTATATCAGGATTTTTTAATTTTTTTTTTTAATTAACACGAACGGCACTGCGCTGTAATTTGTACAGTAAGTACCTAACATAAAGCTGTAACCAGTACACTAATAAAATTCCATTTTCATTGCTTCGTATTTTCCAAACATTAATTTTAAAATCAGCACATTTTACATGGCTTGGTATCTTAGCCATGATCCTGTATAAAAAAGACATAAAGTAAGGTCAAATACTTTGCGCTAAGTAGTCCAAGGGACGGCCTACCTAATAAATCGAAAATTGAGTGGATTGATATAATTTTGATGGAGATATGGATGTTTAAAATTTGAGTACTTTTTTACCTATTCCATAATTAATGGACGCAGTGTAGCTTGACAGAATCGCGTCAAAATTTATGAGCATACTGTACGAAATATTAGCTTTCAAATGATGTATCATAAGCTGTATGTTTCCATTTAAAAAAAAGATCGATGTCATCATATCTTTGACAAATGTCTATAAAAAAAACAAACGAATAACGTCAAAATGTGAACATATATAGAACTAAATTGACGTAGCCGAGCATTTTCCCCAAAAGTTACAGGTTAAGGCTATATTAATTTTATTCCGGACTTCTGGGCAGCCCTGTATAATGTTCTATACCTCTCTAACCTATTTTAACTTTATTATTTAATTTGGGTTCATTTCTTTGTAGATAGGGACCTACTTTAGCAGAATTCGTATAACATTTTGATAAATATTAATACAGATTGTTAAAAAAAGGAGAATAAAATAATTTTATTCCGGACTTCTGGGCAGCCCTGTATAATGTTCTATACCTCTCTAACCTATTTTGACTTTATTATTTAATTTGGGTTCATTTCTTTGTAGATAGGGACCTACTTTAGCAGAATTCGTATAACATTTTGATAAATATTAATACAGATTGTTAAAAAAAGGAGAATAAAAATGAAATTAAAAGAAAAAAGTGTAAAAAGTTTATTTGTTCAAATGGAAACTATACATTTTTATAATTTTATCTTATTCAGCATTAAAAATTAGGGTTGAATATGCTTGTCTATTTTAAAAATTGCCACAGCTTTTAAGTTCAGGTTACTATTGGCTGACCATGGCGGCGTTAGAAAACTGGATTATCACAAAATTAGAAACAACAAAAACCGTTGAAAAAATTATAGAAAACTTTAAAAACTTTGAATCCGTCAAGGCAAGAGTGCAGATAAAAAGGCCTTTTGTAAATAATGAAACAATTAAAATCGCTATTTCCGGATATTTTTCGCAAATACAACATTTTCTCTAAGACAAGCTGCATTGAAATCAGGATTATCCAAATCATCAATTAATAGACTTTTAAGAAAACATAAACATACTGTTATCCATACGGATTCTCCATAGTTAAGCACCTAGAAGAAACTGATTTTCCTAGAAGAGTAGCATTCTGTGAATTTATCTTAACTTGGTCGCAAGGAATTATTTTTTTTCGGATAATATCATTTTGACAGATGAAAGGTAACATTTTCAATTGGCACAATTCCCATTCGGAACTTCAGGAACTATCAATTTTCGCAACAGACCACATTATACAAAGTTACCCTCATTATTAATGTTGAATAAGATAAAATTATAAAAATGGGTAGTTACGATTTGAACAAATAAACTTTTGACAGTTTTTTCAATTCCATTTTTATTCTCCTTTTTTGATGAACACCCTGTATTAATAATTATTAAAATATTATATAAAGTCTGCTAAAGTAGGTCCCTTTCTACAAAGAAATCAACCCAAAAATTATACATGAAATGTGATTAGAATTCTACGTATTATCAAAAAATAAAATATTATACAGGGTGTTCCAGAAGTACGGTACGTAACTTAAGGGGGTGATTCCTTATGATATTCTAAGAGAAAAGTTCATATGAACATGTGTCCAGAGTTGCCCCGTTCTTGATATAGAGGGCGTTAAAGTTTTAAAAAAAATAAATTTCTTATAATTTTTTTAAATATCCGTTTCCCGATTTTATTGAAATTTAGCACCGTTATTCATAATGATAAGGGGCTTAATTAGCCCTTCATAGAATAAATTTATAAGGTCCAGTGGCGTCCTGGGGAGCATCTTAACGAATATTATTGACAAAAAAAGTGTACGCCACTGACCTTTTTCTCATTTTGATATTTTTTCGGGATTTAACAACTAATAATACAACTTTTCTGTTTCTTGAGTGTTTTCGTATTTTGCTTCATTTTCGAGAGAAAAAATAAGAACCACTTTATTGCATGTACAAAAAAAATACCTCTGTATTTCAAACTCAATTAAAGCATTTAAATTAAAAATAAAATAATTTTTTGATTATGAATAACGGTACCAAATTTTAATAAAATCGGGAAAAGGCATATTAAAGAAATTATAATAAACCGATTTCTTTTTTTTTAATTTAACACTCGGTATATCAAAAACGGGGCAACTCCGGACAAAAGTTCGTATGAACTTTTTCTCTTAGAATATCATAAGTAATCACCCCCTTAAGTTACGCACCGTACTTCTGAAACACCCTGTATAGGATGTTGTGTTTAAAATATATAAGCAAGTTGACATCTACTTCTGGTATAACCGGAAGCGCCAGATTCTTGAAACTATTTTACATATGGCACCCATCGACATTACTAGAATACCAAATTTTCAGATTTTTCCTAATTATAGTTTTTCCATAATGGATCGATGGATTTCCCTGTGGAACACCCTGCATAGGCTACCTGCCAAAAAATGCGAATTTCAAAGTTAATTTTATTCGCCGCCAAATCAAGGAGCCCATAAATATGTGTATTTAATAAACTTTGTCAACCCGAAGAAGACGTTTTTTATATTATTGATATTATATTTTTTCATGTAATCATTTGTTCTCTATTTCGTAGTGATCTATAGCTCCCCCCTCATTCCTCAATAATTACGCCACTGATCTAAACCAACTGCTAAAAACTCCAAATACTCATACTCGGCCATTATTCATTCAGAAAGTAATCATTTACACAAACACACCCAACGAACACACAAAACACATCAAAGATATTAAATCATCCAAGTTCACAACATATTTCACAAACGTGTCTCGTTTGCCACCATTGTTCGAACCTGGGGTGGTCCATTTAAACACATACTCGCATTTAGTTTAATAGAAAAAACGACGCTTCTCCTATTATGTGGACCGCCCTAATAGAAAAACATCCCTTGTTTATCCCCTGGGCTAATTCGGTGGCCCAACAGACAAGATAGTTTAAGTAAATCTGGGAGAGACCCTATTCGGCATGTACGCACGGCTATCTGGGGGTATTAGTTGGCATAATTTTGTGTTTAATGACATTATTTTTATGTTCCTACCCCTGCGGTAGGGTAGATGTAGATGCAGTGGCGTAGCTAAAGGATATCCTTCGGAAAATATTTTACTAAATTGAAGAATTAAAGAAATAGTCGTCTATACTTTCAGAGGAGTCAAAGTAATGTAAATGAAACAATGCAGTCTTCTTCCGCAGTTTAATAATAATTGTAAAAACAAATAAAAAATTTTCCCCACATGTTTCGAACATTTAAGCGCTCATCCTCAGGGGATACTAAAAAGGACTGTACAAAGTTAGGAATGACTAGTAAATATAAAAAAGTTTAAGTTGGACTTACCTTACATCGAGTTGAGTGAAACTGTAAATGTAAGTTGTCTCAAATTAATGAGTATACAACTTAAAACTACAAGGAAAGTAAAATTGAAGACTTAGTAAACTAACTAGTCCTATTAATTGAATTAGTAAAAGATAATAAAATTAAATTATAACATTATTGTAGGAGAAAGGTTTTTTTATTTTTAAAGATTTAAACTTTTAACATGACGATTCAGAAACATTTTTTTGTGATTTAAAAATGTATGTGTTATTAATTAACTATCACTAACATGTAGATATGGGCCTTAGCCCCATATATTTTAAAGAGAATAAAGTTTCTTCATTTTAGAAGTTTTTTTAAAAAGAAAAGGTAGGTGGCTATAAAAATTAAATATAACCCGTGCTAACCACGACCGTGTTATCTACTGCAACGTGATTGTTAAGGTAAGGTTAATTTAAAAGAAATGATGGCATTAAAGTCATATAACCAAATATTAATATTAAAAATCAAAACAATTGTTGAAATCAAATGGGAAGATTTAAGGAATTCGAAATTAGGTTTATAAAATCCGTACAAAATTAATTGATCTTTAGTTGTCATCACTGGACGCTTAAAGTACTTGAGGACCGACAGAACACAAACATCTGTCAACGAATGACAAAATTACATGGTTTTGTTAAAACGGGGGTTATAAATCTCTATCGGAGGGAGATCAAAAGCTGCACTAAAGAGTGGATTGTGACGACACTGACACTAGATGGGACAATAAATGTAGACAATTTAAATAATAAGAACATTTTAATAAAATTGTTGAAAAATAATGGAATTTCGAACTCGAATTCAAATTTCGAACAATGGTTGAATACAATGGAAATTAGCAGAGCTAGAAAATTTTAAATGAAGACAGGAAAAGGATAGTTTGGTCGTTAACACAATTTATTTTTGGATTTTTGATAATTTTATTTACTTCCATTATTTCAGTTTATTGCTTCTGTTGCAAGAATATAAGAATTTAGTGGGTGTATCTGGGTTGAAATTATCTTTATTTGTAGATACATGTCTGGAAATATTGAACTTGATTTTAGAAGCAGACAAGTTAAGGTTAGAAGCTCTTACTATCTCTTTACAATGTTCGTTGATACGTATTTTGAATTTTCTACCTATTTGTCCAACATATTAGGTAGAACAAACAAAAATTTTGCTAAATACAGGCTTGGCCAATAAAAAGGAAGCAAGCCCGATTTTTAATATTTATCATCACGTTTTAAAAAATCACTTGCAAACGTTAGTTTAAATTTAAGGATGAAAACAATTTGGTAATACATTTAAACCTGTAACTTTAACCCCCTAGCAGAGGTGGGATACACCCCTAAACATTTAACTGGGACCAGCGATCAAATGATACCTAAATTTAAAGGTCCTTAAATTTTAATTTTAATTTTTTAAATTCAGTTCAATAGATTGTAAGAAAATGTCTTTTAAATAGCCTAAAAAGGCGCAGCTCTTAAAATAAACAAAGACGACCTAAAGTTATTGCAACACAATTTTTGATGCACGTCATCAATCAGCTGATAATTTTAAATCAGTAAGAAAACATGAGGAAATTAAATTAGGGCAAAAAATATTAATATATCATGCGATATTGAATGTACTAAAAATTTGAAGTATTCTTCTTTCATACGAACCCATTTATAGCAAATATTTTGTTTATTTAAGCTTGTAAAAATTAATTTAATTGGAATTTTATTGGCCGACAATTGGCAACAGAACTGTTAACGTTGCGGCGGCGCCAGCTCGTTCATTGGCCTGTTTTGTTACATTTTGTTTACGTATCGTGAAAAACTAACCTTTATTGTTCTATGGTTTCGTGTTGTTGTGCGTTTATTTTTTAATAAACTGTTCTTTTAAGAACAACAAAAGTGCATGCACATACATATCTCTGTAGATTACGTAGTTTACTATTTCTGAAAAATGCCGAAGCATATAAACAGTCGGTGCAAAGAGCTTCTCTAATAAGCTATTTTCAGGAAGAACTTAATAACCATGGCTCATTGTTACGCTTGACAGCAGTTAAAGAAGTAACTTTAGAGAGAATGTTAAAGTCTACAAATTTTATTTCCAATTTACTAATTTTTAGCGTGTTTTTTGAATATCTCCACTGTAAGCGCAATTTCAACAACAGTTAAGGGAAATAAATTATTAGAATCACCTAAAAAGAAACGTTCTCATTCAAGGAGAGTTGTAAATGTGTAAAGATTGGATATATTGGATTGGTTATCCGTGACACTATTTATGGAATGTAAACAA
This sequence comes from Polydrusus tereticollis, assembly GCA_963920685.1. Classification (NCBI taxonomy): domain Eukaryota; kingdom Metazoa; phylum Arthropoda; class Insecta; order Coleoptera; family Curculionidae; genus Polydrusus; species Polydrusus tereticollis. Next base: position 189,861,943 of record OY987326.1, read on the forward strand.
GTAAGGTGTACCTATTATTCAAGAAATATAATATTTTACATTGGTTGTGCTTAGGCTGTAACTTCTTTTAGAACACCATGTAACTTTGACAACTTTAAGTAAGAAATTAAAAACAGACAACTATTTGATGGTTGTCTTAACTCTTTAGGAAGCCTCTTAATGAAAATAGGCTCCGGATGAAAAAAAGATGAACAGAGGCGAAGGCTTATAGAACTTTCCCATGTAGCTTTCAAACAACTGGTATTTTTGAAAGAATATATGAAAGAAAGAGAAGAATCCTTGTACCAATTCGTTCTCTTGTATGAAACACAGATTATTTAGAATGGCATCATTGCTCGATTTTGGTAAGATGAAAATATAGGTGAAGATCTACTATACATGCAGTTGATGGTAAAAGGTACTATGCAGCAAACATTTATGTTATGGGAAATTTACCTAGGTAATGCATATTTTTCTAGGTACATAATACTTCATGTTGGTAGTGAAGATGGTTTTGTTGTAATTTTGAGTATATTTTTGCCTCGCTTACTTTTATAAAAATCCGGAATAATAAAATATATTAATAACCAAAACATACATAAAAAAGGTAACAATAAAATTACCATTCCAATACAATTTAGGTATATATTGTCATCATGGAAGATTTTAAAAATAAAATAAATAAATTTGTGTTTATTTTTGTGAATTTAGCATGTTTTTATGAAAAAAAAAATCAGTGGAATTCCCTCACTCGGTTATTTTGTCTACAAGCTGGCAATACTGCCGATAACTGTCGTCACTAGAAGGGTATAACGTGCAACGGAAATTGTTTTGCAAAAAGTGTAGTTTGTATTATCTGCTTATACAGTGACCGGCAGAAAGTGCGCAGCATATGGGAAAATTTATTATCTATGAATTTAGTAAATTTATTTTATTTCAGAAAAGTTGTGCATATCCTCAAACCAAAATATCACCCAACAAACCCGGTAAAAGTCTTATGGTATACGAGGGAGAGTCAAAAATTGAAAATTCCGATAAGAGTAAAGTAGGTACCTAGACCTACCTCATTTTTCATTTTAGAAAATTTATTAAGAAATATTGTTTCAATTTGGAAGATATGCTCAAATACCAAGTTTCGCTTATTTTGGACAAAACATGGGGTTTAATAGTTTTTTCTGAATTACCCTGTATAAAAAGTATATCGCAACCATACTGTACGCACATTGTATTTTGTGTACACTTTGTTAGAGATGACCGTAAGGCAGAACGCCCACCAAAGATGTGCACTTCAAGTAAATAGATATGAGGTGCGCATGAGGTTGGTATGAGGTGCAGCGTACCATGTTTTTTATGCAATGACGCATACAGAAGCTGTGCGAAAGAAGTGAGTCGCCTCACTATGCAGTGCCGCACAGCATGTGTGCTGAAAAATAGGACCTGTTCTATTTTCACTTGACGTACGCCGAATTATAGGTTTTCAGGTTATATCTTGACATTGACATTTTCAGGAAGGGTTACCCCTCGATAATTATTTTAGTGTTTACAATGTTAATAGCTTCGTTCGTACAAGCAAATTGCCAACAGATTGCCAATTTTTGTATGCGCATGCGCAGTTTGTGATCGATTGTGAACTGGTTGGAAATTTTGCGCTCTGCGAACGTGCCAAGAGCAACTGACAGATTGACTGGCAGATGACAGGAAATTAACCTATAAATATATTAATTGTTGGTAAAAACAAAAACAATAAGCAAACATCAGGAACAACAAAATTTGCAAAATGCAAGTTAGGGAAGGTATGTTTTACTTTTTCTCCTGAATTACGTTACAATAGTTGAGAATTGTTCATTTTTAGATTCTGGTTTGGACGAATTTATAATTTTCCCTCAAACAGAGAGTCAGCAGGAAGTTGCAAGTTTGGGGTTACAAATCAACGACGCAGAGGGGCGTAATTTAAATGATGCTAGGTCTGCATTTTCTTGGACCAGAGCAAATACTCTTATTTTACTAGACTTTTATAAAAAATATCGTTCACATGTTGGAACTTTCCAAATTAGGAACTTCAAAAAGTTGTGGGAAACTATTTCCCACATATTTAAAGGGAAATATGGTATTGACGTCACGGCATCTAACTGCGAAAATAGATGGAGGGTACTAGAGAGAAATTTTAAAAAATGGATGGATAATAAAAACCAAACTGGGGCAGGGCGAAAGTTTTTCGAATATGCAGAAGAAATGAATGCAATATTGGGGAAAAAAAAGAATATTAACCCCACCGTTCTTATATCAAGTAGTACTATATCAGAGCTGCCAGACATAAATCAGGAAATTGAAGAAACGACTCCCAGAACAGTAACACTGGAGGCAAACGCAGATGATGCAAATAGCCAAGATAATTTTAACCTAGGAACCCCTTTATCTACAGCAAGTAGAAAGCGAAAGCTACAGTTTCCAAGAACCAGGATTACTAAACCAAAAAACAATGATTTTCTGGAAAGAATCAGGAAAGATAAGGAGGAACGGCACAAAGAACGAATGGAACATGATAAAGAAATATTTGAAAGGATGTATGCCCTTGAAGTAAAAAAGCAAGAAAGCAGAGAGAAACGGAATGAACTGTTAAAAGAGAATAACAATTTGCAACGAGAAGGAAATAATGTGTTGGCTAAAATATTAAGGTCAAGAAGCCTACAATTGTGATATTTTTGACTAAACTCGATACAGTTTTCAGTTGTTGTTACCATAAAAATCACAAACTTTTCGATTTTTAATGCTGTTTTTTAGTTAGTTGTGACTGTTACATTTTGGTCCTTTTTTATATAGAATTATTGTTTTTAGTTTAATAACTGTGTTTACTGATTTATTTTTATAACGACTTACACTTCCATGGGGCTTAAATTGTAGACTATTGGTACTTGAAATTGACACAAAAACTCATTATTTATGGATTTTGTTAACATTTTTTAAAAAATCTTTAAAGATCTTATCTTTAAACAGGTAAACTCACTGTGATTAGTAGTGTCGTAATGGGAAGAAGCACAACCCCCCTCCACTTTTTATGACCTTGACCTTGACCTAACCCGAATGACCTTGGATGACCTTGATCTAACCCGGATGACCTTGACCTTGGATGACCTTGAGCTAACCCGAATGACCTTGGATGACCTTGACCTAACCCGAATGACCTTGGATGACCTTGACCGAACCCCCTTGACCTTGGATGACCTTGACCTAACCCAAACGCCCTTGACCTTGGATGACCTTGACCGAACCCGAATGACCTTGGATGACCTTGACCGAACCCAAACGCCCTTGACCTTGGATGACCTTGACCGAACCCGAACGCCCTTGACCTTGGATGACCTTGACCGAACCCGAACGCCCTGGACCATGGATGACCTTGACCGAACCCGAACGCCCTTGACCTTGGATGACCTTGACCGAACCCGAACGCCCTGGACCTTGGATGACCTTGACCGAACCCGAACGCCCTGGACCTTGGATGACCTTGACCAAACCCGAACGCCCTTGACCTTGGATGACCTTGACCGAACCCGAATGACCTTGACTAATCCGAATTTGACCTTGAGTAACCCGGCCTTCACCTTGAGCAACTCGACCTTGAACTTGACCTTCAACTTGGCTTTGATCTTGACTTTGAACTTGACCTTAGCATAACCCCCCACCATTATAACGTCGGCTTTATAAACCATTTCAAGTAATTTGATTTTTAGTGTAAGTCACGAGTTTTAGTGAATAACAAGTGAACAACAATAATAATTGATTACAATGAATTACGTGTGTGAAAACTGTGGAACGGCATTTACTCGTAGCTATAGTATGGAACGGCATAAAAGAGAATCGTGTGTATCAAGATTTAATAATGAAGATTGGGGTAAGCGACGTAGAGTTGATGGTGCTGCATCAACGTCGACTATGCAAACTTGCACCTTATGTAACGTAAATGTGCCACACAATCAAATGTTTGCGCATCAGAGAACATTACAGCATAAAGAAAAGTCCTGTGTGACGGTGTCCCACGGTGTTCAAGTTATACAAGGCGCATTTAAAAATAGGCTTATATCTTATCGTATAAATAGTGATGGTGAACATGTAGACTACACATTATTTTTCGAAGAAATTAAACCCCGAGTGTTGGCTTTGATGAGTGAAATATTACGTGTCCAAAAGTCCTTAAAAATAAACATGGTTGTTGTTGGTCGATACTTTCTACCATCGCAGGAAACATTTAGTGAAAAGTCATTTAATACCTCCAATGAAATAGTTGTAATAGGGAGCGACTTGGATGATGTTTACCAATCATTTGTGGAGGCAATGAAAGCTCAGTCAACCGAATTTCAGGAGAAAGATTCAGGTATTTAAGAATTATTAGAAAATGAACAGATTAAATAAATATTGTTTTTGACATTTGAATGGTTAAAGTGCTCTAAAGTAATTAATTCCATTTTTATTTGCAGGTTGGGCTCTGGAGAAAATACTTCATCTAGAAGTGAATATTAACAAGTATTCACCTCTGGGTGGTTCATCATATATACCGTTGCCGCAATGCATCAACGCCAAAAAAGCTGTGGTGAATGTAATCAATCAGGACGAATGCTGTTTTGCTTGGGCCATTACATCAGCATTATTTCCTGCAGCCATGGCTTCGACACAACTCACATCGTACCCCCACTACTCAACAGTCATAAATGTAACAGGTATGGATTTTCCAGTAAAATTGAGCGGTATCACAAAATTTGAAGAGATGAATAATATTTCAGTTAATGTATACGGTTTGGAGAGTAGTTTTGAAGATAATAAATTAAAATATGAGGTGGTCGGACCACTAAGATATGCTACAAGGAAGCTACAGAAGCACGTAAATTTGCTTATGGTTACGAAAGATTGTAATATTAAAGGCCGCAGTAATAAACATATTTGTGACGAAAGCTGCTCAACAAGTCATTATTGTTGGATAATTGATTTATCTCGTCTAGTATCCAGCCAAATTTCACGGCATCATGATAGACTATATTTTTGTGACGGTTGTCTTATATATTTTCGTTCACCAACAGCTTTAATAATGCATCAAAAAAATGATTGTAAACACATCTATTCATTGACACCGTCAACGGATCTAAAAATTGATAAATTTGGAAAGAGCATACCGGAAAATATGTTAAAATTTGAAGGTATAGAAAAGCAAATGCGAGTTCCTTTTGTCGTTTATGCGGATTTTGAATCCGTTTTAAAACCAGTCGAAACTGTCGAGCCCAATCCCACAAGTTCTTATACCATAAATAATTTCAAGCACGAACCATACTCTTTTGCATATCTGATAAAATGTTCTTTCGACGATTCAATTTCCAAGTTTGAGCTATATCGCGGAAAAGATGCTGGTAAAGTTTTTGTAGATTCCATAGAAACCGATTTAAGATATCTTTACAATACCTATTTAAAGGATATAAAGCCAATGAACCCATTAACACTTAGTGAAAAAACAGAGTTTGAAAATGCCACACTATGTGGTATATGTGAACAACCTTTTGAGGAAAGTGATATAAAAGTAAAGGATCATTGTCACATAACTGGTAGAAAAAGGTATGGTGCCGCACATTCAATTTGTAACCTAAATTATAAAGTACCTACTTTTGTACCAATCATATTTCATAATTTAAGCGGCTACGACAGCCATATGTTTATAAAAGAATTATGTAGATATGGTGACAAAATTGACGTTATAGCTCAAAGCAAGGAAAAGTATATATCATTTACAAAGAACATTTACATGCACGATTATGTAGATCAGAAAACTGGTGAAACAAAGAGAAAAAATTTAAAGCTTCGATTCATCGACAGCTTTAAGTTTCTATCAACATCACTGGAAAACTTGGGTAATGGTTTAAGTGTTAACGATTTTAAGGAAACACGTAAACATTTTGCTGACGTGCGTGAATTTAATTTGATGCGTCAAAAGGGTGTTTTTCCGTACAATTTTATCGATTCAATTGAAAAAATGAATTTTGCAACTCTTCCAACTAAAAATCAGTTTTATGACACATTACGAGAAGAGCACATAAGTGATGAATGTTATCAGAGAGCCAAGGAAGTGTGGAATTTATTTGGGTGTAAGAATTTAGGGGATTACTCTGATTTATATATAAAATCAGACGTTTTATTATTAGCAGATGTTTTCGAACAGTTTCGCGATACTTGTTTGCAAGTTTATAAATTGGACCCCGCACAGTATTTTACCCTACCAAGTTTATCTTTTGATTGCATGTTGCGCATGACCCAGGTAAAGTTAGAGCTTTTAACAGACATTGATATAATTCACTTTTTTAAAAAAGGTATTCGCGGCGGGATAAGTCAGTGTACTGAAAGGAAGCACATCGCAAATAATTCCTATTTACCCAACTATGATCCCTCAGAACCTTCTTCATTTATATCATATTTAGATGCAACAAACCTATACGGTCATAGTATGTCCCAAGCATTGCCCTTTGGTGGTTTTCGATGGCTATCAGAACGTGAAATTTTAGATTTAAATATTATGAATGTGGGTGATGAAAGTCCGCACGGATACGTTCTGGAAGTAGACGTGCATTATCCGGAAGAATTGCATGACTTACATTCTGATCTTCCTTTCTTAGTGGAAAATATAATGCCACCTACAGAGGAGGCAAAGTTGTCCAAATTGATTCCCAATCTTAAAGATAAAAAGAGGTATATTGTTCATTATAGAACTTTAAAACAAGCCATCGATAACGGTCTAATGGTAATGCGGACTCATAGAATTTTAAAATTTGATCAGTCAAAGTGGTTAAAGAAATATATCGATTTTAATACGGATTTGCGTAACAAGTCAACAACAAAATTTGGTAAGGATCTGTTTAAATTGATAATAAATGCTATTTTTGGAAAAACTATGGAAAACGTTGAAAATCGTAAAGATATAAAATTAATAACACAATGGGAAAATGGTGTAGGTAAAGTTGGGGCAAGAGCATTAATTGCTCGTCCCAATTTTAATAGTAGATCCATATTTACAAAAGATTTTGTCGCGATCCACATGGATAAATTAAAAATTATTTATAATAAACCTATATATATTGGTTTTTCCATATTGGATATCTCGAAAACAGTAATTTATGATTTTTTCTATAACTTTATTAAAAAGAAGTTTGGCAGTAATGCTTCCTTACTTTACACGGACACGGATTCTTTGATATTAAAAGTGTTCACCGATGATTTTTATCGAGTAATTGCAGAGAACCCAGATAAATTCGACACCTCAAATTATCCCGAAAATAATAAATTTAATGTAATTAAGAGAAAATCAGTGTTGGGTAGAATGAAGGATGAATTTCCATGTGATCCGATAATCGGTTTTTTTGGAACTGGGGCAAAAGCTTACTACGTAAAATCATTGAACAACGAATTAAAAAAAGCCAAAGGGATAAAAAAATCAGTTATCGAGAAGGAGCTTCATTTGGACGATTACCGAAAAATCGTTGAAAACGGCGGTTTAATATTTAGGAAGATGAAAACTTTTCGAAGTGAATTACACGATATTTACACACAAGTTATTAATAAAATTGCTCTTAGTCATTATGACGATAAGCGTTTCATAATTCCATCAACCACAAAAACTTTACCTTGGGGACATAAAGATATAGAGTTTTATAGTGCGGACCCTGAAGAAAATTTAGCAAATTTACTGAAAGTAATTCAATATTTTGTATAGCTTTGTGATAGAACGCTCCACTGGCAAATCCATATTTAGTAGAACTTTAAGTTAAAAAAATAGTGATCATAACATAGGAATGTGTAGGACAGTTTGTAGCATAAGTTGTTTATTTGCCCTTGGCAAGTAGTAGTGAGGTCGAAAAGGGCGCACGAAGGTGCCCTTGTCGGTTAGAGTCGAGAAGCGGGAATTGAGAAGTGGGGGGTGGTCTTGATGTGTATAAAGACAGTCGACCCAAGAGCAGCAGATCAGTTCACAGTTGTTGTACGACTTGTGTGTGTATTACTGTCTTAGTAGTGTTAAAAAAAAAACAAAGTTGAAAAAATGGAGAGCGACTTATTGTCAGAATTTAGCTTCGGAAGTGCGGCTGAAGAAGCAATGTTGGAGGGATTTGACCCTTCGTCCCTCTTAACACCGCATACCGTCGCCGAATGGGCCATGGACCAGAGCGAACGGACGGAACAAGGTCGTGTAGAGGACGAGGCCTGCAACAATATGTTGGCCGAAATTTCTACTCGACAACATCTGGAGCAGCGGGACCAGAACGTCGTCGTTTTAAGCGATGTTGTTGTGAAAAAGGCGAGCCCAGTAGCAGGTGGAAGCAAATTAGAGAAGTTGCTGAAAATGCCAGGACCACGGAGCTTGTCGCTACAGAAAAAGAAGCCCACCGACTTGCCAGTAGTGGCGACAGCAGCAACGGCGTCCGGACATTCTGGCCAGTCTTTTAAGAGGCCCAAATCTCCTAGTGTAGGGCTGAGGCCATTGAAGAAGCGGCGCGTAGAGGAGACAACAACGACGGAGAGCGAACCTCAATGGCTGCGTGAGTTCTCGCCCAGCCAAAGAGAGGCAGTGGCTGCTGCGTTTAGCATTAGACAATCTATAGTTAGGGACATGAAAGACAGTGTAAGTGAAGTGAAGGAGTGCGAGAGACAAATTTTAGAATTAAGGAAAAGGATGGAGGCGGCACAGGAAAAGATAGCAAAGTGTAAGCAGCGGCTTAAACACTTTTGCCACTTTTCTTATGCCGCGGATATGTAAGATATGGATAAGTTAGTTGTAGGTGTTTATGTTAGATTTTAAGTCTTAGATATTAGGAATGTAAAAATTGTACACATTATACCATTAAAAAAGATTTGCGGTGTTAGATATTAGCAATGTAAAAATTGTACATATTATATTATACAAGTTATAACAATAAAAGTTATAATATTACATTATATAATTTGTTTTATTTTACTGAACTTCAGTAACAATAAAAAACACTAGGGAACAAAAAAGTATTAAACCTAAAATGTTGGACATAGTCTAAACTATACATCTCCATTTTTTTAAATTTCATTGAGAGAAAATTTAATAATTCTTCGTTTCAACCGTTTCGAATATTTATTAATTTTTTTTAGGGATTTCCGATAACTTTAGAGCTAAGAAGTATTAAACTTAAATTACTGGGCGTAGTCTAAGCTACACAGTACCATTTTTTAAATTGCAATTAAATAAAAATTGATATTTCTTTTTTTCACCCAGTTCCTATTTTCATTAATTTTTTTTAGGCATTTCCGATAACTTTAGAGCTAAGAAGTATTAAACTTAAATTACTGGGCGTAGTCTAAGCTACACAGTACCATTTTTTAAATTGCAATTAAATAAAAATTGATATTTCTTGTTTTCACCCTGTTCCTATTTTTATTAATTTTTTTTAGGCATTTCCGATAACTTTAGAGCTAAAAAGTATTAAACTTAAATTACTGGGCGTAGTCTAAGCTACACAGTACCATTTTTTAAAGTGTAAAAAGTTAAAAATTAAAAATTTGGTATCATCCCCTAATAGCCGGTACTACCCTGAGGAAAATAATAATATGAATTTGGTATTTTATGGACAAACTATGCAATTAAGCGTAAAAAGTGTAGGACCAAAAATGAAGAGCACAACTTGTTATATCAGAATTAGATTAAAAAATAATGGAAACAATTGAAGAAAATAGAGAAACAGCAAATATAGTACCATTTTTTTAATTTTTCTAAGAAAGGGCGACTTTGGCTGTAATTTATGAAAAAACAGTAAAAAATATCGCAAATAGTTACTGGACAAAGTGATAGAGGCAAGTTTCCTTAATATAAATCGAATTTTTAAAATCGAAAAAGAACCATTTTAAAAAAGTGAGTTTTTGGCTATTTTTAGATGTGTAACTTTGACGCCTTATTGCGTGAAAACGGTTGAAAATAAAAAAAAACGGCGAAACACGTCTAAAATATTTTAGAAAACTTGAATAGAAAAATAGGTTTTTTTCAATTTAAAAGTTATAAATCGTAAAATTTAAGCTTAACGTATTGAAATAAGCGAATTAAGGAATGAAAATAGTTTGTCGGGAATATGCGGAAACGACTCGCGAGACGGCGCCCGTAGGGGTTTTTTTTTTTTAAGTCCACAAGCATGCGCATTATTGCGCATTAAGGGTTGAAGGGCTAATTTTTAATAAAACTGCCAAAATAAAATTGGAAACCGGTTCTTTGCAACAAAATAATTATTTTTGTGCTATGAAATTTTTGCGTAAAATGTCGGGAAATGGCATAAAAAAATTAATGAAAAATAGGAACTGGGTGAAAACAAGAAATATCAATTTTTATTTAATTGAAATTTAAAAAATGGTGCTGTGTAGCTTAGACTACGCCCAGTAATTTAAGTTTAATACTTCTTAGCTCTAAAGTTATCGGAAATGCCTAAAAAAAATTAATAAAAATAGGAACTGGGTGAAAACAAGAATTATCAATTTTTATTTAATTGCAATTTAAAAAATGGTACTGTGTAGCTTAGACTACGCCCAGTAATTTAAGTTTAATACTTCTTAGCTCTAAAGTTATCGGAAATGCCTAAAAAAAAATTAATAAAAATAGGAACTGGGGGAAAACAAGAATTATCAATTTTTATTTAATTGCAATTTAAAAAATGGTACTGTGTAGCTTAGACTACGCCCAGTAATTTAAGTTTAATACTTCTTAGCTCTAAAGTTATCGGAAATGCCTAAAAAAAAAATGAATGAAAATAGGAACTGGGTGAAAAAAAGAAATATCAATTTTTATTTAATTTAAATTTAAAAAATGGTACTGTGTAGCTTAGACTACGTCCGATGGTTTAAGTTTAGTACCTTTTTGCTCTAAACTGATGAGAAATCTCTTAAAAAAATTAATATGATACTAATTTTTCAACATATTCACCTTAAGATGAATTATGTAGTAAAGAGAATCCCTTTTCTATGTGTGATGATAACAAATACCACTTGTTGGTATTATATCATCCCACGAATGGGACTTCTACCTAACTAACTACGCTCAAAGTATAAGTGTGGTCCTGAAAAGGACCGTTTTTTTGGTAGTTGAGGGAAACCAGCTAATTCGGCTGTTCCCCTCTGGCGATCTGAACAGATCGCGGTGCAATTATGCGACGCCAACGCCGACGTGGTGCTGGTGGTTCCGGCACCCCGACATCGTCGTCTTCTATCACCACGACGACAGGTGGTGGTGGTGGTGGTGCTTGTACTGTCGGCTTTACGACAGCGATCGGTTTCCCTTCAAATTTCTTCTTTGAGGCTGCCCAATACTCTTCGATTTTCCTCTTCCTGGTCGAGGTCAACATCAGTCTAGTAGCGTCCATGGCTGGATGAAGAGTGATACATTCTGCTATGCGCATACGTATTTATAGCCATATTTTAGGGGTGGGGTGTAAATTTTACTATATCCTTCAAAAATGTGTCTTGAATTAAAAAAATAATTTAGTTTGCTCCCAGCTTTGATGAGATGAAGTTTGTTGTAGTCGACATTCAAGGATTCTGCGTTCCACAATTTCAACCTAAAGAGTTGGCTATTTATGATGGAAAGGAGATGAAAAGTTACTTCTTTAAACCATCCATACCGTTTTATGAACTATCGTATCAATGCCAGAAGCAAGTGTTGTTTTTATATGGAAACCGACATGGTCTCTGCTATCCTTATGGTGAAATGGATCTCGACCAGCTTTTCCCGATTCTCTACGACGCTCTGCACGATGTCAATACTATTTATGTCAAGGGCCAAGTAAAGAAGGATTTTTTAATTAATACTTTTTCCGAAAAGAACCTTAAAACTCCTTCTATTGTTAATTTAGAATTCACTACTGGTTCTATTAATGTACCAAAATTAACAATGGATACTACGTATTGCTCATATCATAGTTTAGATATTTGTTCTTGTAGCGTTAAAAATGCTACAATATTGTATGACTATGTATATAATTTTTTACCTAAATAAATAATACAAAATGTATAAAGTGTTTTATTAACTGACACCTTAAAATAATTAAATTTTAATCATGTTTAGGGTAAGCTTTGAATAATAATAATAATACCGTACCACAATAAATTGGTCCGGAATAACTAAACTACGCTCAAGTCTTTATGTGGCCCTCCGAAGAGGACCTGGGGAAGGGGGTTGGGGTGGGTCAGGGTTCGGGCGGTCGCATAGGAAAGAGAATAGGACTTATCGTAGTCCTTCTACGGAGTGGTTGAGTCCGCAGGACCGGCGTCCATGTCATCTTCAAAATCCCACCAAGACGTGGAATCGGCTGGACCCCTAAAGTCATCGCTGACTTCTACCGATCCCGCATCCGATGTGGAGTCCGCAGGTCCAGTGGTCTCAACATTTTCAACTCGCCTCGATGGTGGTGGTCTGTTGGGTCGAGGAACAATTTCAGTCTCATCGCTAAACAGCGACGAGCCACGGCTTGCAGGTCCTTCTTGGGGTCGAGGAACATATTCAGTCTCATCGCTAAACAGCGACGAGCCACGGCTTGCAGGTCTTTCTTGGGCCATGTCCAAGATGTATATGAATTAGTTGTGAAGCTCTACTCGTATTTATTGAAAAATTGTGGTAGGGATAACTTTTGAATGTACAATCCTAGATGTGGATAAAACCATATTTTCACATCAAAATACATTAGTTAGTTGCAAGCAACCATGGCAGAATATCGTTCAGACATTTTTGTTGATATCCAGGGCTACCATTGTTCTTTTGGATATTTTCCAAAAGAAATAGCAATTTACGATGGGTTTCGTGCCGCCAATTATTTATTTAAACCTCCTTTTCATAAAAGTATGTTGTCTGTTAATGAGCTAAAGAGTGTTGAATGGGCCGAAAATTATCATGGATTGAAGTGGGAGTCTGGAAATATAGAATTGTGTGAACTTAATAACATATTTAATCATATATTGAGATTGTATCAATCACCCAAGGTTTACGTAAAAGGTAGTGAAAAGATGAAATTTCTAAAGAAGTTTATAAGCGAAGAAATTATGATCAATATTCCCTGTGAACGAGAACCGAAACTAAGTAAATTTAAGAGGCTTCCACCATGTTTTTTCCATCCGACAACGCAACCATGGCACTGTGCAACATCGAACGTAAAACTACTATACAATTATAAGAATTGTTATCAATAAAAATTGTATTCTTAATATTAATTCCATTGTATTATTAGTCCTGAGTTAGGTGAACCATGGGTTCAACAGAAAAAAAAATTAGATTTGGTTAGGAATATTACATTTTTATTAAATAACATAATATCTTTATCCATAGTAACACAATCGAGAAATTATTTCTCGAAAGTGTCGTGTCACCCTGGATATGTGACATTAAACAACTAACTACGCTCAATTCTTTATGTGGCCCTCCGAGAAGGACCTGGGGATGGGTAAGAGGGGGTCAGGGTTCGGACGGTAGTCGATTCGGGTGGTAGCTGCTTTATTTGCAATACAATTTACATTCTATTGCAAATAAGGCATGAGTCCTGATGAAAGACCGTAAACAGTCTTGCACGACAAGCACTACACCAAGAGTGATCTTGCATAGCTCTATTCAATCCTATTGTAAAATGGGTCTGGATGAAACCAACATCATGTATACCCGCAAATCTCGTTGTGTAGCAATACATACACAAGTTGACATGAAGGCCCCATTTTACATAAGATTGCACTATGCAAAATCTTTCTCTTAACCTACCACCCCTACGATGTACTCGTCTATGTTGATGACATTGAACGCGTCGTTCTTCATCGCTCGAATAACCTGCATCCGAGCTTGATGACATTTTGGGTTAGAATGAATTTCCAAATCGAAATAGGTGCTTATATACATTATCTTGCCCCACCCTCTATATTCCTCTCTCTCTCTCTTTCCCACACATTTCTGTATATTCTTATCTTTAACAGTTTATGTCTTGTCAAATATCAAAATATACCCTCGATCCACAGTTCAAAACTTAAAAGCAAAGTTGTAGCTTTTGGAATAATAAAACACTATATATAATATTAAAAAATATTTATTTCTAGACTAACTACAACCTACATTGCTAACAAATTGATTTACCTTATTTTCTAATTTTATCCATATTAGTAGGGGTAAAATCGGTATTGTAAATTAGAGTTGGATGCGATCGCGCGATGCTTCAGTAAGAAATTAAACAAAGATTAAAATACAGATTTGTTAGTAACTGAACCGTTTAAGATATTATAACTTAAGAATGAGTCGTGAATAACCAATGCATAAACTTTAGTGTCTTTGGGAAATTTACTGTTTCGTGTTTCAAACTCGATTTTGGCATCAACTGTGGACGATTTGATAGCTTCTGGTTGATGACTGCAATCCACGATGAAAATGGGGTTGTCAGGATAATCGACGTAATTTAACATTGGGTCCACCATTTCTCGACCGTAGTAGCTACTCTGGAAGTTCTCATAGGTATAGTAAGCTGTAGAATATAATTTTTTCCCAAATTCTAAATTCTACCGTTCATATGGGTAAACAGTGGAATTAAGGTATACTCGTATGTCACTTATATTAGCTGCAGTAAACTGAGTGGCATCTTTGGCTTTATTATCGCAATAGGTACTATTCTGGAACCCAATAATCAAATATCTCCGCTTTTCGAGACTGGTGCTAGTCCTTAAAGCCCACACGTCTGATGATGTTTGTCGCAAGGCAGGTAATTCGTACAAATCCCATTTTCGATATGCCATTGGAATATTGGCACTATTTACACCTTTATTCATGCGAGACATTATCTTTAGCTTTTGACGATCGTCGGGAATAATATGACGAACTCTCCATTCGATTTTATCAATATTAATGTCTGCTTCTACTTCACCAACATAACAATTGCTAAAATTGCGAGCGATAATTAAAATAAGCTCTTGCTTAACATTAAAAATTCCTTTCGTATAGTCCTCTGCAAAACCCATTAGATACTTTAGGGGGAGCTTTCCGGAGAATACATGACTTGTGGCATCAACAAGAGCTTGATTATTTTCATTTAGACCCCATCCACAAACCATTAGAGAATTATTTTGTAAGGCGCCGAAGGATGCCATCGTTTTCAGTGTTGTAGTAATTCCTGGTTTTCGGACAATTGCGACTTGTTCACCACCACCCATTTCATAGCGAATTTCGTCGAAAAGGAAGGCTATAGCATTATTCGATAAGTAACATTTCTTTGTTGCATCTTTAGGTTTGAAAGTACCTTCGATGTATATGTAACTTTCGGAAACATCCAAGATTATGTCTTGAAAGTGTACGGGAATACGAATTTCATCAGAGTTCTTAAATGTTGGGGAACCATATGGTTTATAAGTATGTTCCTGTAAACTTATTATGGAGTTCTCGAAGATAGGTTCGGTGAAAACCTCGATCTTTTCACTAGTAGCCGTCATTTTCTAGATTTTCGTATTTTCAAACCAATTGATCGTAAAAAACTGTAATCTTCACGAGAAAGCTGCTGCTGCTGCTGCTGCTGCTGCCGATGAGGTCTTTTCGATCTTATGACTGGATTACGAATGAGCCTGGTTTGTCTACTTTGTTTACTTTTATTATGTTTAACTGAATCTTTCACAGTATGCAACAAACGTAGTTGAGTGTTAAAGCAGAAACCCATCCTTATGCTATTTTCTTTAATTCCAATTTAATAATTATCTTCTCCCCTCGAAAGTCAATCAGATCTCCGTCGTCATCCAAGATTCGCAGACTGATGTTGTCTATGAACTGACGTCCTTCCGGTATAATCGGCATATAAATAATATTCTGCGGCTCTTTCGTAATTTTATACCCTGCTTCAACGTCAATATCAAATTGAAATAGGATGTGGCATTTCGACGAGTTCAGGAATGCACCAGAGATTATATTACAATCAACCCGTATAATGCGTACTTTCATAATATCCACATTGTACACTGACTGATGCTTTTCATTTTTTTTTAACACTTTAGCGTCAAACCCCAACATTTTGGCAATACTTTTGTCACCACCCAAATCAATGTCATACTTCGATTTCATCTCACATTTTAATGTATTATTGTTGGCTGTTAACGAAAATATTTCATCACTATCGTTGCGGGTTGACTCTTTTAGAACTGTCAACATAGCTTGACCAATTTCATCAATTTCATATGCTCCTGGTGGAATGGTCAGTAGATGTGATATTTTTTCATCCTTCCTTATTTTACCAAATGAGCTGTTCTGTTCATCAATTATGTAACCAAATGAGTTGTTGTGTTCATCAATGTTAAAAATTGAATTATATGTGTAAAATCCGACAAGTGCAAGACCATATTTACTTGTTGTACTCAGTTCAATGGGTGGATAAAAGTCGGCGCTTAACACGCTCGAGGATCCTGTTAGCGTGAATGTATGCGACATGACTGACGTTAAGTAGCTATTTGTGATTGTTTTTATTATCATTTGCAACAGTTCAATGGGTTTAATACACTAGCGCTTTTTTTTTCTTCTCATCTGATGTCGTGTTAATCGAATTTTCAGCTGTTATATTCACATCACTAATTTTGCAGTAACAACAAAATAATTTTCGAGGCAATGGCCCATCACCCACATCCTTGTTGGAATCGTCACTGTCGCTATTGTAATGTTCATAGCAAAACTGATATTTCATCATATCCTCGTCACTTTTCAGTTCATTTGACAGCTTATCCCAAACTATAGCAATTTCATTTGGCGCCATCGAAATCATTAGTTCCTTTGGCACGTTTTCTAATTCTTCGGCAGTCATTCTCAATAATCCACCCACATGTTTAAACACTTTAAGTAAGTGCAAGATCTTTGTGTAGTTATCGCGTTCAACTTGTGACGTCAAAGACATAATTATTATTATTATTTTATATCGGAGAGAAACTTCAAACACAGATGGCCACACCAAACTGAATCGAATTCTTGCTGACGATCGTATGTATAGTAAATGTTTTTCGACGCGTTCGAACCTGTTTGCAGATATCTCACCAATTCGGTAGGTGGTGGCAAATCACCAAAGCTATCATAGTATGTTACTTCAAAGTTGACTTTTCGATATGCCACCCAATGCGTCCCTACCCCCGATGCGCTATCCAAATTAATAATCGCTGCTTCATACCGTCGGGGACCACGTGCAGGTAATGAATCTCGCATATAAACTCCCCTAAAGTAAGGTATCTTTAGTTTTAACACATACTTTTCCAGATCGACATTTGATAGCGGTCTATTGGGTAGAGACACAATTAGTTTTTTGACATATTCCTATGGTTCATAAACAATCCCATACCTGAACGATATGGTTTCAGATATAATCCATTTCCACGTAGTTTTAAAGTAGCACCTGTCTTTTCTGCATTTGCCTTCTTCACGTCCTTGATGGCACGAACAATACCTGCAGCGCCACCAGCTAAGGAGCCTAAGGCTGACAGACCAGCAAATATTGGTATTAATGGTAATACTCCACCAGTTTTAGGAATCGGAATAATTCTAGGCGTGCGGACTTTTCGTTTACCACCTGCTGCTTTTACTGATTTACGGGCTGCTGCAACGGCTATTTTCGATGCATTTAGAATATTCATTTTCTTTCCACCACCTCTTAGCAATTCTGCTCGAATCGGACGTCGAACAGCAGAACCAAAAGCTACTTTCTGCACACGCACCCGCTTTCCAGCACGTTGCTTACCAGCTCGCCGCTTCCTCTTAGCAACTTTTGAGCTACTCTTCCTTTTGCTTGATGACACACCCATACCAAAACGCTGCTTTGTTTTCATAATATTTGTTACCAACCACGCAGCACTCTTTTCACCAACGCTAGCGTCTGCAGATTTCACTCGTTTCCAAGCACTTTGTTCCAACTCGTAATCTGCTCGGTGTCGCTCACTTATATCGTCTCTATTATTTAAATAAGCTAAATCGTGCTTCTTACACGCCACGTCCAAAGGATTAATTCCTTGATCACCTCTTTTCACACGTTTAATCACTTTTGTTCCGGGACCGCAATACTGATAACCGGGGATATGCAGCTCCACCGGCAGGTTATTAATTAAGGAATTAACAATTCCTCTTCCAGTCTTAGTCTGTAAACGAGACGATCTGCTTCGTCCGGTGATCAGCATCTGAATGACCATTTAAGTGAAAAGTTTGCTATAAAATATTGATTTTATCAATATGCGGATAGTACATTTGAAACAAAAATTTTCCATCGACAATCTCGATGAAAAAGTTGGATGTGGACATGGAGAGAGATTATTAAGGAAACACGGTCCTTTACTTCCATCATCCATTCGTGGAATAATAATTGGACCTTCGAATTGTGGCAAAACCAATGTTATGATTTCACTACTTACTCACCCATTGGGTCTACGTTTTGAAAATGTTTATATCTACTCCAAGTCACTGTATCAACCAAAATATGAATATTTGAAGAAAATTCTTACACCCATTAAAGGTCTTGGTTATTATGCTTTCAGCGATGCCACGAATATCATGGAACCCTCAGATGCAAGACCCAATTCAATATTTATATTTGATGATGTTATGTGTGAAAAGCAGGATGTTATACGATCATATTTCTGTATGGGACGTCACAAAAATGTGGATGCCTTTTATTTGGCTCAAACATATTCACGAGTTCCTAAACAGCTTGTGCGAGATAATGCCAACTTTATTATTATGTTTAAACAAGATGAAATGAATATGAGACACGTATTTTCCGATCATGTATCACCCGACCTGAATTTTACACAATTTCAGGAAATGTGCTCGAAATGTTGGGATAATAAATATGGATTCTTGGTTATCGATAAAGATAGTGATGTGAATTCGGGAAGATATCGCAAGGGACTTGATAGCTATATATTTGTTTAACAATGATGAATGCATTCATTTCATTGCTGTTCGGTAGTTTGTCAACACCATGAATGAAGAAATTGACTTAAAACGAAAACTAGTGGAAACGACCAATGCTGTTCGAAAAAAATTTAAACAATTCAAGGCGGCGAAGACACAAAGTGCGCTCGACTTGGATAAATTTTACGAACCAATCACTAAACCACTAACATCTATATCTAATGTAGTAAAGCAACGCCAGCAGCAGCAGCAACCCAAAACCCAAGGAAAGCAATATAGTCGTAGTACTAGCACAATGGAGGAGCCTGAGGAAATATCCGATCACATATCATCATTTCAATCGTCTACACCGCGGATAAGCCGAAAAGCTCACATCGATACAACACCGAAACGTGATACCAACGTTACATTGTTTGAGACACCTTCCCCTTCAAGTTATACAAGTTCACCACCGCTCGACAAGATTCAAGCATACTTAAATGGATTAAAAAATAAACCATCCCAATACGATACCATTTATGGTGTACATTTCGGTAAAAAGCCGAATAACCTTAAAAGATATATTGGTAACCTAGAAGTGCGTTTTCCAAATGGCAAAATTACTTTATATAAAAACGGAAAAAATGTTGCTGTATTTGATGGAACACCTCAACTTTACGATTTGCTTTTTTTAAGAAATCCACCATTCCTAACACAACACGATAAAACCGATGATGGTGTGCTACAGAAATACAAGGAAATTTTAGAATTAACTAGTGCAGCATATGAAAATTATGACAAAAATATGGGTCTACGAGAAACCAGATTATTTAAATATTTGTATATTATAAAACCCCTACTGATGCCGGCGAGCACTAAATCAGGCGGTGCTGTTGTAAAAAATAACATCGCTAAAAAAATAAAAATACCCAACAAGAAACTACTTTCTTCCAAATCACCTCAATACATTTATTGGAATAAACCAAAGGAGTTGGTTGATCGCTTAAGATTGTTGTGGAGTTCAAAATTAGCTGGTAATACTGGGCATGAAAATGAGATTATGTCAATTGTTGAGGAACTTCGCGAAGAACAAATAATATATTAAATTATGTACCTTGTTTCCTTTGCTCAGTGTCTAATGAGACGTGTTCGCTTCGCTACAAAATATGGAGGCAAGCAGGGGAAAAATTGAAATTGTTAATGAACTGCACCGGACTGCTAGAAAAAACTTTATTAGAAGGCGGACGATTATTAAAGGATACAAGGATTTATGGCAAATAGATTTAGCTGAAATGCAACAATATGCTGATGAAAACGATGGTTATCGCTACATCCTTGTATGTATCAATTGTTACTCCAAATTTGTGTACACCAGAGCAATCAAAAACAAGACCGGTGCTGAAGTGACCAATGCAATGAAGAGTATAATTGAAGAGGCATCGTATACACCAGACAATTTACAAAGTGATCAGGGAAAAGAATTCTATAATAGTCGCTTTCAAGCCCTTATGAAAAAATTTAATATAAATCATTATTCTACATTCAGCACGAAAAAGGCGGCAATTGTTGAACGTGTGATAAGAACTTTAAAAAATAATTTATATAAGCAATTTTCAATTAGAGGTTCCTACAGGTGGGTGGAACTATTACCATCAGTAACAAGCGTCTATAATAACACAATACATTGCACAATTGGCATGAAGCCCAGAAATGTGTTAGAAGATACCCAAATTAGGGCATACGATTATTTAAAGGTTAGACCGAAGAAATATAAATTTCGTCTAGGCGATATAGTTCGAATCAGTAAATACAAATCCATATTCGAAAAGGGGTATACACCTTCATGGTCAACAGAACTCTTCAAAATAGTAAAAAGCAACATCACAAATCCACCTACTTACATACTGGAATCTTTAGAAGGTGAACCGATTAAAGGTTGTTTCTACGAAGCTGAACTACAAAAGACAACCAACCCAAACGTATATCTTGTTGAAAAAATTCTTAGAAAACGTCAGAAAAATCACATTGATCAATTGTTTGTAAAATGGTTGGGTTTCCCTAATCAATTTAATTCTTGGATAGATAAGTCTGATATTGTATAAACAGCTTTGTATTTCCTATTACAATTATTGTATCAGTTGAATGATAAAATAAACATGTAATTTAAAACATATCAATTTTATTTATCAGTATATATTGCTATCATTTTAAAAATTGTTTTCATTGAATTAATAACCATGAAGAGCGTAACATTTGATGAAGAGAAAAATATTGTCCATAAAACATTTGTTTGGGCGTTTGCATATCGAGAAACTCGAAAGAGCGACTTTCAACAGCTAATGCTTGATAGGTACCGTTTCCAACGGCGAATAGAGAAAATCAAAACAACTTTGGATATGATTTTAGAAAGTAATTTTAGAAATAAAATTGTTCATGAACGATTTATTAATTTATAATATAATTATAAACATAATATGAAGTACTAAAAAATGTTTTATTCACATTTAAGCAATAATACATAATGACCAAAAACACTTAGGGACTATAACCAAATTGTCTAAGTTCACTTTCACTAATACATATGGCACGGAAAAATACTTCTTCATCACTACTTTTTTAGCGCATATACTAATCACTTGAAGAATCGAGTAGTGCATTTGGTAGCGACGACGTTGGACTTGACGATGGCGACTGCGGTGATGGCGATTCTTCCATTATTTCATCTTCCTGACTTGAAGATGTGGACGTATCAGTATGTTGTTGATGCCCACCACCTAAGATAATGGGACTTTGAGGTTGGTCAGCAGGTACAGATCCTCTATTGCTCTCGTTTTGACACCAATCACATAATCCCATTGTCCCACTTAAAAATTCCCAATGTTCACAATTTGAACACATTTGACGACCGTTGATTGAAAACGGATACACTAATGTTGTTTTACTTTCCATATTGTAAATGATTGTGAAAGCAATGCTACAAATGAACTAAGTCACCATAATTTGGATACGTGTATTTATATATAACAGATGACCTTCACGTGTGACCTCTCTCTCTTGAGTGACTTTTTATTTCAACTCAGATTTTACATCTTCAAATTTCGCTCGAATTTTATCAAGGTTAATTGTAATATGGTCAATAATTCGTTGTTCAAATTTCATTTGAACTTTGTCCAGGTTAATAATTTGTTGTTCGAGAGCCAATATCATCTTCCCAACTTTGTTTTCATACTCTTTTTTTTCTTTTTGAACTTCATTGAATCTTCGAGCAACTTCTGTATTCAATGCTATGAATCGGTGATCAGTAATATCATTAAATTGTATGCGCAGATCTGATAATTTCTTAACAAATACAGCAGTTAGTTGTATACGCAGAAGATCATGTTGAGTGAGAACATATTCTTGAGTAGCAGCATCATTTGGTTTTTTAGGTGATGCAACATTCTCTAGGGATTTTCCTTGCATATCATACTGATCATCGAGAGTAAGCCTGAATCCATTTCCAGGTGGTCCACGTAAAAACCGACATTTTTCATTGGTTTTCTTACGTCCAAACTTATCAACTGTGCTGTTACTTCGACTCATCCTCAAATTAAACTAAACTAATTTGCTATTTTACCTTCTACTTATATAACTTCATAAGGTTTTCATCTTACAAACGCTTATATAGGGTTTGTTATGTTGGGAAAAATAAAACAATGCTTTTACTACAAACAATTTATTTCCTATTGGTTTTATTTATATATTAAACCATAACATTTATTTTTAAACATGACCATTATTTATAATAATACATACATTTATATATTATATTATATATTATACTGGTTTATGGAAATATAGTACAGAACGTGTTTTTACAAATAAAAGTTGTTCCAATAATTAATTTTACTTTTCTTGATCTTCTACTTTGTCCATAATTTCACAACCATTTGCACCATCGCTGCGGATGACTACACCATCTTTTACGATATAAGTAATATCGTCGGGATCCACATAATCAACCAAATTAAATTTTGTTACCAAATCACTTGGTAGATCTGGTATATGAATGACAAACTTGGCAAGATCATTATCAATCATTTCAGCACAAAATTGACTCAGGTTTATGGATCCGTAGAGATATTGTCCACATAGATGCGCACCAGCCATAAAATTGATTGCATCACGCACATACTTTCTGTACTGACAGCCAGTTGAATCCAAACAGGAACCATCAAACATCGAAAACTGTAGTATATCTTGAGCCATACGTCTTAATTTGCATGCTAACCAACTTATATACGTATCTTGTTTTTCAACAACATTGTCACACATCTACAATAGAATAATGAGATTGTGATTGTGTTTTATGATACTAGGTATTACACTTTTATTACATTATCAATTAAAATTAAAAATATGATAAACTATAGATTAAAATATTCTTTACACAACATTGTTTACTCTAAACACCCAAAATTTATTAATGCTTTAGTATTACCCCCAGAAAATACATGTGAGCTTTGCCCCAAATATGTTAGGGTAAATTTATCATTTGATTTATTCATTATGTCAACAGTTGCCTCTGTTAATGTTTCAGCAACACGCTTGGGTAAGAAAGTTTGAAATGTTACATTATGTGTTGTATCATACAAAGTAACAAGAATACTTTTACCAAAACGTGTTGAAACAAATGATATCTGTTTTATAACATAAATTTTTCCCACCGTTAGTGTTGAAATTTTTCGGTGCTCAAGAAATTCAACATCTTTGTTTATCATATTATTAATTTCAGCCAAAGTCTGCTGTGAAAGACTCATTATTAAAATATGTAATAAAATACCTTTAATAACTTTCACAAAACACACCACAAACACAATTTTTCTATTTCAAGGCAACAACAAGCAATGCCTGTATGACTATGGTATTCCTTTCGAAAGAGCTCCATATTTATAATATCCAATTTCAAAGTCATAGGAGGGGGAATATTACCAGAAACAACGCATGCTCAAGGTCAAGGTGATTCCTTGAAAGTCAAGGTCAAGCTACTCAAGGTCGAGTTCAAGGTCAAGTTCAAGGTCAAGGTCAAAGTCAACGTCAAGGTCAAGTTCAAGGTCAAGGTCAAAGCCAAGGGTAAGTTCAAAGTCAAGGTCAAGTTCAAGGTCAAGGTCAAAGTCAAGGTCAAGGTCAAATCCAGGTTAGTGAAGGTCATCCAAGGTCATTCGGGGTAGGTCAAGGTCATCCAAGGTCAAGGGCGTTCGAGTTCGGTCAAGGTCATCCAAGGTCATTCGGGTTAGCTCAAGGTCATCCAAGGTCAAGGTCATCCGGGTTAGATCAAGGTCATCCAAGGTCAAGGGCGTTCGGGTTCGGTCAAGGTCATCCAAGGTCATTCGGGTTAGCTCAAGGTCATCCAAGGTCAAGGTCATCCGGGTTAGATCAAGGTCATCCAAGGTCATTCGGGTTAGGTCAAGGTCAAGGTCATAAAAAGTGGAGGGGGGTTGTGCTTCTTCCCATTACGACACTACTGTGATTATTTATGTAATTGAGACTTTCAAACTATTGAATTTATAAACCATTATTTTACCATTTTGTAATACGTAATGCAAATTTTTGTGTAGGGTACAGCGTAAGGTAAGATTTGTTCAAAGTTATAGAAACCCATTTTTCTTTTATTCCTGGTTGTCTTTTTGTTCTTCTATATATGCAAAACAAATATGTATTATGTGTATCTAGTGTAAATAAATACATTGTTTTTTGTTACATGTTTTATTTATATAAAAAATTGGTAACAAAAATATTTAAAAGAAATGTGCAATAACTACCAACAAGGAAAAAATTATTTTAACTGCATATTCTGGAGTATATATTTATGACTGTTTTTACAATTAGCGTTAAACTCCAATCTTAATCGCTAAATATAATTCGGCTAATTTAAGGGTAAATGATTGGCAACTTGATTACGGAATTCTACTTGATCTCTCTCATTTCTAAATTCTTCTTGTATGTTTTGAAGCATGTCCATGGCATCTCTATCTTGTTCTTCATCTAGATTTCTGACAAAATTGTCTTCAAGGGCGAGATTGTGAAGTACACAACATGCCCTTATAAAGTTAGCAATGACACGATCTCCTCTTAACTTTAAATGGTAGAGTTGCCGATATTTTTGCTTTAAAATTCCAAAACAGTGCTCAATTATGTACCGAGTCTTGGATAACTTTATGTTGTAATTTTGTTGTCTCCTTGATAAATTTCCTAAATCCTTATAGGGTGTGAGCAAATTTCTGAGACAAGGATAACCACTATCTCCTAAAATATAATTGCCCTGACATTTTTCTCGAAGAGTTCTTGATAAAGGAGAGGCTTGAAACACTCTGCTATCATGAACCGAACCTGGAAATCCAATCATAAGATCTCTTATTTTTCTAGTGTGATCACAGACAGCTTGAAACTAAAAAATTAAATATAAATATATTGCAAACTAAAACTTTCAGAAATACCTTTCAACAATTTTTATTTTGGTTGGTTTGGAATACCTAAATAGTGTAAAATAAGTCATAATTCGATTAGCAGCTATTTTTAATATAATTCTAAATCTAGAAACGGCTCATTGCCTTCCATTTAAGATTTAATGACTGGTTTAGGTAAAACACATAAATGATTCATGGCATGTAATTTTTATTTTAAAGTCCAAAAACTTACCTGCATTGAAAAATAGCCCTTTCTATTTATGTATGAATGTCGACAGATGGTTTATCTATTCTTACATGGCTTCCATCTATAACACCAATGACACCTTCAAAACCATTTATTGAAAAGTGTTCCCTTATTTCAATTTGTTCTGCTGGAGTGGGCCATGTAATTATTTGTGGTGACAAGTTGCTTAAAAAATAGGTCATCCTTGTAACTACTTTTTTAAGTGTGCTAAGGGCTATTCCAAAACGGTCAGCAACATCTCGATATGATGCTGCTTCATGTCCAGCGAACCATAGAAATATTATTGTGTAAGCATAAGGACTTAGTTTGCCATATTCACCACTTTGATGGAAGAAATATTCAGAGTGTTCATATCTCTCAGCTATGTCATTGGCCACCCTCTTGCTTACCCTAAACTGTTCCAGAAATTCAGTGTCATTATATTGTTGAACAGTTTCCTCCAAATAATTGTCATTTTTTGGTTTTGCTCTCCGATGAAAGTATGCATAATATAACTCATCATCACTAGACGAACTAAATTCATTGCCTTAAAACATCTTTTGAGGTTAATTTTGATTTTTGATTTACCAAATACGCCAAACTGCGCAAGTCCTCAACTAAAAATCCGCTCGCCGTCAGCGAATTATTCTGACGGTTGAAAACCCATCCATAACCAACAATCGGGCCTGTGCGAACATGGGATTTTCTATCAGCGGTTTGCGATCTGCCATGTGCGAACGCTTTTAAACAAACGCGCATGCGCTAACAGTTTGCTGACGGTTTCTGACCTCTGTACGAACGAAGCTTATAAAGAATGTATGATTATCAACCATTTAATATTGAATTTGTGCAGCAAGTCGAATCATGTAGAATGCTAAAACATCTTTATGATCGGACGATGACATTTTGACAATGGCATTAACCTTTGCTCCTCTACGCACTGCATGCAGTTCGTACACTGTTTTGATATGCGTGTACTTCTAGCACGCATGAAGTGCGTTTCAAGTGTACTTCACGGACACTTCACCTCAAGCAATTCACTGCTCTGGTGTGCGCTCTCCCTAAATAGTATGTCAGATTAGTTAGTTTTAACAATATCTTGACATTTTAAAATAAAAACCTAAAAATATTTAATATTTTTGCTGCACACCGTATTTTATTTTTTGAGGAAACGAAATAATTTAATCCAACTAATATTTTGTTATACACTTTAACTTTCAAATTTTATATTAATACATAAAAGTACAAGTTTTCTCTTTATTTAGATTTTAGTTGTGGCCGTCGTAAGAAAAAAATTAAAAATTGATAATATTATTTGTACGGATTTTATTTGGAAGGTGCTTTAAGTTAAAGTCTATAACAAGATATTAGTTAGATTAAATTGATTTGTTTCCTCAAAAAATAAAATACGGTGTGCAGCAAAAATATTCAATATTTTTATGTTTTTATTTTAAAATGTCATAATATTGTTAAATCTAACTAATCTGCCATACTATTTACGGCTATCTCTAACAAAGTGTACGGAAAATAAAATTTGCGTACTGTATGGTTGCGATATACTTTTTATACAGGGTAATTCAGAAAAAAACTATTAAACCCCATTTTTGGTCCAAAATAAGCGAAACTTGGTATTTGAGCATATCTTCCAAGTTGAAACAATATTTCTTTATAATTTTTTCTTCTTAAATGAAAAATGGAGGCACTTTACTCTTACCAGAATTTTCAATTTTTGACTCTTCCTCGTATACCATAAGACTTCTACCGGATTTGTTGGGTGATATTTTGGTTTGAGGATATGCAGAACTTTTCTGAAATAAAATAAATTTACTAAATTTATCGATAAAAAATTTTCCTATATGCTGCGCACTTTCTGCCGGTCACTGTATATTATTTCTGTACCAACTCTGAAATAAGTTTAATGACGATAATAAATATTTGAACAACCCTGTAGATTTATCGACAATAAGCAAATATCTGACATACGAACAACTCCAAAGCAATTTTTTTTTAAAACTAATTAGTATCATATTTTCCCTTCAATTTATAGTCCTAATTACCGAGCTAAAGACCCTCACCCACGCACGGTTAATACTTCTGGTAATCACTAAAGGAGGTAATGCGTTAAACATGAAACAAATAAATTAATACGCCGGTACGCGGACGCGTTTACCCAATTAATTCAACTCCCCGGGCGGACATTTTGGTTCGCCATGATGTACGAGGTAATTATAGAGTCTCTAATAATTTATGGAGTGGTCATCGTTAAGATGTTACGCAAGTGTGTGTTTTAATACAAATTTAGGCGTTCTGGTGAAATTTCTTACGTTATTAAGTTTAATTATGTTTTCTATTTTTTTGGGCTATTATTATACCGGATGTTAAAGCTAAAATTGGTTAACCTTATAGCTGTATGATGCATTTATTTCCAAATTATCAATGTGTTGTTAGTGATATCTGCCACATAGCTTTCATGGCAACAATTGTTCCAACAATGATATCCTTGAAAGATATTTTGTAGTTATGGTATTAACAGGGCATTGGTAAGTTGAACCTTATAATAGACGCACAAAAAATAAATGACTTGCAAGGCGATAATTATATTTATTTACAAACATACATGTAATGTTGACATTACTAACCCTATTAAAGGCTTGAAAGTGTCATATTACCTACGTCTACTTTCCTCTTCCATTTCCCTCACTCATTTCCCTCATTGTTTAAATTGTTTAAAGGTATGCTCCATTACCTACTATGGCACTGCAACCAGAACATATTTGAATGACACAACCAGCATGTTTTTGTATGGCGTCAAAACAATAAATGGCATATTTTGACATTTTTACTACATTTGAAAAAATCAAATATCTAATTTTTAATTAACGGTGTGGTTGTAAATAAAATAGTATACAAAGCTCGGAGGGAAGTTTTCATTACTGTCTCGAGATTAAAGTTAACCTCGACGCTTCGCGTCTCGGATAACTAACTAATCTCTTGACAGTAATGAAACACTTCCCTCTTCGGTATGTAATGTGCTATATTATTACGGTTTACATGTGGTTTAGTATTTTAGCGCGAGTGTCTTTTTCTAATATTAAGTTTCAGTGATCATGTCGAATATATACTTCATGCAAAACAATTTCCAATGCACTTCATCAATCAGCTTATAATTGTAAATCCGCAAGAAAGCACGAGGAAATTAAATGTGGGCAAAAAATATATAACTATGTGATATTGAATGTACTACAAACTTAAAGTATTCTTCTTTGATACGAACCCACTTATAATTTGTTTATTAGACTTGTAAAAATTAATATAATTTAAAATTTATTGACCGACAGTTAGCAACAGAACTTTGAACGGGTGCGGTGGCACTAGCTCGTTCGTTGGCTTGGTTTGATGTTTCATGCAAAACTAACCTTAATTGTTCGTGGTTCCGTGTTGCTGTGTATCTATTTTTTAACATTTCAATTAATTATAAGAGAAACAAAAGTGCATATACATATCTCTGTCAGAGATAACAATTTAGAGATGTCGAAGTCAGATAAAGGAAACTGTTTAGTGGTCTTGTGTAGACCAGACTACAATGAAAAGCTAATCAATTTTCTTTCTTCTGAAGATTTCACCATAATATTACAAAATCCAATAGACAAATTTACTCAGTTATTTAAAAACACTTTGAAGAAAGTAAATAATACTTTAAGCTTTTTCAATACTAAAAGAAAAGAGAGTTTGAAATGTGTCGAGATTGGATATAAGTTCTATCCGTGACACTATTTATGGAATGAATGAAACAAGTAAGTTGTCTTATTTAAAAACTATTATTTTACATTGGTTATGCTTAACCTGAAACTTTTTTTAGAACATCATATAACTTTGACAACTTTAAGTAAAAAATTAAAAGACAGACAACTGTGATGATTGTCTTAACTCTTTAAGAAGCCTCTTAAAGGAAATATGCTTCGGATGAACCGAGGCGAGGGCTTATGGAGCTTTCTCATGTAGCTGTTAAACGACTGATATTTTTGAAAGAATACATTAAAGAAATTGGATGAAACATGAATTTTTCAGGGTCGATCTTGTCAAGATGAAAATAAAAGAAGTGTTAGAATTAATAAAGTTGATGGTAAAAGGTATTATGCAATAAACAAATATATAAACTATGGGAAACTTACCTAGGTAAAACATATTTTTCTAGGTACATAATACTTCATGCTGGTAGTGAAGATGGTTGTGTTGAGGGTGCAGATGCAATTTTTCTTCTAAAACTAAGGTAAGTGACTACCATGGAGAAATTAATCAGCAAAATTTTTTACAGTGGTTCGAAAACCAATTATTGAAAATTTAGTAAAGCCATCTGTGATTGTAATAGACAACGCCCCATACCATAGCATGTTGTTAACAAAAATACCTAACACATCATGGAATAAAGCTGCAATTCAAGAATGGTTAACTACCAATAAAATTAAATTTGATTATACAATGTTTAAAGCCGAACTTTCCAAAATCGTTAATAGGTTGGTACAAGACAGTTTGTGTGCTCTTTTTTTAACATATTCTTAAATATTAAACTTAAATTCTGTTCAGAGATAATCCACCAAAAAATATTGATGAAGCGAAGCTTGTGAAAGAAGGTTTTGTTGTGTACCTATAAATGTTATTATCATTATCATTATTTGTATATTTTTCTTACTTGCGTCTGTTGTTCTTATTTGGATTTAATACATCCATTTACTTAAAAATTCGTTGACACCAAGAAATGTTTTTTAATATTAAATACTTACATTATTAACCACATTATCCATTTTTTTAAAAAATTTAAAATCCCAACCCCAAAATAGTTTCTGCTCTCGGATATTTAGAACAGTGCAGTTTGTGTTTTATAAGTACCCTCAAAGGCCAACTCAGACTAGCCGTTGCGGTTACAATTGGGTCAGTTGACCAATAAGAGCGCAGCACTGCTCTGTTACGATTACGGCTTCGCGTTTAGGTTGAGTTTTAATTTTAATCGGCCTTTCCAAACTTAAAAACAAGAGTTACAAATAACGTGTATCCCTGAACTAAAAATAAAAGCAGAAAAAAATTAATATTTATACCAAGGAATATTTTAAATTTTAAAGCGCGCGGCACCAATATCTACCGACAAAACAGATTTCATCAAAAGTTGATAAAACAGTTTTCTTTATTTTTACCCATAGTTGCCACACAGATTTCTTTCTTTCTTGCGTGTTTCGGATCGCAAATACTAGAACATCAGCGCCAATTAGTTTTTGACAGTTCTAAGAGTCCAGTTGCGTATCTAAATTTATTTCGGTGATTTGTGCATAATTAGAGTTTCTAGAGAATGATGATGAAAATGATCTAGTACCGTGCCTCGCCACATTATACTATAATCCAGAAGATCATGATGCACCGAACAGTTTATTGTGGTATCAGAAAGACGGAGCTCCGGCTCATAATACCCGTGTGCTTGAGTACCTTAATACCGTTTTTCCCAAACGATGGATTGGCCGACGAGGTTCAATTGAGTGGCCGGCCAGATCCAGATTTTTTTTTGTGGGGTTATCTTAAGTCTAAGGTATATATTAACCGACCAAATAACAATATTAAAGATTTAAAGAACAGAATTGGAGGCGAGATAAGATTCATAGTACCTCAAATCGTTAATAACGTTCTGCAAGAATTTCAAGATCGTCTCGGGTGGAGGTAATTTCCAACATTTGATAGTTACTTTTAGTTTCTTTTGAATTTTTCTTTCATTCTGCTAATAAATAATGTGTTGTTGCTTTAAGTTGAAATGTGTTTAGAATGTTATACAGAATATAAAAAAATATTATAAAATAGGGGTATCCATTTAAAATAATAAAGTAGACCACCGTCATAACTTGTTTTTGGGATAACCTGTATACATGAGATAAGCCTAAAAAAATGCACAACAAAAATAAAAAATTAACGGGTCCGAGCATTTTTCGAAAAGAGAACACATGAATTTTAAATGAATTTGTTTCAACCTTTACGTTCTCACTGTATAATGATGATATACGAACTAAAAATAATGATGCTTTTATCAAATCACATACATGCGTTTCATACCAGATATAGAGCTTTGGAAAATGAATCAAAAACTTTTAATCCGCATAACATAAACATAATCACAGAAACTCTATTCGGCTCTATGTACGCTCCGTAATAAATGCATAGTCGTGCGCCCGCGATAAGCGTGCTTTATGGATCCAAATAGCGGTTCGTTATTCCATTTAGTCGGGCAAAAGGGTTACTTAGTCCGTATATTCGTTGTGATTTAGTGCCCTTTAAAAACTCAACAGCCAGTGGCGTACTGGAAATTGCCGTGATTAATGGCTATTTACATTGATTTATTGTGCGCCAACTTGGATGGTATATGCAGCATGCATAATAGTACATCAGTGGCGGCATTTTAATAAGAGCTGCAGAACTGCCTTAAATAATTATTATCCTTATTTACTATGTATTTTTAATACCTCTGTACGTATAAACTCGTCGGCTATGTTAATTCGCACAACTTGTTGTCGCTGTTGAAAAGCACCATCATGTGCGTCAAGCGGTCGTTACAGGCGAACCCTCAACGTCATCCCTTTAAAAAGAATCTGTGTCGGTATGGAAATTTGGCCTTGAGCTGGCCACTCAGAGTGCCATAATTTTTTGAGATTCATACTGCATTTGCTCGCGCTGGGTGGATGTATTCTTGAACCTAGATTACTATTTTTGATGGCTTACTGTATAAAAATAGTTCACCCAGGAACAATTTAAGAATACAGTCCCAAAAATATTTTTACAAGACTTATGAATGAGATGCGAAGCAAAGAGCAAAATGCAAGAGTCATAATTGTCAATACAACTTGTTAAAAAATAAAATATGGACATTATATTAAATTATAAGAATTTTTCGCTATATACTGTGCTTCGAAAAGACATTAGAAAATTTAATATAAATATTTATTCTAGATATCCACAGTTAGTTGGATTTGCGGTTGTGGCATAAACCATTATATTGTGTTATTAGTGACTTGTTTGAAGATACTTTTTGTGTTAAAGTTTTGAAATATAGCTCAAATAAAAACATTTTAGTTGAAGGTTGAACGCAGTTTTATGAGTAAATATCGCATCCAGAGTATTTGCAAATCATAAAAAATGTTACTTTCCATAATAACAAAAAATAAAAATTTTGAAGCACTCCCCAGCTCTAACATCACGAGTCGCCACTGTAGTATATTATGACGTATTAGTAGTACCTATGTGGCTATTACCTTGAATAAATTGAAGCAGCAACAGAGATAGAATGTTAAAATTGTCGGCGCATGCTCCATAATTGCGTTGCCAAATGAACTTTCTTTCTGAAGAACACGGTAAAAAAATGTGTTGGTCGTGTATCGTGTGTGTTTTTTTGGACTGCTAGCTTCGGCGCCTTTAACGATATTGGATGATGCCTCTCCACTGTTTCCAGAGCCCCTCTA
The DNA here is from genome assembly GCA_963920685.1 of Polydrusus tereticollis. Classification (NCBI taxonomy): domain Eukaryota; kingdom Metazoa; phylum Arthropoda; class Insecta; order Coleoptera; family Curculionidae; genus Polydrusus; species Polydrusus tereticollis. Next base: position 189,894,976 of record OY987326.1, read on the forward strand.
CTGGTAATTGGGCTCTCGCATATAGAGCCAGTTTCTGGGTAGTAGTTAGTATGTTCAGTCTGGTCTGGCTATTGTATGTAAGTCTGTTATTAGTATGTTGGTCGAAACGTCCGTTCGGCTGTGATAGTCTGTAATAATTTTTAAGAAATACTTATTCGTTTAATTCTAAGATCATTGTCAATCATCATCAATCAATACTTTATTCATAGTATATTTTAGCGCACCCGCTATCATTTTCAATGCTCTATTTTGAATCACCTGAAACCTATTTAGCTCCGCTCTGGTTATGTTGCAGCATGATGGCGCACCATCAGTCAGAATCGGCTTAACTAAAACTTTGTAGAGGTTTACTTTAGTTCTGTTAGACAGTCTACTCCGCCTGTGAAGCAGGGGGTAAATAGAACTTAATTGCCGTAGGGGAACGTTAACTCTATTGATTGAATTCAGCCTCCAGTTTAATCTTTGATAAAAGATAAGTCCCAGATGTTTCACTCCCTGCTACCTGCCACCAATTCCCTGAGCCCCGTTAAATCTGAGCCTGGTCTCAGGTCGTTGAATGCTCCTTTTTGAGAAAAAAATAACATTTGTCTTTTCGGGATTCAAACGTATCCTCCAAGCGAAAGTCACTTTTCAAGCTGTTTTGCGTGGCGTCGTAAACGAGTGACGACTAGGAATGGCTGTTTGGAAATAGCAGTTCTTACAGTATCATCATCAAACAGATAAAGCTGCGAGTGCCTGTCTCGCGGTATATCCTGCGTGTATATACTGTACAGCACCGGGGACAGAGGTGAGCCTTGCGGCACTCCGGCCTCTGATGATACTCTGCGAGACTTCCATTCTCTAAAAAGGACCTAACTTGACGAGATAGTTTGGAGCACCGATTCTTATTAACTTTAATAGAAGGTCGTTATGCCAGGCCTTGTCGAAAGCCTTGATATCGTTAAAGAAAACCCCTTCCGTGTGCGCCCTTCTATTGAAGCCTTTGGTGATTTGCGATGTTAGTCTTGTTGTTTGCCTAACTGTGCAGTGGTCAGTCCGAAATCTGAACTGTTCGCTAAATAAATAATTGTGCGTAGAAACAAAATCATTTATGCGAAACAAAATAGTTTTTTATGCTATCTCTTACCTAGACTTGATAGCAAGCTGATAAGTCTGTAACTCACCGGCGTCGTGGGGTCTTCCCCTTCTCGTGAATTAAGTATCGCAGCCGCCATTACACATAGTGTTGTTATGAATGCTATATTATGTACCAGTAAGTAAGAGTATAACATCCAAAATTATCTGTGGTAAGTAATTATTTTTGTTCACATAAATTATTATTCTTTTGAAAATATTTTATTATTTTCAATAACATTTTATGAAAATAATTTAAGAAATTTAATTGATTTTAATTTTTGCGAATTCTGCACATTAACAATGTCGTAAGGGATTTAGTGATTAGTTAATTATCACAAATTTGAAAAATTGATAATTATCTCTAAAACCACCGAAGGTATAGGTATGACGCCCATTAAATGAAAATAGTTTTTCTGACAGTACATTTTGAGCTTTAATGGAAATAAAGTAGATGTAGAAAGCCCAGGTGATGAACAAAACCAAGTAGACGATGGAAACGAAGTCGCCTAAGAAAACGAAGTTGCCGGAGGAAACAAGGTTAATTAAGTTGATTGGTAATTTACCTACAACAGTACCCTCACTCAAACCTATTCAGTCCCGAACAAGTCAGAACGTTTCCTAAAGCAGACCCGGACAAAACCTGAGAATGGGCGAGAGGAAAAATATAAAGACCAGCATCATAGCGAGAAATGGTCAAAAATGTCTCTGCACAGAAAGATCCTCAGAATCTGGCGAAAAACGTGAGTGTCCGCGGAATGCGACGAATCTTATCGGATTGGCGCTAGTTGCGTATCGCAAAAAAATATTAAAATGATACATGGAGATTTTAGCAATATTTGTTAAAAATGGAACAAACTTTTGATTGTTTGCTCTTTTCCTCTTCTACTAGTAATAAAAGAATGGCGAAGCGACTCTTGAAATTGTTCACATCACGTTCGATCAGAGGAAAGTTCGCAAATTTGCGGGGCATTTATTATTATGTTTTTTTAGAAATTTTATTGTCCCGCCTATGTTTGTTCTTCCGAGGTAATGTTAAAATTGATGAGCATTCTCTATAGGACATTTACGGTTCCCCGAGAGCCGCACCGTGCATAGTTAGTGTGTGTGAAAATTATTATGAAGATTCTCGGCTTATGCCTTTGTGGTGAATAGAAATTGTCTACGTGTCTATGGCAAATGGCCGTAATTTAACTTTTATACATATTATAGTCAGGAATATTATCAGATTGCGAAAAACATACGGCTACAAACATTGTTATTAAATAAATTAATGTATTGAATAATTTTTATATTTTGGCTGAATGTGTTATGGTTAAAATAAAGCAGTAGCATGTTATAATATTTAAGTACTAGAGAGCAGAGTTTTTCATACGCCCTCCAGCATGTTATATTTATATTCGTGTAGAGAGCATGTCCGAAATTGGCGATAACAATATTGAAATATCCGAAACTGTAAGAGATATAAAGACGGTTTAGTAGGGAAAGTCTTAGTCAATTATATTGAGTTAATTAAGTGGCTTGCGAATCGACTCTGTTTTTTTTTATGAATACAGTGTGTCCCGCTTTTCATGAATACACCCTAATATCTCAGTTATTAATAATGAGATTTTCTTGAAATTTTGGTGGTAATTGTATGTTGGAAAAATGAAGTAGTTGGCATAGTGAACATTTTTATTTACCATTGACGTGCGGTGTTGGTGGGGTAAAAAAGGCTTTTTTTTTTTAAAAAGGATATTAGGGCTTATTTCAGATAACCGTTTCTATCAGATTTAGAATCAGCATCCCCAAAAGCTCCTTAATTCATATTTTCAAAAATCTCAAGAGCTGATTTTAGCAAAAAAAAGTCTTGTTTTAATAAATTCTTTATTTTTGTACTTAACTGTGCTATCAAAATTACGTTATTTTAGATTCTTGTGTTTTCAACATAACTTCCTTCTAAAACAATACACTTTTCAACAATTCTTCTTAAACGTACATTTCTACTTTTTCTCCAATTATAAGAACTACTCTTCGGTTTTGTGCCGTCTTATTAACAGTTAAGTAACACTGCTCCACGTGTTGACAATTTGTACGAATTACTTAATGTCAAACAAAAAGTTTTTGTTTCAAAGCACTCTTTGCTTAATTTGTTTAAAAACAAAACAGGTCAGCATGCCAACGGTAACAGAGCGCGCGTATCTTAGCAAAATTTTGAAAAAACCTAAATCGTAATTAGGGTAATTGAGATTTTGAAAATATGAATTAATCATTTGTACTATAAGGAGACCCAATGCAATAATTTTTGTGTAAACACTAATCTGAAAACCAAAATCTCAATGCAGGCAAGCTTTGAAACGCGATTATTTGGACACCTCTGGACAAAAAGCAACAAAATAGGATACCACTGAAAAGAGAATTGAACGCCCTTTAATACGATGTGCCACTTGACCTCCATTCCTATTTAAGATTCTAAGGGTGACATCTACCCCTCCTAGGGGGTTGCAACAAGAAGGCTTAAACTATTCATTTAAAGTGTCCCTCTTATAAATAAAATTGACGTGTCTTTCCGATTTTTCATATTTTTAACTGCAAGAAAGATATTGAGGGTGGGAAGTTTTCAAATTGACACCCTGTAAGTCCAATAATGTAGTAATTTAAAGAGATATTTAATTTTTTAGTGCAGAATTTTAGAACCAAATTATTTTTAAAGGGGCCTATAACAACGTGGATTATAAATATGTAAGTACCTACTTATTTAAAAATTGATCAGCTGAAACTTAACGGCGCTCATTCGGGAAAAATAATTGATATTTATTACCTTTATCATTTTAACAATCTCGGATTGGCGTTAATAACTCAAGCTTCATTGCGCCGGAAATTTTCTTTATAAACTATGTATATGTTTGTGGCAGAAAAAAGATGCGCTTTAGTTTTGGCCAAGATTGACTTAAAATTAAAAAAATATATAAATAATTTTTTTTAATTATTTCGATATTTTTTACATATAATATTAAGTTATTATTTTATTTAAGAATAACGTTAAAGAATTGTCTTTCAAAACTAATAAAAGAACTTTAATACTATCTACATTTTTACGTTTCCGACTAATTTTTACATGATGGCGGCAGTCGCGGACCCAACAAATCATTATTTAAACATGACGCATTATACTACAACCATTTTATAACAAATAAAAGCGTTTAATAATAGTCTAGTGTAAATTAGAATTGTATACGATAAAATGGTTTTATAGTATTGCATATTACGGCGTTTTAGATTTTTTTGTAACGTGAAAGCAAGATGTTGGTATTGCAACGCTTTAGAAGTTGCCAGATTTCATAAAGACAAGACTTGAAATATAATAATCATTATATTATTCTTTTTAATATCTTTCCCTACAAACAACGCAGCCCTAAGTGACCAAAGTCGCCTTCAGGCACTCATAACATTTCGTGTATTATCACATTGTAATTACTAACTATGTAGTTTGTAAGCCTGCCCTTGACAGAGGGAGCCAAACTATTTGCGTCCATTTTGGGAGGGATATTCTATTTATTTTTTGTTGTGATACGATTATACTTCAAAAATTCGACTTCGATAAATATTACATTACAACATCAGAGCTTGAGATGAAGTGAGAAATTTCTTTGGTAGCTAACCTAAAGTTTAATGTCATGCAAGATACTTTCACATTTTGGAAACTTCGAATTGATTGTAATTCAAAGATTAATTAGTTGTGTTTGTATAAATCTTAGGATTTCGAAGTAATATTTATAAAATTCACTTGTAGGTACCATTGTATTTTTAATTAATTCTGGCAACACTGTTTTTAAAACTTCGATAAACTATATAACGTATAATTAAACTTTGTTGCAGAAAATGGTTGTTCTATAATGCATGCATATGCGCACTATCCAATCTTTCTGTTCTATAACGTTTCAATGAACTTCATAATAGGATAAATTTAAACCTAACCTAAAAAAATATATTTATAAAAGATTAAGCAATCTTCTAGATTAAACATAACTAAATGCATAAGCACATGTCAATGTTAAACAATAATTTGATCATTTCCCTTATATAACCTTAATAAAACATGTATATAGGTACAAGTATTCTATAAGACGCTAATTAGGAGCTATTTGTGCAAGTACCTATACGATTCTTTCACAATATGATTGCAATACTTATACCTAGATATATATTTTTAATTGTTGTATCTCGTATTATAATTCTTTTATAAAATTCTCAAACGAACAAGAATCATTTGTTTTATAGCAAAAGTTGTAAAAGCCACTATAAGACAATTTGATGTAAGTATTTTTCCTAACAAGCAAAATTATCGCAACGATATGCATTACAAAACAAAACAATTCTTAAGGAAACGCTTTACCATAATTATAAAATAATTTGCTGCTTTTAAAGTTCTACTTTGCTAGTTGGGACTGGAAATCACTAAATGTTAGTGTTAGTTGTCCCTTTATGAGCTTCCTAACTGCAAACCGATTTTAAAGAAAAAGCATCCTGTTTTCGAAAGGAATTCGTGTGAGACACGAAGGCCACTTAAAATCCATTGTGTTGAAATTCGACTGGTAATATTTTTACATTGAAAACAAAGAATTCAACGCGACAGTTGTGAGATTTTTTGCTTGTTTTTGAGGATCTTTAATTGTTTTAGAACAAAATTAGTTATGTTATCTGAAGGATCGCATCTTTTTGTTTTGGACCCTAATTTGTTATACTGACAACGTTTGGAGCTGCTGTAAAGTAGCTTTCGATATTTTTTAGGAAGTGGCGTAGATTTTTTGTTTAAAGGCTTGAAATGTATCACAAAGTAAACTGAGAAAAGGATTATTTGGTTCAAAATGGTTCACACAAGCAAATGTTTTTCGAATAAGCTGAACAAATATAAGGTTAAAAATATTCTATAATTTGTACCGGGTGGGTCACTAAGAATTGACGTCGGAGATATCTCAGAAAACTTTAGGAAGAAATATTTTTGGTAATAGTGACCAAGATGAATCGCTGGAAATAATTTTTAAGCTTCTAGGTTGAACGCTAGAGAGCGAGTTTAGGTATATGAAAAAAAAGCATTTAATCTTTAGAATAGTCTGGATAACTGGTGAGGGAAAGGCAAACATTTATTTGTAAAAACATTAATATTTCTGGTTTGGTTCAATGAAATTAAACAAATTTAATTTTGTTGTAAAGAGCTTTTTTGGCTTTAATATCTGTATTATAAATGACGTCATTTAAATTTTTGCAGTGGGAGGTAGGGAGTAGGTTAGTTGAATTACTAATATTTTTTACGGGTTTTCGTATAATTTTAAATAGTATGGTATATTTATTTTTACATAATTAAAAAGAGCATGAAAAACGAAAGAATGAAAATGTCCAGTCCGGCACTTGTTTCAGGGATTTTCCAATCTGAAGATAGTTATATAATAATTAATGTTTACATTTTGGTTATACACAAGGTATTTATTGAGGGTTTCCGGGGTTTGCAGGTATATTGTTAGAGGTTATTCATTGTCCTTTAATAATGTGTTATTATTACCTACTTAACAAACTGTATTTATATCGAGTTGTAATACGTACTTCTGTTTCAGTTTGTCGAAAGATTTCAGTATTTTCAATCGATTAAATATTTCCCAGAGTTTTTAACAAGAAGTTTCAAATCGATCAACATTTGAAAACACCGCTGCATAAATCAAAGTTACAAAAAATGAAATCTAAGCCAGAGTGTAAAAAACGCATTTCAAAATGTTGGAGAAAAATGGAAATTTGAAAAGGAAATATTTCAAGAAGACTTATGCAAGGCTTTGGTCGCAGCAAACATACCCTTAAAAAATTGCAAATTCTTGCAAAAATATTGTCAACAAACCATTCCTGACGAATTCACGCTTAGAAAGAAGAATGTTCATTTAGTATATGAAACCGTTTTAGAAGAAATTAGAGCTTCACTGAGTGATAAACATTTTTACATGATTGTTGATGAAAGCACAGATGCTTGTGGCAGATATATCGCACATCCTATGATTGGAGCACTTTAAATCAAACCAAATCAAAACAAATCAAATCGTTTATTTCCCAAAAAGACAATAT